>JARGCV010000052.1:22222500-23422500 GCA_034064705.1 Bothrops alternatus | reverse complement strand
TTCACTTTTTACATAATATTTCGAACTGTTAAGAAAAATGTTGCAGGCAAGGCATGTTTTAACATTACAGGCAGTATTCACCATACAATGGTTTCTTTAGATTTGTCTAAAAAAAATTCAAGAACTGCCACAGCATCTGTGTAGCAATATTCAGACCGGAACAAATTTGAGAGAATATATCCATATTTTTTACATCAGTGGATAACATAACTGTGCAGGCAAGGGTTCCCCTAAACAGGTAGAAGAAAAGCTAACCTAAAAGGAGAAGATCAATCAGATCAATACATATGAGCTGCTTTTCTTTAATCCCATTAAACTAATTCAGTGTCGTAATGGAATAGTTCTTATTCAAATGCAAACAAAAACAAAAATACAGGCATAGCCATCATCTTTCAGGAATGTTGAGTAAAGGTGTTTAGGAACATCTTCAGAATGCTAATTCAAAGCAGATTCAACCTTTTAGTGGCTACAAATCAGGCAGATAAAAATCATTCCCCCAGCTTTATCTTCTACTGAGTAAGTGTGAAACTCATTTTCATCAGATGCTATAATACTAATGCCTACAGATATTAAAAGTACAAACGTCAATTCTCTTCATTTGATGGTTTCTATAGATTTTTTTTTATCTTAACATCACACAATGGTTACATTTAAGCAATATGTATGAAAAGAATCACAAGGTTTGAGTTCATCAGCTCTGTTCTATCCTCTTATAATACTGCAAGATAGTAACCCAAAGTTTAAGTTACACCATTTTAAGATTAAAGCGAAATGGCAATCTAGCTTTTGATCTGTGCTTCAAAAGTTGCATTTGCATTCCTGTTGCAGAAGAGAAATACATATGGCCTCTGGAATGAGTTTTCCTCTCCCTGCCCCCCTCCCCCCTCCCTCAACTCAATGTCTGTATGACTCTGATGGTGTCCTGGAAAGCTTTGAAAATAAGGCTCTTCATCCAAGCCTCAAGGTAACATAGATATGCTCTACTTCTTACATTTTGTTTTTCCGGCATCCATAGAACATTGCATATTTTATCTTGTACTTTATAGCGAGGCGGCGTCTAAAGATAGATAGATAGGTAGGTATGTAGGTAGACAGACAGACAGACAATTATTTTAGATGTCAAACTTTAAAATGACTACTAAGACAAGAAATGGAGGAGACAGGAGCTGTACGCCAGTATGACATTTCAGCCAATCTTTATCACTAAGTTACAGTATTTTAGACTAGATCTCATTCCTACAAGATAATACAATATTCAATACTGAGATTTTTCTTTCAATAGATAGTAGGAACGACGTATTATTTTAGATGAAAATAATACCCAGCAAATATCACTGCATATAATCTATCTACATTGGTCACAGACTGTAATGTGGTATTCTATTTTATTCCTATAACTTATTAAAATTGCAGAAATCAATATTTCTTATCAGTATATCCCAGAATTCTGGGAGTTGAGTTTCACATATCTTAAAGTTACCAACATTGAGAAACACTGGAAATGTACAAAAATTATCTAGCAATTATCAGATTGCTCAAGTACACAGACACTTTAGCAATTTTGCTAACAAATCCCTGTCTGCATGTGCATGACACACTGAATTACAAACAAAATGTTAGTGCAAACAGTGACTAATCCCAAAATTAAACCAGGTCAGATTAATAGCATGCTTTGCAAAATTCAGCCATGAAATATGTAATGTAAAGGCTGCTTTTTCATTACTCACCAATTCACAATTAACTGAACTAAAATGATCACACAATATATTAAATCCACAGGGATGGTTTGTATTTGTAATTAAGCCATATGATTACTATTTAAAATTCAGTATCAGCTGACGCATATTCCATGAGTATTTTACTACCCTTCCCAAAAAGCAAACAAAATATGGTGCACTATTCAAATCAAGTCTTTATTATGGTCAAAGACCAGCACAATGATGCACTATTAAAAGCAATGCTAGTTCTAATGTTTTTACAAGGGAAAAAAAAGAAAGGATGTCCATTTCATATTATTTGATAATTGTATCATTACATCAAACAATTCTTAGCATTATGAAATTATGTTCTTTTATAGGAAAGTATAGTTCCTATGGTCAAGAAGGATTTGTTTGGCTGGTTTCCAAATGCTCTAATCATGAGAACAATTTTTAGAAATAAACAAACAGGCTTCTTAGTAAAGGATACTGTATTCAGGAGAAATGATAAAGAGAAATTAGGCTATGATAACTGCAATCTATAATCAGCAAGTCAACTGTAATTGATTGCTGTATATCTCTTCTTTTTCCTGCTTCACATTAGATATGTAGGGGGAAAGTGTAATCTTTTTCAAAGACAGACAACTGTCACATTTAAACAGCTCACCTGCTAATCATAGATACTGTAATCAGGAATTGTGTGCAAGGAATGAGCAGATTGGTGGAGGATTAAATTCTCTTTTTGCTGTTATTTTTTCTCTTCTGTTCAATGGCATCTGATTCTTGGAGACTACCTGGACAAGTCCATGGAGTTTTCTTGGCAAGGTTTCTCAGAAATAATTTGCCCTTGCCTCCTTTTCCTAGGACCAAGAGAGAGAGAGGGATTGGCCCAAATTCACTCCACTAGCTTTGTGCCCAAGGCAGGATTAGAACTCATGATCTCTGGTTTCTAGCCTGATGCCTTAACCCAGGGGTGTCAAACTTGCAACGTCACGTGACGTGTTGCGACGTATGGCACCTTTTTTTTCCACTGCCCGCAATGGGGTGGGCACGGTTTTGCCATGACGCATTCAGCCCGTGGGCCAGCAGTTCGATACCCCTGCCTTAACCACTACATCAATCTGGCTATCCTTTATTAATAAGATAAAATCACTCACTGAAACGGTGCCAAACATCAATATCCGAGAATGGAAAACTGAGGAAATTGAGAAGTTCAGTTAAAATTTCACCAGAAATTAGCCATAAATCAATCTCTGTAAGGACAAACTTTCATTGACCACCAGAAATAGCATCTCATATCCCTTGTTTTAATATTCTATTTGTGATTCAAAGGCATTTTTTCCTATTCAATTCTATGTACATCATAGATGGCATTTCAATTTTAGAAGTTTCTTGAATGCTTGGAAATGGGATAAATTCAAAAATCTGTGGCTAACACAAGATGTTTGAACTAATGAGTCAATCCCACAAGGCATAAGAGTCAAATTGATGACATTCAACTGTCATATCATCACTAGGCCATGCCTAAAGTATTCAAAGGAAATATTTATAGGAGTGTGGGTAGAAATGAAATAGATACTTCAGCATGATAAATTTAATATAATAAGATCCACAGTGGTATTTCTTATCTCACTTTCCTTCCAGATATTGGACTGATAGCTGGGACCTAGTCAATGACTTTAAAAATGCAGGCTTAACACTACACAAATTTCTTTAGCATTTTTGCATATGTTGATTAGCAAACAAAGGTGTAAGATCCTATTGATCTTAGAAATAGGTGGATATCAGCCACTTGCTAATGTCATGGTTCCAACAGATGAAACTTTTCAAAAGAACTTCAAGGCATTGTTTACCTTAAAGAATCTTTTATTCGAGAAACAAAGTATCAGCACTACATAGTCAAACCAAAAACTAAATTCCCCTCCCCTGGATACAAAGTAACAAAGCACAATTCCCTCCTCCAATAAACAGTCATAAATTACATTCCCCAATTAGCTTGAAGCACAGGCTTTCTCCCCAGTTCTCCAACCCGGCAAAACTGTATCAACTATGGGCCCAATGACTTTGGGTTCCCACAGCTGAGTTATTATTGTTATGACTAGCTGGACTCTCATCCACATTCCTCTTCCCAGCATCAACTAACTCTAAAAGTAATAGTGAAAAATGGCTGCATTTCCATCTGTTGTCAAAGCAAGAATATCTGATGTTAGCAGCGTTGACAGCTTCTACTATCTGAAGCACATTACTGAATTATCTAATCATATATCACCACATCCCAAGTCAATAACTATGTTTTGTTATTGTTATTCATGTTATGTTATGTTACATTATGTTAACTATGTCATTGTTATTCTTACTCCTGCAGCTGGTATTTTTATACAGTTACCAAAGGTGACTTTTACAACTACTTAAAAGAACTTGACTCCTAAACTCTATACTGCATAAAACTTGTTGTGATTGTAGCAAAATGGCTAGTCCAGTTAGAAGATTCAGAATGGTAGAATACCCCATCTTCTTTTATTTTTACATGAACAGCTGCACTGTATGCAAGATGAAAAATGAGGAACCCTTAATTGCTAAGAGCAACTTAGTCCTAGGGCTGTGTCGTGCTTCAGATCTGATTCCCAAAAGGGATACATGAACTCGCAGGGGCATGCACAAAGCATCTGTTTGCAACACTAAAGGGCAGCTGGTTTTTTTTAAGGCTTGCAGAGAGAAACTATGTGCAAAACCCTGTGAGCTACAAAGCAGCTTTTAAAAATTTAAATAAAAGTGCTACACATCCCTGATTATGTGCCATCAAGTCAGTGACAACTCTTAGTGACAACATACAGTACATTCATTTTTTTCATGATGATCTGTCCCTAACTGGCCCTTTAGGTCTTCCTATATACATCTCTACTTGATTCCAAAAGGAGAAAAGGGGTATGGACTGGACGGGAAAAATATATTTTGGATTAGTTCACTTCATCTTTTATCTGAACATCTGAAGGGCTTCAATCTGTGTAAAGAATAATGTTCTGCTTTATCCCACTCCCAACCTCCTCCTGTTGAGCTGAATGATTTGACAGAAAAGTGTACTCACTTTGCATTGAGTACAATCCAATACTTTGCTCAAATTATATGGAGGAATGTATTTAGATTTCAGATTATATAGAGGAATGTATACTTACCTAATTCTGTGTAAGTACACAAAGTTTAATATAGCCAAGCTGACTTCAGGCAAGAGAACAGTGAACAGAACTGCAGCTATAGCTCTGTTGCCCACCTAAGTGTGAAGCTCTCCAGAAATTCAGATGAACACTTGAAGAGTATTTAAAAGAATCCATGAAACATTCCATCAAAATATTTAAATGCTTTTTCTTTACAAGTTATCCAAAGCAAAAGTATCAGGAAAAGTGGCACTGTCCTTGTTAAAAATTAATATAGCAACTTTAATAACTTCTAATATCTCTATTGTTTGTCCATTTTGTAAAAACCTAAAACACTTAAGCAATATTAGAGAAATAGGATATAAAAAAGACTGCATAGAAGATGCACGTGTCATAATAAAACTGTAACTATCTTAGGCATAGCACACAAAAATAGACCAATTTAACTCCTCAGACAGGATAAAATATAATGTGCAAAAAAAATATTTGAAATGTAAAACTGATTGACTATGCATTTTTCCTGGAATCACTCTAACTATACACTTTTCAGGGGAACTCATTCTAAAATGTACAACTAGAAATAAACTTGAAGAACAGCTACAACAAATCAGGATTTCCAGGATTTCCCCTCCCCCCAAATAATTATTTCATTCTGATTGTAAATATAAAAGCAAAAAAGATGGAACATCACAGTGACCGGACAGAAATGCTTGCAGAGTAAAGAATTAAAATGGACGTAGAGTACAGATAATCCTTGATTTATGACCAGAATTGAGCCCAAAATTTCCACTGCTAAGCAAGGCATTTGTTAAGTGAGTTTTGCCCCATTTTGCAACCTTTTTTGCCACAGCTAAGCAAATCACTGCAGCTATTAAGTGAATCACACGGTTGTTAAGTAAATCCAGCTTCTCTCATTGATTTTTCTTGTCAGAAGTTGGCTGGGAAGGTTACAAATGGTGATCACATGACCCCGGGACAGTACAACTGTCATAAATACATGCCAGTTGCCAAGTGCCCAAATTTTGATCATGTGGCCATAGGGATGTTACAACAGTCATAAGTGTGAAAACTGGTTTTAAAAAGTGACATAAATCACCTTTTTTACCAGTTTTCACACTTACGACTGTTGTAGCATCCCCCCTGGCCACATGATCAAAACTGGGGCACTACATAAGTCACTTAGTTCAGTGCCAGTCAGTGTCAAGTTTCAGCTGAGAAGCCCAACGAAGCAAAACACCAGAGACATTACGTTCTCTAATGTAGACTTTATTAGGCATTAGCAAACTAGTAAAATAGAAAGGAAGCTAGCTCTGAGAATATGGTGGGAAACAGATAATTAAAAGAGTAAAATTTTTCCCTCCTGTCTCTGACAGTTCAGGTTACATTGTCCAATTAATTTTCCAGCAATTGTTATGAGAAGAAACTTCAGTCCATCAAAACATCTCTTCAGCAGTTTTGGCCCTCACATTGATAAGGAGCACCTGTGGATCCCAAACTCTCCCACTTCCTCTCCTAACTGTAGACAAGCCTAGAAACACTACGGCGGTCCTAAAGACTGTACAGTTCGTAGATCGACAGTAACTTTGGAGAGTCACTAAATGCATGGTTGTAAGTCGAGGATTACTGTATGTGTATGGAATGCTTTTTTGAATGTTTTGAAATATTCAAGTAAATGCCAGGTTTATTGTTTTAAAAGAGTGGCTGGGTACATGTCGCATATTCCAGCTTCACCTTTATTTATTTTTTTAATGTCCCTGGGGGTCACATAAAAATGGAAGGAGATTGCAGCCGTGTACTTTATTTAGAAATGTGCTCACTTGCCCAGAATTGTTTTTTATATAAATCTCATATAACAACTATTCCTACCCATTTTGAAAGAGTTTTCACAACATGCTTTCAAAAGTCAAAAAGTAAATTGGATGTCCTTTAATATTCTTTAATATTTTACTAACAATTTGAAGGAAAAGATCGAAGGTCTTTTTAAATTTGCAAGGACACAAAACTGAATGGAACAGTGAATACACTACAATACACTATAAGACAGAAATAAAATTCAAACTGAACATATTAGGTTAAAAGCAACAGGATGAAATTTAATCAAGACAAATGCAAAGTTCTTAACTTAGGAATAAAAACCAAATGCAGGATACCTGGCTTATGAAAAATATATTAGAACAATAGTCAACCAGAAATCAAAACTGAGTCATTAGTGTGATATTTCTGCTAAATAAGGCAAATGCAGTTTTGGCCTGTATCAACAGAAGTATTGTTTTGAAATTACGTGAAATAATTATTCTGCTGCATTCTGCTATAGTTCATATCACACATCAAATATCTCTAAGAAGGATTCAGACAACTTGAACAGGTTTAATGAAATGCAATGAGGATGATCAGAGAAATAGAAGCTAAGTCTTATGAGGAGAGATTGAAGATGTTTAGCCTTAAGAAAAGATAATCAAAGTGGAATAGATAATAACTGTGTTGCTGCTGCCATGGTGGGGAAGGGTATGGGTTTTTATGTTGTGGATTTTTAATATTGGAAGCTGCTCAGAGTCACCTCTGAGTGAGTTTGGTGGCCAAATAAATTTGTCAAATAAATAAGATAGCAGTCTTCCAGTATATGAAAGGGTATCTATCACCCAAGAAAATCAAGATTTCCCCCATCCATCACCTTCCCCCTTCCAGTGTGTAGAATATAGGATAATGGATTTATGTGACAGAAAGATAAGATTCTGATTGGTTGGTTTTTTTTGGGAGGGGGGAATCCTAAAAACAAGAGCCATTGGACAATCACTGGGACAGATGGTTCCCTTCTTGGATGTTTTAGAGGAAGGGCAGACAGTAATGCTTAAATTTAGATTTCTACACTGAGCAAAGTATTGGCCTTAATAATCTAAAATTTTCATTCCAAGCTACAATACTATAAAGAGGACACTATCTTCTTTACTGTATACTTCAGTGGTGGCGAACCTATGGCATGCGTGCCAGAGGCAGCACTCAGAGCCCTCTCTGTGGGCACACGTGCCATTGCCCCAACCTCACCTCCCCCCACGACCCCCTCACCAGCAGCCCCCCTGGAGGAGAGTTGCCCCCGAGCGTGGCCCACACAGAGCAACACAGCCTAGGACATGGCAGCCAGGCAGTGTAGACAAGACTCTGCCCTCATGCCCCATCCAGTTGATGTTGCGGGGCGTGTGATGTTGCGGGGCGTGGGTAGAGGGCGTGGCCATGGCGCTGCTGGGCTGCCTGGGCGATCTGCAGTGGGCCCTGGAGGCAGTGAGTGCCCCTGCGGGCAGGTGGGGTGGGGGATGGGATGGCGCGGAGCAGGGGCGGGGCAGGGGGTGGAGTGGGGGCAGGGCCGATTTTGGGCACTCAGTCTCTAAAAGGTTCGCCATCACTGGTATACTTTATTTCAGGAGAAACAGCTTTTCACAGGACATAACAGTCACTGTCTCAGAACAAACGTTAATTCATAGCAGAAAGGTAATCTGGGGGAGTTGATCTTCAAGAGCTGAGGCTAAAGGATATTAACTGCTTTCCTATAAAATAAATAAGCAGTGAAGGCTATCAGTTGTCAAATGTATAGTTTATAAGATCTATTCATCCTTCCCATGATATTGTGACTGGAGTGATCAGTAATGAATTGTTGACAAGAATCACTCTTTGCAACTATCTTTTTATTTCTTGCACATAAAAGGATAATCACAAAGAATGTAGACAAAGTAGGCCACTAATGGTTAAAAGAAGTCAAGAAACTAGAGTGATTTTGGTGAGTACAAAATAGTGTCGGAGGTGAGCGAAAAGGAGTAAGAATGGCCTTGCAGCTGGGTGAATGAAATTAAAAACAAAGGGGTGAGATTACTTGGATAAAACTGAAGTGAAAGAACACTGAGAAAGTGTCCATCGGGAATTTGAATAGGAATGATAGTGACAAATCAAAAATTAGAATATATATATGCTTGTGAAAAGAAAATCATATATCTTATAAGAATGAATGATTGAAAGACTGAAAGTATAGACAGTGTAATTGGAGAAATGTTAAAATATGGATGTGTTTTGTTCACAAAGTGCTTGTGCAACTTGTTTAACAAGCATGTAAAGACCATACTTTGCCTGGTGATTGGAAGAATGGTGCTATTATTCTCCTATACAAAGGTAGTAGAACTGAATGCAGAAAACTAAGAGGGAATATTTTGTCAATGGAGCCTGGGAAAGTGTTGGGCAAAATTCTGACTGCAAGATTTTGAAAAATATCAAAAAGCAAAATTTGCACACTAAGTACAGCAAGACTTTCTGCTAGGTAGGGAATGTGTAGACCAAATTTTTGCTGTTTAGCAGGTAAATAAGAAATAGATGAATGTGAGAAAGTAAGTCTACTATATGACTGTTGATTTAGAGAAAGCATCTGATAAAGTGAATGGCTTCAATAATAGATTTTTTTTGTCTGTAAGCATGGAATTGAAGGTTGTGCTCAATATGACAAGAGTGTGGCATAATAATGGGTGTAAAGCAAGGGTAAGAATAAATGGTAGTCCTAGCAAATGCTTCAATGTCAGTCATGGTGTGCAATAAGGATATGGCTTTTTTTTCTTTTTATGACCCTATAATCCCTTGATTCGGGGTAGAGTCAAGAGACTGAGTGGAGCTCAGCATTTACTGGCTGGATGCCCTTCCTGATGCTTACATGGGGTTTGCAGCAGATATTTGATAAGATGTAATATCCTTTGGTTATTTAATGTATTTATGGATAAGTATGTTAAAAAAACATGTGATGGTAACAGAGATGCATTATTTAGGATTTTGAGAACATGCATATTTTTGTATTCAAATGATACTGTGCTTTTAATTCAACCGACCATTTTTATGAAAATGAGACAATTTATAACAGGAAAAATATAAAACTGAATGCAAACAGAGTGGGCTACTTGAGAAATATTCATGGTAAAACAAAGAGACAGAATGAATGGCTGCTAAATTAATCTAAATTGAATTAAACAATGAGTAGCCAGTACCAAAAAAAGGACATTGAAATGGTCTGATCCTAATAGTGAGAATGAACGAGAATCAAATCAGACAGCTAATATATGAACACAAATTGAATGAATCAAGAAAAAGAAGACAGAAATTGTGGTTGGATGGTATTGATGAGATCTTAAAAAGAGAAAAGTAGTGATATTAAGGAACAAAAAAACAGTGTATGAATTGATATACTGTATGACAACTATGGAAGCAATAATGGTTTGCAGGAATAAGAAAAATGTGGATACACATAATGAACTATTTAATATGAATTAAATTTTCCTTCCTTCCTTCCTTCCTTCCTTCCTTCCTTCCTTCCTTCCTTTCTTCCTTCCTTCCTTCCTTCGACTGCCCAACTTGCAAGTGTGACTCTGGGCAGCTGACATGTGTTTACATATACACATGCACACAAACACAGAGACATATATTTATACACATATACATACATACAGTAAAAAGAATTTTAAAAACCTACAATGGTCACTAAGCATAAACCCAAACAAAACAATTAACAGAACCAGCTCAAAAAGCCATCCAACCTCCTGACCCTTAGGATCTGAAGTACATCCAATGTTTTACAAAACGCTAGCAGGATCAGGGTCATCTTATCTGATCTGATATTTTATGCTTCAATCCTTCTGAGTTACTATACCTTACTTTTTCTCTGCTTTGTCTAAAGTTGCTTACCTCAAAAATGAATAATATGATGGTTTTATATTAATGCATATGTAACTATAAGTTAATACTGATATGTTTTGGCAACTCTTCTTTATAAATGCAACTAATTACCCAAATTGCATTAGGTAATCAAATAATACAAACCAAATATTTCACACATAACTTCACAACTCATTTTCCTTTAAAATTAGGGTAGGCAACTTGCAGCTTTCAAGCACATTTTTGTAGCCTTATGAACCCTCCTCCAATATTACAGTAGTGATAAACAGAAGATTTATTTGTCAATGAAGATTGGTGGGAAAGCAAATAAAATGTACTGTGTAATCCACAGTGTGCAAAAAACAAACTGGAAAATTTAGCCCCACCTATGCATCATCCCCTCTACTGTAGCTCTTAGCCACCACTCTTACCCCTAAAACAATCTTTAAAAGTTAATGTCTCTGGACAGTAACTTTTCTGTTATACTGTTTTTACAAGAATATCTCAGTCCATATTAAACAAAATTTTATATCATACTGCAGTTTAATATGCAATCACTGGTCATCACTTTTTAAGCAATAAATGTTTGAAGGGTGGGAACTCTTTATAGAGTATACAAAAAGTGGGATAAAATGTAATGTATTGCAATCAGTTTAACAGTAACTTTCAGCACAATTACAGAGGAACAGGCTCTATTGAATTCAATGGCACATATTTCCAACTTATTTAATCTATAAAATGTATGAGCTATCCTCAAAAAAAAAGATGCATTTGGGACCCATTCTATAGATGTTAAGATACTGGACTTGGACCAAGGAAACACTGGTTCAAATTGGTGCAGCTTGCTGATTTAGCATTTGGACAGCCACTCTTTCTCAGCCCAACTCATCTTAACATTGTGATGAGATAAATAGAAGAGACCCGTCTACAAATCCTCTTTACAAATGATAAATAAACACATCTTCTCTTGATTATTTTACTTTCCCTGTTCTGCAACTTCTCCCCTTTAATAATTTGTCACAAATATAGCTGAAATGTCTCATTACTGCCTTATTAATTTCCCAGGGATGTATGCAACTTTCCTAGCTTGAGACACTGAGGCAAGTGATTTCAATCCGTGAATTTCCACTGTTATGGAAGACCAAAAAATGCCAACTGGATGAAATAAAGAAAACTATACAGCGCTCCAAGCAGAAACAATTTAAAGGAGGTAACACAGATCATGGTTAGATATGGTTGACAAACAAATTGCTTATAGGTCATCTGGCAGTCTTTTTACCACAAAGAATAGTCTTTAGGGAAATCTTCTTAAAATGAAGAATGGTTGATTCTCTTACAGGAGATTGGAATAAATGGCAACACAGAAGTTGTGAACAGATGGGCAAGTAAGTTCTACTGACTTAATTGTAAGCCTGCCTTAATCTTTTAAATTCTTCTATGAAAGGGAAAAAAAATGAGAGAGCTCTTGAAAAATGACCTCATGACAGTGTTACATACGACACAACTAAAAAGCAATGGCTCCTCAATTACTTCTGACAGACATCCCCTCACATTTGGGCTTTCTCAGATAATGAATAGAACTGATCCTATCCCAGTGGGCTATGTAAAAAAGATGAGCTTTAAAGGTGTGTGTATATCTGAATACAATGAAGAAGGCAATAGAAAGAAATTATATATTTGCTTTCTTAAGGTAAAAAGCTTCAACTTCTGGAAGAGACACAGAAAAACAGGTAAGCCTTTTGTCACAACTACACCTCCATTCCGGGATAGGCTTGCAGAAGTCATTGTAAACAGCTATTTACTGAATTGAAGTTTCTGTTTGCAAAGAAGTTGATAATCACAGTTAAAAACAGAGGCAGAATACAGAGTCCGCCAGCAGCAGCAACTTTATTCACACTGCCATGTTACAGCTCAGCCAACAGAGAACTTGTTGCAACTAAATTGTTACCTCTGGATTTTACTAAAACAAATCCCCAATCAAGCACAGATATCCTGAACAAAGCGACTCTAAGGATCAAAAATTGGAAGCACATCCTAAATTGCTCCAGGGCTTAACAGCCTGAAATCTGAAATCCTAGAATCTGGTTTCAATCCCTCTGTAGGCACCACGCACACACAAAAGGACAGAAACACACACACACTACGTAACATACAGAGTCCTTGAGACTAAACAAAGACCAGGCAGACAAGAGAAGGACACCAGAGAACTAACTCCTGTAATCCAAATCCAACTTTCCCTGGAGAAAATCATAAACAGCTTGCAACCTTCCTTTCAGAAAAGTGTATATCCTTGCAACATGTTTCCTCATTTAAAACATTCAGGAAATCTTTATTGTCCCTTCAGATCTCACCTGCTCTTCCAACAGCCAAACCACCTACCTCTTCCCTATCATCCGAAATACTCAGCCCCTCTCTCTCCTTTATCACCCCCAGTTCTTTATTCCCATTCTCCCTCCCTGATCCCATCCTGCATTCCTGAACCCCATTCTTCAGCCCTGCAAGGTTTTTAATTCCGCTCCATCTCCTGCTTCCTGTCTGTAGCCCGTTTGATTGTCGTCCATATGCTACAGCGTCAAGACGGTCCTCTTCCTCCCCTCAATGTGCCAAGACCCCCCCCCCGCCTTTCCCGCCTTCTGCAAAGTCGACCCCCTCGTTATTCCAAAAGTCCCTGCCTAAATCACTGCAGCTTTCTGCTTTCCTTTGCCAGCGCTGTCTCTTAGCAAGACCTTTAACCCAGAAGGCTCGGAGACATCGTCCCTGCTGCTCCTCCTCCTCCTTCCCCCCCCTTCTGGCGCCAAATCTTCCTTCTGTGGCCACTGGTTTCCTGAAACTCCCCAGTTCCCACCCCAAAGCCCCTCTTGAGTCCACCGCCATGCAGCGCCCTCTCTCTCACAGCACCTCTTTTTGGCAAGCCGCAGGCAAGCTCCGCAATCGCAGCACCTGAAGGAAGCGAGCGCAGAAAAGCAGGCTAGGGTGCCCGCGACGACCATCCACCACAAAAGCAACTTTGGACAAGGAGCCCAAGCGGGACGGCGCCTCTCCGCACCTTTCTGGTTCTAGGCAATCCCCGCCTCCGTCCAGATGCGCCTCTCGCCCCCACCCCCCAAGCGGGGGGGAAAAAAAGCGGGACACCTCCTGGGGCTGCCCAACTCCAGCCAGCGCTCTCGCTCTCAGTCGCGCAGTCAGGCTCCCGCTCAGGCTGGGATTCGTCCGGCTTTTTCCCTCGAAAAGCAGCCCGTTCCCGAAGAACTCAGCCTGCAGCAAGGACGGCCCCGCCCCGCCCCGCCTCACAGAAGCAGGGGGCGTGGCAATGGCCTCGCGATAGGGAGTCGCCCGGTTCGGGGCGGGGCTGCGACGCCGCCCCCGCCGCCTTAGCTCCACACCTCCGCTGCGGGCAGGCGAGGTTGGCGCGTAAGGGGAGGCCAGCGACCCCCAGCGGCGCCCTCAAGCAGCCGCTGCCTTTCAAGCGTGCGAAAGTTTTACTGCGGGGCTATGTGGGACGAGACGCGAGTAACATCCAAGTGGCCGGGCAAACGGCTTAGCTCTGGAGGCACCCAAGCCCACCTTTCGTAACCTTTTCGTAATGCGGCCTTGCAAGGCGACTTTCCTGGGGATCATGGGTGAGGAGGTCCAACATCGGAGGTCCAACATCGGTGTAGGGCTTCAGAAAGGCTGCGTTCTCAATTCAGTGGGGCTTAATACCTACTACGGGGTTCTCAACCTTGGCAACTTTAAGACTTGTGGACTTCAACTCCCAGAATTCCTCAGCCAGCAAAGCTGGCTGAGGAATTCTGGGAGTTGAAGTCCACAAGTCTTAAAGTTGCCAAGGTTGAGAACCCCTGACCGTAGATGAATGGGATTAGACTATCGGTTTTACGGCTTTTACGGGCCTCTTTTCAATTTTTTTAAATGACCGTTCTGAATAAGATGGTTTAAGATTGTTATTCCGTTCAAACTGTCTAGGTTTGCACTGGAAGGAAGACTGGCATTCTGTAGTACTATACTGAAGTAACTGTGTAAATAGTGTAAATGACACGTCTGTTCGTACCTTGGAGTTAGTCCCTGCAGTTTTCTTGGCAGGATTTTTTGCAAGTGGTTTGCCATTGCTTGCTTCCTGGTTCTGAGAGAGAGTAGCTGGCCCAAGGTTATCCCACTGGCTTTAGGAAGGAATAAAAGTCACTTGACTCCCATCCAGTTTCTAACCTGATGCCATAATCACTACACCAGACTGGCATTCTCAAAGAACTCTATTATATTGTGATTAAATAGCAAGGGAATTATACTAATGTTCTAATTTCTGTATATATTGTGCCATGGGAATTTAAGAAGAGCGATGCTGGATCAGAGCAAAAGTTTGCATTCTGTTTTCCTGGTGGCCAACCTGATGCTTATGGCATTATCAATTACATTCTGGAAAGATGGAACATAATAAAAAAATAAGGCTTCCAACAAGAAATTAGTACAACAGGGCCTACCCCATACCTTTTCTAGCATGCTGTTTCTAAAAATAATACAGAACTGTTTGCATGTTTTGCATGTGATGACTCTGTACTGATCCGGTCGTATAGAAAAGGTATTAATGAAGAAGTGCATTCTAACTTCCCTGCATATAGGAATAAGACCTTACACTGGCTGAGGATATAATCTAAGCCTTGAAAAAAACTTCTGGAAAATACCATGCTAACTTGGTTTTATCTGTGGTAAACTGTTGGCTGACATCAGGGAGACCTCATAGGGTTTTGGGAAGTTTACAACTGCTTCTGCCCTATAGACTACTAAGCCATTCAATTAAATCAACCAATGTTGCTTAATCAAGAAAACACAAGAAAGCAAACTATAGCAAAACATGATGTTGAAATCCAAGATTTTAATTACAAATCCCTTTATATTTTAATATCTCTCTTGTTGCAGCAGTTCTATTAAAAATAATCTGTTGTTTAGATTGCAAGATTTTCTATCAAATTATTTTTAAATAAGAATTTTATAATATAAAAGCTGTATTGATTTATGACAGGGATCTAGAAGTATTATAACATATAATTTTATTAGAAGCAATTTAAAAAACAGCAAGTTTTCAAAGCTGGAAAACTAAACTGCTTTATTTAAGAAGTGTCAATTTTAAAACTGACTAAGGGGCCAGTTCTATGTTCTGTTTCTGATTTCCCATAGGCTATTCAAATATTTCAAGAAATCTATAAGAAATACAGTTCCCCTAAATCATTGTTATCTGCAAGTGATATCTAGATAAGTCATGGATGGATGACCAAGAAACAAAATCCTTTTGGACCATGATGGGAAATATTCTGTCTACACTTCGCAAAGTTCTCAAGACTGAATACAAAAAAATTCTAGACAAATTATTTGACTTGAACAAGTGACTTAAAATCAGCTTTCAAAGTTGTGCATGAGTCTTCTCCATTTGAAATACAAAACACAAATGACTTTTCCTTTGCAAAATATGCAACAGTAAGTTCATGTTCTATAAGAGTCTAGACAGTAACTTCTCTGAGATGGTATAGGTTCTCCTGCTTGAGCAGGGGGCTGGACTAGAAGACCTCCAAGGTCCTTCCAGTTCTATTCTAATCTACCACTGTATATGATTAACAATTTTTTTTGTATGTGACTCCAGATCAGTCTGGACTAGTTCCTATAATTTTCTTAGCAATATTTCGTAAGTGGTTTGTCCTTGTCTGCTTCTTAGGACTGAAAGAGAGTGACTGGCACAAGGTCACCCAGTCTCCTGATTTGTAGCCTGGTGCCTTAACCACTACCCAAAACTGTATCATACAATAATTAATCATGGTAATCTATTAAGCTTTGAACTTTTGTGCCAAAACTGATGGACTGACAACTTAATGTTAGGAAGTTTTTCTTTGGAAGCAAGTCCTATTAGTTTTAGCTTAATATACTTTAGTCCACAGGTGTCAAACTTGCTATGTATGTTACGTGATGTATTGCAATGTATCGCGACTCTTTTTGCATTGCCGGCAATGGGGTGGGCGTAGCTTCGGTATGATGAAACCGGCCCGTGGGCCGGCAGTTTGACACCTCTGCTTTAGTCCTTCATATCTTGACTAGAGAGTAAACTTCCTACAGTTCAGTCACATTTCCTTATAAATCAGGATCAGGCTGCATATATGTTCCTTGTTTTAGGCTTAAGAGGATCCACCCCTGTGGATTAGTTTATGACTCTTCAATTTAATTAGAACACTAATCACCAACTCTTTAAAATGCTGATTTCTGTTGTAAAACCCTTGATGACTTGGCACCTAAGTATCTACAGGATGGTCTGTTCCAATCTGCACTGGCCTGCCCTATTAGATCATCTAGGGAAAATATTCCTGGTGCTCCATCATCAGGAAATAAAAGAGCTAAAGCAAGGAAGCCCTGTTTTTTTTGGTGACAAGACTAATCCTATGGAACAACCTCAAGCTGATATCCTCCTTGATGCTTTCAGGAAGCTGTTGAAAATGGAGTTTCATGAAAGCTTTTTAAACCTCTTCAGTGCAGCTTTTAATTTTGTTTATTCTTATTTCATCATGAAGCTTTCCTTTATGTTTTTAACCTTAGCATGGAAGTAGCCACTTAGAGCTGAATTGAGTGTGGTGGGATGCAAATATAGTAAAATAAGTAAAAATTAACATGCCAATTCTAGTTCTGTCGTGTTCAACCTGAAGGGCCTTTTCCACAGGGTTATAAAGATTCATGCAAGGAAAGCCTTTAAAAAAATTTAAAAAACATTTCCTTTTTTTTTTCTGGAAGCAACTTTAAAGGCAAAAAATGTAAATGTGTATTTTCGCAAGTGGAAAACCTTAACAAGAGTTGCTGTTGGAGAAAGTAATTGAAGGCTACTATATTATGCAATGGAGAGAAAGTGAGCTTGATTCTGAATAAAAATGTACCTAATTGAGCTGTAGGGAAAATGCAAAGCTGTATACAGTACACAAAATTTTATTTGTTTTCACTTTTTTGTATGTTGCACTGAAGGTAATATGATTCTTTTGTTTGTTTTTTTAGTTTGTGCATTGCCCAGCATCATATGACTGGGGAAAATTATTGTAAATAAGCAAAGCTATTACTAGAAACCACCATGGCTTTGTCAAAAACAGATTGTGCCAGACAAATCTTTTTTTTAAAGTGATATTTTTAATATTTATATTTTATATTTTGCTTAAGTCATTAGTATTTTAAAGTTTTTAAATTGCCTTTACAATCTCCATTACAATTGTTTCATAATGTCATGAATCCATATATCTTTTTTTTTCAACTTAATACAATCATTTTAAATTTGTAAACCTTCTTCACTCCGTATACCCAAGTTTAACTATAAGCCAACTACATTTTAAAAATTTTAAATTTCACTTCTTTTCAGATCAATCCATTGGACATCAAACAAACAAGTCATCTTATTAAAATTAATAATTTTCATGTCGATACACCCATCCCTTCAACAAGTACATTCTTAGTCTATTTAATATATATATATATCTTCCATTAATCAATAGATATATATTTGAACATGTAAACCAGGGGAAAATTCAAGTTAACTGCTATCCAACTTATTACAATCGATTTGAATTTGTAAACATTCTTCACTCCGTATGTCAAGATTTAACTATAAGCCAGATACATTTTCTTTGATTGGTGTTTCTCTTGTATGTAGTCTATCTAAAGTTTCCAGTCTATCATATATTGTTCATTTGAGCGATCCTTCAAATATGCCGATATTTTAGCCATTTCTGCCAAATTTATTACTTTCAAAGTCCATTCTTCAATAGGTGGTATTTCTGGCTTCTTCCAGTATTGTCCCACCAACAGTCTCGCTGCTGTGATCAAGTTCAGAATTAAGTTCGTCTCCGTGGTAGTACAATCTTTTATGATCCCTAACAAAAACAACTGAGGTAGAAATTCAATACGCTTTTTCAAAATGGTTTGGAGTGTCCACCATATTTTTCTCCAGAAGGCTTTAATTTTTCTACATGTCCACCATACATGAAAATATGTAGCCTCCATACTATCACACCTCCAACATTTAGGTTGGATGTCTGGATAGATATACGATAATTTTTTCGGATCTAGGTGCCATCTATAGAACATTTTATAAAAGTTCTCCCTTAAATGTTGCGCTTGCGTAAATTTTACATTTCTCACCCAGATTCCCTCCTACGTTTCCATCGTGATAGGTTGCCCAAAATCTTGTTCCCACTTTACCATACAGTCCTTGACTAGTACAGTTTCAGAGTCAATTTCTATCAGTACACTGTACACTCGTTTGATATGCATGAGCCCCTGCTCTCTAACCTGTTCAATTAAATTCTCATCTGTTAGGGATAAACCCTTCTTCAGGTCTTTTTGCCATCTAGACTGCAGTTGCAAATATGAAAGCCAGGTACACACTATTCCTTCATCTGCTAGCGTATTTGGTGGCTTTAATGAAAACACATTTCCTTCTTCCATTACAAGTTTACTATAGGGCACCACATCCTGACCTTGTATTATGTTTATGTCCCCTATTGCGTGTCCGGGGATCGTCCAGATGGGAATCTTTTCGTGTAGTAGGTACTGATATTTCTTCCAGACCCACAACAGTGGGGTTCTCAGTGGGTTCTCCCTGAAGCTCTTGTCCACCTTCTTGTCATACACTAGGTATGCGTGCCAGCCATATAGTAAACCATGCCCTTCAACATTCAGTACTCTGTCATTCGTTATATTAATCTAGTCACTCAGCGCCACCAGCGCCGCAGCATAGTAATATAACTTCAAATTGGGCATTTTTAAACCACCTCTCTTCCTTGTATCCTGGATGATTTTTAATTTAACCCTCGGTTTCTTGCCATCCCAAATAAATCTGTTAATGCCCTTCTGCCATTCGTCCAAGTCCACATCCTTTTTGAGTATAGGTAGCATTTGAAAGAGAAATAGAAATTTTGGCAATACGTTCATTTTTACTGCCGCTATCCTGCCCAGCAGGGACAATTGTAATGTTTTCCACCTGACCAGATCTGTTTGTATCTTGTTCCACAGCACCTCGTAATTATTTTTATATAATTTCCCATTTGTAGCTTCTATCTCCACTCCTAAGTATTTAACTTTCTTAACCATTTCACAGCCCGTTATTCTTTCTAAGTCCTGTTTTGAGTTATCTAAATTTTTAACTAGCATCTTCGTCTTAGATATATTTACTTTGAAGCCTGATACCCTACCATAGTCCTTCATTATCTCCATCAATCTCCTAGCTGATTGTGCTGGTTGAGCCATTGTCACCAACAGGTCATCCGCGAAGGCACATAGTCTGTAGTCCTGTTGTCGAATCCATATGCCTTTTATGTCATCTGCCGTTCTTATCTTGTTCAGTAGAATCTCCAGCGTTAAAACAAACAGCAGGGGGGATAGCGGACATCCCTGTCTAGTACCTTTCTCTATGTTAAATGAGTCTGTTAAGTCCCCATTCACAATGATCTGGCCTGTTTGTTTCTGGTAAATTGCCAGTATGGAATTAATAAACTGTTCTCCCATTTTCATCCCCCCAATCAGTTTTATCAGAAACGGCCAATTCAATCTATTGAAGGCTTTTTCTGCATCCACAAACATGAGAGTAGTGGGCACCTAGTTATGCCTTTCCAAATACTCTATTATATTAAGAAGTTGTCTTACATTAGTTTTCATCTGACGTCCTTGTATAAATCCAGTTTGGTCCGGGTGAATTATTTTTTGTAACACTGTCATTAATCTGTTAGCAAAGATTTTGTAATCCATGTTCAATAGCGAGATGGGTCTGTAGTTTTCTGGTTGAGCGTTGTCTTTTCCCTCTTTAGGGATTAGAGAGATGTAGGCTGTTTTCCACGACGGTGGAACTTGACCACCTTCTTGTATGTTGACAAATAGCTCTCTAAGGGGTTCTATCATTTCCTCTCGAAGATACTTGTAGTAGGTCGCTGTTAACCCGTCCGTCCCGGGCGATTTTCCCTTTTTCAGTTGTTTAATCACTGAAAGTATTTCCTCTTGTGTGATCAATGCATTCAGACTATCTCTTTGTTCATCGGTGATTATCAATAACTTTTCATTTTGCAGAAACTTATCTATCTCCTTGTCTTGTGTCTTCTCTTCAGCGTATAACTTGGAGTAGAATTCTGTAAAAGCTTTCTTGATCATTTCCTGTTGAAACTCTTCCTTTCCTTTATACTCTATCTTTCCAATTATGCGGGATTTTTGCTTCTTCCTTAATATGTAAGCCAGCCACCGACCAGGTTTATTGGAATTACGGAATGTCCTGTGCTTTGCGTATTGTATATTCCTTGCCACTTGATCTGCCATCAACAAGTCGAATTGTTTTCTTAAAATCTTGATTCCCTCTTTGGTGACTTTGTCCTCCGGTCTTTTTATTAATAGTTGCTCTTTCTTACGTATCTCATCTTCTAACTCCTTTCTTTTTTGTTCTTGATTGCAACGGTGCCTTTTGTTCATGTCCATGAGAATCCCATGCATGTATGCCTTGCTGGCGTCCCATATCATTTCAATAGGTGTCTCTTTATTCATATTTATGCTAAAGAATTCCTTCATAACATTTTTGCATTCATCCACCTTTTCATCGTATTTAAACAGGTTTTCATTAATTCTCCAGGATCTCCTAGGTTTCTGTCCATGTCTTAATTCCATCCACACCGGGTTATGGTCTGATAGTACTTTGGGTAGGATTTTCACCTTCTTTAGGCTAACAAGCAAGTCACTGGTTGTTAATATAAAGTCAAGTCTAGAGAATGATTGGTGTCTGTCTGAGAAAAAGGTAAATTCTTGCTCCTTGCCATGTCTTTCCCTCCAAATGTCTATCAGTTCGAAGTCATCCTTTATGTCAAAGAAGGATTTAGGCAGTGTGGAGTGTTTTTGCGGGTTAGGTGCTGTCTTCTTTTTATCCAGGTCGACCTCTATGACACCATTCCAGTCTCCCATTATAATACATGATCTGTAGTTGAGTTGTATTAACTTTTTATGTACCAATTTGTAGAATTTTCCTTGTTGTTGATTTGGTGCATATACGCCCATCAAAAGAATTTTCTTATCTTCCTGTACTATTTCGATTGCTAGGTATCTACCTTGAGAGTCTGACTCTATTAATTTAGCTCTTATATGCTTTTTCACATAGATGACAATGCCATTCTTCTTTACTGCTGCCGCTGCAACAAATTGTGTGCCTAGCTTGTTGTTGGTTAAATATTTCTGGTCTGTAGTTCTGATGTGTGTTTCTTGTAAGCAAATTATATCATTTTTACCTTGATTCAGATAATGAAATATTTTCTTCCTTTTCTGTGGGGAGTTTAACCCGTTAACGTTCCAAGTCAAATATTTACTTGTCATGATCGGCTTCGGGACACTCCTACCAGACCACTTCCGCTTTCCCCCCTGCTTCTTTGGTCTCGCTCCCATGGTATCCAGGTTGGTGTTCATATTGCTTTGTGGGATCTTTTCTTGCTGTTCTATGCGTTTAGTAGTAGCCCTCGTCTGCCTTAGCTCTTTAATCTGCCCTGCTTCCATGCTTTTGTTGACATCCATCCTCTGTGCAGTCGCATCCCGAGAAGATCCTTTCTCTTCTCCTGCTGCTGCGGCGGTCTGTTCTTCTGGGGAGTTTGATCGTTGTTCTAAGTCCCTTCCTCTTTCACGTGGCCAGTCTACATTATCCCGTGTTGTGGGCTGGGGTCCGCCCGCCTTCAGTTCCTTTTCAAGAAATTCTTTTGCTTTCTGGATTGAGTTCAGATGGTATCTTTTGCTTTTATAGAATACTGACATTCCAGTTGGGGCTTCCCATCGATATTGTAGAGCGCGTGTTTTCAGTTCAGTGACCAAGAACTTGTAGTCTTTTCTTTCTCTTAACATCTTGGGGGAGGATCTCTTTCAATATCATCACCTCTTGCCCCTCTACATACAATTTCTTGTTATAGGATGTTGTAGAAATACGGTCTCGGAATCCCTTTGTTACAAAATAGATAACCACATCTCTTGGTAGATTTTTGTTTTTTGCTATCCATGAGTTGACTCTGTGGATTCTGTCAATTTGCCCAGAGATATTTTCAGCCTCCTCTCCCAGAAATTGTACCAAGGCTTTTACAAAAATTCTTTTCAAGTCCTCTTGCTTTTCATTTGTTGATTCTTCCAGTCCCCTGACCCTGATAGCAGTCATCATCTTCCAATATTGCATCATAGTTGAATGGTCCTGCATCTGACTTTTCATCTCAGCCATCTGGCCCTCAGTTTGGCTCTCCACCTCTTCCATCCTTTTTTCAACCCCCTCCCAGACCTTGTTAAAATTTTCCTCCATGTCTTCTCTCATTTTCTTATTGTTTGTTTTTATTGTTTCCTTGATTTGGTCTAGGTCTTCAGTAACAGCTTTGCTTTGTGCCTCCATCCTCCTCTCCAAGTCTCTGCTCTGTTCCTTCAACTTCTGTTCTAGTTCTTTGTATTGTGTCTCCATCTGCATACCCATTCCCACTATCTTCTTATCCACTTCCTCCACCCTCTTCACCACTGCCTCTAGCTGTCTCCCCATTGTTGACATTATCTCTTTTAATTCTTTCATCATATGCATTTCTGGAGAAGTTTGGGTAGACAGGGGGGCCTGGGGTTCCGTAGGTGTGGAGGAAGATGAGGGGACTGGTAGGTTGTTACCTGGTGTTTTATGGAAATGGCCTGGGGAGGGTGTTGCCACCTTTGATGCTATTATTTTGGACTGCTTAGTGGCCATCCTGAGTTCAGTCTCCTGTTAGCCAAGCTTTTCTTTTTTTTGTTCCTTTTTTTATTGCAGAAGATTAATTCTTACTCTTATGTATATTTTATCTTCTTTTAGTCTTCTTATTCTTTTGCTCATGTATATTTTGTAGGGATTTTTAAAGTTTGCGTCTAGGCTGCCCTCTAGTGGTCACTCTCACAATGCCGTCTTTCATTCCACTTTCCCTCCCGCCGGTTACTTTCGTTTAAAAGTAACAGTTGTCGCCATCATGGCTACTTTTTGTGTATTGTGAAAGTAGTTAATCAGCTGTATAATATACGAAATACTTGCTTTTTTGGGGGGCTCTTGCCATCTGTCTCCTTGCCTCTTTAGCGCAGTTTTCCTCACGCGGAGGTTGTTCTAAGCTTGTAAGTCTGTCAGCTCCTGGCTGGAACTATCGTGACCGTCTGGGGGGAGTCCTCTATCTTTCTTCCCGAACTCTCTTCCAGGGAATTTTTAGAGGCTCTCGACCCCCTCTCCCCGCTCTAGACCCCTTCTCCGACCGAGGAGGGGTTTTTCTGCTGCGAAAAACAGCTGTTTTGCGCTGTTTTCGCGGCTTTTTAAGTTCCAGAGTTCGGAGCCTCACAGAAGCCGGCTGCTTCCGTGCCTCGCGCATGCGCGCCCCCTGCCAGACAAATCTTATTGCAAGTAACTAAATTAGTGCACCAGAGAAATGCTGTGGACATACTGTATTTCCCCGAAAGTAAGACCTATCCCAAAAATAAATCCTAGCTTGATTTTTGTGGGTGGGCCTAATATAAGCACTACCCCAAAAATAAGCCCTAGTTTTGGGACAAGGCGCACACCTAAAAATCAAGCTAGGGCGGGGGTGAGGGGTTGGAGCTTACCATTGCAGCCAGGCCTCCCATGGATCGACACTTGCCTCAGGGGCCCACTTCTTCTGCAGCTGAAGAAGCAGCTTCATTCTGCAGTTGAGAATGGAGCTCCAGCCTACATTTTGCAGTCAGAGGCCTTTCTGGAAGGCCTCTGCAGCCGAGAACCGAGCTATGGCTATACCCGGAAAAGCCTCTGACTGCAAAATGCAGGCCAGAGCTCCATTCTAAGCTGCAGAATGAAACTGCTCCTTCAGCTGCAGAAGAAATGGGCTGGCTGGGTGGGGCTGTCGATGCCGGAGGTGAATGGAAAAGACACTTCCCAAAAATAAGACCTTTTGCCTCTTTTGGAGGCAACAACAAAAAAAATAAGACTGGGTCTTATTTTTGGGGAAACACAGTAGTTAATAAGGCATTTCACAAAGTATATCACAACCTATTTCTTGGCAAGACAGAAAATGCAGGATAGACAGCATCACCACCCAATGGATGACCAACCACACTCAACATGTAGTCCTCAATGGAACTACATCTACATGGAGAGAAGCACACAGGGGGGTATCCTAATATCTTAGGCCCAGTACTCTTCAACATTTTTATCGATGATTTATAGAGAAGCTAGAAGGGGAAATCATCAAATTTGCAGATAACACCAGGGTGGGGGGAATAGCTAACACTTTAGAAGATAAGCTGAAGATCTAGAAGGATCTTGATAAATATAAACACTGGGCTCTATCCAACTAAATACAATTCAGTGATGAGAAAAATAAGGTTTTACACTTTTACAACCAAATGCACAGATATAGATTATTATTTTTTTATTGGTTTTTTAATTTTTAATTTTTAACAGAAAAAGAAAAATACTCAAATCAAATCATAATGTTAAAATAAACAATAAACATAATCACAACATAAATACATATTTCAAAATCATCCATAAACAAAACATAAATACTTATTTCAATACATCTAATAATAATAACTCAACTGAAAATAATCATAGACCATATTTACCAAACAATTAACATTACTGCTCGGTACCCCCACCACCACACACCCC
This sequence comes from Bothrops alternatus, assembly GCA_034064705.1. Classification (NCBI taxonomy): domain Eukaryota; kingdom Metazoa; phylum Chordata; class Lepidosauria; order Squamata; family Viperidae; genus Bothrops; species Bothrops alternatus. The sequence goes on along the minus strand of JARGCV010000052.1, from coordinate 23,397,325 downwards.
TAACCCTAACCTTCCCCCCTCACTTACCAACTAACTAACTACTCTCCTCCCTCCTTCTCTATCTCCCTCCTTCTACTCCACCCAACTATCCCTACTCTTCCCCCTTCTTATCAACTTTCTACTTACATAAGCCTTCACTCCTCCTTCCTCTTTCCATCAGATGTGGTGCCCAAAGGCCACCCGAGCAACCCCTTAATAACAATAATTACATATCCCTGCATCAACCCCATTGCAGTTGAGAAAACATAGTATATAAAATTATAAACCCTCCCTACCCCCCCCCTGACTTCCCAGAGTGAGTACAGGGTAAAACAAAAGAAAACCCACTACTTCAAACAAAGTTATTATATAATCCTAACAAGAATTTTAAACTATATACTAAATACAATCTCTACTTAACATTTATTCAGCCTTATCAATTCTAATACATATCTAATCCCTCAATCAGTATCTAATATCAAACCTTAAGTCATTTCAATCCACTAAACAAAACAGACAAATCATCTTGTTAAGAGTATTAATTTTCATTTACATATCTAAACCATCAATCTAACAATCTTAATTTTAAATTTCACTTCTTCAATCGACTTCTGGGCTTTCTCATATGTCAAATAAACCTAAATAACAAATACAATCTATTTAATCCATTTCTAACTTAGATTCCTCCTTATCAAATCACATAATGCTTATCTATCCCATCAATCAATCAATCTAATGTCAAACCTAGATCATTTCAAAGCAAGTACATTCTTCTTCAATTTAATTATATCTTCCATTAATCATCTTCTTTAACGTCTTACTCATAATCTTAATATTATATCTTCCGTTAATCATCTTCTCTTACATCTTATTCATAATCTTAGTCCTTGAGTCAGTCCATAGTTTTGAATTACCCATAATTCCTTGCATACAATTTTAAATTTCACATCTTCAATCGTACTCTTGGTTTTTTCTTCTGCCAGGTAAATCTCCATAATGAGGCCCCCCTTCCAAATAATAAGTCTCTCTTTTTTACTTGCAATATCATTTGAATCCATAAAAGCCATCTTAACCTTTGCATTAGTCCTCTATTTCTCTTAACCATAAACTTTCGTTGAGGTAACATTTCAAATCTCTGTCTTTGCTTTTCCTGGTCCTCAGCACCATAGATAGATTGCTTCTTAAACTGGATCAATGAAGTTCTAGACTGCATCAACAGAAAGATAGTATCAAGGTTGTGGGACATGTTACTACTGCTCTATACTGCTTTGGTAAGATCACACTTTGCATACTGCGTCCAATTTTGCTCATCATGATACAAAAAGATGTTGAGACTCTAGAAAAAGTGCAAAGAAGAGCAACAAAGATTATTACAGGGCAGAAGGGTAAAACATGATGAACGGTTGCAGGAACTGTCTAGTCTAAAAAAGAGACTAGACTTCTCAAAATAATGTCAAAATAAGGAGCAGCTACAATAAAATGTCTTGAGTGGATGTTGAGTGTAACTTCTTATTTATAATATTGGAATGCTTCCAAAATCACCAGAAGGTTGCCACAAACATAACTTTGCATCTGCTTAAGAAACAATTATTTGCTTATGGGAACTATGCTATTGGCAATGTCTCAAAGTGCTAGAGAATTTAGGTCCCAGGTACTTTAAAGATAGTTTCTCCCTTTCCAGTTTGTCCACATCCTGATAATTTCCTTTTTATATTCCAGCTGTGATAGAAATATGTTTTTTTTCCTCTAGCATTTTCCTGCAAGTGCAAGGTTCGTTTTTTTCAAATCAACTTGGTTGCAACTGGAATTGACAGACCAGCTTGTCACCTGAGCCTGACATTGTGGGCTGAGAGATAAATTGCCCAAACTCATCTGACTGGCTAAGTAGGACTAGAACTCATAGTCCCCTGGTTTCTAACTTGGTATCTTAACCACTAGGCCAGGCATGTCAAACTCGCAACATATCATGATTTTTCCCCATTGCCAGCAATGGGGTGAGTGCGGTTTTGGAGTGACGCATCCGGCCCATGCGCCGGCAGTTTGACATGCCTGCACAAGACCAAACTGGCTCTATCACAGAAATGATGGAGACAAAAAGAAAGGTTGTTTCAACTCACACCAAAATATCAGAATTGCACTTACTGTTCTGTTTAGGGAGGTATTTATTTTACAAGTACTGTAAAATATGGACATTTTTATCTATTGTACCTATCTTTTCCATATATTCCCTTTTATCTTTGTAATTTTCATTTTTTTTAAATATTACCTTGTATTGATTTAAATGCCTCACTCACCATGAGTTGTGCAGAAGCATCTAGAAAAGCAGGATAGAAATAATGCATGTAATTTCTTTTTCTTTCCTTTCCTTTTTTTCTTTTTTTTTTTTTGCACCTATCTTCTTTATAAAGTGACTCTGGGTGGTATTTTTTATTTCCAGCATGGTTCATTTAATTCCTTTTGAATCCTTTTCTATGGAAAAGAAATGCTGCTCCTTCATTTGCCATTAGTCAAAACCTGAAAGTGATAAATAATCAGATGTCTGTTGGGTGAGTCAAATGTGGTAACTCCCACAGTTGTAGAAATTCTGGGAAGGTAGAAAAGTAAAAGTGATTATTTCCTTTTTATAACCTGCCAAAGCAGGGTGAACCTAGTACATAGACGGACAGATTATTTTCTGTCCAATTCATGTTGGTGATGAAAAGTTTCTCAACTACTCCCATAAGTGACAGACATGAAACAGTTGCTTGATTGTATCTGACTAACTGAAGCAGGTTGACTACTATAAAACTAGAAGGGGGAATTACAATTTTGCATCCCTGTACAGGATTGATTTTACATTATGTCAAAGCATGCCATAATTTAATCATCAGGGTCATCAGGGTGAATTGGAATCATACAGTAAAGCAGCGTTTCTCCACCCTGCAATTTGAAAATGTGTGAGCTGGCTGGGGAATTCTGGGAGTTGAAGTCCACACATCTTCAAACTGCCAAGGTTATAAAACACTGCAAAAAGTATAGATTTAATCCTGCATTTCCTCACTCATTACCCTATTCCTTAATCACTTGGTCCATTTTTTCCCTTGCCAAAAAGCTTTCTTTTTTCCTTTTTTTGGCTCTGTGGGAATTACATGTGAGAGACTACAGTGAGAAAGCTTTTTAATATTAACTAACCTGAATTTATTTGGTTTCTCACACTCATAATAACTTGTTTTCCTTTTTGACAATTCAATAAAATAAGGAGTTAAAGGCACATAGATTTGGTGTTGTAATATGAAACTTTGGGAATTTCTTGACTCATATCAAATATAGCAGCGCCCCAATGAGTCTACATTTCAAAAGATACATAAAAGTTATACCGATAGGTAAAGTGTACAAATTCGCATAGGTCTTAAAATGGACATAGAAATACAGGACTTAAAAATGCTGAGTAAACACTGAGCAGCTGGAGCCACCTGCTTTCTTAGCTATTCTTCATACTAACTGACCATGACTTATTACTATAGTCTGCATTAGTTCTAACATCAAACTACCAGTTTAATAACATTTACATCCAGGGCTTCTATCTCCCTTATTGGCCAAATTCAAAATATGTATCCCACAGATTCAGTCTTGTCATGCTGCATGACTGTTTACAAGAATCAGAAGGATTCATGACCCAGGTATTATAAAGGAGAAAGTCTGTTTGTTGCTATCCTTAAGAATTATCAGATGTATCTCAAAATCACCTTTTAAAATGCATCCAACATTGGTTTAAAATGTATCTTTAAGATGATGCACGTAATTAAAATACAGTTATATTTTTTTCTTATTTTTCATTATTGATAGACTTTGGCTTCATTAATAATAAAATAAAAACACTAACAGTTCCAGAATATGCAGTCATTTAGAATTAAACACTGTTATCTAAAAAGACAATGTTACATATGAAATATAAAATGACTTGGGAAATAGAAATGCTTTAGCTTGGTATCAGGAAATCAGCTACTATATATATAAGGGTCAAGCACACATTGCTATGGAGCCATTCCATTATCTACTCTCCTGATAAACCATTCAGATTTTTTTTAAAAATCAGCACTGATGTTTTGAATTACATTGATAAAGGACTGATAGCCAGTGCAATTGATGATACCTCAAAATCTTATTGACCAGTTACTGTTATCAAGTGAATAATCATGCAAACAAAGTATCCATCATTAGTTTGTGTTTTGTTCTAATGCAGTGGTATACAATGTGATTAGATAAGAAATGACTATAAGATTTATTTCCACTGCAGTTTTAAGACTAATCCACAATAGAGGGTTACATCATGTCCTCCATCAGAGAAATGTTGCTGCTTCTTCTTTAGGGAATGTTTTCATATTACAAATGTTATTTGGTTCTGTAAAGTTCTTTGCTTTATTGATCCAATAGATTTTGTTCTTTGAATTTTATCAGGAAACACATTCAAAGGACCAATGGTGACTAGAAGATTAAATGGTTGGGGAAATAGAATAATCTTTCTTAGTAAATGAATAACTTCAGAACAATATCTTCCTTTGCTCCCACAAGGTATTTTTTAGTTCAGTTTAGGTCAACTTTCAGTTCAAATAGATTGCTCTAAAAATTTCCCAGTGGTCATTGAAAACCTATTAAACTATTTGGAATTATTTGAAAAGGTCTTTTACCTGAGTTATCAGAATTAAATGTTATTTTTAATAAACTTTACAAAAGATGATCACATGGTCAGATTATGGGATCCTCAAAGGAACACTAGCTTTTTACAGTGGTCCATTTTGATTATAATTCTGCAGAATGTCCCAGTTGAACTACATAACTTGTTTTCCATAGCGTCCTGTCCAAGGACAACTAATGCTATTATATACTACATGAAGCAGTACAAAGCAGTTGCAGTGCAAGCTATTAGATGCTGTAAATCATGTCCAAGCTTCATGTCACACATGATTAACTCCCTGAGTCTAATCTTTAAAATGATCTAAGAATATTTGCATTATGCTATGCTAGCAAGTTCAGTGTTGTTTAGTTGTCAGTAGTATGAGAGAATAGCTGGATGAACTCACAGGATGTATTCATCACATCTAGCTCATCTTTGAATGGCAGTGTTTTCCTGAAATGGCTTGGATTCTACTTCTTTCATATACCCATTTTTTCCATGCTCCCTTGTATCTTCTTCCTAATATAAGATCTATCTATCTATCTATCTATCTATCTATCTATCTATCTATCTATCTATCTATCTATCTATCTATCTATCTATCTATCTATCTCTAACCGCTTATCTCCTTCATAAATACGAGGGAGTATATCTTATATCTCAAGATGTTCTTCCCCTTGATAAACTACAGTTTGCTGGTCTGCTGCAAATTACCTACACCAAGGATCACAATTTTGAATAAGATTCCCCAGAGTCAATCAGCCTCATATCTTCTGCAGCAGATGAGCTAGGCCCAGCACAGGGCTCAAGTCAGAACCTATCCTTATTATCCCAGGCCAAGCCTCTGCTGAACCTCTAATCCAAGTTCACTGTTGTAACTACCCTGCCCTTGAGAATGACAATATTGTTAGAGCAAATATAAGAAAGGGAAAAGGCTTGATAACAAACTAGAACACTTTGGGAATAAAAGCATGTTTGATAGCAGCATGATAAATCTGCTCCTAGATTAGGATTACTAACCACCAGTGGCTTAATGCCCCCAACTCACAGTTGTTGATAAAAGAGACAACATGAAAATGAAGTCAAGCTATTCTCCAAGGCGCCTGAAGGCAGGACAAGAAGCAACGGGTGGAAACAAATCAAGGAGAGAAGCAACCTAGAACTAAGGAGAAACTTCCTGACAGTTAGAAAAACTAATCAGTGGAACAACCTGCCTCTAGAAGCGGTGAATACTCAAACACTGGAAGTTTTTAAGAAGAGACTGGACAGCCATTTGTCTGAAATGGTATAGGGTTTCCTGCCTGAGCAGGGGGTTGGACTAGATGACCTCAAAGGTCCCTTCCAACTTTACTACTACTACTACTACTATTATTATTATTATTATTATTATGTGAGAGTTTTTATTCATGCTCTTTTTATGAGCTATCCAGAAGTACTGGATTGGACATAGGGACATCTGGGAAGTGTAATTCAATGCATTTTACAGTACAGTATTTTCTTGATAATACACAGCGCTCTTTTCTGCATTGCTTATACTTCTGAAACAAACTTTTTTGTACAAAAGAAACCATGCATGATCCTCTGAAGATAAGAAAAGGTACTAGTTACCTGTCATTCATACAATGTCTTTTCATTAAAGATTTTTAATTAATGCAAAAATGCTGTAATAATTAAACAAAAAAGGAACAAGTATTTTATATAGGAAAGTTATCTCCTGCTTCTTTTCCTTATCTAACTTCATTTATGTACTATATCTATAGTCTGGTTTTCATTCCCCCACCCATCTTCCATTTCCCCCACGCACACACACAACAAAACCTGTGAGAAAGATTCAGCTTTTATGCTGAAGGATGGACTTGATGTTGGATCTTCCTAGTTGAAGTTAGCGTTTAACCATGTACCTGCACCTATATGTTGTGTGTAGCCAATGTATTAAAAATTAATAACAATAGTAAGAGAGTTTAATTGCATAGACTGAGATCTGCTTGAAATATATGTTTGTATGTTCCATTATACATTGTCTGAAGCAAAGAAAAGGCTTCAGCTATGTATTGTAGAACATGGAGCAAAAGCCCTTCCCTCTTTAGTGAGGCCCCAACTATTACGTACTTTGCCTTGAATTATCAATCTACTTGTGCTAAAATCTATAGCAGTACTGCAGGAGAATTGTTTGTACAGTTTAACATCAGAGCAGCTCAAGACTAGCAGAGAGTGCATTAATTCTTGGAAGCCTGCCCAGGGCAAAATGTTGAAGAAAAAAAATTGTCTAAAAATTTCAATGTGTGGTTTATCATTATTTTTATCACAAGCATGACAGTTCCTCCAGGGACAGCTGGGAGAGACCCACTCTTGTCCTCTGAGTGGCTACCCATAGCCACATCTTCTGGAATAGAATTAAAACTAGTATAAATGGCAACTCTCAACCACAGCTGGAATATCTTCAGGAAATGAATTCTTTAATCTATACGTTAAAAAACAGGGTTGGTTTTTAAAGTTTCACATAGATACAAAGAAAAGTTCTATTATCTACTGGTATTCATTTCCCAAAAGTAACCAAGTGGGTTTTCTAAAAGTAAGACCAATGTTAGCATCCATTATAGAGGTGGAAATGCTAGAAAGTCCGAAGTCTTTACCTACTTTTAAAATAGTTTTTTTTAAATGTAGTGTCATGAAGAAAAGTACTGGCCCAGTCAGCCACAGCCACTGTCATTGCATTAATCCACCTGCCCCTCCTACATTACACAGCACTTATGTCATTCAAACCACACTCTATTTGAGGAGTGCTTTTCTGCCCTGGATCAGGGTTGCCAAATTGTGCTTGTTCTTTCTTGCATTTGCAATGCTTATAATGTTTGCTAATATCACTTCAAAGTAAGTCCCTGTTCTGATTTTATCTAAAATGCATGACATCAATTTACATGTTTGTTTAAAAAAAACTTTAAAGTTAAATTGGGAGAAATCCATTTTTGTAATTGCTATCCAAGAGAACACTGCACCATGAACCCTATCTCTATTAGCAGAATGCCTTTAACCCAAAGGAAAATGGGAATGTGGAAAAAGAAAAAAGTGAAGCATTTTTTTTTTAATGAACATACAAAGGCAGAAAGCACTGTTTCTAGGTATGGTCAAGTGGTTGCTTATCACTGTATGTATCTGGACAAGGTGCAGCAAAATCAACATTTTAATAAACACCATTTGTTTGATATTTGAACAAATTTGAACAAATTTGGATAGTAATTAATCTAAGCTTTCCCGAGGCAGCTTGATTTAATATGCAGATTTTATATGTGGCATATAAATTTAAGAATGCACCTGTTAGAACAAGCAAACTCCCAAATTTAAATTTAATAGCATTCACAGGATTGTTACATTCACAACAGTTCAGGTTCCTATGGTTCTATGTTTTGCGAATGTAATATTGCTTTATACTATCAAGTATTGTGCTCATGTGCTTGATAACAACCAGCAGTTTCTGCTAGGTTTAATACTAATAATGTCCCTTCCAAAGTGATCTTCCAGAAATTCCTCAAGACCTGGCTATGTCATCAGGCCTGGTCTTCATGTGGTCCCAGAAGACTGGTGAGATTTTGAGGTGGCTCCATTAATGCTATCAATATCTATTCTCCCTTATGCCTTGTGAGCTTTAATTTTTTTATATGCTTATTGTTTTATCCTTTTGCTGTAAGCTGTCCAGAGTCCACACTTGGTGAGACCACACTTGGAGTACTGTGCACAGTTCTGGTCACCGCACCTCAAGAAGGATATAATGGAACTGGAAAAGGTGCAAAAAAGGGCAACAAGAATGATCAAGGAAATGGAGCGCCTCCCTTATGAAACCAGATTGCAACGCCTTGGTCTCTTCAGCCTTGAAAGATGGCGTTTAAGGGGTGACTTGATCGAAGTGTATAAAATCATGCATGGGATAGAAAAGGTGGATAGAGAAAAATTCTTTTCTCTATCACACAATACCAGGACACGGGGGCACTCCCTAAAGCTTATAGCTAAGAAAGTGAGGACAAATAAAGGGAAATATTTCTTCACCCAGAGGGTCGTTGATTTATGGAATTCACTTCCTGAAGGGGTCGTGACAGCTGTCAGCCTTGACAGCTTCAAGGCAGGGCTAGATAGATTCATGGATGCAAAGTGTATTGGTGGTTATTAAAACAGATGTCCATGTGCCGCCTCTATGTTGGTTGAGGCAGGCAGGATTCCCTTGAGTACCATTTGTTTGGGGGTCAAGGGAAAGGGAGGGTTTTGCCTTCTCATTCTGCTCAAGATCCCCATGTACAATTGGTGGGCCACTGTGTGACACAGAATGCTGGACTCGATGGGCTTTGGCCTGATTCAGCATGGCTCTTCTTATGTTCTTATGTTCTTATGAGTCACTTTTCATGGGATGGGTAGCCATATAAATTCAATAAATAAACCATTTTGTGAGGAAGCTGGCGTTTACCAGAAGGGAAACTTATCTGTCTAATGACAAATAAAGGTATAGTCCTGACAATAGGTTAAGTACTTCTTTGTTTCAGGCCAGAGTTAGGTCCAAGCTGATTTTAATAAACATGGTGAGATAACCTGTTGTGTTATCACTTCTTCATAAATGATCAGCTACCCATTATGCAATGTTGTCTCAGGGTGCAGGATATTTTAAAATTACAACTGACATGATTTTTGAATAAGTTCCAAATCTTGTGACATTTTGAAGATATCACCATCATGGTCTCATTCAACAGCACCAAAGATTCACAATATTTGGTAATCTCACAAGGTGTTTTCGTTTAAAAGGAAAACATGTACAATTTTCATCCTGAGGTTCTGAGAATGCAGTCATTTTGGCATCTGCCGTCAAGACACATGTTGCCGATTTCCACTATCAATTTTTGCACCAAATATCTTGAATTGGAAAGAGAGCTCTATAGTTTAAATTGATCTAATATTACCGACTCTGACTGCATAATTCTAGACAGCACTAGATGGCAGCAGGAAGATATAAATATTTTTGTAGTCTTGTTGCCATCTAGTGGATGTCTGTTATATATGCTGAAAACACTTTGTTTAGTTCCAAATACTCAGATTGCTTAATATAGGGGTCCCCAACCCCCGATCAGTTGACCAGTACCGGGTTGCGGCATGGCAGCAACCGGTCCGCACAAACAAGCAAAGTCCCATCCGCGGAATACAGGCAGCACACAAAACTATGCATCCTCTGGTGCATGGAAAAACCTCTCTCCACGGAACTGGACCCTGGTTCCCAAAAGTTTGGGGCCCTCTGGCTTAATAGGTCAGAAATTATTTGCTCATAGTTTACCTTGACCCTTCAAACTTGATATTGTACTGAACAGGGATGAATCCATGTCAGGTATGTCAAACTGCCAGTTTGCGGGCCGGATGCGTCATGCAAAAGCCACACTCACCCCAGCTCCAGCAAGGAGAAAAAAGTTGTGATATATCACAACACATCACATGATGCGGCGAGTTTGACACCCCTGATCCATGCAGACATTCAATAGATGCAGCTTCATAAGTCACCTAAGAGAGAGGTACCTGGTGTATCTATGCTTGACGAATTTCTACATAAGATAGTTTTATTATTTATTAGATTTTTATCTCAGTTGTATTACTTTATAAGTAACACTTGGTAGCAAACATGCATAACACTCCTTCCTCCTCCTATTTTCTCCACAACAAAAGATGGATTGGGCTAAGAAAGAGTGACTAGTCCAAAGTCACAAAATTCCACAGGCACAAGGTAATGCAGTTATTTGTTCAAGCATCATTCTGATACCAATTCTCACAACAGTAACTGAACAATTACAATTACAGAAACCCAGTTCTATTGATACTCTTTCTTTCCCTGGAAGAAAGCATGCAGAAATCTGGAGAAGGGTCTTCATCAAGTGTTCCAATGATAAAAAAGAAAAGTAGCTCAGACTTATCAAAAGGGAAAAAAGGCATGTGTTGGTGATTGGTGACTCACTTCTCAGAGGAACAGAATCATCAATTTGTAGACCAGATAATATATTGAGGGAAGTATGCTGTTTCCTAGATGCAAAGATCAAAGATGTGACAAAGACACTTACCAAAATAATCAGGATCACCGATTATCATCTCTTTCTCCTCTTTCATGTTGGGATAAATAATAACAAAGAGACTGAAAACAATATCAGGAGACTATGAGCAATGAGGCTCATAGGAGTACAGGTGTTTTTTTAATCTGTATTTCTGATGGAAGGTCAACATCCAGTGAGGGATCAGAGGATTTTTTTAATAAGTAAACAGCTGGCTCAAAGGATGGTGCTGTTGAGAGAACTTTGGATTTTTTTCTGTTTACATACAGGAAAAGCTTTTGGCAAGAGATGGGATAGCAATACAATGTCTCTTTTTAATTCTCCCACTTTTTTGTGACTGAAAGGTGTAAATGAAATGAGTTTAATTCAATTTCTGGCTTTGAAGTTCATCTTTTTACCTGGACTTTAGCTCATTTCTCATAACATAAAATCATCAGCTATGTGGTGTCTTATATTATATGCTTCAATAAAAAGAATCTGTTAGAGTAGTCCTGGGGTTTGATAAAGTCTGTAAACTGATTATACTGTTACATTATTGATAATTGGTTTATAATATGTTGTGGGTTTTATTGTTTTACTTGCACTGGCCCTAAGGCCATAGCATATAAAATTACTGTTATTACTGCTACTATAATAGGCAGTAGTTTGCCAGTCATTAATGATACATAGACATGTAGGCAGGACATGACTGTCTTCCCCAAATCACAAAAGAACCTACATGAGAAAAAGAGAAGAGCAGAACACATAAGGTTTTAGAGGTCATCTGCCCTAGCTTACATACTTGAAACAAAAGTTAGAAAGTTTCTTCTATTCTTTGATTAAAACCTGCTCTCAATGGTTCTAAACTGGCTTCTTTATTAACCAACAACAATAGTTTTCCAACTTCCATATGGTAAGCTTTCAGTTTTCCATCATATCACCCTATCACATCTTTAATTTATCTTGCTGCAGGTTGAACATGCCCATTTCTTTTATCATTCTTCTTACTGTTTCGTTTACAGAGCCCTCACCACTCCTAACTGCCATTTCTGGTGATGCGGCATGTGTCAGTGCTATACCCTCCTTAAAATGTGGCATCCAGGATAGAAACAATCTCTTTTGCTGGAGGACTGTTTGTTCTCCTGGCAACCATAGGAAGTGATTTTCTCTTGTCTTCTTCCAGAATTCTTTTATTCCTTCCAGTCTACCCTATTGCCCTGGAATGTCACAGTCCTGTCCCCATCACACCGACTAGCATGGAGGCTGTGGAGATACCCAGCTCAGTTAAATTTCTTTTTCTCAATCTGCCCAATGTGTCTTGATAATGAAGAAAATCATATAATGGATGAGTACTACCTTATTTGGGATTAACGCTATTTACTAAGAATGCCACCAAGTAAAGAGAACATTAGTCTGTCAATCCAAAACTTTCTAGTGAGGAAACAGATACGATATCTAGGCATCTCACCACACCACTGATCTTCTGGTGATTTAATCTCTCTTTCATTCTTTGACTAACTCTCTTACGAGCAACACTTTCGGGAGGTTATCTAATTTTGGTGTAGCCATGCCCCTATAACTACTTCCCCTCTACTCGTTATGCTATTGCCTTTCTCTCATCCCCAACCTATAACTGAGGCAGGTTAAAGATGTATTTATTTATTTATTTATTTATTTATTTATTTATTTATTTATTTATTTATTTATTTATTTATTTGTTTGTTTGTTTGTTTGTTTGTTTGTTTGTTTATTTATTTATTTATTTATTTATTTAAATTAAATTTTTATGCTGCTCCTCTCCAAGGACTCGGAGCGGCTAACAACATAAATAAAAAACATCTCAGCATTTCAAAAATCTAAAACCAAATCTAAAAAGCATTTAAAAAGACCCCCAGACACATTCATCATTCACACACAATCACAGTCATCCCCAGGCCTGCCGGCAGAGAAAGTTTTTAGATTCTTCCGGAAGGCCGGGAGAGTGGGGGAAACACGGACTTCAGGGGGCAGTTGGTTCCAGAGGGTGGGCGCCACAACAGAGAAGGCCCTCCCCTAGGACCCGCCAGACGGCATTGTTTCGCTGACGGGACCCGGAGGAGGCCGACCCTGTGCACTCTCATCGGTCGAAGGGAAGTATGTGGCAGAAGACGGTCCCGTAAGTATCCTGGTCCAATGCCATAAAGGGCTTTATAGGTAATAACCAACACTTTGAATTGCACTCGGAGACCGATAGGCAACCAATGCAGCATGCGGAGAGTTGACAAAATGTGGGCACAACGTGGAAGGACCACAATTGCTCGTGCAGCTGCATTTTGCACTAATTGTAGTCTCCGAACACTCTTCAAGGGTAGCCCCATGTAGAGAGCATTGCAGTAGTCGATCCTCGAGGTGACAAGGGCATGTGTGACTGTGAATAGAGACTCTCGATCCAAATAAGGGCGCAACTGGTGAACCAGGCGAACCTGGGCAAATGCCCCCTTCGCCACAGCCGACAAATGATGTTCCAATGTCAGCCGTGGATCGAGGAGGACTCCCAAGTTGCGCACCTTCTCCAAGGGGTTTATAACTTTACCCCCCAGGGTAATGGAAGGACAGATTGAAATGTCCATGGGAGGCATCTCCCACAGCCACTCTGCCTTGTCAGGGTTGAGCCTCAATCTGTTAACACCCATCCAGACCCTCACAGCCTCCAGACACCGGCACATCACCTCAACCGCTTCACTGATTTGGCCAGGAGTGGAAATGTACAGCTGAGTATCGTCAGCATACTGATGGTATCTCACTCCATGCCGATGAATGATCTCTCCCAGTGGCTTCATGTAGATGTTAAAAAGTAGGGGGGAGAGAACCGACCCCTGAGGCACCCCACAAGGGAGTGACCTAGAGGTGGACCTCTGATCCCCCCACTAACACCGACTGCGACCGACCAGAGAGATAGGAGAACCACTGTAACATGGTGCCCCCCACTCCCAATCCCTCTAGCCAGCGCAGAAGGATACCATGGTCGATGGTATCAAACGCCGCTGAGAGGTCAAGAAGCACCAGGACAGAGGACTGGCCTCCATCCCGGGCCTGCCAGAGATCATCCATCAGAGCGACCAAAGCAGTTTCGGTGCTGTAGCCGGGCCTGAACCCGGACTGCAGAGGCCCCAGATAATCGGCTGTTTAGCTGTTCCCATTTTAAAATAGATTTTTCCTTTTCTCCCCAATCTGCGTAATGCCCAATCAATGCTTTCCTTAGTGCTAAGGGGTATTATACAGATTCCTTATAAAAGAAGAGTTTGCTACTTTTATAAAAGAGAACTAGATCTGTTTTTAAACTCTTTCTTGAGAGATAGATAGTCCTCTGTTACAAAGAGGGAAACAGAGCTAGGCTCTGCAAGTTCATCATCAGTTGTTGCTCGTTCTGTTACCAGTAGATGTAAAACAGGTTTTGCACTCTTTAAATTGGTAAGGGTAATACAGGACTACATTTTAAACTATTAATACTTCAGTGGGTGAATGGCATCATAATGCATATTCCTTTCAATGGCCTCACCAGCCTTAAGATCAAAACTGGGTTTCTTGGTCACTTGGTACAATAGAATATTCTAGCATTTGTTGAAGACATAGCTTGTTCTTTATTGTTCTTCTGTTTTACTTTTATTCCTCTTTCATGACTGTTACCTGTAAGCCAATATGTTTTGGAATAGGGGTTTAAGAATGCTAAATTTCTCCTCAGAAATAATCCGGCTCATTGGTCACAGGCATGGAGGAGCTATATTGAGGCACTCTCTCCAATTTTATCACATGCAGTCCTTTATCACTTTAACTTGATAAGGGTTTAACTCACCATTCGAAGTAGCCACCATTCTAGAACACTAGATTCATGACCATAAATGATACATTGGTCACAAGCACAGACGAGGGATCGGTTCTTGGGAGACAAGGAGAGCCACAGTCAGAGCAATGGTCTGACGAGAGAAATCTCAGCTCACAGGAAATGGATGTGGAGAACGTGTCCCAGAAGGGACCTTCCCTAGTTCTCTAGAACATAAAGGCAGGGGAGAGGGGAAATACTTTCAGACTTGCAAGATACTGAAACCTTACAATAAAGTTAATGTTAGTATTCATGATTTTGGTTTCCTGTTTGGACTACTTCAAAAGCCTGACAGAATTGCACCAAAGGGTACGTTGAACTCATGCCACCCTCTGTAGTTGCAATCTGTTAATTGGACAATTTGATAGGGTGGCTAAACATGCCATTTTAAACCACCACCTACACTTGTCTAACCCAGCTCACTCTACATTAGGAAAAAATTTTTTTTTCCTATTACCAGATAGGAGGAGAAACAAGGTCAGGGAGCCAGCAGGCCCATAATTTGGCCTGCAATAAGTACATAAGAGTGGTACCCTTTTCCAGATTAGAGACTGGGAGTGAGGTCAGTACAGTCGATGGCAGCATATTTTTCTGTTGGTTCAAAAATCTGAGGATAGGCCTTGAATCTGGCTATCTGAAAGACCCCTCAGTCCTCTTCACTTAGGTATCAGATAACCCATATAAGGAAAGATGCAATTCTCTTAGAAATTGCTGGAAGTATAAAAAAGCGACCTTAAGAAAAAAGGAGGGACCTTGAAAAAGATGACATAATTTGAAACATACAGAATCAAGGTCATGTATTAGGATAGATAGAACAAATTAATAACTTTTATGATAAAATGGATGTAAAAACTCAAAAAAAAACAATTACGGTGGAACAAAGGGAAAAATCTATAAAATTTACTCCAAACTATAATTTGAGGGAAAAATTGGATCAAAATGTTGTACAGATGATATATAATTCCATCAATGATTACCAAGATGTACACATTATAGAATAATAAATGTTGGAAACTGCAAATTAACAAGGAACATTTTGGCACATCTAATAGTAGTATGAAAATACCTCAGAATTATTGGAAGGAACTACACTGAAACATTCAGATTTTTAAAAAATAAAATCTAAATTCAAACCACAAATATTTTTATTAGGAATAATTCTAGGCAGCATAAACCAAAAGTATTACAATGTATACTAGGGTACAGGCTGACAGAGGCATGAACAAATCTGATGCATATTGGAAAAGGAAAACTGCCAACAATACAAGAGTGGGAGACCACAATTTGAGAATAGGCAGCAAAATTGGCTACATATAATCGTAACAAAAGTTTAATCAAATTTAAGGAAGAATTGCTCCATTATATTTGATACATTACACAACAAGGCAAATTTAGATGTTGGGAATATGTTTCTTAAGAAAAGAGTTAAGAGACTAACTAAAAATAACAGAAAGAATTTAAATAGATATAAGCAATAATCTTCAGTGTTTAATATTAAAGCCAGTGTTTAAGTCAGGGCTTTTCAACCTTTTCACCCATTGTACCACTTTTAGAATATGGCAACATCCGAGTACCACCAGTTGCCTAGCAAGGTGTCAAAAACCTGATGACCAAAAAAAAAAAAAAAAGGAAAAAGTGATAAAGTACAGGTAGTCCTTGACTTACAATAGTTTGCTTAGTAACTGTTCGAAGTTACAATGGCACTGAAAAAAGTGCCCCCCAAGCCACAGCCGAGCAAGACACCTGTCTGCCCACCCGGCGGCGCTCTTCCTCCTGTCTGAGGTTTTCATTGTTGTGAGCATTTCTGTTGAGGATTGGCAGCAGGGGTGGGGTGGGGGTGTTTAGTTTTTATTCCACCCCCGTCTGCTGGGTGGTTGCAGCAGGTTTGGTCACTTCACATGACCCTGGGACACAGTGACCGTCATAAATATGAATCAGGTGCCAAGCATCTGAATGTAAATCACAAGACCCTGGAGAGGCTGCAACATTCTAGCTGATCGGCACTTCTTCTGGGCTTAGCAGAAGCAGCAGGATCAGCGCCGAATTCCAGCTGGAGCCTCGCGCTGATCCTGATGCTTCTACTGAGCCCTGGCAATCCTGAAGAAGCGCTGATCCTGGCACTTCCACTGAGCCCTGACAATCCTGCAGCTCCAGCCATCTCTCGCTCAGGCTTGTGCGGTGCTGCCATTCAGCTCATTCCCCTCCCCCACTATCACTTTTCTCGGATGGTGGCGTACCACTTGCCAGGTGCCAATGTACCACAGGTGATACCCGTACCACTGGTTGAAAAGCACTGGTTTAAGTAACAGTACTTGGGGGAAATGGAAGGGATGCAAAAGAAATAATGTATTATTTCTCTTTATATTATTTTTTCTTAAGCTTTATTTTTTTTTATCCTGCTTTTTGTATCTTTATTCTTGTGTGACTTCTGGTTAAATGTATGCAATAATTAGAAAAAAAATAACAAAAATTAACAAAAACCCTTTTTGTGTTCCTACTTAAAACACAAGAGACCCTGTTCATAATGAGTCATAACATTCTAAATTATTTTTAAAATTCAAAATGATTATGCTGAATTGTGTTATCATGGAATATGTCAAAGCAAAATACAGAAGAAAAATGGCCAAGTCTGTGCTGCGTATTATGCAATGTAGCTTGATGCCCCTGAGCTACAACATACTGTACCAAATTTCAGCTCTGTAAGAATCTGTTTTGAATATCAACACTAAGACTAAGAGTTATAGTTATTTCATTTTTCCTTTCAAAATTGCCCACAGCAACAGTTATATAGTAAGCAGTCCTTGACTTAACACTATTTGTTTAGTGACTGACTGTTCAAAATAACAACGGCACTGAAAAAAGTGACTTATGACAATTTTTTACATGAAAGTTGCAACATCCCCATGGTCACATGATCAAAATTTTGGCGTTTGGCAACTGGCATGTATTTATGACGGTTGCGGTGTCCCAGGGTCATGTGATCACTTTTTGCAACTTTCTGACAAGCAAAGTCAATAGGGAAGCCAGATTCACTTAACAACCAGGTTACTAACCTATCAACTGCAGTGATTCACTTACAACTGTGACAAGAAAGGTCGTAAAATGGGGCAAAACTCAGTTAACAATTGCCTTGCTTAGTAGTGGAAAATTTGGGCTGCTGTGGTTGTAAGTTGAGGACTACCTGTACTGAACAAACATTCTGCATTTGAAGCCAAGAATGTTGAAAAAAATAGGAAAGGAAAACTTTAAGCACTGTTCTTCCAGAGTCGGTCCCACCATGCAGTGCAGGGAGTTAGTCCTAGGCCAGCGGTTCTCAACCTATGGGTCGCGACCCCATTTGGGGTCGAACGACCGTTTCACGGCGGTCGCCGGACACCGCGGTCCACCATTTTGTTTTTTGTTTTTTGTTTTTTTTTCGTCACGTGCGTGCCGCGCATGCGCAGTTCGGGCCGTCGCACGCGCGCCGCGCATGCGTGGATCGGCCCTTCGCAGTCTGCCACTTTGTTTTTTTGTTTTTTTTGTTTTTTTTTTCGTCGCGCGCGTGCCGCACATGCGCGGTTTGGGCTGTCGCGCACATGCCACGCATGCGCGGATCGGCCCGTCATGGTCCGCCATTTTGTTTTTTTGTTTTGTTTTTATTGTTTTTTTGTCGCGCGCGCCCCGCGCATGCGCGGTTCAGGCCGTCGCGGTCTGCCTTTTTTTTGTCGCACGCGTGTCACGCATGCGCGGTTCGGGCCGTCGCAGTCCATTTTTTGCTTGTTTTTTGTTTTTTTTGGTCGCGCGTGCCATGCACGCGCGGTTTGGGCCGTCGCGGTCCGCCATTTTGTTTTTTTTTTTTTTTCGTCGCGCGCGCGCCACGCATGCGCGGATCAGGGCCACGCTGCGCATGGGCGGCGCAAGTGGGGTCTCAACCTGAAAAAGGTTGAGAACCACTGTCCTAGGCTATAGAGATGCTGTGACACAGAATTTGCTGATGAAGTCTTGACAATCCTCAAATTACAACAGTTCATTTAGTGACTGTTCAACATTACAACAGCACTGAAAAATGTGACTTATGATTGTTTTTCTTGGTTACCATTTTGCAGCATCCCCATGATCGTGCGATCAAAATTCAAATGCTCGGCAAGGATTCATATTTACGACCTTTACCATGTGAACACCTTTTGGCAACCTTTTGACCAAGCAAACTCAATGGGGAAACCAGATTCACTTTATCGATCAGGTTAAACCTATCAACTGCAGAGATGCACTTCACAACTGTGGCAAGAGAAGTGGTAAACTGGGGGCAAAACGCACTTAATGCATGTCTCACTTAACCACATCAGTTTGGGGCTCAATTCTGGTTGTAACTCGAGCACTAACTGCACTTTTTACATCTTGTCCATAAAGTTCAGCTGACAGTCCACGGAACTGCTATGGCTAGACAGGGAAAGGGGGTATCCTTTGGTTTCCGGCTTCTCTTGAAGAGGGAAGGTCCTTCAGATTATCCGCCCCATATTTTCCCCTCACCCAGTGAGCCACAACAGGTCTCTTAACTACCCGGGAAAGGGAGGGTTTCTCACTGCGGGAGAGCTACAATTTTCAGAGCAGACGCGAAGCCAAAGTAGCACACTTCGCACCTCTTTCGGCAATCTCATGCGGGTGTAACTCGAGGAGGGGAGGAGCAAGCATGGGACGGCGGTGGGGCTTTCGCCCTAGGTCAGTATAGGTCAAATCTGTCAGCACAGCCTTCCCTCGAAGAAACCCAGGCGCCGAGCGCGTGCGCGAAGAGGCAGAGGAAGAAAAAAAAACAAAAAACAAAAAACTCCGGAGGAAGTAGCGCTTCAAGGCAGCAGGGACTTTGGCAAAAGGCCCGAAGGGGGGGGGGAACTCCCCTCTTTTCTCCCGCCTCGCGCGCGCTCTCCTCCGCCTCCTCCCTCCCCTCCACCCCGCTTCCTCTCCGGGTGACGTCGCCCGCGAGAAAGTTCCCCGAACCGAGGGGGGCGAGCCCACCTTAAAGAACAGCCGAAGCTTCTGCGGGTGGCGTCGCTTCGCACTTGCCGCCGCAAGGGAGCCAAGGGGGGCCGGGAGGGTCGAAAGACCGGAGGCTTTCTAACCATCCCTTTCGGAGCGCGCAACCTGACGCAGTCGGTGCAGCCGAGTTCATTCCCAGGTAAAGTAGAATCTGCCATTAGTAGAGGCGGCATCTCGGGATGAAGCCAAACCAAGCCCACGGCTAGAAGAAACCGGCGCACGCCTTGGTTCAGTTTTTCCCGTTTGTACTGAGCGCTGCGAAACCCCGGCGCTAAATCAGCCTTCGGCCAAGGCTCAGGTTTTAATGTTCCGCGAGATAATTTGTTCTGCCGTGGACTGTTTTTTTTAATCTCCGTTTTCTAAAATGAGCGTCAGGTAGTTTTGTAGTGCAATCCTAGATTGTGATTGTTCAGAAATAATTATAGCACGTTTCATATCTAGTTAAGCTTGGGGTGTTCCTTAGGAATAAACTCCATAGAACAGTTGGCGGGACTTCTGGCGATTTTAAATCTCCACCTTAGCTAGCCTTAGCCCGTGCTAGGGCTAAGAGATACCAGATCTAGTGTGATACTATTGGAGGATCGAATGACAGTGGGCCTGAATTGAAAGGGTTCTTATGCATTATCTGGTCCAACCTCAGCTAAATGCAAGAATCCATTAAATCATCCCCCCCTCCCCCAAACAGGTAACTTATCTACTGTAAGCCCAAAGGTGCTTTTTTCACGAGGCAAAAAGGCCAGTTGCCTCCCGAGAAAAGCATCTAAGAATCTCCATAAACATTTATTTGCTGTAATCCATTTTCTAAAACTTTCAGTAAGAGGGTAGGACAGACTGATTCATTGCTGAGTAGCTCTTCTTATCAAGAAGTTTTTCCTAATCTTCAGCCTTCTTTTTATATATTTTATTTAATTAATATTTAATTAATTGAATTATTAATTATTTCATTATTATTTCATTTAATTTCAACTCATTGGACTCTATCCTGTACTTTGTTGTGACAGAGAACAAGTCCACCCTGTTTTGCACAGAAACAGCCTTTTAAATACTTATAGACTCCTCTCATGCCTCCTCTCATTTTTTTTTCTTTTATGAGCTAAACCTGTGGTTCTTTTAACTGTGTCTCATAGAACTTTGTTTTCAAACCTCTTACTTCTTGATATCTTGCATTTGAATCCACTCCCGTTTTTTTAAAGTTCCTTTTAACCTGTGGACCCCAGCACTGGAAGCAATATTTTAAGCGTGGTCTAACTAGTGTAGAGTACACAAAATTACTACACGGTAATAATTTTGATGCAGTGAGAGCCAGGTTGGTGTATCAGGCTAGAAACCAGGATACCGTGAGTTCTAGTTCTGCTTTCTTTTGACAGGAAGCCAACTCTGTGAACTTGGTCCAGTGTCTCTTTCAGTCATAGAAGGAGGCAGTGACAGGCCAGTTCTGCAAATCTTGCCAATAAAACTAATGGGACTAGTCCTGGCAGTCACCAAGAGTCAGAATATAACTTGGAATTAAAAAAAAAATGCTTGAAGACACATACACACCGATTTTAATGCAGTGCTTTTGTTAATGCGGTCAAAGACTGCTTTGCGTTGTTTGCTGAGTTGTGCTTTCTTTCATGAGATGCCATGTTTTGAGTGATACCGGTAGTTGTTGATGGAGTCCTGGTACTTTTAAAACTAAAGTTGCAAGATTATCTCCTAATCTGGGCAAAAACCATTTGAGTGCATAGTTTAATGGAGTTGCACATCCTCACAGAATTATAATCACAGATGTTTGTGTGGATGGCTTGGTTCACTATAGATTATGCCATAATCAAGATGATTCATTTAGAAAGACATCAAGCTTCTCCTTGCAATACAATTGTACTTTGCAGAGTACTATAAAACAAACATATTAACTATATAATAAATAAAACTAAGACTCTAATTCTCTGTATGCTTCTCTGGGATTAAATCCCATTGACTTTTGTAGAGTTTATTTCTGTATAGTATGATTTACTTTTGCAGAGGACATATCAAATATTTTATGTGATTTTTATGCACAGTAACATATGCAGTTTTTAGTGGGTCATAGTTAGTAAATGTGTTCATAATTGCATTTTTATTGGTTGGCCAATACTTTGCACACAAAACAGATAAAACAATACTGTAGTTCTTTTCTGAGTTCAACTGAGTTCTTTGTAGATTGTATGTGTGTATGTGTGTCAGTCAGAGATGATACGGACTCATCTAGCATTTCTATAAGTACTCTTACTAAAATATTAAGTTTTTCATTTTAGGTTTTAAACTCCTTACTGGGCCATGAAATTTGTAATCACAATTATCTTCTAATGACACAATGTAATCACAATGAATTACTACAGCCCTACTATGTTAATCCATATAATGATTCTGTTAGCCCAAACAGCAAATTGGGAGTCCATCAAATGCTGCAGTGGATTATATTGCTTTGTCCAATACTGTATTAATAAGAACCAAATTACCTAAGTTAACAGACCTAAAATAACTTGCAGAATATGAGTGTCAAATATAAACATGCATTTAATAGAAATTCTGTGAAACTTTCCTATCCCTTGCAGCTATGTGCTCTTCTCCAAAATCTTGCTAAAGTGATTGGAGAATTGTCCCAAATCTTACAAATTTTGGGAAAGAGCATACAGCTGCAAGGAATAGGAAACTTTCACAGAATTCCTGTTAAATGCAAAACTAAAAAGAGAAAAGAAAGGAAAAATAGAGTATAGTAAGAAACAGAAAAGAAATAACTTCCAACCTTCATCATAAGAAGTATAAACAATTTTAATAACTTATCATTTCCTTTTAGAATACAACAAATGTTATCTTCTTTCCATATCCCATCTTCAATCTTCATTGAAGTATTGGCTCCACTTTCACAAAGCTATATTCAATCCACCATTTCTTCCTCTGGAAGAAAAACTATTAAGAAATAAAATTAGGAATAACTCTATATTACCTGTTGATATGTATTTTTCATCTGAAAGCATCCTAGTAACGTTTAGGCCAGGGGTCTTCAAACTTAGTCCTTTTATGACTTGTGGACTTCAACTCCCAGAATTCCTCAGCCAGCATGCCTGGCTGAGGAATTCTGGGAGTTGAAGTCCTCAAGTCATAAAAGGGCCAAGTTTGAAGACCCCTGGTTTAGGCTTTGTGGTACTTTCAGAAGCAGGATGGTCTACTCTGGGACGCTAATCCATCCAAAATGGCTAATAACTTTTGGAAACATTTGTGTCTTCTGTTGCGATTTGTTTTATTGAAATCTTAGTCAAAGTTTGAAGTTAGGAAGTGAAATGGCTAGAGTCATAGAGCTGGAAAAGTTGGGATGAATATAATCAAATACATATTAGATAGAGTCTGTTCAGTGAAGTAGCAAAAAGTTTTATTTCTCTGTTAGCACAGGAATTATTCCATGCAAGCTAGCAGTACTGGTCTGTGCTTAGCATCTTGTGCTGGGCAGTTTCTAAAGTCTTCATTTCCCTTTTGAATTGGATGCTACTATAAGAATAATATTAGGCAGTACATGTTTAGCTCCTGATTGTCCAGTTAAATTGGATGAATTTTAGCTTATGCAGCTTGAAGGGTTTTGGAGATATGTGTGCGTTTGACTCTTGCTCATCCTATTTAATGGGAGCAGCTAGTAGTTGACAAATCAAGTGGAATCTCATTGTAGAAAAAAGTGTTTCCTGCATGATAGAATCTGGGATAAAACTGTTGTTTGAACAAATTTTTTATTGTAATATTCCATTCACTCTCAAATATTCCACTTATCGATATAGTTCTTACATACTTCATGGCTTCTCAGCTCAAATTATGTTTTAATTACAGCACACCTGGATTACGTCAATGCTCTGCCCATAAAGCTTACTTTGAAGACTATTTAAAAACTCAATTTATCCCGTATCCAATGCATGTGGAGCTTATCAGTTTTCTGTTTGAAAAGTTGCATTGGCATCCAATTTATTAACAGAAAAAAATTCAAACTTGGGTGATTGCATTATAGACCATGAATGTTTTAGACCAGTGGTGGCGAACCTATGGCACGGGTGCCAGTGGCAGCACTCAGAGCCCTCTCTGTGGGCACTCGTGCCGTCGCCCCAGTCCTAGGCCTTCAGCTGGGTTTTATAAAACCTTTTCGCTTTAGGCCTCTGCCACCGTGTGCAAAAAAAAAAAAAAAAAGGTTCAGTCAGTCAATTTCAACTTCTTGCAGGATAAAAAAGATCTTGCAAAGTTGGAATTGATTGATTGAACTTTTTAGTCCCACCCAGTCTGCCATTACCACCGCAACCACGCCCACCCAATGGGCCACAACCACCCAATGGCCACACCCACCCGGCACCCGACGATGCATAAATGGGTTTTGGGTTGCAGTTTGGGCACTCGGTCTCTAAAAGGTTCGCCATCACTGTTGTAGACCCAGGATTTTGAACAGCTATTACTTGCTGTATCAACTTGCCATTTAAATCATCATTATCATCTTAACATCCATTTAGTTGGGACCAAGAAGAGTGGGTTTTTCTTCAGTTGCATCTAATTACAGCACAAACATGCCCAAACAATCTCATTTTTTCATGTCATGTCCTCATGATGTTGCCTTCATGTCATGCCTAGCCGTGGTGGTGCAGTGGTTAGAATGCAGTACTGCAGGCTAATTCTCCTGACTGCTGATTGCCAGCAGTTTGGCAGTTAGAATCTCACCAGGCTCAAGGTTGACTCAGCCTTCCATCCTTTCGAGGTCAATAAAGTGAGGACCCAGATTGCTGGGGGCAATATGCTGACTCTGTAAACCCCTTAGACAGGGTTGTAAAGCACTGTGAAGCGGTATATAATCTAAGTGCTATTGCTAGCCAATACCAGAGGAAGCTTAAAGCCATCTTTTGCTGTTCCAGGTTTAAAATAGTTTTTTCCATCTTTTCCCAGCACGGTTTTGATCATGGAGATAGTTTGACAGACCTCATCAGTGATCTGGTTGCTGATGTGTTGAGGATTATGATCTGTCCAGCTGTTCCAGCAGAGAACAAGTCATGGCAGTTTTCCTGAGTACGAAATCTGATATACTTCACTGATTGTCCACTCTAGTTGGTGTCACAATCTGGTGATCCCTAGAGGTCAGATCATCCTGGTACCTACCAGCATCATGCACTGCACTTCCAACTCTTGGGATTCTGTGATCCTAAGTTTCCTTTCTGTATTTATCGAGAACTGCATTTCAAATGGTTAAAATCAATATTAAAGAGCCAGTTTGGTAAGTGGTTAAGGGATCAGGCTAGATACCAAGAGACCGTGAGTTCTAGTCCTACATAAGGCAGAAAGCCAGACCTTGGGCCAGTCCCTTTTTCAGCCCTAGAAAGGAGACAACGGCAAACTATTTCTGAAATTTTGTCAAGAAAGACAAGTCTCAGCAGTCACCTGGAGTTAACACTGACTCAAAGGCACACCTCCCCCCCAAATTAATATTTCTGAATGTTGTTCCTTTATTTTAGTGCTTTTTGAAATCTGTCTTTTGAATAGTATTTTAAGTGTGAGTCATGTCAGTATTTTAGACAGATAGTTTAAACAAATAAACATTCTGCATTAGCAGAATTGTAAAGGTATTATAATAAGAAATAGAAAGCATTTTTTTATAAAATCGAGAAAATAGAATTGCACCACGCAAAGGCCAGATCTCCTCTGTCAAAATCAACGCTCATACCTATTTCTTTACAATATGCCCTTTTTTGTTCTCATGTGCAGCAGCCAGGTGGTGTTGGAGCTATAAGGCAAATGCCCTGAAAGTACAAGAAAAATTGTAGTCCTCTGTGTACAGCTACTGTACACAGAATAAGGTTGATGAAACAAAATATGGGGATAATAAAGCAATGTCAATTGGGTTTTGTTAATAATCTGACTAATAACAAGTATTGTCTTCCAATACTAAATATGGGATTTCAGCAACAGAACTCCAAAGTGTGCTTTAGAAACAATCTTCTCTATTTTTCTACTGCTGATGCTTCAAGAATTGTATACTACAGTACTGTTTTTTTCTTCGAGAAAAAGAGGGGAAAAGAAAGCATAACTCCCAACCTGCACCAAGTTTTGAAGTATTTGAATAGCACACACTGATATAAAATAATGGAAGAAAGATAAAGTAGCAATAGCAATAGCACTTAGATTTATATACCTCCTCAAAGTGTTTTACAGCACTCTTTAAGTGGTTTACGGAGTCAGCATATTGCCCCCAATAGCCTGGGTCCTCATTTTATCGACCTCAGAAGGATGAAAGGCTGAGTCAACCTTGAGCTGGTCAGGATCGAACTGCTGGCAGTTGGCAGAATTAGCCTGCAATACTGCATTCTAACCACTGTGCCACCACAATAAAGTAATTAAAGCAGAGATTTTAAGCAGGGACGATAGACTGTTACTGTCTGTCAGACTGTAGCAAGAGATTATACCTGTAACATTTACAGTGCCAAAATTGCACAACGTATGAAATTATCTTGGCAATTAATAAGTTTCTTACTTTCAAAGTGATAAATTATGTTCGTTCAATAATATAATTTCTTTAATACAAAGGAAACTGGGACAAAATATGAAATAACTATATCTTTCAAACTTTGCATATATGATTTGCCTCTAACCAGCAACTTTCATTTGTCTGAAAAGGAGAGTGGCTGTTAAGTCCTCTCTGAATTTTTCTTACCTGGCAATTTTGCAAATCATACTGGCCAGCTATTCTGGAAATTGCAATCCAACATATTTGAAAGATACCATCTTTCTTATCTCAAAAAGCAAGCCTATTTCTTTTTAGCATGTCTCAGTGGAATCAAGTGCAGCAGTTGGAACCCTGTTTTTTAGAGCAAATAGACCAGATTTACGATGACATCTTTCCTATGGAAATTCGACATCTTCTAGCACAGTGGATCGAAAACCAGGACTGGTAAGTTTGGACAATTTTTTTTTCTTTCCTACGTTGAATATTAAGATACTGCTGAATAGGCAGATATAGCTTGCATTGTATTTACTGTTGAGTGTTTCTCAACTTTGTCAACTTGAAGATGTGTGGACTTCAATTCCCAGAATTCCTCAATCAGAATTCCACAACTTGCTGGTTAGGAATTCTGGGAGTTGAGGTACACACATTTTCACGCTGCCAAGTTTGAGAAACACTGTTGTACACAGATATAGCTTTCTAGGCAGAACCCCCCACCCTTCTTGGGAATACAGTTATTTTATTATCCAAATAAAAATATTGTTGTTTTGCATCAAATCTGTGGCTGTACATGTTTAAGCAGCATTAAACGAGTAAACATGCAATAGACATAATTAATTCAAAACCTACAGAATTAATAGTACTATAATTTTACATAATTTATTATTCCATAAGCCTACTCCATCAAGCATAATTTGGAAAGTATATAGTAAAATATGACCATATCTTTATGAATTAATGTTCCCTCTCTTTCTATATTTTTGAAATTGTTATAGCCATTTTGTTACCTACAAAGAAAGTTTAGTGAATATATTAACCCATTTAATGTTTAAAATAATCATTCTATTATGATTATTGTCTTTGATACTGAAAGATATATGGAGATAAACATGTCAAACTATAAAATTTATTTTATTTATTTGTTTGGGCTTGTATGCTGCTCCTCTCCGGAGACTCGGAGCGGCTAACAACATATATATATAAACAACAAATTACAATAAAAATCCCAAACAAGAAATATCTAAAAATACAATAAAACACCCACTCAAATTCAACAGTCAACCACAATCATCCCCAGGCCTGCCGGCAAAGATAAGTTTTAAGATTTTTTCGGAAGGCCGGGAGAGTCGGAGAAACGCGGACTTCAGGAGGCAGTTGGTTCCAGAGGGCGGGCGCCACAACAGAGAAAGCCCTCCCCCTAGGGCCCGCCAGACGACATTGTTTCGCTGACGGGACCCGGAGGATGCCGACCCTGTGTGCTCTCACCGGTCGTAGGGAAGTATGTGGCAGAAGGCGGTCCCGTAAGTATCCTGGTCCCATGCCATGAAGGGCTTTATAGGTAATAACCAACACTTTGAATTTCGCTCAGAGACCAATAGGCAACCAATGCAGCATGCGGAGAGTTGGTGAGATGAGGGCACAACGCGGAAGGCCCACAACTGCTCGCGCAGCTGCATTTTGCACTAATTGTAGTCTCCGAACACTCTTCAAGGGTAGCCCCATGTAGAGAGCGTTGCAGTAGTCGATCCATATATCTTTCAGTATCAAAGACAATAATCATAATAGAATGATTATTTTAAACATTAAATGGGTTAATATATTCACTAAACTTTCTTTGTAGGTAACAAAATGGCTATAACATAATATTTTGGTTTATAAAATGTACCCTGAGGATTGTTTTTAGAGGAAGTGTATAGTACTTCTTTTTGTCAACACAACTGTATCCAGATTCAAAACTCTAGATAGTACATATGAGCAATTATTAATTAATTCCAATGATTACTTTTAAATTAATTCTCCGTCCTTTCTTCACTCCTACACAGACAGAAATCAATATATTGATAATATTCTTACATTTATGGTCAGATGTTAATTTTCATAAGCAGTTTATCATTTTTCTATTTTAATGTTAGAACTACATAGAGTAGCATTTAATTGAAAATATACTGTATATGTGTACAAATATGTAAATATTACATCTTTAAATACAGTACATATGTGCTGTTTTAAAGCTGAAGAGAGCATTTTAAAAAGTAAATTGAGAATTTTATTAGCTCTTTCAATCCTATATTTATCTATATTATTTTATTTTATTTTATTTTAACTTTATAATATATTATTATAATAATATTCTGTATATAATTTGCATTATATACAGAATATTTTCTTTAGATAAAAACAGAATTTGTATAACCAATTTGTTGGCCTCCCATTTAGTGCCTAATATTTCTCTTGAACAAATGATTTTGAAAACAGTACTATTTTTTATATATGTATTTTTTTCTTATCTATTTCCTGTTGCAAAGGGAATCTGCCTATAGCAATGAGTCCACGGCAGCAATGCTGTTGCATAACTTATTCATAAAACTGGATGAGCATTTAGAGCGTGTTTCTCAGGAGAAGAATCTCCTTTTGATACATAACCTAAAGAAAGTCAGAAAAGTTCTTCAGGTGAGTTTAAAAAAGAATTGCAAAGAAATCTCCTGCAGATTTACATTTTGAAATGTAAAGGAAGCTGCAAACATGCATACTTTCTGATATAAACTATGCAGTCTTCATTATTGACAGAGTATATACTGCACGTATCCATTATATAAACACTATAACGTGTGTTGCAGTGTGAAATTGGGATGAATGCTATGCAATAAATGTCAGTGACCAAGTCAAAGCCTGATAAAAAGGAAGTAATAAATGATGATAGAATATTGAAAAAAGGGTGAGTTGTAGTGTAGCCAACAGAAATGTTACAATGTGGTTTGTTTATGGAGTGGATATGAAACTTTTTTTTTTAATGTGTGTGAAGATTAACTTTGCCTGACAATTGGAAAAGGGCCATTATTGTTCTCCTATACAAAAGTTGCAGAAGATTTCAGAAAGATTGCAAAAACAGATACCAAAAATTACAGGAGGAATTTGTTTATTAACTAAGAAGGTGTTTGGTAGAATTCTGATCAAAAGGGTATGAATTGACAATGAGCAAAATTTGGGAACAGCAGCATGGCTTTGTTACAGACAAAGGACTACAGAGTTAAGATTTTTACTCAAATTATATATTCAGTTATGTGTGTATTGACCATGATGTGCAAAAACCAACTTCTCTCTGATGTGCCTGAATCTTTCTCAGCATTATACTTCTCCTCCATAAGTTAGTAAACTAAAAGCCATAAACCTTAATCTTAAATATATGGGGATAATTCATTCTGTTCTGCTGAGGATCAATAGCTGTCAGCCTTGATGGCAGCAGGTGTCAAGCTCAAAACCAAGAATGATACATGGTAAATCTTCCAAGCTGAGTTCTTTATTGTTTAACACTTACAGACAAAATTTTGCCAGACTGGGGACTCTACTGTCTCATCTACAGTATATGAACTATTAGTAAAGGCCTTCTTCATTCTGTTTCTCTCACACCCAATATCTGGACTGATTTGCTTCTTACTTCTCTGGAAGGCACCCTCCCCTCTTGGGAATCAACCTCCTCACTAGATCCCATTGGAGCAGGGCTGCCTTTGAAGGCCATATTCTGGGAGACTAGAGGACTTCCTTGTATGATTGGTTGGCCACCATGAGGACAGATTGATTGACTAGATGGATCAAGGATCCCATCCAACAGAGCACCCTGTATGTTCTTATATTAAGATATTTTGTGTCGGTCAAAGACCTTTCTATTAGTCAGATTCCGATACGGCAGAATTGGTAGAATGGAAGGTTAGGAAAAGAGAGGATAAAAGAAAACATACAGTATATAAAGACTTAAAGGAAAGCCAGAAATGAACCTCTCAGTGATGCACACAACAATCACCCAAGTTTATTGGTAAAATGTACCGGCTGTAGTCCCTTGAAGAGTTTAATATCTTGTGAGCTTCATGTAAGTTTTTTATGAAAGACTAAGTGGGTAAGAAACTTATTACAGCATGTGGATACAATGATAGTGAAAACTTCAGATATTGAATGTCTTGCCTACCTTTTGTCAGAGAACCAAATACAAGTTTGAGAGAAACAGTACAGACGAAATGGGGAAAATAAAGAAATGATAGAAAAGACTACGAATATTCAGAGGGATACTACGATTCATATAATTAACTTCATGTATGCAGTGACGTATATTACATGCATATCAAGAATGGACCTGAATTTTCTGTAATGACTTCATGGCTGTTCTGCTATAGGATACGGATTAGATCTTTCTTATGTTTCTTTAACTTCGTTTTTCAGGCAAAATATCAAAGCAATCCTCTACATATAGCACTGATTATTTCAAACTGTTTAAGAGAAGAAAGAAGAGTACTGGCTTCAGCCAGTATGCCAGTTCAGGTAATTTTTGTGATGATGACCTGGAGGAGGAAGAAGAGATAGAAGGAATGCCCATCAAATTTGCAAAGCTTCAATATACTTCAGAAGACGGGGTCAAGTTTAAAAGGATCTTTTTAGGTTTGAACATTGGTCCTAAATCCATCAAATTGCTGTTCAGTAGTAAGAAATATAAGATTTGTCTTATAAAAGAATGTCCCTGTTTCCCCCTCCCCCCACACACAGAGGCACAAAATAGGGATATTTTGTGCCTCAGCGATAGTACTAATGAGAAAGATCTATAAGGATCTCAGAATGAGCCTGAGACAGCAGTCTGTTGCAGTTGCCCCCAAAAAATCAATGCAATAGTAGTTTTATTTCTATAGAGTACTAATCAAACTGCACCTGAAAACCTGAGACCAGTTTTGGTTACCACAGTACAAGAAGGATGCTGAGGAACTGCAAATTGAAAAGTTGGGCAAATAATGAGAGATATCTATGCAGTAGATCCGGGGTGTCAAATCGGCAGTCCACGGGGCGGATGCGTCACACGCAGGCCCACGCCCACCCTGGCTTCGCAAAGGCAAAAAACATTATGATACGTCATGATACATCACGTGATGCAATCGAGTTAGATACCCGTACCATAGATCAACTGAAGCTTCATGGAATAGTTTCCCTGTATCTTTTTTTTTTTTTAAGCTGAGAGATGAGAAGATGTACTGTTCATTTTAAGTTTTTCCTTTGAAATAAATTCTGTACTATGCAGAGGTCTCAGGTTGCTAAACATATCTTGATTTGCCATTGAATGCTCATCATTTTTAAAACTCTCCTTTGGGCTATTTTTAGATCACAGTTAATATACCTGTGGCAGTCTAATTATCTCCATTACCAGCAATATTTTTTGTAACTGATTCCCACATATATATTTTGCCTTTGAAAAAGCTGAACAAACAGGAACTATTACCAAAAGCTAATTGGCCTTATTGAATTTAATCCGTTCCCTCTCACTAAAATTTGTCATTAAATAATCTGTGCTAAACTGATTTGTCAAAATTCTTTTTCCAGGGACCTCTAGAAAAGTCACTACAAAACTACTTGGGTTCAGAAAGGCAAAGAAAAATTGAACTCAAAGGTTCTGAAATTAAGAACAGTACACAGGCAAGTTATTACAGTTTGTACATCTAATATTTGATATATCAAAGATCTCACATATAAGTAGTCTACTCTTAACAAAGTTACAACGAACCCCCCCCAATGGTATTTACAACCCAGTTCTGGAGTTCCGACAGTGGAACACACACCCTGTGGTCGCCCAATTTCCAGCAAAAAACAACCAATGGAATGCATTGACTCAACAAACGACCACTTCATTTGCTTAACAACCATTGAAAAAAAGGTTATAAAATCAGGTTGGTCATAAGGGTGCCTCAACTTATGACCATCATGACTTAGGACTGAAATTTGGGCTGCATTACTGTAAGTTGAGGATTACCTAGAGGGGTACCAATTATTTTTATATGAGTTAAGTTTGATGATAATTTGAACCTAGATCCACAGGCACAGAAGAATGAAATGATATATGATGGAAATTGGACTGTTGCCCTTTTGTGGTACAGTACAAGTGAGGCATAACCCATTGAAATGTCCCCATTCAGAGCTTTGACCTGAAAATTGTTATTGTTAATTAATCAGGGGTAGAAGATTTCTTTGCAGCTATATCCCAGTATTTGAGAATGCTGTCCACTAATTCTGTTTCACTGATATTCTTGGGAGCTGGCAAATTAAGCCAAGGCAGGGAAGGTTTCTTTGGAATTATGAACCCCTGCAAAATCCTTTTAAATGCATAGTCTTACCCTCTTGAATTCAGCTGATCTCCTCTCATTGAAACTAACTTTTTTCCCTATGAACTGTACTTTTTGATTAAAAACAAAAGAGAAATTTAAGACTGCAGTTCTGTGCATGCTTATCTAAGCATGAGCACCAGTGAACAAACTGGAACTTGCTTCTGAATAGACATGCATAAATGCACTATATATCTACAGCATGTGATACAGCATGATACACTTAGTGTAATAAGGTACCATTTACAGTGTTTTGCTGAATAAACTAAAATTGGTTGGGTAAAAATCAATCCACTTTTTGGTTTAGTGTGATTTGTAATCCCAGCTACTTTTCCCACTAAGGAAGAAGATAGCAATTGTAGCATTTCCATTCCATTTCAGAGAAACTCAAGCTTCTTAGGAATGTTATTATTGTTTGCTTAAAGCTATGGACTATATTAGATCCACTTACTACTCAATGCATTTAATCTGAAAACAGCTGACAGAACAAGACATCAAATATTTAGAAGATTTGCAAGAGGAGTTTGACTTCAGATTTAAAACTATATGCAACATAGGTAAGCTTTCCCACTCAATGCTATGAAGGAAAAATGCTGGTTTTCAAACTTGCATGTTTAAAAATTGGCTGTTCTATACCTAGGCCAGTGATGGCGAACCTTTTAGAGACCGAGTGCCCCAAAACTGGCCCCGCCTGCCCGCCACACTCTGCCCCCGCCCCCCACTCAGCCAACCCCCACCTCCAGATTGCTCAGGCAGCCCAGCAGCACCGTGGCAGCCACGCCCTCTGTCCGCACCCCATATCATCCGCGTGCGATGGGGCACGAGGGCAGAGTCTTGTCCCCACTGCCCAGCCGCCATGTCCTTGGCTGCACTACTCCATGCGGGCCGCGTTTGGGGGCAAATCTCCTGGGGGGATGCTAGTGAGGAGGGGGCCACAGGGGGAGGGGCTGGGGCAACGGCGTGCATGCCCACAGAGGGGGCTCTGAGTGCCACCTCTGGCACACATGCCATAGGTTTGCCACCACTGACCTAGGCTATAGATTTTCATTGAACATTTCACTGTCTTCTTTTTGGAGCGAGGGGCAAGATTTGATTAAGACTCAGATTACTATTGATGCATGCTCCCTGCAAAATAAATTCCAAGTAAAATATGCCTAACATCTTAGCTTGATGTATTCTACATCCAGCAAAATATTAGTCTAGCTAAAACTGTGCCCCTCTGCATTTTAATCTGGAGATAAGTATCCCTGAGATTAGTGGTATGTATTTATATATGAAGATACACCTTTTTCTATCAATTTAATCTTTAAGTCAGATTGTGGCTATAACATTTTGTATTGTAATTCCTTATTTTTTCTAATTTAAATGAGCTCCAGCAGTCAGACCAATAGAGGAAAGAAAATTCTTAATTAATTTGTTTTTAATGGGATTCTTTATATACTGCTCTAATATAAAAGATAACAGATTGTGTTCACATATGGCTAGAAATGAAAACGTGAATTTCTAGCTGTAACAATCCTAAGCCTTTTTTTTTTAATTTAAATAAAATGGCAGGAAAATTCAGGGTTATTTAAGAGTTCCATGTAATTTGTCTTTTACTCTGGATGGTTCAAGCCAACTAAGGTTAACAAATGGTTAGCGATCAACAACAATGGGTTCATTTCTCTGAATCACCCCATTTAGAACTAGAGATAAACTTTTTTTTTCAATCTTTTTTATTATTATTTTTTCATCAATATATGTTAATTTTTCCAATCAACAAGTTGCCTGGAGTTTGCTAAGCTAATACATGTTCAATTCCTAATCCTTCATTCTTTTCTCTAACCAAGAATAAAATAAATTCCAAATTTGATAGTAGTCTGTATCTTCTTTGTCTTTCAGCCTCATAGTTAATCTGTCCATCTCTGCACATTCCAATATCTTCCTGATTATTTCTTCCTCTGATGGCAATCCTTCATTCTTCCAGTATTGTGCAAAAATTATTCTTGCTGCTGTGGTAATATGTAGAATTAAGTATAATTTCTGCTTATTAGTCTTTTCAGACATAATGCCTAGTAAAAAAAGTTCAGGTTTAAAATCCACTTGTTCGTCCAATATTTTTTCTAACCACATATGTATATTTTTCCAATAAGCCTTTGCCTTCCCGCATGTCCACCAAATATGATAATACGTGCCTATGTTATGTTTACATTTCCAACATCTATCTGACATATTTTTAAACATTTTTGCTAATCTTGCTGGTGGAAGGTGCCATCTATAAAACATTTTATACAGATTTTCTTTGTATGAAGTTGACATTGTTAATTTATAGTTTCTCTCCCATAACATTTGCCATTTTTCTAATTCTATATTATAACCAAAAAATTTTGCCCATCTT
This sequence comes from Bothrops alternatus, assembly GCA_034064705.1. Taxonomy (NCBI): domain Eukaryota; kingdom Metazoa; phylum Chordata; class Lepidosauria; order Squamata; family Viperidae; genus Bothrops; species Bothrops alternatus. Next base: position 23,362,568 of record JARGCV010000052.1, on the reverse strand, counting down.
ATCATTGTTTTTTCACTTATTCACTTTCCATATCTAAAATTAACAAAAAAATATACATTTTCTTAATTAATTTCTCAACTGAGATTAACAAAATCTTATCAAACACAGTTTGATCCTTGTAAAATCCATACATTTTTTCATATCTATTTTGTATCTGTAAATGTGCCCACCAGGACAGATTAATTCCTAAATTTTCCAATTCTTGTTTAGATTTTAATTTCCCATCAATATCTAAGATATCTTTACATGTCCATACTTTTTCAAAATCTACCAGATTCGGATGTATAAATGCCTCCATTGTTGATAACCACCCTGGAATTTTTAAATATATTTTAGCTTTAATTTTTTCCCATACTGTTAACAAGGCATTTCTTATAAAATGATTTTGAAAGCATTTATGGACTCTGTTTTACTCATACCATAAAAAAGCATGCCACCCCAATTGTAAATCATGTCCTTCTAAATATAATAACCTTTTATTTCTAAGTGTTATCCACTCTTTCACTCATGTTAATACCGATACGTGATAATACAATGTCCATTCCAGCAACCCGAAACCTCCATTTTCCTTAGCATCTTGTAATGTTTTCATCTTAATTCTAGCTTTTTTCCCCTGCCAAATAAAATTCAAAACCAATGAATTTAAATTTTGAAAGAATTTTCTCTCAAGTTTTATCAGAATCGTTTGAAATAAAAATAAAATCTTTGGCAACACATTCATTTTTACTGTAGCAATTCTTCCTAATATTGATAGTCGGAGATTTTTCCATCTTTCCAAGTCTAGCTTTATTTGCTTCAATAATTTTATATAATTGTCTTCTTTTATTGACGAACACCTAGCTGAAAGGTAAACACCTAAATATTTAACTTTTTTCACTATTTGTACCTCTGTTTTCTCTAGTATTTGCCTTTTTTGTTTATCTGTGAGGTTCTTTACTATTACTTTAGTTTTATCTTTATTTATTTTTAGTCCTGCCACTTCTCCATATTCTTCTATAGAGATAAACTTTCTATATTTGCATACTCCAAAATGCATACAGCCTAGGAGAATCATAATAGGTTTGTTCCTTTAGAAATTCAGCTATGAGAGAAAAAGAACTTTGGACAGAAGAGATCTTTAACAATCTTCTTGTTAAGGACTTCTTGTTCAAAAATGTCCTCTCCTGTGTTTATTTATCACTGAGGAAAAGAGGCAGAGCTTTCAGACCAAATAACAGTTGTTGGCTAGTTATTGGAAAAAAAGGCATTTAGTTTTAAAATCTAAAAGAACTAGACAAAATATTCAGAATACCGACAGGGTATTGATTTGGGTTAATGTTCACTCCTTTTTCAAAAACATACTTAGACAAAGTAAGACATAATACATTAGATAGCATACCGTAATGTATTTATAAACTTAATGAGCGATACAGGTTTATGTTTATCTAACATTAGTTGCAGACAAAGTAAAAGTGCAATAGCAAAAAAAAAAGGAAACACGCTGCCTTAAAACTATTTGCACATGCTGTTTTGACTGGTTTCCTTGGTCTTATGCTTCATACATGTTCTACATATCTCCTTTTAGAACAGAATGACAAAAACAGTCCTGTCATGAAGCAGGAGATGCTGTTGTTGCAGGAAATGCTCAATACCATAGACTACAAGAGAAAGGTTGGTTCAATTGTTTGTCATTTACAGTATATACTTTGTTGAGCTTAAAGTCATTATCGAAGGTCTTTTTTTTCTACTTACAAATTAAGAAGTAATTCCAAATTTACAAAAAAAAAAAAAGCCAATACAACTAGTTCTTAAAATTGGGCCATGTTTTTAAGAACGTCTTGTTGGTTTTTCATTAATTTATCTCTGGGCGACTTCCCAAATTCTCTCACAGAGGAACAGGGGACGGAGGGAGGACATAGCAGAAATCTCCACACAACACTGAAGCAAGGTCTAATTTCTTTACATCTAATAACTGCTATAGTCATGTCAATATTTTGACTAGTTTTTCTCAACCTTGGCAAGTTTCAGATGGATAGAGTTAAGATGGGTGGACTTTCTCAGATTTTTCCCAGCTAGTCTTGGGAGTTGAAGTCCCGCCCATCTTAAATTTGCCAAAATTGAGAAACGCTGATTTAGATATACATATACTGTATATTGCAATATACTGTATTGCTATTTGATAGCTATAATACAGCAAATCTTGGACAAGAACACATACATTAAATGTTTAATTGCTACGCAGAGTAATTGTAGGGTTTAAAAGGTATAGAATTAGACGTCGGCGGGTCGCGAGCTGTGTGTGTGCGGGAAACGGAGGGTGGGTTCTCCCCCCCTTTTTTTCTTTTTCTAAAAAAAAAAAGCTTCTCAGCGCTGTTCTTTAAACTTCCTGGTTTTCCTATCCTGAATCTCGGCCATGGCGTACCGCGGGCAAGGCCAGAAGGTGCAGAAAGTGATGGTGCAGCCTATCAACCTCATTTTTCGGTACCTACAGAATAGGTCCCGGATTCAGGTTTGGTTATATGAACAAGTAAACATGCGGATAGAAGGCTGTATCATTGGTTTTGATGAATATATGAATTTGGTTCTGGACGATGCTGAGGAAATTCACTCTAAAACAAAATCAAGAAAACAGCTGGGTCGAATCATGTTAAAAGGAGACAATATTACTCTTCTGCAAAGTGTTTCCATCTAGAAAATACCTAGTGTTCCTGTTGTAATATTAACATTTAATCTTTTTAAAAAATTGTTAGCTTAATGCTATCATTTCTGATTTGGTATCTGAGGTAAGAATGAAGACAGCAACTTAGTTCATGCTTCTGTGATTTTCAATAACTTTTTTACACTGGTGTGTAACTATTTCTTTACAAATAAATGTTTTTTGTTAATATAAAAAAAAAGGTATAGAATTACTAGACACTTCAGAAGCAAAAGTCAAACTTTTTTTGGTTGGGGCTATCCTTTCCCAAAATTATTTTTGGTCTTCAAAGGCTTCAGAAGGATACAATGATGATGAGGTCATATTGCTACAGTGGGCAAAGCTATATTATTATTATTATTTGGCTTAGTTGAAAATATTTCCAAGGATGGGGCAGGGTTTGTTTTTTTTTTTTGCAGAAAATAGATGAGGTGATCCCTTCAGAGCCTAACTTACCTCTTCCATTGCTTAAAGTCAAAAAGAAAAGGACAATTTTTGCTGCTGAATTTCAACAGCCTAATGCTGGAGTGCTGGTTACTTTCAACAGAAGGTTTCCCAAATATTTTATTTTTTCCAAATGTTTTGTTTAGCAAGGCCAATACCATTGTTTTGAAATCTTCAATGTATATTTGCTTTGAAAGATTAGACTGAGATTTTGTCCAAGCTAAAGATTTTTCAAAATGTACTGTATGTGTATTTTAAAATATGTGTGCATGTTCATTTCAAACATTTAATATATATAGCAGTCAATTTTAGACATTACAAACAAAATGTTACCTGCTCTTCCTTACTTCCAACATTGCTGAACAAAATATTGGTAAATGAGAATGTCAGTTGCACTTGGCAGTCCGTTGTGTCAAAAGGTTAGGTCGTGAGAATCAAGATACTCAAGAAATAAGTTGTACGCAATACAATTTGGCAAGTTAAAACCTCAAAATAAAACTTGAGAAGATGGTATTATCTGGAGGAAAATAAAACCCCAGCCAACTCTCTTCCCTCAGCCAAAGGAGCAAAACAGCCATCCTAATCATCACCCTAACCCAGGGGTAGGCAACCTTGCCTCTTTTATGACTTGTGGACTTCAACTCCCAGAATTCCTGAGCCAGCTGGCTCAGGAATTCTGGGAGTTGAAGTCCACGAGTCATAAAAGAGCCAGGGTTGCCTACCCCTGCCCTAACCCAAGGCTGGAGTTTTTGAAGGCAACAAAGGTGAGAGCCATGCAGATCACTGGATTCAGTTAGTGTCTCAGCAATGTTTGTTGTGAATGATCTGACTGGGCAGCACTTTCTCACTGCCTTGTTTTTTATTTGATGAGAAAAAAGATCCTTCATGCGCCTACTTGGGAAGGGGGCATCACATACAGGTCTGTGGAAGGCTAAGTGGCTTGTCTTTCCCTGCACAGGCCTCCTTTCAAAGCAGTAGTAGTTAAAGTTTACAATAAAGTTAAAGACACAGAAGTAATACTCCAGAAGCAGCTTCGGGTTTTATGGCTGCTCGTGTACTCAGGTTGCTTTCTTGGAAGACAAATGGTTTCTTAAACTAGCTACTGCTTTGACGCTGGATGGTGATAAGTTAACCAACAGCAAACCATGTGTATAGATTAAGCTAAAGAACAACACCGCTTAGGTTGTTATACAAATCAGATCATTTATGAATTCTCTCTTACTCTAACTACGGTACCTCTCCTGTCCTTTATAGGAAGTTCTCAGTAAAATGGCACAAATAGTAAGGGAGGTTGATGCCTTGGTGAATAACATATTAATAGAAGAGTTATTGGACTGGAAGAGACGGCAACAAATTGCTTGCATTGGGGGCCCTCTACACAGTGGGCTTGATCAGCTGCAAAACTGGTAAAGTGTTATCGCTTGTTTCCTCTATAAAGCGCAACAGGAAATGTGATGCTCTGTGGCTTTTCCATCTCAGTTTAGTCAATAAAAGTTTCTTCTGAGAGATTAACAGAAATTATCGTTCAGCAATTTCTAAGAATCAGAAGAGTCAGAAACAGAGATCATTGAAAGAGGCATGCATTGGCAACAAATAATGCTTCTTTAAATGATCTCTGCTTCTGACTCTTCTGATTCTTAGAAATTGTTTAGTAGTAAAATAAAAGTAAAAGGACTGAAGTTGAATCATACAGGTAATATTTTCATACCAAATTGTGAAGCCATTGTGAGGCTGTTAGCTGACTGTGAACTCTCTCTGCTATGAGTATTTAGTAGTCTAGCAAGCAGCACACTTTCTACTGGGAAGGAGGGAGGGAACTGAATTTATAGCTCATGTTTGTATGGAAAGTTCTCCAAACATATGGCAAAAGTAGTTTTCTTGCATGCATCCAAAATAAGTCCATTGAATTATTCTAATGTACTGGACTTGTGGCTGCCCAGTTCAGAATGACTTTGGGTGGCAAACAGCAATTATATAAAATGATGGTGATACAGAATAATAATCTAGTTGTGTGCAACCAATCATCATAATAATGCCAAGTCCTATCTAATCATCTGGCTGATTGTGTGATAAACCATAATAATAATATTACTGCATGGGCAAATGAGGCTTAAGGACCCCACTATCCAGATAAGCTCAAGGCCTGGGAGAAAAATTCAGAGACTCCAGAGGGCAGGAGTAGCAACAGAGAAAGCATGTTTCCTGGGTCCCATCAGATGACATGTTTTAACCCTGGACCCAGAGAGTGCTGTTTTAAGGAACAAGCGTGCTCTTTGTCACTTGTTCTCTCTGGAACTGGATTGCAGAACAAATGCAATTCAGCTTTCTATTTCTAGGCTACATTTGTAGTTCCGATAGAAGAGAGTAGTTGTAGTTTGTATTTCCACACTGCGTTTCAATGCAAGCTAGACAGACAACACTTTTGGGATAACCTCTTCTAACTAAATTATACAGCCGTGGTGGCGAACCTATGGCACGTGTGCCACAGGTGGCACGCAGAGTCCTCTCTGTGGGCATGCGCGCCATCACCCCTCTCCTAGGCCTTCAGCTGGGTTTTATAAAATCTTTTTGCTTTAGGCCTCCACTGCCATGTGCAAAAAAAAAGAGGTTCAGTCCAATCAATCAATTTCAACTTCTCGCGGGAAAAAAAATCTCGCAACGTTGGAATTGATTGAACTTTTTAGTCCCACCCAGTCTGCTGTTACCACCACAGCCATGCCCACCCAATGGGCCACACCCGCCCAATGGGCCACGCCCACCCAGCACCTGATGATACATAAGTGGGTTTTGGGTTGCAGTTTGAGCACTCGGTCTCTAAAAGGTTTGCCATCACTGTTATACAGTATTGGTACTGCCTTGGGAAATATATCTGGCTGGCAGACATAGACATTTCTGGATTTTTACCAATGCCTTTAGGAAAGAATGCCTGCTATTTACATTTTCATTTATCATCTTAAATATTAAGTGTTTCAAAATATTATTGCCACACAATTGAAGCACATATGCACATATAAATTAAGAGCTTCCCATAATGCTGCAGTTGACATTCATGCTTCCATTAGGTCTTCAGAATAAAAGCAGGCCTCTTCTTGAAGGGTCTGTTGGGGAAAGACTGATATAGAAACACCTGAGTTAGGGATTAAGCAAATTTGACTTGCTTTCAGAAATGTGCCTGTGATAAAACAAAATTAAGGCTGCTTTCATTTGAAGCAGAGTATTGCTGGACATAAGTTGCCGTGAATACTTTTTAAAGCATATATGGGAGAGCAAGTCTAGTTTTATAATTAGCTAGAAGAAGAGTTCTAATTCTAAGTAGCTGATTTTCTATGTCATGAAAGAGCAGAAAATTGCTTGCTAAAAAGCAGGGGGGGGGGTTTCATACCAGGAAGGAAAACGGTACTTGTGGTATTCTCTGTGGCAGGTGTCAAAATAACATTGTTGACCTTGAACTTCATGTAGCTTTTCATTAGGGGAGGGGGGGAACCATTAAAGTAAAGAATGTTAGCCCCAGCCAAAGTTTACTGACTTGAATATTTTGTGTGTGTGTGTTTATTTAGTTTTACGCTGTTGGCTGAGAGTCTTTTTCAAATAAGAAGGCAGTTGGAGAAGCTGAATGAACTTTTGATAAAACTCACCTACGAAGGAGACCCCATTCCATTACAAAGACCTCATTTGTTGGAAAGAACAAATGCTTTACTTTACAGTCTTTTTCAAAGGTGCGTAAGTTAGTTTTCATTTTCATCTGAAGTTCTAATGGAAACTATTATATAACACTCTTTCATCTTAGCCGTAGAGATGTTTAATTTTGCAAGAAATTTTCTGAAAACTGGGTTGGATAAAATAAATATTTTTTTCATGCTATCTTGAAGAAATAAAGCTGCTACTCTTGCAGTATTTCACCAGGATTGTTTGTGGACTGCAGACAATGATTTCCTTTCTCATTAGTTCATTTATAGTGGAGAGGCAACCTTCCATGCCAACTCATCCTCAGAGGCCTTTAGTTCTGAAAACGATGATACAGTTTGCTGTTAAACTTCGGTGAGTAAAGATTATTGCTTGCCATTTATTTGATTGGCTTAATGTTTTGGCATATTTCTTTTTTTTTTTATAAATGAAATTTTATTAATTTTATAATTGTAAATATAACAAATAAAAAATATTCAAATTAAAACAACTCAACTGAATACAAACATCTGCGACTTTTTCAAACACGAGAACAAAACATAAAATAACTATGGGTATTGCTCGGCGGCACCCCCCCTACCACATCCCCCTCCTCCTTTCTCCCTTCCTCTACCTCTATCCACCCACCATCTCTACCCCCACTCTCTCCACCCTCCTCTTACCACCTCCCTACTTCCCTCAACCTTCACTCCTCAGTCTCACCCCCTCCAGATGTGGTGCCGAGGAGCCGCCCGAGCAGCCCATCCTTTATCTAAAAAAATATATATATATTGTTCTTACATTATCTTACATAATCCCAGTATCATGTTACAGTTGAGAAGATTATAAATTATAAATTATAACAACCCCCCACCCCCCCACTTCCCAAAGTGAATACAGGGTAAAAAAAAACACAAGAAAACCCACTAAACTACTCTAACATATTATATAAATCCTATTAAAAATGTAAAAATTTAACTACCTTATTCAATCCAACATATGAATATTTAACTATATGCTAAATACAATTTCTTAAATTGATATTTCCCTTGTATATAATCTATCCATTTTTTCCAATCCAACATAAAAATGGATAAAAATATGGTGGATACTTCAAAATATATTGAAAAAGCGTATTGAATTTTTACCACAGTTGTTTCTGTTAGGTATTATAAAAGACTGCACCACCATAGAGACGAATTTGATTTTGAACTTGATTACAGCAGCAAGACTGTTGGTGGGACAATATTGGAAGACATCAGAATTACCATCTATTGAAGAATGGACTTTAAAAGTTATAAATTTGGCAGAAATGGCTAAAATATCCGCATATTTGAAGGATCATTCAAATGAAAAATATATGTTTTGGCATATTTCTTAAAACCTGTCATGTGCCCTAGACCAAATTCCTAAAGAGGTACATGAGCCTGCCATTGGCTTTTATGCAACAGTTTGCTATAGGGAGGAGAAAAGTGTTTAGCTAACTCTTTAAGCCTCCAAATGAGCTCTTCTATGCAAAGACTTAGGAAGTTAAAGTTACAACTTGAGCTGTTCAAGCAAGCCAAACCATTTCCCCTCTTGCTTTAACTAACGTCATTGGCCTGATTATATTCCATTTCTGCCCTTTTCTACTGGTTGGCATGTGTTTCCATTTTCATCAGCATCTACCCGATTGCACTGATTGTTAAGATTAATAATATTCATGTTATTTCTGTTCAAAACCAGAGTGGGATTGTAGGGAGAGGGGAGAAAAATTTCAGGTGGCATCTTTGGCTGTAATAATTAGTTATCTTAACAGTCAGTGCCTCCATGAATTGGTCCTACTGTAATTCAGCAACTGTTTTGGATTTAGGGGAGCTAGCAGGATCCCTTTTAGCTCCTATACAGTTTACGGTACTTTAAACAAGCCAACTAATTCAGAGGCTCATTTCCTTTCCTCTCTATTTCCTTCCCATCTACCGATCCCCAATAATTATTTCTTTGCTGATTTCACATTTGTCAACCAGCAGCCACCAGACATTTCCCCTTATCTCTACCTCTTTCTCTTAGTCCTTCTGAGGATTCCATTTCTTTTGCTTTGACTTCTTTCACTTACAGTGCAATTAGAATCCTAGCATCCAAATTCATTTCCTTATTTTCTTGACAATCTCAACATTAACATTAACACCAACATTAACTTCTTTCCTTATTCCTCAATTCTGCCGCAGCCAGCTAGGTTGCATATACTTGATGGCAAATCCACCAGTAACATTATGAATCTGGTTGGCATTATATACACAGACTGCCTAATTTGCTTTCAGTGTTAGAAGATTGCCATGTTGTCTGAGCAATGCCTGAGGCGTTGTTTGTGGAGAACAGTATTTTGTCATAGTAAATTCCACAATTTTAATTTTCTAGGCTGCTTATTAAATTGCCCGACCTGAACTACCAGATTAAAGTGAAAGCTACTATTGACAGGTAAGTAACTGTAAAAAAAAATAGATCATTATAATATTTAGTAAAGATTCTCAAGATATTTTGAAAATGTTTGACACTAATTCCAACTACATTTGCTTCAGATTTTTAAATGATGAGAATGACACTTTTATTTCAATTTACATTTAACAAAACATATTTAAAACAAACAACGATTTAGCTTTGTATGCAAATCCCAATATTCCCGTATCTCTCATCTAAATACTGTTCAGGCTTCTAATGTTGCTTTGTGCCTCAAATATTTTCTTCAGAGCCCATTGTAGTCTTTTCTTGCCAAAATGAAAGATGAATCGCCAATGTAACTTACTTATTTATTTAATCCCATTTAGATCTCCCTCGCCATGCATCTACAAATATTTAGACACTTTGTAGAGACTTAAGAAAATAAGACAAGGGAGTGATAGAAATGTAACAGGATGGCATTGTTTATTTCCTTGTTTATCATTACTACCCAGCATTTCTCATTGGTTAACACAATATAGAAAAAAGAAGTTTAAAACATTCATGGTAAGAAGAAAATCAGCATAAAATCAAAACATGATCAAGAACATGATTAATAAAAGAACAAGTCAACACATAAGTGTATTTGGCAACTGAATCATCAGATTCAGACTCATGAAAGTGTTTCCACTGCTTTGAGCCTGTGTTGTTGCTCCACAACAAAACTATGCAATTTTGATTGAAGTTCTCTTTATGTTGTTTGCGGTGTGAACCTGAAACTCAGAGACGTCAGCATTCTAAAGCATAAAGTTGAAAAACCAAAGAATGCCCTTGAAGTTCACCCGGATAAGTTGTTAGACTTCATACAAGAAGCTGATGACAGGATTTAGTCAGACTTATGAGTACTATAATAACTATAGTATGGTGTAATAAAATGGTGGTGTTTTTAGAGGACTTAAAGATGCAATGTTTGAATAAACTTCCACAGCTTATTTTTGGTATTGGATCTTGGGCAACTAGCTAAGAGTTAAACAGTGTTAATGGCATAGGGACCATTAGGCAAACTCCTTAAAGTTCTGTTGTAAATGTGGCTTTTTCAGACTGATTTTACCTTCAGTGTTTTTCAGTATCTGAACTGAAAAGGAAAGACCATTCTGGGAAACGGGAAAGATCATTATATGATCCAGAGCTGGGTGCTGTCATAATGCTGATGACCCACAAACATCTTGAACTTGGACAGCAGATGTTCTTTATGAGGGGGCCCAGTTCCAAGGCTCTATTCTGTGTAGCAACTTTTAAGACTTGTGGACTTCAACTCCCAGAATTCCACAGCCAGCATGAAATCCACAGGTCTTAAAGTTGCCAAGGTTGGACACCTCTGGCATAGAGTTAATTTTCCTAGAAGGAACTGGGAACTGGGGAAGCCTTCTAGACTGAGATTTCTCTCCCTGGTTCCCTAGATTGAGGATTGACCCAGAGTTTGTTTTCCCTCCTAGAAATACAGAGTTCTGGTATTATCTTTAAAACCCTAAATACTGAAGAGAATGTCTTTTTCTATCTGAGTCTACCCCCATCTCCAATGATCCCCTAAAGAGACATGTCTTAATACTTGCCATAGCCTTATCTCTTAATAAGTCTATGGCTTATTCAGGCCTTTTCGGAAACCACCCCAACCATATACTCCACTGAGATGACTGACATCTCTGTTGATTTTTTAAAAAAGCTTTAAAAGCTTAGCTTCTGTAACTGGAATTTATTTTATTTTAAAAGGCCTTAACACATGATTTTTCAATTGGTGAAGATTTACTTTTTAATCTATTTGTTTTAACTTACATTGTATGTTTTTATTGTAAACCACCAAGAGCTTGCATATAGCAAATTTAGAAATTCATTCCGATTTTATGTATGTTTGAAGATTTGGGCAAGATTAACTTGTTTGTTTGTTTCTTTAAAATCCAGGAATGCCTCTACTATAAGGTAAGAAAATATGAATGATGGAGTTTGAAGTATAAACACACATTGCTTCTTCTTATTTTACCTGCGGTTCTGAACCTTACCAGGATATGTTTTCTAGCAACCGCAGATTTGTTCTGTGTGGGACTCATGTAAAAGCAATGAACATGGATGAGTCTACAAACGGGAACCTTTCAGTGGAATTTCGACATTTGGTAAATCAATTTTTTTTTCTTTTGGCACAGGAATTGGAAATCCTTGCTTGATTCTCAGCATTTGTGGATATGGTATTCCTATTAATTGTGTAATGAGCGTTTCCTCTGAACTTGGCATAATTTAATTAGAAGCCGTGTAGTGACCGCATCCCTGCCACTGCCAGTTAGGTTCAAGCTATACCTGACAACTAAATGCATGTTTGCATCTGACTTTTATAGGTCTCTAGCATTAACTGGGGGATGGGTGTGAATAATTCATAAAATCAGAGCAAATGTGGCACTCTTTTCTCAGTACCAAATGGAAGAATTCCCTCAAAAGAAAACCTCTCTTTAGGAAGAGAAAAACAGCAGCATGCATTCCTTTACTTATCACCTCCTGCCATTCAGATAGTCTTATTAATATTAATATTAAAGTATATTAAATAGAAATATGAATTTAATTGTCAAATATACCCCGGGCCTTACCAATCAGGAAGGAACAAGTATTTCTCTAAAAAGGCATTTCTCTAACAAGCATTCTTATTATCTTAAAGTCTGTGTCAAGTCTTCATGTGTTTTGGCATGTATAAAGTTGTAACTTTTCTAGAAATTGTGAATGAGGAAAAAAAGTTATTTTTTATTTTTGGAAAAAACAGAAAAATTGAAAATATGAGTAAAATATCCTTATATTTTAATATTCTTTATAGATATAAATGTATAAATAGGTGTTGCTGCTAATGTCTGCCTCTGTTTGAGAGTTCAGAGACTCAGAGAAGATGAACAGGAGTAAATCCATCTACTTTTAAATTAAAAGTAAACTAGAAAAACAAATTTATGAACAGAGTACCAAATCCTCCTTACTGCCCCTCAAAACATTACTGTCCCTCAAAGGTGGAAATACATCGTTAAATACAAAGACAAAGTTGCATTTCCTCCTTTGAGGGGTAAAAATGTATTCTCTCAAATACAGAGAGATTCACTGAGTTGTACTGAGTTACTCGGAACCTATCCTCTCTGTATGCAGGAATTGTTATCTTCTGAGACTATTACTAGCCTTCTGTAGAAATCATAATTCATAGTTTTAGTCACAGTTTTGGGGACAAAAGATTCACAGCAATATTATAAACACTTTTCTTTACTATTTAAAAAAGAAATATCTCTGAATCATTGTAACAAAATCAAAACTGTATTTGACAGAAATACAATTTGTTCCAAATTTATGTACAGAGTAGATTTTTTTTTAAAAAAAAAAGATTTTGTTCTCACCAGCCAAAACATGCTTTATTTAGACCACATATGTTGAAGTATGAACTCACCTTCTTATTTATTCTTTCATAGTAATGTTTGATTATAAAGTTGGAATATAATAAATCAACTCTATATACACTCCTTTATGACTTTTACTCAGAGGATCAGTTGATATGAACAGATAAAATATTATTTAGCAATAACGTTATATGATGAGACAGTCCAGGATATGATGAGTTGGGGTTTTTTTATTTAGAAAAGTAGGTTTCCTGCTGTGTATTTAGCTTGTCATAAGGAGTTTCAAAACTTTCTCTTCAGTTTTATTTTAGTTATATGTGCTATCTTCTTTTTCTCTCTCTCTCTTTTTTACTCTATCCAAGTATCAAGTATCAAGTCTCTCTCTCTCTCTCTCTCTCTCTCTCTCTCTCTCTCTCTCTCTCTCTCTCTCTCTCTCTCTCTCTCTCTCTCTCTCTCTCTCCCCTCTCTCTCTCTCTCTCCCCTCTCTCCCCCCCTCTCTCTCCACCTCTACCCAACCCTTAGTTTTCTAATTACCTTCTTCATAAGGATGTGGTCAGTTTGGTCTTTACTTATGTTGTATAGAACAACCAATAACCCTTTCACTGCACCCTTGTTTTTCTCCAGTTTTTGAAAACAATAACAATAAAAGATAAAAAAAGAACTCTCCCTCCCTTCCCACTTTTCCATTTATTTCCTCTACTCCTAAAGTGTAAGGCATGTTCCTTTAAACTGCTGTTTCAACTAGGATAGGGTCGCAATTTGCAGCCCCCCCTCCAGATGCTTAGTTGGGAGATGCAGAAAAGGCTCTCTTTGAAAGAAGGATCACTTGCCAATACAATTTTCTTGCTATGGATTTTTATTAAGTTGTTCCAAATACTGAGTGGGTTATTCTTTATGCACTTAAAAAGCACAAGGAGGAACAGGTAATCCTCAGTTCAACAGTTCATTTAGTGATGAAAAAGTGATTTATGACCGTTTTTCACACTTAACGACCGTTGTGGCATCCCCATGGTCATATGATCAAAATTCATGGCAACTGGTTCATATTCATGACGGTTGCAGTGTCGCAGGGTAAGCAAAGTCAATGGGGAAGCCAGATTCACTTAATAACCATACTACTAACTTAACTGCAGTGATTCATTTAACAACAGTGACAAGAAAGGTCGTAAAATGGGGCAAAATTCACTTAACAACTGTCTTGCTTAGCAACAGAAATTTTGGGCTCAGTTCTGATTGTAAGTCAAGGACTACTTGTAGATATAGAATACTCCAGCGCAGAGATCCTGCCCTATATTATTATCTTGTTAGTAAGAGCTTTTTACTGGTTACTAAGAACAAAAGCCCTACATGGCATCGGACCAGGTTACTTACGGGACCGTCTGCTGCCCCATGAATCCCAGCGGCCGGTTAGGGTCCACAGAGTCGGCCTTCTCCAGGTCCCGTCAGCCAGACAGTGTCGCCTGGCGGGGCCTAGGGGAAGAGCCTTCTCTGTTGCGGCCCCGGCCCTCTGGAACCAACTTCCCCCGGAGATCCGTGTCGCCCCCACCCTCTCCGCCTTTCGTAAATTACTTAAAACACACCCCTGCCGGCAGGCCTGGGGCAGTTAACATCTTGCCCCAAGCCAGTGTATGTCTGTGTGTATGTTGAATGATTGGTTTTTTAAATTAAGGGGTTTTATATACATATATTTTTAAATGTTGATTTCTATTATGTTGTGAGCCGCCCTGAGTTCTCCGGAACAGGGCGGCACAGAAGTCAAATAAATAAATAAATAAATAAATAAAATATTACTATATACGCGGGAAGGAAATGTATATAAACATTACAAAATAGTTAAACAGACAAATTAATTATCGTAGCAAAATATAGTATGGGAATATTGTTGATGTACTTTGCGCTGTTTTAGAAGTAGCTGAATTAAGCCATGTGGAAAAAAATGAAATAAATCCATTTCAGAAAAGCCAAACAATAGCCATCAATAGCCCATATCATGTTACTTTAATATTTATTGGTAAATATTGATTCTCATCATTAAACATTTATGTGAATAAATGCTTTGCGTATTGAAGTAGTTCTTATTTTTTAATTCTTTTAGCAGCCAAAAGAAATGAAAGCAAGTGGTACAAACAAAGGAAATGAGGTAGGAAGAAATAATGGTCTGAGCTCAAGAAAATAATACTATATAGCAGTGGTTCTCAACTTTTTCAGGTTGAGACCCACTTGCCCCGCCCATGCGCGGCGTGACCCCGGCGCGTGCGCGCGTCGGGCCGATCCGCGCATGCGCGGCGCGCACACGACAAAAAAACAAAATGGCGGACCGCGACGGGCCAATCCATGCATGCGCGGTGCGCGCGCGACGGCCCGAACTGCGCATGCGCAGCGCGCGCGTGACAAAAAAAAATAATGGCGGACCGCGACAGGCCAATCTGCGCATGCGCGGTACATGCACGACGGCCCAAACCACGCATGCGCGGCGTGCGCGCGACAAAAAAAGGTGGACCGCGACGGGCCGATCCGTGCATGCGCAGCGCGCACGCGACGAAAAAACAAACAAAAAAATGGCGGACTGCGGTGTCTGGCAACCCCCGCGAAACGGTCGTTCGACCCCAAATGGGGTCGCGACCCATAGGTTGAGAACCGCTGCTATATAGTATTTGAAATGTAAATGTTAAATCCTTCCTAAGGCTTATTACCTAAGGAACAAAATAATACTACAGCATTTGAAACATA
This sequence comes from Bothrops alternatus, assembly GCA_034064705.1. Classification (NCBI taxonomy): domain Eukaryota; kingdom Metazoa; phylum Chordata; class Lepidosauria; order Squamata; family Viperidae; genus Bothrops; species Bothrops alternatus. Next base: position 23,347,229 of record JARGCV010000052.1, on the reverse strand, counting down.
AATGCTAATCTTTCCTGCGGCGTATTATCTAAGATGGAACTACCTAAAATGGATAAATTGATTCCAGACATATATAATGGCTCAATGTTTTACTATTTGTTATAATGTATTATTTGTTTAAAGATAAGCAAATCTGTCTTAATGATGAACACCCTGTACCCTAAACTCAGACAAAAGACTGTGTCTTAAAGAGAAAAATTGTATAAATGGAACCTAAGAATCTGAATAACCAGTTTTTAAATAACAAAGTCATATTAAAATATTATTGCTAAATGTTTATGCTCAATTCATTTCCCCCATTTAATACAAAAATTAGCTTAATGGCTCCCTCTTCTGGTCTTTTTTGTCATCTGAAATTTACCAAATGAAAATACAAAATAATATCTATAATATGCAATTTTGAGTTGAAATTAATATACAACAATATGCCATGACCACAGTCACTTTGTAGAGTAAGGTGGGCGGCATATAAATTTAATAAATGTACAAATAAATAAATGCACTGTTGTGCTCTGCTTCAGTTCCATTTACCTGATTTGAAGATATGAACAAAGATACTTGCAATGGCGCAGCCTATGAATTGCCCTGACCATTATGCTTTAGCAAAGATAATCCTGTAAATATCATAAAGCAAGTGTACTCTCAATCTTAACAGTTCTAATCCATGTCATTTTAAAACTATTATTCCTCTTTTCAGATTCCTCAAGTGGTAACTGAAGAACTACATTCAATCACTTTTGAAACACAGATCTGCTTATATGGGATGACTATAGATTTGGAAGTAAGTGTTTTTAATCAGGCTGAATGAATGGAAAAAATTGAATTATAAATAATGCACATGACTCGCTATCAGTTTGTGGTAGTGGACTATATTCAGCTGATTAAATAAGACTGCTTTGAAGACATCTTGTGGCTCTCTCAAGTGAGCAAAAATGTAATCTGGATCTTCACTTAAAAAGATAGAGAGATTGCAAGTAATTGCTGCTTTAAAAAAACCAAGTTCTCCATAATCGTTTTCTCTTTGTCATAGCTGAACCCTGGTTCTTTTTTATATATACATGTTTTATTATTTTTCTATTTATACAAACAAGTGCCCAATAGGCAACGTGATGACTGAGTCCATTAGTAATTCTGTGGTACATGTAAGCTTCTTCCAACTAAATCCCCTATTACACTTGCCAGTATATCCCCTCTTCTGGTAATAACCATTTTTCTGCACTAAGCAAATACAATTCTTATTATTGCTAGTAAATATACAATTGCATATCAACATTTGTTATATTTTTCTAATAATGTCAATAATATCAGTTTAAAATATATTTTCTAACCAAAGCATATCTTAACTGCATTTGCACTCAATTTCCACTTATTTAATCCATATCCTATTTTTCACTTTTTTCAATTTTAATTTCCCATCCATGTTCAAAGTATCCCAATCATTTATAATTTCAAAACAAGTTATATTTGGGCAACCAAAAGCATCCCTTCTTCAAAGTTCTTAACATATTCTTATTTCCCTTTTCATATCAAGATATAATATTCTGATTACAAATCCTAACTATCTAGTTATAATAATACTTCTATTTCTAACAATCTATTCTTAACCATATTCAAACATCTAATTAGTAACATAGCATCCCCTCTAATAGGTCAAAGCTTCTGTTTCCTTCAATCTTACTCTAGCCTTCTTCCTTTGCCAACTAACTTTCCAAGTCAGCGCATTTGGATCATCAAATAATTCTTTCTCTGTTTTTGTATATATTATTTGAAGCAAGAGAAACAATTTGGTTAAAGTGTTTTTGGAAGAACTAGCCCGTTGATATTCATTAAACCGCCTCCCTCCTTCTCCAGTTCCCCACAGTTCTGTTAACAGCTTTATCTTCATAGCCGAACCCTGATTCTTAATTATTGGTCAATAAAACAATGTGATTAACTATCAATGGGCAACTCTGCCTGCCTGACCTAAGTCAGTTAAGCAAAAATGGATTCATAATTAGCTGTAGTCTTGGCAGAGTATAACTGCACACTTTCTTTTTTCTGATTGGGGATGAAACATGCATACCATTATTTGCGGTAAAACTTTGCCTATCACCATTGTCAACAAAACATTAGATTAGATGAGACATTGATCTGATTCAATTAACTTCTTTATAATGTAGATAAGGTGTTATAACAGTGCTATAATGGTTAATATTTCATTACAATAAAATCCCTGACTTCGCTACAATTTTATAACAAAAGAATGAAATAGTGTTGTATTTGGCAACAGTGTGGTGGTGCATGAACAAGTAAATACCTGTTCTAGATGCCTGAAAGTACATATAATGAAAATAGTTCTTTTTTTTTTGGAGTCAATATAAGAGGGATTATAAAATAGCATGAAAATATCTTAGATGGTTCTCATTTCTTGTGTTTTTTTTTTGCATGTGTAACTTCTGTCATGAACTGATCTAGATTTTTTGCTAGGAATGTCTACTTGAAAACCAGCTGCTGATGGGTTGAAGAATTCAGCAAGAATTTTGTGCTCTGTGCAGACTTGCTCCTTCAACTAAATTTGCCCTTCTTCTTTCCCATCCCCTATTAAAAATAAAAACTGAATCTTAAATAGCTAACAAAATTAACTACAGTAGTGGTACGGTCTCAGTATAAAAACAATCCATTTGTGTACTTGTACATTAACAGTTCCCTAATTTATTTAGAATTATTATTTATTTAGAATGTAAAATTTGCTTATGAGGTAGATTAGGTACATTATGCATAATTCCTGAGGTATAGCCCATCCGGGTTCCAAGAATATTCAATCCTTGCAAAAATTTGAGAGAGCATATTCTCAGCATGATTCCTTTCTAACATTATAATACTTCTTGCAATGTATTTGTTGTAAAACTGCAATCTATTCCCCGGACAATTAGATCTTGCTATATTCTGTGTCCAAATTGATTTCTCCATTTATCTTTTTCATCAGACGAGCTCTTTACCCGTGGTGATGATTTCTAATGTCAGCCAATTGCCTAATGCTTGGGCTTCTGTTATTTGGTACAACTTGTCAACAAGTGAACTCCAGGTACATTTTACAAAGCTAATTAACTTTCTCACAAGTTGAATATAAATGCAACTAGACCTCCTTAGGCTTTCTGTCCTGTGATGTAGTCCATTGATCAGCAGAAAAGATAAATGGATATATATGTGCCACCTGCTCATTTCTTTTTCCTGAGGTTCCTTCCTCTTTTGCAAATGGAAATGACTATTCCGTTTACAAAATCTGTACGCGTGTTTATGCTCCACATTTTAAAAAATAGGTGTATTTTAATAGTTTCCTTCATATCTCTTTATGTTCTTGTTCATTTATGCTCATATTACTGCATGCCTTGTCTCTAATATAGGTATTTTGTAGGCTATTTTTTTTAACCTTTTGGAGAAGAGCAAATGCCGTAATTGTCTTTTGCTTTTCTAGTTAGGTAAAATGAAATTATGAATTTAAAGGTGTTTATAAAAGTGCATGTTCTCATATTTTGGGGCTGCAGAATAGCCAGTAAAGCCACTGGCTTACTACTGCAAACTTCACAGCTGAAATTAGTAAAGCAAAATAAAAATTAGTACACCCGTATAAGAGGCATTATGGATTTAAAAGTACCCTTAGAACTACAGCCAGCCATTTACATACAGACAAAGATATTTAGCATTTTAAAAGTAAAACTGAATTATAACTGCATGTTTTGCCTCTGAAAATACTCGTTTTTTATTTCGGGAGTGCAAAACATTACCATATTATTTGGAACCTATTAATATCCTTATTTTCATGATATTACTGTGTATGTTCTGTATATGTATATGTTTCCTTACACACTCTCTAAAACAGTGGTTCTCAACCTTCCTAATGCCGTGACCCTTTAATACAGTTCCTCATGTTGTGGTGACCCCCAACCCTAAGGGCTCTCCGAGTGTGCACCGACGCCGCCCACTCACCCACCTCGCCCAGGGCTCAGCGCGCCTCACCTGTCCTCGCCTCACTTCCGAAGGTCGCCGGCCTGCCCGGCTCCAGCTGGCTGAAGAGGGGGGGCAGGAAGGCCACTCCGCCGGCTCCGCCCAGCCTGGTTGGAGAAGCACCAGGTGGGGAAAGGGAGAGAGCGAGTGTGAGAGAGAGAGAACCAAGAGGGCGACAGCTCCGGCAGAGCTTAGTTCAGCCTCCTCCGTGGAAAGGGCCGCGAAGCAGCGCAGCCTCCCTTAGGAGATGTTCGATGGAAATGAATCCGGCGCTGCAACGGCCCCCAGCTCGAAGCCGTGTGGAGAGAGGATGCAGAGCGGTGTCTCGGTTCCTAAGACCATCGGAAATATGTGTTTTCCGATGGTCTTAGGCGACCCCTGTGAAAGGGTCGTTCGACCCCCAAAGGGGTTGCGACCCACAGGTTGAGAACCGCTGCTCTAAAATGAATTCTTTAGGGCTTTTGATTTTATTTAAAAGCCTTGAATTTTCACAATATTTAAATATAATTATTATTCATTCCATTTCTACCCCTATCTTTGGGCTCTGAAAGTCTCCCAGCAATTTATAGTGATACTTGAAGACTGGAAGTGGAACTAATCAAATTCTTTATTAATTTTTATTTGACTACAGAACTTGGCTTTCTTTAATAATCCAATCCCTGTCACTTTGAGTCAGCTCTTAGAAGTCCTGAGCTGGCAGTTTTCATCATATGTTGGCCGTGGACTGAATTCGGATCAACTGGGAATGCTGGCAGAAAAACTAATAGGTAGGAACTGAGAATGTGCTTTGCCTTATCAGACTAAAGAAGCATGTATACAATTTCCCATCCACTGTTTGACATGGGCATGAGCGCTTCAATTATGGTAGTAGAAAAGAGTCTTTGCTTTGAAGCTCCAATTAAGAAAACAGGTTTGTCTTCTTAAACAATCTTGACTTTATTTGAAAACAAGCTCTCATTTTTTTTCACCCTTTATATTTTAGGGCAACAGATTACTTCCGGTGATCATCAGCTTTCATGGTCAAAGTTCTGTAAGGTACTTGTATACTATTAATATATCTCATTTTCAAAATGTTACTTTCCTGCTTGTTTTTAATTACATGAGCTTGATCCTGAAGTATCATAGGACCTTTCTATAAAGGTTTATATTTTCTTTAGAACCATCTATAAGATTGCATCCTTATTTTTTTCCTATAAGGTTCTTTCTTGTCTCAGGTAAATGTGCCCTTTCTGTGAAATTTCTGTAAGCAACCTTCTTTTGTTAAAATGCACTCTCCCTATTGCAAATAAAATGGCTAGTGGGTCTATCTTGTTTCACTGGTGAATGGGGGGCGGCGTACTATTTGGAAAAGAAACCACTTGATATGTGCTACAAAGCAAGGGTAAGTTTTTAAATGCATTGACAATGTTTTAAAAAATGAACAGTGGAAAAAGGGGACAGTTTATATCATTTCTCTTAAAAACACTGGAAATGCCCGTAGAAGACACATTCACAAAACAGTGCGATCACTTGAGCAAAACCAGCAAAACGAGTTTCAGTCTGGGATTTTTTTTCTTAAAAGGCAATTATGAGATAACAGTAGAAATGTTTTGGATATTTTGGAATACTTGGAACAACAGAGGGAAAAACAAGGCACACTGATATTCTTAAACGGAGAAAAGACCTTTGGCAATTTGAATTGGACTTTTTTGTTTAGAGTTCTGGAATACAGTATATGAACCTTGAAGATAATTTGATTAAATAGGTAGCATTAATTTACATTTCTCAGAAAGTGCAAACAGTCGTTAATCAAGAACTAAAAAAAACTTGTGAGATTCAAAAAGGGACAAAATGAGGATTGGTAAAAATACGTTTTGCTAAAGCATGAATTGGTTCTGTCTGTGGGGAATGGAAACTGAAACTCTGAGGAAGGAGCCTAAGATAAATTAGGCACTGCAAAAAATCAAAGTATTGCTTAAACCAATCAGTGAAAAACTGGAAAAAAAAAGGTTGACTTGTAAAGTTCATTGCCTTCATTGTCTATATCAGTGGTGGCGAACCTATGGCACGCGTGCCAGAGGCGGCACTCAGAGCCCTCTCTGTGGGCACCCGCATCATGCCCTGGAGATGGCAACCGTCCCTCTTCAACCAGCTGCCTGCTAACTCACCGAGGTCCCACGTTGCCAGATGCATCCCAGCATGGCTGGTTTCCCCCCCCATCCCGTCCCTCCTGGCCTCACATGATCTCCCACTGCATTGCCTCCTCAGCTGTCGGCTATCCGTCCAGCTCAGAGGCGGCTTCTCTGAACTATTGGCGGCAGGCTGCGGAGCCCCAGAGTGTGCTGGTCAAGGGGCCAGCAGGCTGTAACTACTGACAGACACTGTTGGCCCCCATGCACTCGCTGGCCTCTGTGGGGGGGGGGGCGATGGTGTCGGGGAGAAGCCGCCCCGGCCCCTGCCTCGCCTTGCCCTGCGACAATGGCACCCCTGCCCTGCCTTGCCTTGCCTCACCCCACAGGATAAGACTCCTGCCCACCGTCCCACCTGCCAGAGACCCCCTGGATTTCCCCCAACCCTGCCCGGCCCCCACAGGTGTCCCCACGAGCAACATTAAGGTGACCATGCCCACCTTGGCCACACCCACCCAGTCTGCCATGACCACCACAGCCACGCCCACCCAGTGGGCCATGCCCACCCAGCACCCAGCGATAAATAAGTGGGTTTTGGGTTGCAGTTTGGGCACTCGGTCTCTAAAAGGTTCACTATCACTGGTCTATATACTAATACTCAGAGTATTCAACCAGGTGAGTTTGAGTTCTTTACTAGTAAAAGACATACATATTTTAAAAGGCATAATAGAGATCGCTTAGAATTGTACCCAAGACTGGAATACAACTATTAAAGATTACAGTTATTAAAGAGTACAACTATTAGAGAACACTTGAACAGAGCTAATGTCACCATTTTAAAAAGAGGGGAAATTCTGATCATTTTGTGTGACTCAGCTACAGAACTGCTAGAATAGATAAAACTGATCTTTAAGCACTTTGAAAACAATATGTTAATTACCAGGGCTCAGCTTGAGAGCTTGGTCAGATCAAACTTATCTTATTTTTTGACAACTCCCTTAATAGAATTAGAGTTACAGGTAGTCCTTGACTTACGCCCACAATTGACCCCTAATTTTCTGTTGCTAAGCAAGACACTTGTTCAGCGAGTTTTGCTCCATTTTATGACCTTTCTGCCACAGTTGTTAACAGAGTCGTTGCAGTTGTTGAGCTAGTAACATGGTTGTTAAGTGAATCTGGCTTCCCCGTTGACTTTGCTTGTCATAAAGTTGCAAAAAAGTGATCGCATGGTGGCAGGACACTACATCCATCATAAATACATGCCAGTTGCCAATCGTCCAAATTTTGATCACGTGACCATGGGGATGCTCCAAAGGTCATAACTGTAAAAAAACAGTCACTTTTTTGCAGTGCCATTGTAACTTTGAATGGTCATTAAATGAATAGCTGTAAGTCAAAGACTACCTGTCTGTAAATATATCTTGAATTCAGGAAGGCTTCCTTCATGGTAATAAGCGAGTATAGAGCTCCCTCCAAAATCCGTCTGAAAGAGTACAGGTTTTGCTTATTGGCTGCTTGCTTCACGACTGCTCAAAGTTATAATGGTTCTGAAAAACGAGACTTACAGATCCTCAGAGTTGTGGCTTTGCAGCATCCGTGCAGTCATGTGATTTAGATTCAAATGCTTTGCAACAGATGACCATTTACGAATCGCTGCTGGCTTCTGACAAGTAAAGTCAATGGGGAAGCAGGCAGGACATCACAAGTGGTGTGATGTCGCGCTTAATAACCCACGGTGATTTGCTTAACAACTGCAGGCAAAACTAATGTCACAAATCAGCATGGTTGCCTGACTTTACGACTTTATGACTGTGTCACTTAGCGATAGACTTGTCAATCCCAGTTGCGGTTGGTAAGCAAGGACTACCTTTACTCAGCAATAGTTTAGATGGAAAATGGCAGTAGAATGCCACTCTTGGGTGCTTTATTCTTCAATGTTTTTATAAATGACTTGGAATGTTAGCTTAAATAAGTTGCTTCATTTGTACGATACCCAATTTGTTTTATTAAACAGGAACACTTGCCTGGTAAATCATTTACATTTTGGGCGTGGCTTGAAGCAATCTTGGATCTGATTAAAAAACACATTCTTCCTCTTTGGATTGATGGGTAAGCAGCATTTTTGCAAAGGTAAAGCCATGGGGAAAGCTTGACTTGTGTAAAAAAAAAAAGGTAATTATAGTTGATATTCAGCAAATCTATAGGGAGAAATTAGTTGGCTGAGTTCTGGTTCTGTTCACCCAATTTGCACTTAGCATTCTAACTGTACAAATTGTGGGTACTATGATCGGAATCAAAATGGAATATCGTTGACATTTTGCTGCAGAAATAACCCAGATGAAAAGGTACATGCACTCAGTTCCACATGCACAGTCAAGGTAGAGGATGAAGACACATATATCTTATTTTTAAATGTTTTTTAACTGAGGCATAGTGGAAGGTGTGAGCAAAATGCTTAACCGAATAATTAATTAATAATTGTTATAATAACAATTTCAATTAGCATATGACTTGGAAAAACCATTATTATTAATTCTCCAATGGTATTTATTTATTTATTAAAGAGTTTCAGGAGACATTAATGATGGGGGAAAATGCAATGAGAGGAAGGGATATTGAGGAAGAGGTTTGTAGCTTCCTGACTATATATTGCTTCTTTGAAGCTTTTATGAATCAGATTCTCCTTCAAGTTCAAACACAAGTTGAATCTTGTGACTTTGTGCCCGTGTCAATGCAGTCTTCTTGTCAGCAGTATAGAAATGGTTTGTTACTGCTTCTTCCAGGATGTGTTTTGTTGTTGTTGTTGTTGTTAGCCTCCCAATGTAGCCTGCAAACTGGGAAACTTGTGAGCCGCCCTGGGTCTTTGGAGAAGGGCGGCATATAAGTCTGATAAATAAATAAATTCTTGATGGTTTTTTCATCTGAGTAATAATCAGATTCAATCCTGTTTAGGTTTTTTTTTTTCAGATCAGCCAAAAATAGTTAAATTATGTCACCTGGTTGGCCACTGGACGAAATACCATTCCTGTATTTATGTCAGAGTGGCAATTGAAAAATAAAATCCTTCCTCCAGTGCCATTTCTCTAATCATATGTGGTCTTTTGTTATACTACAAGGCTGATCAGTCCTGTAGTTTTGGTCTGCAAACCTGCAATTATTTGGGATTGTCATATAACATTTTCCCAGGTGAATTCCACAGTCCTTTTTTTACAGGTATGCATCCATATAAAGTTGTACTTTCACATCCTGTTTACAGGTGCATTATGGGCTTTGTGAACAAAGAGAAGGAGCGAGCTTTGCTGAAAGACAAGAAACCTGGGACGTTTCTACTAAGGTTTAGTGAAAGTAATTTAGGAGGGATTACGTTTACCTGGGTATCCCTGTCTGAAAATGGTAAATTCCATACTACTAAAATATATAACACTTCGTTTTATCTTCATCTTTTCTTTACGACTCCTTAAACCCTTTGTGTATAGGTACAAAAGAAGTCTACTCCTTTGATCTGACCTGTTGAACTATGGGTGCTTGATTCAATTTGGCAGCCTTTGTGGATTGGGCATTTTATTTTCCATGTTGTGCTTTTGTCCTTTTTATTTTTATTTTTTTAAAAAAATCTGAAACCTATCCTCTTATCAATTTGATTGTCATATATTATATTGCTTATTAAAACTCTATCCTCTTCTCAACAACTCTGTTATCTTCGCAGGGGAAGTGAAGTTTCATTCTGTTGAACCGTATAACAAAGGCCGCTTAACTGCCTTGCCATTTGCAGACATATTACGAGATTACAAAGTTATTTCGACAGATAACATTCCTGAAAACCCGTTGCAGTATCTTTATCCCAATATCCCCAAAGACAAAGCTTTTGGAAAGCACTACAGCTCTCAGCCTAATGAAGGTCAGAAATTATTTTGAATGTCTTCCCTTCCCTTAATTGAGCTAAATGTGTGAAGTGACATCCTCCCATGTACCCCAAAATTGCTTACACTTCTTAGTCTTGATCCAACTTAATGTGCATCATATTTTACATTTAGTAGCAAGACCTACAGAAGGAGGGACCAAAGGTTATGTCCCCTCTGTCTTCATTCCAGTCTCTAAAATGTGAGTAATCATTCTATTCGTTTCAGTTGTTATTATCTAAAGTAATTAACGTAGGAAACTTAGCAAACTCTGCTATGGGATGTTGCTCTTTAACTGAGATGTTAAAACACACTGAGAAATCCAAACTCTTTATTTTTTTTTTAATAATTGGATTGTTTGAGAGCAAGGATGGGATGGGATGAAAGGAAAGGCATTATAAACATGTGAGAATAAAAATAAGGTGTTAAGATGTACATCGTGTTTACTAAACATAATTGTCTTCTTTTTTTAAAGTCTGAATAATTCCACAGATCCACCTTCTCCGTCAGATCTTCTTCCCATGTCACCAAGTGTTTATGCTGTTTTGAGAGAACACTTGAGCCCTTCTGTAATGGAAACTGCTGTACGTTGCAGGTTTTGTTTATTTTTACTTTATTTACAAGCAGGTACTGAACAAATGAATGTTTGATTCCTGAGAAATAATCAGCTATTTGAATTATCAGAACTTACTGTTATAACTGTTTAATAAAAGAGTGTTGATTTGCAACAACCTGCTATTTCTTTAGTTTGATTCTTCATACATCGCTAAGTTTTTGCTGCTGAGAATATCTTCATTGGAGGAATGATAGCAACTTGAATATGCAGAACTTAAAACAGTCCAGGAAGGTGAAAAACACCTTACAAACAAGTAAATGCAACTGAAAGTGGAAATATAGCAGAAGGTACATTTGCAAAGGCAGACACTCTGGTTATATCACAGTCATTTTGGGCTGTTGCAACTCAAATTGTTTCCTTAGAAATTTAAGGACATTGGTGGCTCAGTACAATAACAATTGTTGAAGCTTTCCCCAAAGATTAACAGCATTAGATTAATATTCCAGATGGATTCCTGAAAAAAGAGATGCTGAAACTATTCAAAAGCTTAGAACCTGGGCTAAAAATAGAGATGTAACTAGATAAAATATACTGATTAAAAATTGGAATATATTATTTTTTAAAAAAACGGTTCTTCAGAGAGAAATGTTCTTTGGCAGAGAAAATTGCTTTTATACCTGAAATGCATTTTCCTTATTTTTTTCATCCTGCAGATATCTCTGTTGGTTCATTAGTGACTCAAAAATTAAACAATCTTTTGTAATTCTTGCAAGACTTTTACTCCTCATAGATTTCAAATACTTTTTCACTAATTTCAGTTTCCCTCTCTGGAAACTAATGAGATGGGCATGCACAAAATAATTCTGAATGCAGTAATAGCATTTTGAAATGTTTATGGATGTTGTTTATTCAAAACATATTTTAGCCCAAATGTTTAGCTACCTACTGGTACCTCTTCAGACAACCTGTCTGTCAGAGCTACTTTATTTTGCAACATCTGGTTCTTTCCCTTACATTGTTCTTTAATTTCTGTTCACCTTAAGTTTTACAGATGTAGATACAAGAGTACCCTTTGGTACGCCTTCCACATTTTCACAAAGAATCCCAATTTGCTATGAAATAAGTTGAAATTGACAAAAGTAAATGGCATCCACCAATTTTATTCTATAGCTTATGGAGTAGATACTTCACTTTTGATGTACAAGTTAACATATTCTTGCAAGTATTCGTTTAATAACTGTTCAAAGTTATGAAGGTTCTGAACCAGGGAGACTTACTGCTTGTCCTTGAAGTTATGGTTATTGTAGCATCCCTACCATCACCTGCCCATGATTCAGCACTTGGCCACCAGCTCTCAGTTATGAGGATTGTAGCTTCCTGCAGTCACGTGACCATCATACGCGACCTTCCTTGCAGCTTTCCACAAAGTCAATAGGGAAGTTGGCAGGAAGTTGCAAGTCACTCCTGTTCCTGCCACTTTTTCTCCTAAGGAACTTCTATCTGTGGCACTTGCTCACCCTCCATAGCACCCACCCATAGCAACTACTGGCCCTTTCACACTCTGTAGCACCCACCTGACCATAGTTTTTGCCTGCCAGCTTACTAGTCTGGGACTCCCGGGTCTTCCCACATTGTGGTCATGTGAAGTTCTTATTTAATGACTCATGTGGTCCTTGGGTTATGACAGCAACAGAAACTGGGATTGCTGTTACTAAGTGATGTACTCATTGATATTGAGCTTTATAACCACACTGTTTAGCAATGGAAATTCCAGTCTCATTTGCATTGCAACCCAAGGTTACTTAACAAAACAAATGAAAATGGCATGGACATAATTACTGGTACCCCAATCTATTTCATAGATATGTTTAGCACAATGTTTTGAGGCAATAACTGCAATCATGTACTTTCTGTAACTCTAAATAAAATGTCTATACTTCTCAATTGGCAATTTGCCCCATTATTCCTATTAGTTTTAGGTTCCTTCTCCCAAGTATGAGTTTCAGCACTTTCTATGGATGCTCTGTTGGACTCAGATCCACTTCAGAACAGATGAATGTTTGCTTTTTAACCATTTTGGGTTTTCTTAGATAATGGCTTAGATCAGCAGTTCTCAACCTATGGGTCGCGACCCCATTTGGGGTCGAACGACCATTTTGCGGGGGTCGCCGGACACTGTGGTCCGCCATTTTGGGGTTTTTTTTGTTTTTTTTTGTTTTTTTTTGTTTTTTTTGTCGCGCGCGTGCCATGCACGCGCGGTTCGGCCCATCGCGTGCGTGCCGCGCATGCGCGGATTGGCCCGTTGCAGTCCGCCATACAGCATACAGGATCACAGGAACAAGGAGCTGTGTGGAAATGGTTTTATAACTTTTCCCTTTACCATACTTGGCCATTATCTTCTTCCTCAGATATCTCCCTTTTATTTTTCCTATCCATGTTCACTGTGCTATACACAATGACACAAAATGCCTGAGTATTTTTCTCCATTCAAATAAGCTGAATGATATGAGATTGAAGACATCTGTGATACTGATTAATAAAATAAGTAGCTTACTTGAGAAGTCATTAAAATCCGATGTCTTTTAACTTCTAAGCAGTACCAATCATTATATCCATGGCATTTTCATATTTTTTAATTACTTACAAGAATAAGTTGAGTCAAATTGGCATTTTAATTATTTTCAAGAAGCTGTGGTTCATATTGCATTTAAGAAAAAATATCTATTAATTCCAACAAACTTATATCTTTGTTCTCTTGCAGTTGAATTCTCCATATGCAGCTGAGTGACATTCAGATACTGAAGATTTTAAAACACAGATGAACGTTTGTGTGTATTAATATATGTTTATAAGACAATGTTCTTAATTTCCCTGTAGAATAAATATATTTTCCAAGAGATATACAGAATGCTCATATTGATTGTAACTCTTAATTTGCTTAAACAAATATTTGATCTGGTTCAGATGATTTGACATAGCTAGAATGAACGTCATATGGTATACTGTACTGTTCAAACTTTTATTGATGTAACTAGGCTGAATTCTCACATCACACAAACTCTAATGTTAATATGATTTATTGTGTATATATTGATAATTACATAAAATTATGGTCAATTTTATTCCATGGATCTATTCACTTGTGGCTTATTCAATAAGATATTTTTCATTTCCAGAGTTTAGATATTGGAGAAATTGATTTATTCAAACCCAAAAATAAAAACATTACTTCATGTGTAAAGGAATAGGAAGTGAAATACACAACTCTATTAAATGCAAGATTAATGCAGTATTTTCAGTTTAATAATTTAGGTCAGATGCTTAGTCCAATCCACACACATCCACAAAGATTATGCTTTCTCAATATATCCTAATTTTTGTGATAGTTCAATATGCTTTTAAACCAAATTGTGTACAAGTGACAAAGTTTCAAGACAGCATATTATGGAAATTCAACAGCAGTGTGATTAAAAGTGAAACACATTATATATTGTAGATTTTTATTTAAAACCAGGTTACCATAATAACAAAATGCAATTGACAGACAGCTGAAATCCAAAGCGGCCCCTGGATTACCTAGTTTTCCCAGAAAGTGATGTTCCAAATCAGGAAACAAAATACTTCCCAGTATTTTAAACTTATATAGCATGCTAAATTATTATGCTATATTTTTCCAATGCTGTTGACAAAACTCTGATTTTATATAAACACTTTCTAACTTTATTTGTTGAGTTACTTGTTTATGCTGTTTATAGGTCTCTCCACTCCAGCCATTCTTACAATTCCCCAATATCTAAAAATGTATTGAATTCTATTAAAACCATAGTCAATGTAAAAAAATTACAATCACATAATGCTTCTATAGAACCAGGAATGGCAGGAATAACTGAAATCATAGTACACTTCCTATGGTATATATAGTATTCTTCCATGTGGCCTGAACTACTTACTTGTAGCTCCAAGAACACCCTCTAATTATGGTGAAATTGGGTCACTGTGCTACCCTAACTCTCAAGGTTAGCTACCATCTTTAGAGAAAAATCACTCTAGCAAAGGGGGGGGTGTCTTATACTTGATTACATCACAGGCCATTTTACTAGTCTTTGCAGAGGCTGCCTTTATGGGATAACCAGAGATGGATTTGAAGGGTAAAGAAGTAGAGAAGGGAGGCAATCGTATACAGTAATCTATATCACTCATCAAGCTCTTTGCCATGGGAATCTTCGTCTAAATTTTGCCACTGCTATGATAAAATCCACTGACCTTCACACAAAGGGGTTTCTACATGCGGACATTCAGTTTAGTGCAATTCTGTGTTAACAATTGTGACTTCCTGACAAAAGCAAAAGCAACAGTAAGAAAGAAAAATTTGCTATGAAAAGTCTTCGCGGAGTCTAAAGTGAAGAAGAATGCATAAGGGGGAAGGTATTTGCCTTTTTGACATAACTCTGACTTCATGAAAATCCCTGAAGTTTACAGCTATGAAGATTCAAGTTTACAGTTTACACCTAAACACAAAATGAAGTTGGTTTATTATGATTTTCAAACCGGCCTGAAACTAGTTTAAAACACGTTGCAGCGTATCCAACATTGGGCACTTCAGGCAGGGAGGAAAAGGATCTGGCATCTCTTTATCATCAATCTGCACTTTGCCTCCTGGAAAATTTTGAGATGAACTATGTTTTGAGATGAAAATGCTACAGTAATGTATTGTTTTCGTTCTAACCTTTATTATAATAAAACAGCTGGGCAACGTACAGCGAAACCAACAGCATTCTAAGACCTCATTGTACAAGACAATTATTAACCATAGAAATAAAAATGTCTTCTTTCATGATGCCCGCAAAGCTTTAAATGTTGACAAAGCAAAGTTGGCTGACCTTAGCTTGATTGTTTTATGTGTCAAGTAGGTCAGATTCTTGTGCTGTCCCAGTTTTTTTTCATTACTGTAAAGTCTTCTGTGCTTCTGGAAAATCCCTCTCCTTTTGCCTTCATAGATGTTATCAAGACCAACTGACTATAAGAAGCAGTAGTCTGCAAGAAAGTGCTGTCCCCTTTGCTTTGCCTGTCAAGATTATCATCATCAAAGGGATCCCCACTTTCAGAGGTTCCCATAAAGGCTGTCTTCATAAACTGCAATTACAAAAAAAAAGTATTTATATGCCATTGATTTGTTTTTAGAAATCTTTGTCAGCTATGTTCAAAACTACTGAAACAGCATAATGGGTAATAATGAAAGTGGTGAACTCGGAAAGTCCCAAATGCTAATTGCTTCTCAGCCATAAATATAAACTTTTATGCCAGATAAGCCATTTTCTCTAAGGCGGTGCCAGGGGTGTGTTTGTGTGCAAAGCTGCTTGCATAATGTGCCTTCTCTCCATTAGACAATCAAGGGTTAGTCTCACCTTTCTCCTACTGCCCATTTCAATTTCTGCTCCAAGTAGCAACTACCAGAGCTGAAATCTATTGCTCTGCATGCCTCTTTGAAGAATGTCTGGTTTACCAGTTGTCTCAGCTCCCATTATTCCGATGCAATGATTGAACAGCAGAATTGGTCAAGGGTTCCACATATGTAAAACTGTAGTTTGGTGGTCTCCCCCAGACAGGCCAGAATAATAGCAGTGCTATGTTCTTACAGAGAAGGAGTTTCCCCTTCCCCATGTGAAATGAGGGGGCACATTGAGGGACCGATCAGACAAGCACTGATACACCTCCATTTTTATGTCAGCTAGGAAGGATGTATACTAATTGGTAGCTTGTTCGTTATGAGCACTGTGGCATCCTGGCATCTCTCCTGTTCTAGAAAGAGTCAAAACACTTCAGCACGAGTCCAAAAGCTTGGAAAACTAAACCTCTGGTCCTGGTGACTGACCCAGATTATATAATAATAATAATAAAGTTGGAAGGGACCTTGGAGGTCATCTAGTCCAACCCCCTGCTCAGGCAGGAAACCCTAAACCATTTCAGACAAATGGCTGTCCAGTCTCTTCTTAAAAACTTCCAGTGTTCGAGCATTCACTGCTTCTGGAGGCTGGTTGTTCCACTGGTTAATTGTTCTAACTGTCAGGAAGTTTCTCCTTAGTTCTAGGTTGCTTCTCTCCTTGATTAGTTTCCATCCGTTGCTTGTCTTGCCTTCAGGCGCCTTGGAAAATAGCTTGAATCCCTCTTCTTTGTGGCAGCCCCTGAGATATTGGAATACTGCTATCATGTCCCCCCTTGTCCTTCTCTTCATTAAACTAGACATACCCAATTCCAGCAGCCTTTCCTTATATGCTTTAGCCTCCAGTCCCCTAATCATCTTTGTTGCTCTTCTCTGTACTTATTCTGACTGAGTTAAAAACACCTTCTTTTAAATCAAGTCAGATAGATAACTCAATAGAAATGGTTTCATAACAAAGAATATATTTCAATCAGAAAGATTACTTGTATTCATGTGGCTGTTACTTCTGGGAAATACATCTTTTGTCCATTCCTATAGGTAAAAGAATGATGCTCTCTTCCATACCATCTTTATAACGGCGCAGCCTCATCGTGGTGACATCTGATGGCCCATGCTTCTTTCAGACAAAGACATTCCAATCTGGCTTGTGTCCAGGAAGTCTCCCAATGCCCTTTAGAAACTCCTCCCACTGATCCATCAAGAAATCAGCATTTAACTCAATAACTGCCAGATATTCTAACATACTGATACATGCTCTCTAGTTACGGTTACATAGAGCTATACGAGGTTACATAGAGCTATACGGTCCAGAATACTCCCCGCTTGGAAATTTATATTTCCACTACTAACTAACTGAAATAGCAAAAACATAGCATTAATTTAATTTAATTTAATTTTTCGGACTTATATGCCGCTCCTCTCCGAAGACTCGGAGCGGCTTACAACATAAATAAAACAATATTTCAAAAATATTAAGGCATGCAATACTCATTGTTAACTAACTTGTGACTAAATAGGTAAAAACTTGGTATGAAACATGCATAACTATAAAGTAAATATAAAATATGCACAATTATGTAAAAAAAAGCAAGTGTTACATCAAACAATGTATGAAGACAATACATAATTTGAGGTTTGATCTTCTGGTTCAGTCTTCGTCAGCAACGGGACCAAATAGGTGATCAGCCTGGTACAAGTGTCTTTGAGTCACGACCTGATTCACGTGGCTTCACGATCTGGAGGACCTCAGTTTGGCAAAGTAGTTCATCAGCTGGGTGGACCCAGTGCGCAAGTCCCATGGGCCAATAGTTCTGGTATGCGGTCTTGTTTCCCAGTGAGACAAGGCCTTCTTCCTGTAAAGGAAACTGGAACCAAATCTGGAACAGAAAAACTGGAACCCAAAATTTCTCAGGAACAAAGGGAACTGGATTCACAGGATACTCAGGAACTGAAGAACCTGGAAATATAGGAACAGCTGGATCTGGAAACACAGGAACAGCTGGGGCTGAAGAATCAGGGTCAGGAACATCTGGAAACTCAGGAACAGCTGGAGCTGGAGAAACAGGAGCAACAGCTGGGACTGAAGAATTAGGATCAGGAACATCAGCTGGAACTGAAGAATCAGGAACAACAGCTGGAACTGAAGAATCAGGAACAACCACTGGAACTGAAGAATCAGGAACAGCTGGAACTGAAGAATCAGGAACAGCAGCTGCAGGAAACTCAGGATACTCAAGAACCAACGGGTCTGGAACCACCAATATTGAAGAGGGCTACTACTGTTGTCATCAGGGTGGTAAGGACTTCATGTGTGGGTGTGGGTGTCTTTAATGACATGGAGTCCATGAAAGCCAGTAAGTCCTTGCAGGGTCCTACAAGGCTAATTCTTGGGATGCTAAAACAAGTGATCAAGATGATCAAAACTATGTCTAATCTCAGGTGCTTCCGCTTAGATAGGGGTTTGAAGCGGATTGGTTGACGCTTATTGGGTGTCTGAGGTTGAAGGTTGGCACGTTGATCTGAAGCTGGAAGTGCATAGCATTTTGGTCTCAGACAAATCTGTCTGTTTGGACAGGCCAAGAACTCAAGACTTTCTAGCCAGATCAATTCTGTTAACTGTGTGGCAAGGTTGGACCACTTCACTTGGTTAACAAAGTTCTTATTTGTTGGCACATGTTGCCATTGTTCAGGGCTTAAAGATGTTTCAATCCTTTTCACTCTGTTGCCTACATAGATGTAGAAATGTCTGCTTTGTTTGCAGAGGTAGCTTGACATCACCTTGCTGTCTGCATAGAAGGTGGTAGACTGTAGCTCAAGGCACAATGTCTTCACTGTCAAGCTGGTGACCTTTACAGCCAAGGCGGTACCACATAGCTCTAACTTTGGTACTGTGTGGCCTTCTTGCATTGTTAGTCTTGCTTTTCCAAAGAAGACACCGAGACTACAGCACTCCCCGCTGTAGACTCTGATATATCTTATGGTTGTAAATAAGACGATGTAAGTGTGGCTCTCCCTGCTGTGGACTGTGACGCATCTTAAGGCTGCATGTACCTTCGTAGACACATCTAAGGAAGCGTACAATTCTTTCTTCTGCACTGTGGCGGGTGAGCTGGAGACATACGTGTGCTGCACTTGCATGCTTTGGAGACATCTTGGGAGTACGCTCCATACTTGGAGACATTCTTTGTCTTGTTTGTCCTCTATGGACAAAGCTAAGTTGTTGTAATTCTTGCTTGTCTGGAACACTGTTGCTTCCAAAACAGGTTTGGTTTTCACAAGCGTGCAGTGTTCTAAGTTTGGTTGGAACACTGTTGCTTCCAAAACAGGTTTGGTTGTCACAAGCGTGCAGTGTTCTAGGTGTGGTTTTAGGTGAGGTGCTGTTCCATTACTGGGAATGAAGATTTTTGAGATGCTCACCTGGGTTGGGGTTTACGATTGATCAACACATACCATCCCTCCTATGGCCCATCCGAGTTCCGTCTTAATGGCTACTGGGGTTCCTGGTGGACCTTTGATTCTCTCATCAGAGCCAATGGACTCTGGGGCGTTTCTTCCCACCATGAGTAGGATTTCAGCTTCAGGATCTAGAGGAGGGATTAAATCGGTTATGTGTGCTAAGTGAGGTATTTTCCTTGCTGCCTCTGGTGTTGAGATTTCGCTGCAAACATCTGCTAAGGTCTCCCATTCTAACATTGATGGTAACCGGAAATGTGAACTTCCATCTATCACTTCTGTGCGTAGACCAGTGATTTTCCTCCCTGCCATGTGCATTGGTACTGTGCACGTATTTATTGCAAAATGCTTCAGTTCACTTGGGAGGTCAAAGAGGTGGAAAAAGGAGGGCTTAACTATAGTAACTTTGCTGTGTGGGTCTAGTATGCCCATCGGGGTAGACTTTTGCAAGACAGACGGGTGAGCATGAAGGAGGGCATGGTGAGTCACTGCATATATCTGTGTAGTATGTCCCGTACTGTTTTGGCTGCTCTTCAGAGTCAGTTTGAGTCTCCGTTGTTGAAGTCGCTTATTGTGTCTCCTCAGAGGGCTTCTTAGTTTCTAGATGTAAGGCTGCTGGGTGCTTGTTACTGTCGCACAGGTGGCATTTCACCCTGACTGTACAATCCCTGGCCATGTGATCTATAGAGTCACAGCATTTGAAGCATATCCTATGCTCTTTGAGTAGGGTCTTTCGATCATCTAGGGATTTTTTCCTAAATTCTCTGCAATCGTTTAGAGAGTGAGAGGACGTGCATTGGACAAGTCAGGCCTTTTTTAGCTGGACGAGGGTTCGAATGAGCACTCCTCAGTATTCGTTCATCTGGAGACTTCTTTGGGTGAGGCGTGATGTCTGTTTTGTACACTGAAAAGGTGGTTCTGTTCTTCGTAGCTTGGACGGGTCCCTTGACTACATCAGAGTTTTGACTGCTTCGCTTGGTCGTTGGGAAGTGTGCTTTTCTGATGGAGAGGTATAGGGGATCATTGTAGAGGTCAGCCTGGTCACTGATAAATTCAGCAAGAACCGCAAAGGGGGGAATTTTGTTTTGGTTGCTTTTCCTGTAAGCTCGAGAAAGCTCGATCCATTGCTCACATATCAACTGTGGTAGTTTTTGGATGATAGGATTTTGTGTCCTAAACAGGTCAAGGCAAGCAAGGTAGGATCCTGTTGTGCTGTCTGTAGTTGAGTAATGAGCGACGAGAAAGTCTTCAGCTGTTAACGTTCGTAGATTCTTATGTCGGGGAAACTGAGAACATGGTCCAGAAGCGAGGACTCTGTCACTGTGGGTTCACCGTAGTCCTTGTCAAGTGTGGGCCAAGTCTTGCAAGGCCGATGTCAGGGTCACCCAAATGGGATGCGAAGATATTGTTCACAGTGATTACAGATTTTGGGCCTAGCCAGGCTGTCAGCTGGACGAGTTTCTCATCTGGCCCAGCCCTTTCTTCGTTGATGGCGTGCTTGAAGATGTGCTTCCACAATAAGTAGTCTTTTCCAGGTTTGTTGGAGAATCTTCGTACGCCTCTGGCTGCCAAGTCTAACCTTCTTCCAACATACATTGGGGGATGCATCGATCCCGTGTGTGGGCTGTAGCTTGGTGGAGGTGGTGCATCCCTTCCGGGAGCGGGGGCATGCACCATGGCTGGCTAGTAACTTCCTTCAGCGTATTGTTGGCTGAGGGTATTTTGCCATGTCACGTGCGAGGGACCTTGTTGGCTTGGTCTGAACTCCTCTGCTCTGGTGTTGAGCTGAGGGAACCCAGGTTCCTGCTTGCTTACTTGTTGGAGGGTCTGTCTTTCTGGTAGGGTGTAGTGGGCTGGCATGGCTGGTGCTCGAGACTCTCCTCTGTGGTCAGGTCTGGTGGCAGTTCCTTGGGACGCTGCCTCCTGTTGGCGCAGCAGGGACTCTAGTATGGCTCAAGCTCTTTCAATCTCGTCCCTGAGTGACGTGGGGCAGCAATGTTGGAAAGATCTTGTGGCGCTGCCCATTGTGTAGCCATTGCTGCTGCTGGTGGACCCATCCGGTTGCCCTCAAGGGTATGGTTCGGTGGGTTCAATGGGGCAGCAACGGTGGGAAGAACTCATGGCCTAGATGTTGGGGCGACAACTCTCTGGCTGTTTGGTACATCTGGCTATTGAGATTCTTCTACTGAGTCTTGGGGGACTTGTGGCTGGCTGTGGTGCTCTCACCTGCTCATGCTGGAACGTGCTTTAGTTGTCCACGTAGGCTTGCATGCGACTATGAGGGCTTTCTCTTCCTAGCTCTTCCAATCTGTGTGTAGGTGTGATGTCTTCCATCTCTCTCTGCAGATTCGCTTCAATTTGGGCAGCCTCTTTTGCTTTCTGTTGTCGAGCTTCTGCTATACTTCGGGCTGCTGCAGTCTCCACTTTTGCCAAGTCTTCCTTTTGGTGTTTTTTTTCTACTGCTGCTTGGGCAGTGACTCCAGCCATTGCGGTATTGATTCACGCTTCTGCAAGACGGGCAGCAAGGCTCTCTGCCCTTGAGGCTCAAGATGCTTGACTCTGGTGAGAAGATGCCTTTGAATGGCGGGAGGCTCCTGTGACCTGCGATTGTTGGGACACGCTGGAATGTGCCTTGGATATGTGGCGAAAGGATGAGGCCTTTCCAGACACGTGGGATGGAGCGCATGCGACCATTGGGATAGTGCATGTGAATGGCAGGACATTTCAGACTCAGTCCCCTCAATTGGTTTGTCTCTCAGGCGAGGCTCGTGCTTTGGAGAGCATTGTGGACTCTCTAGGAGCTTCTCACGTTCCTTGTTTAACAGTTTGAGGCTTTGCATCTCGGTATCGACTCTTGAGTCTCTTAATTGTTCCTGAATGTCCTTGAGTTCCCGTTCAGAGTCCATCCATTGTGCATAGGCGTCTTCCTTATCTCCTTCCACTGCATGCGCACGTTCTGGAGACAGTTCCTCCTTCTGTTCTTGGTAGAGTTTGTATAATCTCTCCCAGCATCTTTCATGGCATTTGTGGATGGTGTCCCATTTCTCCATCAGATGTGAGTGCATGGCTTCTGTGGGCTTTCTTTGTTGTCTCAGATCATAGTGACCCTGAGACGTCTTTGGCTTCACTGAGGCTTGAGCTACAGCCTCTGTGTGCAGATCAAGGTTGGTTGTTTGCAGCATTTTTCCTTGGCTGGCTAGTTGGGGTGTCTCAACTAGGCTGATTGGTTGAACCCCTTCTGCTAGACCAGTGGGACACTCTGCCATGGCTAGAGTAGGTTCAGTGTTCTTCTCAACTATTTTGAAGTGAATTTGAAGAACTTCTCTCTTTGACCACTAGAGGTCGCTACTTGCAGATCAGCTTCAGAGGTGCTGTCTGTGGGTGGAGGCACTACTGGGTGCGTTCACCTGCATTTGTGGGTACTTCAGCGCAATTCACCCCTTCACCACTAGGGGTCTCTTGCTGCGGGTCAGCTACCAGGGTGCTCTTCCTTCGAGGTTCACCCTTTGTCCACTAGAGGGCTGGCTCTGGGCGTGATTAAAGGCTTCTGTGTAGTTCCTCCTTTAACCACTAGGGGGCATCTGAAGAAAGGCCAGCCAAATTCTTCCTATTACCACGTTACTGCTAGTAGCCACTAAGAGAATGTAGAGCTCCAAAACTCCCACCTGGCCGTTAAGTTGCAGGCTGGAATCCCCTTGGTCATCAGCTTGTGATTATAAGCAAGGACAATTGGCTCTGCTTTCTTCTCCTTAATTTCCCTCAAACTGGAACAACTTGGTCTTCAGCTTGAGTGAGTGAATACTTTGGCGAAGTTCACTCTCTGCCCTCTAGGGGGTGTTGGTAGCTTGGGATAAATTTAAGTAACTTGCTCTTTAACTAACAGATTCACTCTGCATAGCAAGTGATGCGAGCAGTGAAGTACCTTCTTCCCCTCTAGGGGGTGTTCTTAGCTTGGCTTGGTATGAGCCTGTTATGTGCTGAATTAATTGTCAGTTGTTGTAATTCAGCATGTAGATTGCAAAAGCAAGAAATCGCATAAGGGTGTCATGTATAAATTGACCACCAGGGGGTGCTACTGCAATGCTATTGGGGTTGGTTCTGCTTCTGAAACCAGATGCCTTCTTATTCCATTGACATTGGCTGAAATTCCAAGCATTCCTAAGAGAAGGGGGAGTTTAGCTTCTTTCACCAGTGCTGTGTCTGTGAGAGGAGCTTAATTGCTAATTGCTTTCCTTAGTGATGAGAAATTTGGCCTGGCTGCTAAGGTATCAAATGGCCCTATTGCTTGTAATAGAAAGGTTTTTGCAACCGAATAACATCTCCTTTGGCAAATTAGCTGCCCACAGAATTCAAGGAAGCAATGTTCCTGATAGCAAACTATTTGAACAAGGATACTGAGTTGAGCTCACAGACAATCCTTTGAAACCATTGCCTCAAGACAAATTGCCAGCAAAGGAAGAGAGGAGGGGGTTGCTGCCCACAACTGCTTCGAAAGTAACTGAAGGAGACTAAACTTTTCCTGAGATAGACAGCACAATATCTCTTTGACTTAAACGTTGGCTTGTAAACAGATCCTAAGACAATTTAGCAGAAGTATCCCAACAAAACACAGAGCACTTTATAACCTTTACTTTTCTTTAAATTTTGGCTAGCATTCAGAGTTTGACCAGTAATGAATCCTTGCCAGCAGATGCTTGTCAATATGCAGATAAACTTTATCATGCAATGGCTACTTGCAGAGTTAACAGCGAATCAACAAAACAATACATCTGAGTCACACCTTCTTTGAAATGCTGTCTGCCAAACAGACACACTGACTTTGCTTTGCAGGCGTTTAGTGGGAGACTGATCTCAGAGATTACTGTTGCAGGCAATTGAAGGAATTAGCCACATCCAGTTACTACTTGCCTTTACAAAGTTGATATGAACTTTGAGCATCCTTTTACTATTCCGACTGAGTTAAAAACTCCTTTTAAATCAAGTCAGATAGATAACTCAATAGACATGGTTTCATAACAAAGAATATATTTCAATCAGAAAGATTACTTGCATTCATGTGGCTGTTACTTCTGGGAAATATATTTTTTGTCCATTCCTTTTGTTAAAAGAATGATGCTTTCTTCCATACCATCTTTATAACAGCGCAGGCTCATCGTGGTGACATCTGATGGCCCATGCTTCTTTTAAACCAGCGGTTCTCAACCTGTGGGTCGCGACCCCATTTGGGGTCGAACGACCGTTTCACGGGGGTCGGCAAACACCACAGTCCGCCATTTTCCCCATTTCCCCTCATCCGTCGCGTGCGCACCGCACGTGCGCAATTCGGCCCGTCGTGCCGCGCATGCGCGGTTCGGGCCGTCGCGCGTGCGCCACGCCGTGCAGTTCAGGTCGTAACGCCGTGCATGCATGGTTCGGGCCGTCGCACAGTGCATGCAGTTTGCCCGTCGCGCCGTGCATGCGCATGCATGGCTCGGCCCGTCACGCTACGCATGCGCGGTTCGGGCCGTCGCGCCGCACATGCGCAGCTTGGCCTGTCATGCTGCGCATGCGTGGTTCGGCCCGTCACGCCGCACATGTGCGGTTTGGCCCGTCACGCGCGCGCCATGCATGCGCGGCTTAGGCCATCGTGCCGCGCATGCGCGGTTCAGCCTGCATGCGCGGTTCAGGTCATCGCGCGCACACCGCGCATGCGCAGTTCGGGCCATCGCGACACACATGCGCGGTTCGGCCCGTCGCACGTGCGCCGCGCATGCACGGCTCGGCCCATCACACTGCGCATGCGCGGTTCGGCCCGTCGCGCCGCGCATGTGCGGTTTGGCTCGTCGCGCGTGCGCCGCGCATGGAGATGGAGGAAACATTGTACGGAACATTCCTTAGGTAGGACATGACACCCCATTTCCCTTTACTGTAAGTTAAAGATCAGCCAACGGAACCTATTTGAGTTCCAGAGAGGATACAGTAAGGGAAGAATGAAAATAGCTAGAAAGGAAATGGTTGGCGTTTGGGTTTTCTGCAGAACTCTTCCCATTCCCACAGGCATTTTCTTACGGCATTTTGGGGTAAGAAAGAGATACACAGTTCTCACCAGGAGTCTTATATCAATAAACTGGGAACTCTTTGTCCAAAAGTCTTAATGCACCACACATTTGGCATTATTGCATTGTATGGATATTTGCTAATGCCTTCATGTTTGTTATAGTGAGTCCTTTATATTCACTTGAGCAAGGAGATAGCAGAAAAGCGGGGTAAAAGTGTATATATAAATAAATGCTGACCTGTTGGTTCCGATTAAGGGGAAAAGTCTAAACTTTAGCCTTGCACACCTTTCAAACCTGCTGGTATGGAAACTTATCACCTAATCAAGCACCAAAAGGAAACAGATAATTTACAAACAAGATCCCGGTTCTCAACCTTGGCAACTTTAAAAC
The DNA here is from genome assembly GCA_034064705.1 of Bothrops alternatus. Taxonomy (NCBI): domain Eukaryota; kingdom Metazoa; phylum Chordata; class Lepidosauria; order Squamata; family Viperidae; genus Bothrops; species Bothrops alternatus. Next base: position 23,321,361 of record JARGCV010000052.1, on the reverse strand, counting down.
TTGTGGACTTCAACTCCCAGAATTCCTCAGCCAGCAAAGCTGGCTGAGGAATTCTGGGAGTTGAAGTCCACAAGTCTTAAAGTTGCCAAGGTTGAGAACCCCCTGCTTTAGGGGGCTTCGTGTAGGTCTGTTTTACTTTAAATCACTTATTGGCGACAGGTCTACAGAATGCAGAACAGCAAAGTCAGAAGGGACCTTGGAGGTCTTCTAGTCCAGCCCCCTGCCCAAGCAGGAGATCCTATACCATTAAGGACAAACGGGTGTCCAATCTCTTCGAGGCAAACCATTTCACTGGTTAATTGTTCTCACTACCAGGACATTTCTTAGTTCTAGAATCTAGATTGAATTTTTTTTTATAAGAGGAAACACAAGGTACATATTATGCAGGCCTAAACAAGTCATTTGTGGAATATATATGATGCTGATACTTTAAGGTTGCGGAACTTTTTAGATGTCCAAATTAGTGAGCAAAAAAGCACTCGCCCAGGCTGTCGCGTTTCTTCCTCGTTTCTGTACAGCAGACACACTTCATATATGCTGGAGAGGGACCCTTGTACAGTACAAAGAAGTCGGAGCGCGTCCCTTCGAAAGCCTGACGCCCCCGTTTATGGTCGAGCAGACAAGGCAAATGAAAATGCGTCATCTCATTTAGCAATCTTCCGTAGATTTCCTTATTCACCGACTTACAAATACTGTTATGGGACTCTGTTAATTGCGCCCATGTACAGAGGAGAGTTTTGGGAAAGCAACGTCTTTTTCTCCTTGCCAAAAGCGAGAAAGAAAAAAAAAAAAGCCCAAACCTATCCCTCCTCCTTCCGTCCGGATCCTTTTTAACTTTCAGTTTCGTTGCACCAGCTTTCCGAGACCCGGCGCTCTTTCCTAGAAAACACGTGGCTAGGCTGTTCTAGATACAGCTCTCCCCTCCCGCCAACGGGGTGGAGAAAGCCTTAGACCCGCCTTCTTCATACGGGGAAAGAGTAAAAGTTCAGAAATAAAAAAAATAAACAAGAAAATGTTTATCTTGGCATCGTTTATCATGTGCCTGGCATCGCCATATTTTGCTTTTGTTCGGAGAAATCCGATGCAGGGAAGAAATAAAACCGAACTGATCACACTGCAGTACCGGTAGATGCCGGTAACCTCTCCCCCCCTCCCCCCTCCCCAAGCAGGCAGGCTAAGGCCATGGGAGTTGTAGTCCGAAGGTACCAGGCTGGGGTAGATGGCATTGGTAGTCCTTGAATCGTCTAACTCAGGGGTAGGCAACCTCGGCTCTTTTATGACTGTTGAAGTCCACGAGTCATAAAAGAGCCGAGGTTGCCTACACCTGGGTCTAGCTAAAGTAAATTGCACAAAGAAAATCTACACGGATCATCTTTCCTGTTTCTGCGCTTCAATTAAATTCCAAGTTTTCAGTTTGATTCTTATGCACGTTTGCCATAAGGTTGTGGGAGAACTTAAGCCAATTGCTGGTCAAAATGTGAATTAGGATTTTCTGCAAGGGCTTTGGCTTGATTTTGGTTTAGTATGAGGCCGAGTTCGGTTGCTTAAAGAAACACAGGATCTAAAGCAGGCGTTCTCAACCTTGGCAACTTTAAGACTTGTGGAAGTTGAAGTCCACAAGTCTTAAAGTTGCCAAGGTTGAGAACGCCTGATCTAAAGCAAACATTCACGCAGTCAGTCGTACCTGATAATGCCACAGAATTCAATAGGATTTACGCCCAGCTAATTGTTTATAACAGTGCTGGCCGAGCAGTTTTTCAAACTGACTAAGAACAGTTAAACTCTCAAATGAAAATGGAAAAATACCCGCGGACCCAAAAACCTTCTCCTTCTCCCTCCTGCCGCCTATTTATACAGAACAGGGAGGAGGACATGTCCTCGTAACAGCCGTTTTCCTTCAGCCAAGCTTCTGATTGGCTACGTTCCTCAACTAGTTTGTCACGCCTCCTGTCGTGCGCGCCTCCTGTCGTGCTTTGCTGCTTCCCGTTGAAAGATATTTTCGTTTTAACAGAACGCAAGGAGGTCGGGGACGGTTCGGGATCTCCGGTTCTTTTGAAGGGTCTGAAAGCAACAGGTAGGTGTCCTTAGGCAGCATTGGGGCAGGAGACTTCGCATGCCTCCCTTCCGAGATCTTCACGGGTTGCATTTAAGAACTGGAACCTCAAGCCTTCAACATGCCATTATCGGTCTCCAGGTGATGGTTTCTTTTTCTCTTAGGATTGCTAAGCTTGTTAATTGTCAGATGTGCTGTTGCAGGATAGGGCATGGGTGCAGCCTGTGCTTGAATGCCGACAGTGGAGAAGTCCGTTGTACACGCCCGAGTTGAGACGCCTCCCTACCTACCAAGGCAGGACAGAAGGATCGCTTTGCCTTCGGTCCCCCAGTATTTTTTTGCTCTTTGTTGTTATGTCGCTAAGTCGCGTCCGACTCTTTGTGATGCTACGACCGTAGCACACCAGTCTCCCCTGCCCTCCCCTGTCTCCTGGAATTTGCTCAAATTTATGTTCATTGCGTTGATGACACTATCTAATCATCTCACCCTCTACAGTGGACTCTTTTCTTTTTGCCCTCAATCTTTCCCAACATCAGGATCTTTTCCAATGAGTATCACCTGTCATTAAATGGTCAAAGTATTTGAGCTTCAGTTTTAGTATCTGTTGTTCCAAAGAACAGGTTTGATTTTTTTTTAGGATTGACTGATTAGATCTTGCAGTCTTCTCCAACCCCATAATTCAGTTCTTTGGCACTCAGCCTCCCTTTTGGTCCAACTCTCATAGCCATGCATTATTATTGGGGAAACCGTAGCTTGGACTATACCAGGGGTTGGTATTAACTGAACACCCTAAAGACAGAATTGAATTAGAAAATTAAGGAGTATATGAAATCCCATGTACTGCTTGCCCCACCGCATACATCGGACAAACTAACAGAAGAATAAGTGCACACATTGAAGAACACAAAAACTCAGTCAAAAAAGAGAAACCAACTTCTTCCCTGGTCCAACACCTTAAAGCCACAGGACATGAAATTGACTTCAAAAAGACCAGAACTATCGCCAAAACTGAACACTTTAATAACAGAATAATCAGAGAAGCCATCGAGATAGAAAAACGTCCACACAGCATGAACAAACGAGATGATACCTCCCGCCTACCAGCCATTTGGAAACCCGCCCTTAGTCGAGAGTCCCTAACACAGCAGTTCTCAACCTATGGGTCGTGACCCCATTTGGGGTCAAACGACCATTTCACGGGGATCGCCAAAAGCTGCAGTCCGCCATTTTTTTCCTGCCATTTTTTTTCCATTTTTTTCGGCCGGCGCAGGGGGCAGCACCGCGATGCGGGCCGTCGCCAAGACACTTCAAATTCTACGTGGGAGAAAACCTGAATAACCAAAGACCTACATACAAACACCCGCGAAAACCTCAGAAAACATATATATATGTTTCTTCTATTTTAGCAAGGTTTGTTTTGCAAGAGAAGAAAGGGATACACTGGGAAGAAGTAGGTTGAGAAATCCTCTTCTACTAATACAACTTAATGCATCTGAATGGAGGCCTGACCAGAGCAGAGACGAGCACTGAAGCACATACTTAGTTTTGGTTTGTCTATTCTGACTGAAAATGAAATTCTGAATGGTAAATACAAGTAACAGCAAAAAGAAGACTATTACCAACCAAATAATTAAGAATTACTATAGAACAGCAGGCCTTCATCCCTCGGAGGGACAACTGCATCCAGTAAACCAGCATTCAGTAAACCAAAAGCAGTAAAGCAGCAGCAACAACTTACAGCCAAAAAGCAGCAGAGCAACAACTTACAGCCAAAAGGCAGCAGCAGCAGCCGTACCGGTGAACCAGCATCCTGCAACAGCTATCAACCAGCAGTCTGCAACCTGCAACTAGCAGCCTGCAACCTGCAACCGGCAGCCTGCGGCCAGCAACCGGTGACCAGCGGCCAGTGACCAGCAACTGGCGACTGGCGACCAGCAAGTCCAGGGGGGCTTGGAGCCGGCTCGCCTGTTGGAGGTGTCCATCTTGTCCTTCGCTGGTTCGCCCCGCTTCTGCCATTGCTGTCTGGCTTTATGTGGCTTTTTGGGGATTTTCAAACAGGAGAGTTTTTGGGTTTCCCTGCTTTTTGCCACCAATTGTTTCTCGGCCTCTATTTTGCCGAGTTTTGGTCCCAATGCTGGCTTGTCGGTGGAAGTGTATGATGGTTATCAGGGGACAATAACCAAGATACTATTTATGATAAGGATGAGGAACTGGGAACTTGTACAGCTTTGGTCGGGGGGCTTGATTATGTCCACCGGTTGCTGCCCCCACTCAAGAGCCTTTTTACAGTGGAAGAGAAGATGTTGTGGGACATGGCTGTGGAGTTCCCGAGAGCAACTTTTAGTGAACATTTTTAGTTGACCTTCAAGCTCACTCTGTGCCCCTGATGAGGCATTTTGGGGTGACTGGTTTATTTCTTGTATCTCTGCTTGTGGTTCTTTTAATTAATATGTTTTATACTGTGGTTTTTTAAATTTAATATGTTTATACGTCTGTTTTTAAATTTTTAAACTTTTAAATTTAAATTTTTAATTTTTATCAAATGGGGGGGGGTGAGTGATGTATGTATGGGACGGGGACATGCTTGAAGAATGTATGATAGATAAATGGACAGGTCTGCCGAGCTTGAGGGAGGCCGGGGACTGGGGAGATGCGGACTCTGGAGACAATGAGGGTTGGAATATACCGGTCATTCAGGGAAGAGGCAGGTATGGCGGGAGCAGGAGGGTAGGCCGCACACGGGGAACTCGGTCCTGCTGTCTCGTAGCAGTTCCTTGTTCTGGCCCTTCTGAAAAAACTTGCTCTCCCCACGATTCTGGTGATGGGTGTAGCTCGGGCCCTGGGCTCAGGCTATTGCTGCTTAACGCCAGGTCGGTTAACAATAAGGCTCCCCTCATTCATGATCTTCTCATGGATGAGGAGACCGACTTGGCGTGTGTGACTGAGACCTGGTTGGGCCCTGAGGGGGGAGTTCCCCTCACGGGCATGTGCCCATCAGGTTATCAGGTATGGCATCAGCCGCGACCCCAGGGAAGGGGGGAGGAGTGGCTATTTTGGCCCGGGAGAACTTCAGTCTACGTAGACTCACTGTTTCCGAAATTCCGGGTTGCGAGTCCATCCTTATGACGCTGGACCTAGGGGTCCAGGTGGGCTTATTGCTTACGTACCTGCCTCCCAGCTGCGTGGCATCAGCCCTGCCTGTGCTACTCGAGGAGGTTGCTGGGCTGGCGGTGGAGTTCCCCAGGCTTATAGTCCTGGGGGACTTCAATCTGCCGTCGCTTGGCGAATCCTCGGGATTGGCACAGGAGTTCATGGCCGTCATGACAACCATGGACCTGACCCAAGTAGTGCAGGGTCCGATGCATGAGGGAGGACACGGCCTGGATATGATTTTCCTTTCGGAGCAGTTGGGTAATGATCTGGTTTTAAGGGGCTTAGATATCATGCCTTTGTCATGGACCGATCATTTTCTGCTTCGACTGAATTTTACGGCCCCAATCCTTCCCTGCAGGGAGGCGGAACTGATTAGGTGGTTCCGCCCCAGACGCCTGATGGATCCAATTGGCTTTCAGACGGCGCTTGGGAAATTACCGAGCTCCCTCATTCACAGTCCGGCGGAGTCCTTGGTAGCGGCATGGAATACGGCCGCGAAGGGGGCTATTGACCGGATTGCGCCTTTGCGACCTCTCCGTGGTGCTGGCCCCAGGAGGTCTCCTTGGTTTACTGAGGAGCTCAGGGGGATGAAGCGCCATAAGAGACGTCTAGAGAAGCGATGGAGACAAAGTAAGTCCGGATCTGACCGAACCAGATTGAGCTTATTTATTAAAGCCTATCTGAAGGCGATTAAGGCGGCAAGATCTTTGTATCTTTCTGCTTTGATCGCGTCTGCGGAATCTCATCCGGCCGCCCTGTTTAGGGTGACCCGATCCCTCATTAACCCAAGGGGTCCGGGGCCTCCCTTGCAGGGTAGTGCCGAGGACTTTAATAACTGTTTCGCAGACAAAGTGGCTCAGATCCGAGCTGACCTAGACTCCAATTGTGTAGCAGAGTCGACTGATAATGATTCAGTTGAGGGGACAGGGGCATGTTCTTGTCCGGTCATCTGGGGAGAGTTTGAGGCTGTTACGCCTGAGGAAGTGGACAGGGCCATTGGATCTGTATGTTCTGCCACCTGTTTGTTGGACCCGTGTCCCTCCTGGCTGGTTTCGGCCAGTAGGGTGGTGACACGTACCTGGATCCAGGAGATTGTCAACGCTTCTTTGAGGGAGGGGTCCTTTCCAGCTCCCTTAAAGGAGGCACTTGTGCGCCCCCTCCTCAAGAAGCCTTCCCTGGATCCAGAAATTTTGACCAACTATCGTCCTTTGTGGGGAAGGTTGTCGAGAAGGTGGTGGCGCATCAGCTCCAGCGGTCTCTGGAGGAAGCCGATTATCTGGGCCCTCTGCAGTCGGGATTCAGGCCCGGCTACAGCATCGAAACTGCTTTGGTCGCTCTGATGGATGATCTCTGGCGAGCCCGGGATAGAGGCCAGTCCTCTGTCCTGGTGCTTCTTGACCTCTCAGCGGCGTTCGATACCATTGACCACGGTGTCCTTCTGCGCCGGCTGGAGGGATTGGGAGTGGGGGACACCGTATTGCGGTGGTTCTCCTCCTATCTCACTGGTCGGTCGCAGTCGGTGTTTGTGGGGGATCGAAGGTCCACCTCTAGGTTACTCCCATGTGGGGTGCCTCAGGGGTCGGTTCTCTCCCCCCTACTTTTTAACATTTACATGAAGCCACTAGGTGAGATCATCCACTGCCACGGAGTGAGATACCATCAGTACGCTGATGATACTCAGCTGTACATTTCCACTCCTGGCCATATCAGTGAAGCGGTTGAGGTGATGTGCCGGTGTCTGGAGGCTGTGAGGGTTTGGATGGGTGTTAACAGATTAAGGCTCAACCCCGATAAGACAGAGTGGCTGTGGGTGATGCCTCCCAAGGACACTTCTATCTGTCCTTCAATTACCCTGGGGGGTGAATCTATAAACCCCTCAGAGAAGGTTCGCAACTTGGGAGTCCTCTTTGATCCACAGCTGACATTGGATCATCATTTGTCGGCAGTGGCGAGGGGGGCATTTGCCCAGGTTCGCCTGGTGCACCAGTTGCGTCCTTACTTGGATCGGGAGTCACTCCTCACAGTCACACATGCCCTTGTCACCTCGAGGATTGACTACTGCAACGCTCTCTACATGGGGCTACCCTTGAAGAGTGTTCGGAGACTACAATTAGTGCAAAATGCAGCTGCGCGAGCAGTTGTGGGTCTTCCTCATTGTGCCCACATTTCATCAACTCTCCGCACGCTGCATTGGTTGCCTATTGGTCTCCGAGCCCAATTCAAGGTGTTGGTTATTACCTATAAAGCCCTTCATGGCTTGGGACCAGGATACTTACGGGACCGCCTTCTGCCACATACTTCTCTACGACTGGTGAGAGCGCACAGGGTCGGCCTCCTCCAGGTCCCGTCAACGAAACAATGTCGTTTGGCGGGCCCTAGGGGGAGGGCTTTCTCTGTTGCGGCGCCCACCCTCTGGAACCAACTACCTCCTGAAGTCCGCGTTTCTCCGACCCTCCTGGCCTTCCGAAAGAATTTAAAAATCTACCTCTGCCGGCAGGCCTGGGGATGATTGTTGATTGTGGTGTGATTGATGAGTATGTATGGGGTTTGTATTTTTAATGTTGTTCGGATTTGTTCAATTGTTTATATATATATATATGTTGTGAGCCGCTCCGAGTCTTCGGAGAGGAGCAGCATACAAATCCGAATAAATAAATAAATAAATAAATAAATCTTCATTTTAGATGTCAGAAGGGTCTCTCTCTCTCTCTCTCTCTCTCTCTCTCCCTCCCTCTCTCTCCCTCTCTTTCTTTCCTTTCTATCTTTTCCCTCCCTCTCTCTTTCTCTCTTTTTCCTCTCTCTCTCTGTCTTTCTGCCCTTGGTCTGCCAGTCCTCTTCCCCCACTTTTTCTCTCTCTTTCCTCTCTCTCTTTCTCTCCCTCCCTCTCTTCCCCCCTCTTTCTTTCTCTCCCCCTCCCTCTCTCCAATCTTCTGCTCACCTGCTAAGCTGGCTTCAAGCTGTTTTCCAACAAGCTTAGGGGTAGGCAACCTCGGCTCTTTTATGACTCATGGACTTCAACTCCCAGAATTCCTGGGTCAGCATAGCTGGGCTAGCTAGCCCTCTCCTGCCCTTCCTGCTGAGACGCAGCAAAGGGAGGAGCTCCGCCCAGTAAGCTTTTCAGCTCTTGGAGAACACCGCGAGTCCACTCTCTTTTTTTTACACACACACACAAACACAGAGAGAGGGAGGGAGGGAGGGAGAGAGAGAGAGAAGGGAAGCGCAAGTGCCTCTCTCTGTCTCTGCAAATGGCAGAGGAGGCTGGTAGTCGCAGGGGAAGGCTCAAAGAGCCACATGCGGCTCCGGAGCCGCAGGTTGCCGACCTGTGAACTATACGGACTTTTGTCAGCAAGGTGACATCTCTGCTTTTTAATATGCTGTCTAGGTTTGCCATAGTTTTTCTCCCAAGAAGCAAGCATCTTTTAATTTCATGGAGGCAGTCTCCCTCTGAGTGATCTTGGAGCCCAAGAAAATAAAATATTTTTTTTTATTTCCCCTACCTGAAATATTGGATCACTCCTGGTGAACTGTTTAATCCCAAGCTTAGTCGAGAGATTTTCATCAGGCTATCCTGCAGCTGAATTTTGCAGATTATTTTTGAAAGTGGCATTTTGAAAAAAACGGCCGTTTAGAATAATTTGGGAGAAAGCATTGTAGCATTTGGTGCTCTTTAGGAATAGCTACTAGGGGTGTAATCCAAAACCTAGTATTTGACTACAGCCTTTGCACTTAATGACAGTTGAACCAACTGGTTCCCCTTTGGTAGCTGTAACGATGGTTTGCAGGTTGTTGGAGTAATTGGTTTTTTTGTTGTAGGAGGAAAAATCAATACTTGAAGCCTGACAGATGATTATAGTTTACATTGATATCCATATCTTTAATTCCTGAATACAGGTACTTCTCAACCATTCGATGTTACAATGGCATTGAAAAAAAGTGATTTATTACTGGTCCTTACACTTATAACCAATACAGCCTCCCCACCATCACATGATCGAAATTTGAGTGCTTGGCAAACAGCATGTATTTAGGATGGTTGCAGGATCCTGGGATCATTGATCATCATCTGGCCAGCAATGTCAGTGGAAGAAGCCAGATTGGCTTAATGACTGCATGATTCACTTAACAACCATGACAGAAAAGTTCATAAAATTGAGCTCCACTGCCTTGCGTAGCAATTGTCCCAATTACGGTCATAAGTTGAGGACAGCCTGTAACTTGGTTCTTATGGCAGAGACTAATATCATATCTGGTTTTCATTACAGGAACAGGCCTTATCTGTATATAAGCAACAATGCATGCCATTATTTAAATATGTAATATATTAAACTAAAATTGATAAGGTTTGTATAGTACATAAAACAAACTTCCTGGATGGATCAACATGATATGATAAATATACCGCAGTTTTGCTTCTGTATGAATTTTCAGAACCAGCCTTCTAGAACCCTTTCTTCTGGTACTGATATGTAAAACCAGACATTTTTTATATTTGATGCACTACAGTTTATATAAACTCTGAATCAATCATAGTCTGGGCTGCAGTATGTGTTCTTGGAATATACAGGAAGTTGCATATAAACCTGAAACTCACAGGGCATGTTTATCCTTTATTCTACTTTTATTACACTGCATGTGGTTTGCAACCCTATTCTTATAACTTTGATTTGGTCACATCTTTTCAAATTTAAGTAAGGTCTACTGAGAATAACATTAGATTAATTGGATTTTTAATAGTTATTTTTCCTGTATCTGATACTTCTCTTGTATTAATAACTTTTAGAGCTAATTTGCTATCCTGAGTCCTCAGTCTTATTTCCAAATAGGCCACTTCTGGAAACAAATGGTGCTAGTAGTGCTAGGTTCACTGACATCTCCCCCCTACACACACACACACACACACACCACAGTGGTTAACATTAATGAAAGAGAAAGAGGATTTGTGTGTTAGTGTGGCATTGGGTAAATAGGAAAAGAGGAAATGTGCTTTCAGATAATGCAATTTAATAACTAACTGAATTTTTTACTGATTGGATGGAAGAATAAATAAGATCTATATTTTACATAATGGGACATTTGATTCCACAGGATGAGTCAGTGGTGTAAACTGCAACAGCTGGATTCTAAATTCTTGGAACTTGTGCATCAGCTCTACGATGATAGTTTTCCTATGGAGATCAGGCAATACTTGGCACAGTGGCTAGAAAGCCAAGATTGGTAAGAGTCTCAGTTTGTGGAAGATATCCAAAAATATTGTAAGGCTATGATTCTAAGCAAGAGTAGGATGCAGTCAGCAATCATGAGAATTATTTCTCTCAAATCTAATGGAACTTTGGCTGAATTGTTGGCCGAGGAAGTAAATTCCACTGGATTATGCAGTCTCGTATTTTATATTCTTAAACCAAACATTGTAAAAGAAGAAATGGAAAGCTACCTCCTCAATCTCATAACAGCACGTAACAAAAATTCTGAACCATGCACATGTTGAGGAAAGTGCTCAGCAAGAACAGCTGGTATAAATCAGCTTTTTTAGTTTTACTTGAGAATGCTAATATGCAGAGCAGCATATTTAAAATAAATCTTGTTCAATTACACTGCAATTCCACCTTAACCCTTGGACTCCTTTGTGGTTTGTCCAGTATTTTAGAATTTGTCTTGAGTTACAGTTTGCGCATGCAATTCCTATTCATAGGCAATTCCTATTCATATCTTAACAATGCATAAAAATAAAGCCTTAATAAAAACAAAAAAAAAAGGACATGCAGCTGAATTGGAATGTCTATCGTGATACTCCTCTGTTGCGGTTCAACCAGCTGGGTCTGTTATTGATTGGCACAGCAGCCCGTATTGTTCAGGTGTATTTATTATGGGTTCCCCTGCCAGATGTAGAGTACTTTGGGGACTATTGGAAAGTTGGGTTGGTTTGGCTAACCAAAGTGGAAGGGCAAAGAAAAATAAATGGGGTTTTTCAATCATGTTGGGGTTTGTGCAATATAAAGAGATGGAAGATGTGCTAATGCTATTGTTTTGCCTGCTTCCTCTTCCAGGGACCATGCTGCTGAAGATTTTTCAATGGCCACGTTGCTCTTTCAGAATCTCCTGTCACAACTAGATGATCAATATAGCCGTTTTACCCAGGAAAATAATTTTTTATTGCAGCACAACATCAGAAAGAGTAAACGAAACCTCCAGGTCAGTGTACAAGAGCACTTTCTAATTTGCCTTTGTGAAAGTATCTTAGAATGCTTCTGTTTGATAGTGTGTGGATTATTTCTACAACATAATGAAAGGAACCTTCTTTTTTTTTTAAATTTTTATTAAAACAATCGACATTAAACATAGGATCATATTAAGAAGCAATCATTATAGAACCTGTAATACAACTCTAAGTATTAGTCTTTGTAAGCGTCTGGTTTGGTGAACATTCTTCACACCTCACGTCAAGCCTCAACTATATGTCTGTTACATTTTATCTTTTATGATCCCTAACAAAAAATCCTGAGGTAGAAATTCAATAACCTGAGGTGGAAATTCAATCCGCTTTTTCAATATTAAAGCAATCAACATTAAACCTAAGATCATATTAAGAAGCAATCATCATAGAACACAACATACAGCATTAGGTATTAGTCTTTGTAAACGTCTGGTTTGGTAAACATTCCTCACACCTCCCGTCAAGCCTCAACTATAAACCTTTTTTTTTAAACTCCTGCTGTGCCATCCTAAGCAGACTTTAATGACCCCTCATCTCCACCCAATTCTTGTTAGTTTTGTTCCTATTGTAGCTACTACCTTTTGTATCATTTTTCCTGGAAGAAGAAATGTGTGTTCCTTATAGTTGTTAGCTTCTGGTCTTTCGTGTTTTATCCTTTTATATCATTTTTGTCTGTCATCTTTTGGAGTGTGGTTTTTAATAACCGTATCTCCATGTGTGATACACACAAACATATATTATTATTACGAAGAAGAAAATTCCAGCTGGAGTGGCTGGACAATGGGAACGTAGATTCTTACACAGAGCTTTTGTCTGTATTAATTTTTTCTGGTATGGCGGATACACTCCTTTTTCAGCTTTAAACCCTGAGGAGCTCCTTTTTAATAAACGCAGTAACAGAAAGCAATTTAAAGTGTACACACGCATTTCTTAGTATGCAGCAGTTGAGTATCAAGTACCACTTCAGAGGTTGAAGGATGTCTTAGCTTAGAAGTGAAAAAGGTAGTACTAGGGTTTACATGTGATATGTGATTTGTAATAAAATTCTGAGTCCCATTTCTTTAATGGAGATAAATCATGGAAAGTGTAGGATAGAGAGCTGGTAGTCTGCAGTAGTGAGCATATTGAAAAAATATTGGAAGTCCCTCACTTATATTTTATGCTATGATCCAGAATACTTTTGTGGAAGACCCGATGTATATGGCCATGATGATCTCCAAATGTCTCCAGGAAGAAAGGAAAATCCTGAAATCTGCAGAGGCCACAGATCAGGTTAGTTATACTCTGTAAGCTGGGAAAACAGCATCTTGTGTTGAACATTGTTCAGCCTCTGCATAGATCATGGACTTCAGTTTCAAATTTTAACGTGTCTACCCAAGTTAGCATTTTCTCAGAATTAACCTAAGAAAGGTCATGAAATATTCCTGCTGTAGAGGTTTTCCTTTTGGGGGTGGGGGCATGCTACGTCGTGATACATTTCATTCTTGATTTTTTCCCCCTTCATTTCAAATTCTAGATGCAAACGGACAGTGTGCAAAATACTGCGGTGCTGGGCAAAGTGAAAGAGATGGATGCAAAGGTCACAAATGTGAAGGATCGTGTCATAGTACGTTAAAAGAATTGGCACTTGGGAACGTTTTATTGTTAGCCACATCATAACCCAAAAGGGAACAACACATTGTTGGTTCAGATGCACAGATTGGGGAATGTTCAAAGATAAGCTACATTTGAAGAAGGATTGGGTAGTTGACTGGGAACAATGGACAGGTTGTAGTCCCCCAATGCTGTTATCAAAATCTTGCTCTTGTTATTGTCGCATGACAAAACATTGAGTAGTCATCATATTTTTTTTTAGCACCAGTTGATTGTGGGACACTCATAGATAGGAAAGGGACAGGGCTTTTTTTGTCATAGAACGCCCAGAATGGAGTTCCGGCACCTTTTTTGGATGGAACCTTGTAGGGTAGGCAAGGAGGGTTGTATGATGTGTGTGAGTTCCGGCACCTTTTTTTTTTTTTACAAAAAAAAGCACTGGAAAGGGATATATATATAACATAGCTTTCTCCAGCCTGGTAAACTTAGTTGATGCTTGTTGCAAGGTCTTGAACTAAATCTATCAAAATCTCATTGCAACTAGTGGTTGATATTTAGACAGCACGTTTCTATTCCCGACTATTCCAGTGAATATTCTGGCTTAACTGGGACAGAGGACATTTTGGTTCATATCTATCACTCTGTTAAGCCTGAAGATTCACTGGTCAACCTTCCTTTGATCATATTTTTTGGCCGAAGCTATCTTAGACTTCATCATAAAGATAAAACAGTAATGTAATGAAATGAATCATTGAAATAATTACATTTACTTCTTTTCATAAATACCATTTGTATTAAGCGATTTTGAATGTCTGATGAGGTTATTTGTTTTCTAGGAAATAGAGCAAATGATAAAAAATCTTGAGGATGTTCAAGATGAATATGATTTCAAATATAAAACCTTTCAGGTCAGAGGTGAGGATTCAGTTTCTAGCCATTTTTAATGAAATCTATTGTTTTCTATGTTAACATTGTTCCCGGATGATGAAAACATGGCCAGTTGAGGTTTAGTTGAAGTCTTAGTCTGTTAAAAAAATGGTTAGACTAGATTTCCATTTTGTGAATGTTCAGTACAAATATTAAGACCTGCTTGCGCTTATATCACTCCAGATCATCCTACCCTCACTTGGTTCCCCTCCATATCCACTGGTGTTGGATTGCAACTCCCATCCTCTCCCCAGCTTATGTTACCTGGGGATAGATTGGCTGAAGAAGACTTGAAACAAACTCCCAACATTTTGCTTTGAGCTTAGAATGAAACAACTCAAAACATTCCACTTTCTCTGTTAACTAGAATGAAACTTGAATTGTTCTTTAATGCTCTTCGATGGAGAATTTCAAACAGCTTTTCATTTATTTTTCATCCTAAGCTCAAAGCAAACAATGGAAGCAGGAGCTAAGCTCCTTTTGTTGAATGTTTTCATTGTTTAAGACAGGGGTTCTCAACCTTGGCAACTTTAAGACTTGTGGACTTCAACTTCCAGAATTCCTCAGCCAGCTTTGCTGGCTGAGGAATTCTGGGAGTTAAAGTCCACAAGTCTTAAAGTTGCCAAGGTTGAGAACCCCTGGTTTAAGAAGATCCCAGCAAGCAGTTAGAGTTGCTGTAAAGCAGTTTACATATTAGCTAATCCAGGTTGCAAAAACAGAAATCAGTCCAAACAGCTTCACTGGTGCTACCAGAGGCAAGCCAAAGTACTGTTCAGAGTTACAGCATCCGTTCTCTCATCAAAGCTCCAAAGGTTTTGGTGCAGGATAATCAGATTTCTTGTTAATATAAAACAGGCAAAAGAATCCCTGCCCAAAGAATGGGCTATCATCAAAAGTTGATCCAGCAAGGCGTAAGCCTTTTGAATAGTATTGAATCCGGCAGTTCCTGGTGTTCCATCTCCCTCCAGTTTCTGCAGCTTGGATTTTGCTGGGATCTGTTGATCAGCTCCCATCATTACTAGGTGAAAAGATTCTTTGCCTCAGGCCTCCTGGACTCCCAGGATGGAAGACATTGCATCTAATTCCTGGTTTCAGCTGTCAGAATCCATGGGACCTGGCCTTTTGTTGCTTATTTTAGGCCTTGGATCTTCAGTGTTCGGAATACAATGTTCTTCAGCCAGATCCTCTTGTGAAGAAGATCACACGTCTGATGATTTTGCAGATCATTAATATCTGAAGTGCTGCAAATTGGCTGCCCTTGGCCTAGATCAGGGGCTCTCAACCTTGGCAACTTTAAGACTTGTGGACTTCAACTCCCAGAATTCCTCAGCCAGCTGGCTGAGGAATTCTGGGAGTTGAAGTCCACAAGTCTTAAAGTTGCCAAGGTTGAGAACCCCTGGCCTAGATTCAAACATATTTTTCCCCTAATGCTTTGCTTTTGTACGCAGGCATTCCTAGTGTCTTGTCCTTTGACCAGGTGAGGCCTTGTAGGTAGTCCTTGACTTTTGGCCATTCATTTAGTGTATGTTAAAAGTGTATAATGATGCTGCAACCAGTCCTTGCACTTAACCATCACAGCATCCCTGCAGTCGTGCGATGGTGATCTGACTGCTTGGCAGTCAGCTCCCATGACAGTTGGAGTATCCTGTGGTCACATGATCGTCATTTGCCACCTTCCCAGCCAGCTTCCAACAAGCAAAGTCAATGATAAAGCTGGCAAGGAAGGTTAACAAATTGCAGTTTCATGATGTCTCATGTCAACACTGTGGCAAAAAAAGGTAAAATTGTATCTGGTCATGTAATACCTCACTTAATGATCATATGTTTGACATATCTTCTGGTTCCAGTTGTCGTGACTACCTGTAGAAGCGTTCTTCATACTCCTGGTCAGCAAAGACAAGGGTGGGGGGGGACATTCCTAGTTATCTAGTATTTCTCTTTTAGAGATGAATGAAATATGCAGGGTAAGAATCAGGTATCCTCTTTTTATCCTGGAGAAGACTTTGATATTGTTTTTGGGATGATTTACTTTCTGCAGTTACAGAAAATACAAAGGACACTCGACAGAGTTTTGGCATGATCTCTTTTGCAGATTGCGAACCCAACAGCATGACCCAGGATGACTATAAAAAGGAAAAAGTACAGCTCCACACCATGTATTTGCAGCTTCACAATAAGAGACAGGTGATTCAGCTAGCTTCTTTGGAGAGCTGTGACTGTTTGTTTGTCTAATTAGTAGGCCCTTTGTGATTGATGTTAATCTATCATGAGCTTTGGAAGTAATTGGGTGCCTTTAAAGCATCCATTGCCTCTCAGTTCAACCTAAGCATTATTGGGAGAGGATATATATAGTATTATGATTGTCACCTTCAGCTATAGGAAAAAGAGGATATACACACCCAATGAAATTCATTTGAGTAACAGGGTTCTTTTTGAACTGAAGTCAACCTTGTTTTTACAAGGGTGGCAACTGGCACAAACCAATGGAGGCCTTTCTTTACTATTTACAATGAGGGCTTTTATCATGAGTATTAACATAATTTTGATGTTATTATTAAAGTTTTGGTGATAACTGTTGGTCACCCGGTATCAGCTTTTTCCTCCCGGGTCTCACTCACAGAGACTGTTTTTCCCTCTAGTTCTCCTGCTAGCTATTTTGTTTCCTTCCCCCTTTTATTCCAACTCTCTCCCTCTTCTGAGTTTAACAAGAAAGAAAGAAAAAGAGATGGGCTGGAATTGTACTGTCATGTGCTTGGCATGGCTTGACCTTCTGCTCAGCAGAACATCTACTGCTTCTCCATTGAGGAAAGAACTTCTCTCAGGGTCTTCTGCCTAATCCTTTTCCAGAGACTGCCAGGTCACTCCTTCCCTTTTGGAGTGGAGCTTTTGTCCCTCTAGGTCTTCATTTTTTGAAGCCATCTGTGGATCTTTGTTCCCCCTTCCCAACCAGGAAATAGCAACTACTTCTCAGTCTTAATTCCTTCTAGCCACTTGATTCACTCATGCAGTCCTGTCGTCTCAGTCCAATTTTTAGCCAGCAGCATGTCCCCCAGCGTCTGAGAAAGGTGGCTGTTCTAGAGGTCTAGTCCCCAACACCTATATACCAGGCTTGGCCGCTGGGACTTAGCATCTCACCACAACAGCGCTGGCTAGCAACAAGATTGGTTGATCAGCCTTTGTGAGAGAACAGCTGCTGTTCAAGGCCAGCCTTAAGCAGCTCTCCCCTTGTACTCACTCAGGCCAACAAAACAGCAGCCATATCAGGCCACTAAAATCTATTATGCCACCCTTGCTGTTCTCCAGTTTAGTGTAGAGGGTAAGTTGCCCTTGACAGAGGTAAGCCAGATCCATTACCAAAGCAACAGGTGGGAAAACATGGCTTAAGTCAAGCAGAGGATAATGTGAAAGCAGTTCAGGCGGCCAGTACCTTATTTCACTTGAAAACAGGGATGGGGCAATAAAGCTTGATCAAACTTTTTTTCTCTCAATCTTTTTTATTAATTTTTTCCCCATATATGTTACTTTTTCCAATCAACAAGTTGTCTGAAATTTGCTAAACTAATACATGTTCAGTTCCTAATCCTTGCTTCTTTTCTCTAACCAAGTGTAAAATAAATTCCAAATTTGATAATAGTCTGTATCTTCTTTATCTTTCAGCCTCATAGTTAATCTGTCCATCTCTGCACATTCCAAAATCTTCCTGATTATTTCTTCCTCTGATGGCAAAGCTTCATTCTTCCAATATTGTGCGAAAATTATTCTTGCTGCTGTAGAGTTAAATATAATTTCTGCTTATTAGTCTTTTCAGGCATGATGCCTAATAAAAAAAGTTCAGGTTTAAAATCCACTTGTTCATCCAATATTTTTTCTGACCACATATGTATATTTTTCCAATAAGCCTTTGCCTTCTCGCATGTCCACCAAATATGATAATACGTGCCTGTATTATGCTTACATTTCCAACATCTATCTGACATATTTTTAAACATTTTTGCTAATCTTGCTGGTGGAAGGTGCCATCTATAAAATATTTTATACAGATTAAAAGCTTGATCAAACTTACAGTATTCTATTAACGATAGCTAGTATTTGAAAAAAATAGTATAGCCTTCCTGTGGAGTTGATTTCTTGCTTTGCTCTACTTAGTGGGGCTGACAAGTAGAAATTTAACAGTCACTCATTTAGGCTTCCCCCTGACTTCCATTCCTGCCTTATTTATTGATGTCACTGCTCTGTCCACTGCAGCTTTTGGCTGCCACATCTTAAAAAAGCTCCTCTTGTTTGTTTGTTAGTATTCCACAATTCAGTCAAGAACTTAGAAGATATACATAATGCTTCTTCCTTGTGTTATTTCCACATAACAGTCCTATCAAGTAGGATTGAATCTGCAGCCTGCCTTTTGGATACATTTATTACAGCACAAGTATGTTCTTTGGCTCAAAACCTCAACATCCCCCCCCCCGTATTCTAGCAAATTCCCACATGTGAATGTTAGAGTTCTTTGTGTTTTTTTTTAACTGAAGAGATACATTCCTTGACATTTCAAATGGATCTTGCCAGGATTGATCTAAAATGTCGAGTAATAACTTGAATATGCTTCTTATTGGATTCTCTGTAGGATGTTCTACGCTTGATATCCTCTTCGTTGCCTGTGATTGAAAATACCCAAAATGCTCTGATAACAGAAGAGCTGGTTGAATGGAAGCATCGACAGCAGATTGCTTGTATCGGCGGCCCACCCAATGCTTGTCTAGATCAGCTTCAAAGCTGGTAGGTCTCTGAAGCACAGCAAATGCAATCAAGAATTTTCAGAATGAATTCAACCAGAAGAGGAAAAGCACCTGAACATTTTTATATAAAACTACCCAAGGAATCCAAGGTCCAAACAGTTATATGTTTGATTCTAACATACCATGAATGCTCTGAGGCACAGGCCTCAAGAGCCTTGTAAAGTTAGTGTTGCCCCTAAGCAATTAAGACTGCTGGTTTCTGGGCTTGTTACCCCAAGGAGAAATGTAACAATCTTCACATACAATCATTGTAATGATAGGTTTACTACAGTGGCTGAGAGTCTTCAGCAGATTCTTCAACAGCTTAAAAAACTGGACGAGCTGGAGCAAAAATTCACCTATGAAGCTGATCCTATTACCCAACAGAAGAAAGGGCTGTATGATCGGACATTAAATCTCTTCAAGCAGCTCATTCAAAGGTATTTTTTTTTCTTGTGTTCCTCATTTAGAAAAGTATGTGCGTTGTATTTCATCTTTCCATCCAAGCTGAAGAATCTTATCTCTTTTCTCTCATCTTGCTGATTAAATTATTTGGTTGAAATGTGAGCAGTTGCATGATTCCCACAAAGTCTGTGCGGAACTCTCTAGGGAAATAATTTTTGTTTGAAATCATGCAGTTTTGTTTAAATTAGTTTAAATTTTTAGTTTTAAATTTCAATTTAAAAGGATAACTCCCCTACTGTCAGTGATTTCCTTGCAAGCTTAGAGAGCCTTCAAAATCTCGAAAGGCTAGAAGAAAAATGCCAAAGAATTGTGATGGGACGGACTAGGCTTCCCCAACCTAGATAAAAATTTGTGGATTGGGAAAAGGTTGGTTTAGAAAACTATGGAACTGTATTAATACAACTTGATTTTAAATTATATTTTTTTATTTTTAACTATTTAGATATTATTGTTTATAAATTTTGTCCATAGCATGCTAGGTGTCTGTTTCAAATAAATAATTCAAAAATAAAAACTTTTGCCTCTTTTTTTTAAAAAAATGTTCATATTTGCATTATGGAAGATTGAGGATTTGTTCATTTTTGGCATAATGTTCTCTTCCCCTTTTGAAACAATTCAACTATCCATTTTTTTCCTCTCCAGCTCCTTTGTTGTAGAAAGGCAGCCTTGCATGCCTACTCATCCTCAGAGACCATTAGTTCTGAAGACTGGAGTACAATTTACAGTAAAGTTGAGGTAATTTGTTTTATACCTGATGTGATTAATGTATGGTGGTTTTCTAAGAACTTTAAAGGAGGTGATTAATTTCAAACTAAAGTAACAGGAAAAGAAACCTCCCTCAGGTCAAGTTTGATCCATGCAGGTTTACAAAAATGATTTGCCACTGCTTTCTTTTTATTTTTATGATTTCCTGGTTTAGCCAGTTAGGAAGAAAAATATGCCACATCTTAACAACATACTGAAGAAAAAGTGCTTCCCAATAGAATATCATTTTAAATTGAATTGCCAGTATTTTAAAACATGTTAATACCCTTAAATTACCTACATTTACTTGGATGTAGATTTTGCTGCAGGCCTGATTCTCTATTCTGCTGTTTCTGCTCTTGAAGCTATTACATGTCCCAAGCTCTGATTCTTAGGTTCATTTCATGATTAGCTCCACATCTCAAGGAAGAGATACGTCATAGATTTTAACTTGGAATCACAAAGGCTGGATTTTACAAAACACATGAAACCCAAATGAAACTTATTATGACTTAGTAATGATATGTGAACCCTTATCCATGTCATGGGATACATTTCTGCAACTATTTACATGAGAACAAGACTTATTAATATGTTTTTTACTAGTTGCGTGTAGGATTGCATTTAATGATTGTGCAGAGCCCTTACCCATGCTAGCTCAAACTAGGATTGGCTCCTGCAATTATCTTATAAGTGGAACCCTTTCACAATATTAGGTTGGTGTGTACCTTGTGACTTTTCAATTAAGTGGTGCCTCCTCTGATGACAGATGCTTCTTTTAATCTTGTAGGAATTTGAGCAGTACGGGAGGATACGTAAGGAAAATGCTTTTCTTGACGCGCTTAAGGAATGTGAAGATCATCAAGACGGGGAAAAAAAGAATATTTTTTCTTTATTCTTAATTTGTGTTGCTTGAATTTCCAGATTGCTGGTGAAACTTCAAGAGCTGAATTACAAATTGAAAGTGCAAGTTCAGTTTGATAAGTAAGTGATGTGTTATCTATCACCATTCAGATAAATGGTCACTGATCTTGACTTCCACACTTGGACGACCTTTGCTTTAGTCCTCTTCTACGCTCTGTTGCAACATCTGTCTGGCAGTTAGAGAACTCTCAATGATGTCCATTTCTTACAGTTGTACGGTTTT
This sequence comes from Bothrops alternatus, assembly GCA_034064705.1. Classification (NCBI taxonomy): domain Eukaryota; kingdom Metazoa; phylum Chordata; class Lepidosauria; order Squamata; family Viperidae; genus Bothrops; species Bothrops alternatus. The sequence continues at coordinate 23,300,299 of JARGCV010000052.1, read as the reverse complement.
TATTGATTCTGTTACCATAACTACTAATTACCTGCTTTCTTTGGTTGCTCATAAAGGGTAAATACTATTAATTTATTTTTTACACAAGAGAATCAGAGAGAAAATCTTGAGTATGAGGGTTTGTAATGAGCTTTGAGATTATCAAGTGCACTCCATGCTCAGTGAAGGAATCCGGTGCTACAGCATCCTTGAGAGATGGTCCCCCAGCCTCTGTTTAAACACATCCATTTAGGAAGGATCTATTACTCTATTAACTCTCAGGGCATTGCTGAGCAGCTCTTAGCATTTTTCCTGACGTCATTTCAAAATGTGATCCCCCATTGCTTAAAATGAAAATAAAACACTTCCTTTGCTGCTGACAACTATGGTACCACAAGCCCATTACTTTGAAGAAACATGCATTTACATATGCTTGGAAACCATAACAGAAATAGTATTTCACTCATCAATGTAACAGTCATAACTACAGACCCTGCTGCTTTCATTCTGATTGCAGTGAGCTAAGGAGCAAAAAAGGCAACCCAGAATAAGTGAAGAGGGTTGAAACAGAGGTCCTAGCTCTCACTTCTACTTCACCTGTCAAGATATACTTATTCACAAACTGCAAGTAGTTCTTGTTAACATCCACTCATTCAGCAGTTGTTCAAAGTTATAATGACATTGAATGAGGGGTACATATGGCCAGTCCTCGTACTTGCAGCCAATGCAGCGTCTTGCAAATCCATGATGACCATTTGCAATCTTCCTTGTCGACGTCTGACAAGCAAAGTCAATGTGGAAGGAGGCAGGAGGTCATAAGTGGTGATCCCATGACAAGGGATGCTGTAGCTGTGCAGAATTTGCCTAACTACAGCAACTGGGACTGCTGCTGCACATTGGCCCGATCATGTGAGGTTGTACCTTAATGTGTTGCCTAACGGCAGAGTTCCTGATCCCAATGACCATTGGTAAGCGGGACTACTTGTACTTCATGTGTAAGTTTTGCTATGATGATTTATTTGGTGAAAGAAATTACAATCAGTTGACTTTGGGCGCTTAACAATGATGTCATGAGCATTCTCTGAATGAAAACTCCACTCTCTCAAACCAGCATATCAGAGAGAAAAATGGCTACCCGGTCCCTCATCTCAAATTTAAAGCCGTCTTGAAAACAGTCTTCAGGTTTTCTGGGATATCAAGACTGTACTCGGGGCAACAAGTGCCATCATGTTGAACCCACAGAGCACTCTGTTCTCTGACCCATACCTATTCCACCTTGCAATGCTGGGATCTTAAGGAAGCTCTCGAGCTTCTTCAAGGGGTCTACAAGAACTCGTTGTGGCCAACTCACAGCAACCAATTCACCACAGTCAACTTGCAGCCAACTCGCCGCGTGGCCAATTCACCATGGGACAAGAGTTACACTAATATCGAAGAAATAGTAGAATAGAATCATTAAAGAAAGGATGCCAAAGAAGGAACAAAATGAAATGTGAATGAAAAAAAGTTGAAATAATTTTAAAATTATTGTAACTAATTGAATTGTTTCATAACGAGTTGTCCCATGATGAGTTGGCCATGGTGAGTTATCCCGCAGCAAGTTGTCCCATTCCATCTTCAGGATGGGCAGAATCATTTGGAATACCGTAAGTCCATTCCAGTTTGGAGAATATATAAATACATAATGGGCCAGTCAGTTATTTGCACCAATAGCAATTCATTATTTTATTTAAAAGTAACCACACTTGGTATTGGACATAAATGCTTCAAAATAACCCTTGTAGAAGTGAAAGAGGCTCCAACTTCACAGCAGGCTTTTAAGTGAGAATGATGCATGAACAGGCTTACAGAAAACTGAAATTGCAGATTTCACAGTGTCCTTAATCTGAGCAGCTGAGTGTGAAACAAAAAAAAAGTGGAAATGTTTCCAGATTACATAGAGATAACTTGATAAACAGTTTAATGGAACAATTTTGGGAGAATGCTGTGGTATAATTGTGAAATCCCCATAGGAAGATTGTCACTCGTAAGCTGACCTTTTTTTTTCTTTTGCAGAGATGTCGGCGAGAAACTCACAGTGAAAGGGTATGTTTAGTCGGCTTGTGCCTGTTCTTACATTTTTTGTTAAATATCAAAGAAAGTTGTGTCATTTGTTTTTATTGTTCTTGTTTATAGATTTAGAAAATTTAACATCTTGGGAACAAATACCAAAGTAATGAATATGGAAGAGTCAAATGGGAGCCTATCAGCAGAATTTAGACATCTGGTGAGGTGTTTGTGGTATTTGTGTGTGGTTTGATAATGCTGAAGTGGTTTTGTCTCCTTGCTAGGTATCTTTTTTTGCAACAAGTATTGCTTGTTTTTAAAGCTATTTAAACTTGTTGAAGCCTGTCCCAATCTGTAAACTCTGGGTAGCACTGAGCAGAGTAATAATACAAATCTAGAGAGAAATGGCAACAAGAAATTAAAAAAAAAAAGTAATAAGAAAAATAACACCCCTGCCATGTACTCCACTAAAACAGCCAACTCCAGCTGAAAGAGCACTTTATCCTAGTGATTCCTGATTGAGACAAGGATGTCAGTTTATACTACAGATGGTTCTCTGACCATACTTTCCATTCATAAGAACATGGCGAGACGTTCATGATTAAGAGCCATGGTGGTGCAGTGGTTAGAATGCACATTGCAGTCTAATTCTGCTGACTGCCAGCAGTTTGATTCTCATTGGTTCAAGGTTGACTCAGCCTTCCATCCTTCCAAGGTCGGTAAAATGAGGGTCTAGACCAGTGGTTCTCAACCTTTTTCAGGTTGAGACCCCACTTGCCCTGCCCATGCGCGGTGCGACCCTGGCGCGCGCACGTGCGTGCCGGGCTATTCCGTGCATGCGCAGCGCGCGCGCGACAAAAAAAACCAAAAACAAAATGGCGGACCGCGACGGGCCGATCCATGCATGCGCGGCGTGCGTGCGACGGGCCGAACCGTGCATGCGCGGCGCGCGCGTGACAAAAAACCAAAAACAAAATGGCGGACCGCAACAGGCTGATCTGCACATGCGCGGTGCACGCGCGACGGCCCGAACCGCGCATGCGCGGCACGTGCACGACGGAAAAAAAACCAAAAACAAAATGGCAGACCGCGGTGTCCGGCGACCCCCGCGAAACGGTCGTTCGACCCCAAATGGGGTCGCAACCCATAGGTTGAAAACCGCTGGCCTAGACTGTTGGGGGCAACATGCTGACTCTGTAAACCACTTAGAGAGGGCAGTAAAGCACCATGAAGTGGTATATAAGTCTAAGTGCTATTGCTATTAAGATTTGGGTTTTGCTCTGTCTCATACAACTTTGAATAGAGATAACAGCTCATCCTTCTTTGAGTGGACTCAAAGATTCAAGTTCTCTCTGCACTTTTGTCATTCTTCCTTTCATCCCGCTTTAATCTTTATTCTTTTTGCCATTTTGTAGAATTAGACCCAGAGCGAACACTTTACAATTGAATCCCGCTTCCTTGAATAGAGATCTAATAAATGGGGATTAATTTGGTTCAATATTCATTGTTTGTTGAATCACATCCACTCTTGTATTATAATCTGCAGTAGTACTAGTATCATTATAGTAGATGTTTTACTTTTTAAAGTAAATCAGTTGTAAACTACTGCATTAGATTAAAAAATGTCATAATGTGATTCTCTTAGCAATTTATCAGTTATTGGGCACATTCACAGGTTTTTTTTTTCAGTAGTCTGTCAAACCTTTGGGAACATGTATTACCTGGGGTCTGAAATGCGTAGTATTTATCGTTAAATCATTCTCTAAATGAAAGTGTCTTTCATTCTTTTTGATAATTTACAAATCTGTTGTAGTTTAGAGATAGGTTGAAGTAAAATCAAAAGGTTATAAAGATATATTATTGCAGTCTGTGCACAGATAATCAAATCACTCAGATTTTCTATATCATGACTTTAAAAATACTCAGTAGGTCTAATATTTACAAGCAAAAGGGATAGCTGAGATAATAACTCCTAGTTAAACGCTCCTGTAGTCTTTTTAGCTGCCGTGCATAATTCATGTCTCATGTGTGACAGCCCATTTATTTAATTTATATAGCTGCCCATCTCACTTGAGGCAGCTACAATAAAACACAACATAAATAATATAAAAAAAATAAAATAAAAATACACAGCAGCCAGGCATGATCTAAACTTTCAGGAGATGGTCTTTAACCCAGATCCAGCACCACCAGGGTGGAACATATTTATCCTTTGAGATGAAGTGCAATCTTTTTGAAAAGAATCCGATTCACTAATATTATCTGCCAGTTCAAATAGTGAGAATGAGAGTTACTGTCAAGATACTTCACATTCTTCTTTCTGCAGTTTAAATGGTTTGAAAATCAAAATCTCCACAATACACTTTTATAATACCAATAATCAATAAGATCATCTGTAGTTTAGCTTCCTGTTAGAAGCCTCTTGGTGAATCTCAGGCTGGTGGGATTGAAGAGGAATTGTTAAAAGTTGCCTATATAGTTGGAATGGTTTTGCGTGGGATGCTCCTGTGTGAAGAAATGGAGCCATAATATATGAAAGATAGTGAAAGGGGCTACACTGAGTAGGAAGCTTTTGAACCATATGTCAAAAGCTTGAGTGGTATGTGATTTAAATTCTCTTCTTTTGTAGCAATTAAAAGAGCAAAAGAATGTTTCAAGAACTAATGAGGTAAGGAAAATATGCCTTAGCACTTCAGTGAATGTATTTAAAAACTCCTAAATCAGAATTCTGTGTTTTAGATTTCCACGCTGCAGAAACAAAAGCCAATAACCTCATCACTAATTGTGTAATAGCAACAGATTCACAGGTTCTTGCTTTTCAACCTTTCACATCGTAGAACAAGAGTCTCCAAATTGGCAACTTTAAGACTTGTGGACTTCAACTCCCAATTTCTCAGCCAGCCATAATGGCTGGAGAATTCTAAGAATTGAAGTCTACAAGTCTTAAAAGTTGCCAATCTTGGAGACCCCAATGCAGAATAAGGATTTAATCTTTTGGTTTTGAACATGCAAATAGGTTAGAACAGGAGAGATCCCCAGTGAGATTTCACAGGAATTCTGAGGTCCATCTCAGGAACAAGATGCAAAATTTTAATACTCCAGATGGCATAGAGTGAAATTGATAGGTGGAATTCTCATCTGAATTAAGGCAAACCCAAGATTTGGGCTATTTAATGTAGATATAAATTCTTAGTCAGTTTGGAATTGGGATTCCTTTTTATCCCATTTTAAAAGTCATTCAAATTTCTTTAAGAGCACCTTGCATTAGTAGCAAGCTGCTTACACTTTTAGGATCAAGGTAGTTCTTTCTCACTTTCTTTGATACATACATCAAATGAAAGGGATTATCCTTGTAATGACCTCATAGCTAATAAATTTTAACAAAGTAACTAATTAATTGGCCCCTATAGATGATAGAATGCCTTGTTATTGGAAACTGAATTGGTGCTGTCAGAGCTAGCACCTAAAGAAAGCCCTAAAAGTCCATTTATTAGCCCAGGTTCCCTCTTAATAAGTTTCATTCTTCTTTCTAAAGTTCCAGATGATAAGTGCTGCTTTAATAGTTTAGAAGGGGTTGTTTAATTTCTGAAATTAATTTCAGTTGGGATTGCATTTTTTTCTCTTTTTATAGATAAGCTATTTTATAAGTGTGCTGCAATATTAGAATAAAATATAAGGCTGTCAAATAGCTAAAATTAGTTAAGTACATTAAGCTAAAGCTCTTCCCTTGTTTTTAAGGGTCCTCTCATTGTAACGGAAGAACTCCATTCCCTCTGTTTTGAGACAACATTGGAACAGAACGGCATTGCAGTTGAACTGGAAGTAAGTAGATTAAAAAAATTAAGTCATAGAGTAGCAGATCAATAACTTCATTTCAGAAGCATAAGTGGGTAATCTTGTAGTGGCCAAGGGCCACACTTAACATTTGAAGGAAGCTTGAAGATCACTAAGGGTGGTCATTTCACTTGTAGGTGACACATCTCTAATACAACTGTTCTAGGATTATTAACAATGTTTATTAGTTTCTCAGCTCAAAATACCAGGAAGCTCTGTGCTACCAATTTTCAACAGTCTTAGTCAAAAGGGTCTCCAAGGACTGCAAAACTCAAGGTGCAGGCTTTAGGGCCACGGGTCGGTTGATTTGTTCAGTGAGCAAATGAATTTATTCATTTGCCCATCTCACATTTTTGTCTGTGAGCGGGCTCATACAGTAAAAATGCAAATGAACAAAAAACAATTGAAATAATTTTTAATTTAATTAAAATTGCCATCTTTCTCATCTTCTCACCTTTCTCACCTCTCATCTTTCCTACTAACTTCTCTTATTGGCATATTATTATTTATCAATTGTATCTTACGATTTATGATCTATGACTTATCACTCTGTTGTCTGTATGTGCACTGAGAGTTTATGTCCTGGAGACAAATTCCTTGTGTGTCCAATCAGGAATTCTATTCTAAAAACCATTAAAACATAACATAATCTACAGGAGAAGGGCAATGCATCTTAAAAACAGTGTTATAACCATTTTATGGGCTGCATTTCACTATCAAATCCTTAGTCACACATAGGAAACCCATCATAAGACTCTTCCAAAGTCCAATAGGATGGGGCCAATCTAACCTCAGAGGGCGAGCACCATGGCAGGAAAGGCTATCCTCCCAGATCCTGTCCAATAACATTCCTTATTAGACAGGACCCATAAACATGTCTCTTCTGTTGGACTTGATGGGAGAGGTAGATGTAACTGAGGATAGGTAGTCCTCATCTGACCTGGCCCCATGCCATGTAGGGCTTTATAGGTCATTACCAAACAGTCCTCTGCATAAAGATAGTCTAAAAACTTTTATTCCTTTCCCCCTTGATGTTGCCTGTAAACATTGGGAATTGCACAGTGTATATTCATTGATATAAAAAGCACCAAAATGTTTGCTGCTGTGTACCATTGGATACAATATTATGAAAGCTGTTGTATTATGGTGTGTATGTCAGTGTTATCATACAAATGACAGAACGAGTTATTGTGTCAAACTTCTTAATGTAATTGGTGCCAATTAATTAATAATTATGTTTGTGAGATGATGCCATATTACCTCAGAAGCAATTGGATGGTTACTCTTTGTTCATTTGGTTGTTTTCATCCATTATCCATTTCATTGAATTAATAAATGGAAACTGAAGTAATAGTGGCTGCAATCACTGCTTCACCAACGTACAGTCCTTGTTGCTGTATTATATGATGCTGATATAAGTCTTAAGTAAAATCAAGAAAAGTTTGGCATGGTGATTTAGGAAAAACGGGTTCTTAGTGGTTAAAGCAGCTTTACACCTAAAGTCAGATTGTCCTTGCTTGTGTCTTGGTTCCGACAGACAGAGACAAATAAAGCAGAACTCTGAGGCTTGTAAGTTCCTCAAAGAACATGTTTATTACATGTTACAAAGTGTCGGCACATCAAAAGTGAAACCAAGTCTGAATAGACACATAACAATCCCCAATACAAAGTCCCTAAATCTATGCAAGCTACTACGTTCCCCAATACATCTTCTTGGCGGGTTTTTCATGAAAGGCCCAGCCTTGGTTCCCACGGGAGAAAAGCTGTTTCGTTTATGTGTCAACTGAAAATGAGTAGGAAAATGAGCCACACTCATTTCCAAAGTTGACAGCCTGGCTTAGTGGATTGATTGGGGTAGGATGTTTTAGAGCTAAAGCCGAAAACTCTGTTTCTTCTTTGGGGCTAGACTAAAGGTGTTCACTGTAACCTCCTAATTAGTTTTCGTTCTTTCATTACCCTATTCTTTGTAACTGCTGCTCAGATCTTTGGATGATGCAAATCTCTTTTGTTTAAATCCCGAATTGCTCTGATGATGAAATGACACTGCTGTAGGTTGGGTGGTTAACAGTCTGATGTCAAACTTATGTCATTCAATTCTGTTGGTTTAGAATCATAATTCTCCTCTTCTCTGTCTGGCAGTGAAGGATGGAATTAAAAGCCTAATATTCGGAGAAGGTTGGATTGAAGCTTTGGCTGAATTCACAGTTTACATACCCGAGTTATAAAGTGGTTTTGCACCCCTAGCTTATTCAAAACTATTTAAAAAGCCATGACCGTGTGATACAGTATGTGAACCTAGCATTTTTTCTGCTTTTAGGTAGAATTCACCATTTATGAATATTTACTTAACATGTCTCTGCAATTTTTCCTTTCCAGACCCTTTCCCTTCCAATTGTTGTGATCTCAAATGTCAGCCAATTACCAAGTGGATGGGCTTCTATTTTATGGTACAATATGCTGATAAACGAACCGAAGGTAACTTAAGAAGCAACTTTTCTAAGATTGAAATTGCTAAGAATCACTGCATTCAAACTGGCTCCCTTTAAAGCCTCCGTCATAAACGCTTTTTCAGGGAATTATAGTCTTGTTGAACATAAGGGAATTTATGACATTGTATATAAGGTTGCACTGGAAGCATTTTATGTCATAAAAATGGTTTCATATTTGATAGGAAAATATACATTTTCTACTCAAATCAAATAGGTGCACTATTGTTTTTTTTCTGTTTAGCAAAAAAAATGGCTTATTACACTCATCTGATTATAACAAAATTGATGTTTATATGGCATTTTGAGGAGATACCGACAAATGTCTTAGATTTATAATTATATAGGTAAAAATGGTTGTTTCCTGGAAGAGGATGCCTATTCCTACCAAATCATTTATATTTCCAAAATTTGGAATATTCTAAAATATTCCAGTTTTGGGGGGAGGAAAGCCAAAATATTCTGGGTGTTTTTTGTTTTGTTTTTAGGTAAAATGAATACAGGAACCTTCCAATCTTTGATATTGTTTAGTAAGAGTGGAGTTTTCTGATTTTGCAATTGAGTACAAGGAATTATAGAAATTTCTACTGATTTTTTCTTCTTCTACAAATAAAACACAACTGTCTGATTACTGAGGATTAGTGTCTGGTTAGTGTCTGGTTTTAGGCTTGTTAATACTGCTTGCTTTGGCATCATGGGTTGGTTTAGATCAGCGGTCCCCATCCAATCTTTCCAGCTCTGCGGACCGGTGATGGAGGGAGAAGGAATGGTTCTGCACAAATGGCAGGCATGCTTTCTGCTTGCATAAATGGAGGTTTGTGCACTCACCGGCTTGCCCCCCACTTGTATGACCCAGTTTCAGGCCACGGCTCCAGGGTTGGGGATCCCTGGTGTAGATTTACTGAGTGGTCAACATTTTCCTTGGTTTTTTATGCAATCCTAGATTTTTTTGTGTGTGTCAGGTTAACAGTGCTCTTTGTAGCATCTGAGTGCTTGCATTTTGGGTGGCAAGGCTTCCTACTTAGACATCATACCTCAGCCAATTGTAAGCACCATTGTATGGTAATTAGATTGCCCTTCACTTGTCTATTGTTTTTTGTTTTTTTTTCAAATGATGGAAGTTAAAAATCGGAGACTTCGGAGATTGTCAGTTGGGAATGTCTCACAGAATTTCAGAGTACGACTGTGCTGATGTAGATTCAGATCCCATCTCAGTCCTGAAGCTCATTGAGTGACGTTCAACTTGTCCCCGTTTATTTATTATTCCTTTAAAGCCTTTATATCCAGCTTAGTCTTCAATCAGGTCTGGTCAGTTCAGTTTAGTTTTAAAACATATTACAAACATAAGACCTAACAGCAGCTGTTAAAGGTGCCATATTTAAGTGAGTAATAGTCTTTCCAGAAGACATTTCTAAAAAGTTGCTTCTGGAGGGTTATAGGTAAGGAGGTGGGACAAGCCTTTCTTGGGCCCAGACACAGCTGCCAAAAAAGTTTACTTATGGAGCATAAAGTCAATAGATAATCTGTCAACTGCCACCTCACAGAAGTGCAGGAAAGTGGAGATGCTACCTGAGCTCCATGAAAGAAAGGTGGGGGATATTTACTATACATATCCTAATCTGCTTCCATTTTAGAATTTGTCCTTCTTCCTTAATCCGCCATGTGCAAGATGGTCACAACTTTCTGAAGTGCTGAGCTGGCAGTTTTCTTCTGTCACAAAAAGGGGACTCAGTACAGATCAGCTGAACATGATCGGGGAGAAGTTGCTTCGTAAGTGGCATTATTAATTCTCTGTAGGGTGAAAAACTGCGTAGGATTCAAATCATCACTTCCAGAAGCCCTCTGAATCTTCACTCTGCTTCTGGTTTTATAGTTAGTCTTTAATTGTTCCTGCTGCCTCCACCTATCTTTCAGTTAGCCCAGAGGTAGGCAACCTTGGCTCTTTTATGACTCATGGACTTCAACTCCCAGAAGTCCACGAGTCATAAAAGAGCCAAGGTTGCCTACCCCTGAGTTAGCCTCTCATCTTTTGTCCATTTTGTAATGTGTAAGAAACAAGGTTCTTGCATTCTGCACAGATTTTTGAGTGATTAAACGATCAAAATGAAAAAGACGAAAATAATTTCAGTAGTAGAATCTCTCGGCTATATAGCAAAGAGGCCTATGGTGATGAGAGGTTTTAGCTCTCCCCTGCTTCTTAGCCATGTGGTTTTATTTTTTATTTTTATTTTTTTCGGATGGAGAATGTGTGGACCTCCTCTCAGGATAATAACAAAACAAAGTGCACCAGCCAAGGAAATGCCGAAGTGAAGATTCCACATTTACGAAACCTAAATTTCAAATTCATTTCCCATACATCCTTCACAGTCAATAGTGAACATTGCACTAATAATTGAACAGACTTCTTATACCTTTTGGGTATTTGGTCGTCCAGCACATTTGGATGGGGACAAGTTGAGGAAAGCAGTCCTTAAGCCACACGTTCCTCAAACCTTTTCTAGATGGTGATACTTAAAATTCAGAATACAATTTTTGCATGTGATTTAATCGCAGCATCGCATTCTACGCTGGTATAGTGTAAATGCATAAATGTCAAAGTGACCTGATGGAAATGTCTTGAGTTTTGTTTGTTTGTTTGTTTGTTTGTTTTAGCAAATGGATGTACTCCAGATGGCCTTATTTCATGGGCACGATTCTGCAAGGTATGAGTTGCTGTTCTTCAGCTAATGTTATGGAGTTTAATGTAACTTAATATAAAGTACTGCTCATTGGATTTCTTCCTACTCTAAGAGAATGCATCTGAATTATTCTTGGTTCTGGCTGAATCATACCTGGGGTAAGAACAAAAATGTTGGTCTTGAATAGTTTGGAACGGTTATCTTCCATCAATGTAGAGACATGGTCATAGACTGCTCCAATTTATGTATGGAGCAGTAGTCTCTACAATGTACTTTCCTTTAGTTTCATGTGATGTAGAGACCCATCCATTATGGTTTAGTGTTATGGCAAGAATTGGGACACTGACTTTGGAACAAATTAATGGATGGCAAAAGAACAGAGCTGGAATTGGGGGAACTCCTACCACAACTAACAAGTCCTTACAAGCATCCATATAAACACTATCTGGAGAAGCACCGGTTTCCCAGCGCTTCCATGGGGACTACTGAATTGTTGTCCACATTAGTGGTTGTTTGCCATGGAAGACTATACCTGGAAGAGTAGTTGGTGTCCCGCTGGACCTCCAATGTGGCAAATAGATGCTTCCCATGACATGTCAAGGAAGCCTTTAATGTTTGGGGACTTTCTCAGGAGAAAGAAAGCTTGCATAGGAGGTGTCTCTTGCAAACTGCAAACAAAGGGTAAGAAAGCTTTTAGCTCTTAGATCAAGGGTTCTCAACCTTGGCAACTTTAAGACTTGTGGACTTCAACTCCCAGAATTCCTCAGCCAGCAAAGCTGGCTGAGGAATTCTGGGAATTGAAGTCCACAAGTCTTAAAGTTGCCAAGGTTGAGAACCCCTGTCTTAGATGCACTCAATATTTTGGGGAGGTCAATTCACTGAAGATGAATTATCTATGCGAGTAACAAAAAGTCTGGAGAAAAAAAAACCCCAAACCCCAACCAAACTTGGAGAGCGCCAAGAACTCCACAGTCTGTGATTCATTCTAGGGAACAGGGTTTGAAAGATGGAAGGAAATGAATTATGGGATAATGGAGGCCTTGAAGCTGTAATTTATCCATTCTAATAATTTGGGACCCTCCCCCCCATTTCAAATATTCAGGAAAATAAGCGGGCAAATGTGAAAACACCAAGCAAGTGACAAGAAGTGGAAATTAAAAATGAGATATGCTAGATCAGTGGGTAACTTTTACCACCCTGAGCTTTTGTCTCTCTTGATTTCAGGAAAATGTGAACGATAAAAACTTTCCCTTCTGGCTGTGGATTGAAGGGATCCTTGAACTGATTAGGAAACACTTGCTCCACCTCTGGAATGACGGGTAAGCATCTTTTCCTCGGGAGCCTAAATAGAAAACCAGACGAGTCTGGAATGATTTCAGTTGAGCTTCAGGGCGTATTGAAGTCTAGCAATATTTACATTCAGCAATGCAGACAAAGTGACCCACTTGGGCCCTATTCATTTTAAAAACCCTAAAAGGAAGGATCCTGTAGTACTGTGTGAACGGAATTCTTTTTGTGCTTGCTCAATGTGATTTCCTTAACTTTTTTTTAATCTTCACCATACCCCCCATTAGCTTTGAAAATCTCTTCTTCAGATTTGAGGCTGCAAAGCAGATTTGGAAAGTGTATGCAACGCTGTTGCAAGGAAAAGGAATGAATGTTCCTTCTGCTTTCTTTGCCCTAAAAGAAACTTCCTTGCTTATGGCAACTTAACTAGGTTCTTCCATATGAGTTTGATTCTACTTGGAACCCGTGGAGTTTCATTGTGTTATGCTCTGATAGCGCTTAAGAAGGGAGCATTGTTCCCTATCCCTGCTGCATGTAAAAAGGCTTAAGAAGAAAAACGATATGGGAGTTTCAGACTAATCTGGGATGGATTATCAAGCTATTGTCACCATTATAGTGTTTTTCCACTTTTTTTTTTTTGAGAGCGCTTGTAGATCTCTGCAAAGTCTAAAAGACCATTTTCTAATGAGGTTAACAGCAATCTCTCTCTATCACGAAACCCACAAATGGGGCCAAATGCTTTTTTAATGGTGGAGCATAAAATTGTCAGGATGTAGGCAGCTAGCTGCCTGAAGGAAAAGTAAATTATATTACTGAGCATTAATCTTGCAGAATTCCCAGTAGCGACTTTAGTTAGAATGAAAGTAGAACTATTACAGGGAAGTCCTCAACTTGCAACCACAATTGAGCCCAAAACTTACGTTGCTAAGTGAGACATTTGTTAAGTGAGTTTGGCCCCATTTTATGACTTTTCTTGCCCCAAGAATTAAGTGAATCATCTCAGTTGTTAAATTAGTAACACGGTTGTCAAATGAATCTGGCTTCCCCATTGACTTTACTTGTCAGAAGGTTGCAAAAAGGGGATCACATTGATCCTGGGATGGTGCAACTGTCATAAAGATGAGTCAGTTGTCAAGCCTATGAATGTAAGTCACCGTGTCCATGGGGATTGCTGCAACTGTCATAAGGGTGAAAAATGGTCATAAGTCGCTTTTTTTCAGTACCACTGTAACTTTAAATAGTCACTAAGTGATCTGTTGTAAGTCAAGGACTATTTGTAGTTCCCTTGCTGGAATTCTTCTGTTTTCCCTCCAGAATCAAACTCTTTCCGTGTACATGGGGGAGGGATGGGAGTGGTTTTCTCATAGCCTTATGGTGCGGAGCCTGGTTTTTTCCCTCAGGGATGAGGACTGGCATAGGGAACAATGCTCCTTTCTGCCACTGGGGTCATTCAGGTAACAGTCCTTGAACATTTAAGCACCCACTTCCTCCTTTTAGCAGAAAGACTCTGGAAGATCCTAGTTCTGTGCTTAAAAACAGGGGGACCTTGCTTGAGATGAATCTTCTTCCCCGTGTTACAGGCACATCATGGGCTTTGTCAGCAAGGAGCAAGAACGCATCCTGCTGAAGGAAATGGAGACTGGGACGTTTCTTTTGCGGTTCAGTGAAAGTAGTCGAGAAGGAGCGATCACTTTCACCTGGGTGGAAGGACCAATAAATGGTAAGCAAAACTTGGAGAAAAGGCCTTGTGTTGTGAGGAGCCTGCCAATTCCCTTTATGCTGGGTGCTTTTGTGCTTTAGAAAGGGAATCTTTGTCTCCCGACTTGGGAAAAAAATTACAGTTTAACAGGCTCAGGCCTGGTTTCTCCCAGTACGTTAAATCCCTATTAATTTCCACAATTCTATGGAACAAAAATCCAGTTGCTCTCGTTTATTAAAATCTCATGTTCTACAGTATAGGGGAGTAATGCAATAGCGTTCCCTTTATCTACTCAAGGTTGATGAATATCATTTTTCTTTCTATATAATTAGAGATAACAAAATTTGGTGTATTACATCTTTCTCTCTCCCTCTCCCTTCATCTCTCTCTTATGTATTTAATCAGAGATAAAAAATCGATCAAGCATTGAGTCAGGCCAGAGGCCTGTGAGCTCTTTCTAGAGCAGCGGTTCTCAACCTTGGGGTCGCGACCCCATTTGGGGTCTCACGACGATTTCGCGGGGGTCGCCGGACACCGCGAGCCGCCATTTTTTAATTTTTTAAATTTTTTTATTTTTTTGGTGCGCGTGCTGCGCATGCGCAGATCCGCCCGTCGCGCCGGAAAAAAAAATTAAAAAAAATTTAAAAAAATTAAAAAAAAAATAAAAAAATGGTGGCCACGACGGGCGGATCCGCGCATGCGCGGCGCGCGTGACGGGCCGATCCGCGCATGCGCAGATGCGCCCGTCGCGGCCGCCATTTTGTTTTTGTTTTGTTTTTTTGATTTTTTTAAAAAAAAAATTTAAATTTTTTTTTGCACACGCGCGCACACCCGGGTCGGGGTCGCGGCGCGCATGGGCGGGGCAAGTGGGGTCTCAACCTGAGAAAGGTTGAGAACCACTGTTCTAGAGTGACTAGCAGAAACCATGTCAAGAGCTCAACTTTCTTCCAACAATTCAGGCAGGCAGGCTGGCTGTCCTGCCCTTCTTTGTGCCAACAAGAAGGGCAGGAGCACTAGGAGAGCCCAGCCTTGTTTTTCTGGTCCTGCTGTGCCCCTTTCTGGTGGGATAGTGCCGGGTGGGGCATTCAAAAGCAGCTTTCAGATCAGCAAACTGTTTCACATGTCACCATGACAATTTGAGTTCCAGGCGCCCTTCAACAGAAGATAGTGGATTCAGTTAAAAAAAAAAAGTAGTGAGGATCACCTTTACTGAAGCAAGAATAGAAGTAAAACTACCAAAGGAAAAGTAGCAAATTAAAATCCACAGAGCGATTTAATTAATCATGTCATTTGAATGAGAATACTATTAGGCCCTGAGACTTCCCTTAATAGAATATTGTATAGGAGGGAAATCTGTAACAATCCAAAATGCAGTCCTTAACGCATTCTTGTGCATTTAAACTGCATAAATTCAAAATTATTTTCAATTCATGGTTGCCTGAATTGCACAGATATATGTTCAAGTAAATGTTTGAGATTGCAGTAAAATGCTGAGACCCAGAGGGTGGAGGGTTGAAGATCTCAGAGCCTCTTTGTCAGATGTCCTCATGGTCTTCACAGTGGCCTGACCTCCTGCATTAAAGTACCAACTTCGTTGTTCCTGGTACTGCCACTTATCTTCTAGATGCATCTTATTTAGGAGATTGAGAACCCCATTTGTAAGAAAAGATATTAGACTGATATCCTGTGGTGCCTTTCTGGCCATTAAAAATTCAAAGTGCAGAAGTTGAAATAATGTGTATAGAGTTATTCTCCAATTCTATAGCACTGAGTTTCAGTAAGTTTCAGCCCTTTCTCTACCTTTTCCACCAGGAAGACCATCTCTCAGAACGTAAATTAAATACAACTTTAAAAAAATTAAATAAAACTCTGTTGTAAGTATTAACATGCAAACAATTCAGTGCACAAGGATATAATGTGCTGCTCGGATCACAGTAATACAACTGTGATAGCAAATAAAAGAGAAAATACAATGTTTTGGACAGACCACAAGATGGCAGTGGTCTGCTACAGGTGAAGTGCTCTCTGACAGAATTTCAGAAAAGATGCTTGAGAGAATTCAAATTATAGATTGCAAGAAATTTAAAAGAGATTATAAAGTATAAATCAGGAGCTAGGGAGAACAACGGTAATCCCATAATTTTCCCAGCCTCCATCCACAGACTTTCTAGCAGCTTCTATACTATGGGGGGGGGATATAGTATGGAAATACTGTAGAGGGGAGAAAAAAACCTCCATTGCTCCAATTCTGGGGAAAGTTTTCAATAAATTTCTACATTGTCAAACTTCTGTTAAAGCCAGCCCCAAATAAAACTATTGAAAAATATGATGGTTGTACTATATATTGAAAAAACTTGTAACATTTATCTTCCCCAGATCCATCCTTCCACTCTGTAGAGCCCTATACAAAAAAGGAACTCTCTGCAGTCAGCCTGCCAGATATCATTCGCAATTACAAAGTGATGGCAGCAGAGAATTTTCCTGAGAACCCACTGCAGTACTTGTATCCGTGCACTCTCAAAGACGTTGCGTTCGGAAAATACTATTCCAGACACAAAGAGTGTGAGTAGTTGTCTCTCCAACCTGCCTTTTCACAAGGATAATAGTCTCGTGTCCAGAGGGGCATGCTTGTGTGGCTCCATTTTTGCATACCCTCGTTGACTACCTTAGGAATCTCAGCTTTCCGTGCTTCTAGCCCCGAATCCGACAACACTTCTTTGGAATCTAGACATGGGGTGGGCAAGGAATAAGAGAGATGCCATATGAAATATGCAAATATTCATTGCATTGCACACAAGCTGCTGCTAGTTTTTGTTTTTAAAAAGTGGCCTTGGCTTATTGAGAATAAATTACCTCGTGACCAGAATTCGATCTATTAAGCTTCTTTTTTTTTCTTATTATACTTACCTAAATTGATATAGAGGTTGGGAGAGATGTCTAGACCAGTATTTCTCAATCATTTTGCACTGGTGCTGTCCCCTCATGTACACAGACCCCTCCTATCTGGGTTCCCATTACTGGTGAAAAATATTGCTACTTACACACTTGGCTTACACCGTTGATCACAATGTTTGTCCTGTTTAAAACTTTCTTGAGGTTCTGTATTGCTCTGTAGTTTGATGAATGATTTTTTCAACGCAACATCAGCAGGGTTTGAGGCGAATGGATTCGCTATCCAGGTTGGAAAATCTGCATCCTGCAGTTTCCGTATCCTTCTGAAGTAGCTTCCAATGATTCACACACAAATATATCATCTTTCAACCTAAGACTAACTACCTCCAAATCAAAAACTGGGCAAATTCCTGATGGTCGGTCAATATTGTTGCATGCAGTTTTGGTTTTCCAAGAAATCCTTTAATAATCTCTTTGCGTAACGAAAGGTCGTGGTTTCTTCCCTGCAGTTGCTTTTTGAAAATACTATAAAGGAAAAATATATTGCATTTAGTGGAGGTGAGGTTTTTGGTTCACTATTGAAAAATGCCCCATATGTGCCCCACAAATCAACTAAACAGTTAGGGCAATTGTCCTTTGATAACCCCAGACTTCTGTATGCAATAATAAGCATTAACAATACTAGCAAGGGGCAGCTTCTTAACAAGTGTCATTCACAGAGAAACTGATTTTCAGGAGTATTAGGTGACCAATGGGTTGCTTCAGTCATACAGGTTTTCTAGAATGTCACATAAGAAGAACCAAAAGACAGCTCAATAATCAGTTATATTATTATGAGGTGCTGTAATGTGACTTCTCAGAGTTCAGCACAGTGTCAATCAACAATTTGCCAGGGTCATCCTTTGTCTGCCAGGCACGTAGGCTGCCAATGACCCATGGTTCCATGTCTGATAATAGATATGGGACAGTAAGTGGTGCATTTTCTGGTGTCAACAAGACACTATTTGCAGTATAATACACGTTGACTATCTGGGGGTCCCTTGGCATGTGCTGTACACACACACACACAGAGAGATGTTACATGTTTTTTCACTAGTGGCCCCTTGAAATATCAAAGGATTCATAGGGCTCCCAGTTGAAAAATTCTGGTCTAGACATTAACTTAGTCTGGATGTTTTCAGATGCAAAAATAAACTTTTTGTGTGCTTCTTTTTAGCTTCGGAACCCATGGATGTGGATGGTAAAGCCAAAGGATACATCAAAACTGAACTAATCTCTGTATCTGAAGTGTGAGTTTGCCTAGAAGAGAACAGAGTGCACTTTGAAAGTACTGGGGTGTCATCTTTAGCTCTGGCCAGTGTCTCACTGTGACAGGATAGAAGCATTCTTCCCAAGATTGCTCAGGTGTTGTGGTTGTGTACTTTCAGTGTGACCTCTGGGAACCAGCATACTGAACAGTGGTCTTGGTTCATGCCTGTGCTGATTCTGGAAGCTAAGATTTGGACCTCCCTCCCTTTCCCTACCACCAGCACCAATAATCAAGTTTGCAGGACACTACCACCGCTTGCCCACTCTTTGTTCTCGCATAACATGTCCAAATAAAGTTTTGGATTTTGGATAATGATATAATGTGCCTCTTTGGTTTTTAATAGAGTTTTTATTGGAAAACAAATCAGACCTCCTCAGTTTATTGGGGGGGTGTCTGAGTGTGTGATAAGGTTGATGGCAATATTATAATTTATTGGCTGGAGAAGAGGTGGGTTGGGGGAGAGGATGAAGAAAAGGAATTGAAACGGTAAATAGTTGTCCCAGGTCAGGGTACTTAAAGGGGAGGAGGATGGTGAGCAGAGCATTCACAGTGAAAAGGCTGGCTGGTTGCTTTCAGATAGCCTTCCTTTCTACTTTCCGTTCCTGCTTGACTGTTGCATGCTAGTCTCCCACGTCCAGTCTATTCTGCTTCCCCCAGTTCAATTGTTAGCTGTATGTTTCGTATGTGCTGTATCATCCCTGGCTTCTCTTAGCAATGCCCTTTTTACAGCAACCAAACAAACTGTTCCTTTCCTGCAAATATTCTTGAACACGTTTCCCTAAAGTAGGCTTTAAGCTTATTGACATGTACAAAAAAATGTACACAGTGCATTTGTACCTTTTCCAGTTTTTATGTAATGATCTTAATATGGTTTAAGTTGCTTTTCCATCATAAAAGTCCTTAAAGCAATTGGCTTGCAAATAATTCTGACTAGTATGCAAGAAATAATTTCTTTCAGCGTCATGTGCGACATCTGGATTTGGGGAGTGAAAGAAAAAAATGTAGCTCTTTACAGGTCTCCTTGGATGATCTTGCTGATTGTAGGTGGGCATAGAGATTTCAGTTAAGAATGTTCCTTAAATTCCACCTCCTCTAAATCTGTCAGGAAACCAAAAGGACATTTAATCTATCAGATTTGCATATGATTTTAAACTGGTTTAGAGAGAAACGGTTAGTTTTCCAATTTGGGAGGGGAGTTGTATGAATAATCTACAGCAAGGGTGTCAAACTGCCGGCCCATGGGCCGGACGCGTCATCTGGAAGCTGCGCCCACCCCATTGCCGGCAATGACAATGGCAAAACCGTCCCAATACGTTGCGCGACGTCACGAGTTTGACATGTCTGATCTACAGTATGCAGTGTTTTAGAAAAAAAGGAACCTTTTGCTATGTGACAGTGAAGGAAGAAAACCCTAAACAGGTGCCTTGTAGAGTGCATTGAATCATAAGCTAATATGTTTATTTTGCAGCTCCTTTGGGATAATGCAATCCCGTGAATCGTGGCCAGGTTCAGTGTTGCAGGGTCTTTTAAGCTAGCAGGGAGGGGAACTTCTATACCAAATGTAGCAACCTTAGAATCCAGCTGTCTTCACCTGCACGTTTTGTCTATGACGGCTTTGGGGATAAAATATTCACAAACGTAACATCAACATTTCTCTTTTTTTAAAAAAAATAAATAAACATTGAATTGGCCAAAATAGTAGTGATACCTCTGGAATGACGGTACTTATCCTTGCTGCCTCCTTGCTGAATTTATTTGTGAAAGTCCTAAAACGCAAGTTCTGTGTTGCCTCACGCAGGAAATGAATGTGTGCCTGCCCTCCTCCTCAAACAGAAATGTAATAGATTTCAGTAGGAACTCGGGGACTGAAGTAGACTAGCAGGCTGAATAGGCTGCGGGCTCAAAAGCAAGCCAATTGTGTTTCAGTGTGGCAAGAAGGCTCAATTATTGAATAGAGAATTGTTTTCTAGGCAATATTGAGGGTTATCAGCAGGCTAAGCCTAGAAATAGTGATACTGAGACAATTTTCTTTTGTGTTAGGACTAATGATCATGTCCCAATCCATCAGAAAAATAATTGTTTTTGTTTTCTGCCGTACTTCAGCCACCCTTCCAGACTGCCTGGCCCCGAGGCCCTTCTGCCCATGTCCCCGGAAGAATTCGATGAGGTAGTACAAGCAGTAACTCCTGCCGAAATTATGGTGAGTAAATAACAATCGGGTTGTTTTGTGGTCTAACAATGCATTAAGCTGCTTTTGTAACGAGCCTGCCATCTCCAAGAAAGAATTGCGTAAGAAGCACTGTAGCTATCCTTGAAACATAGTAGTCTATGATAACAGGTATGTTGTCCTTGTAATTTATGAATTCTGCAGGTACATTGTTTCAGTTGTCCCTTCCTGCCAGTTTGGGCCTTCCACTTGAAGTCAAAATTACAGCTGTTTCTATGTTAAGTGCCCTTGTGATCTAACTTATCCTTAAAGGCTTTTTCTCTTATCTTAGCTGCAACAACGCTCATTGGAGCAAAACATAGTGGTGAGATTTTTTTTTAACCTGGTAGCTCATAAAGCCCTTCATGGCATGGGACCAGGATACTTACGGGACCGCCTTCTGCCACATACTTCTCTACGACCGGTGAGAGCGCACAGGTCTCCAGGTCCCGTCAGCGAAACAATGTTGTCTGGCGGGCCCTAGGGGGAGGGCTTTCTCTGTTGTGACGCCCGCCCTCTGGAACCAACTGCCTCCTGAAGTCCGCGTTTCTCCGACTCTCCCGGCCTTCCGGAAAAATCTAAAAACTCATCTTTGCCGGCAGGCCTGGGGATGATTGTGGTTGATTGTTGAATTGAATGTGTGTTTTTTATTGATTTTTTAGATATCTTTGGGTTTTTTTTATTGTAATTCATTGTTATATATATGTTGTTAGCCGCTCCGAGTCCCCGGAGAGGAGCGGCATACAAACCCAAATAAAATAAAGTAAATATATGTTTTCTCTCTTACAGATGTGCACAGAATGTACGCCGTGAACCCTGACAAGGCCAGCTGGCATAAAGTTTTAGTGACTTTACCTGCAGGTGTCCTTACCTGCGGTTTCTAGAACCCATAGGAGTTTTATCACGTAATCTCTTTTAGAGGCTTTATATCTCGTAATGTTGTGTTTGATTTACTGGTTTACTGCAAGAGCAGCTTGAAACTTCAGAAATGCTTGTTCGCTACTAAAAATATTTAGCTAGCAATCCTGTATGTAGCTGTTTTCATGGTGTCATGTTCAATATTTACAGCTTTATATATAAGGTTGTTTAGGTTCAGTTGGACCCGTGTGTGAAAAGGTAGAAGTCTCTAACTCCTCTGCAGAGCCTCTGGGTCTGAACAATTATCTTTTTATCTTGGGGTAGATGCTTGATAGTTATTGCTGCCATACCACTCTACTCTCAGGTTGCTGGGTCCTCCCCCTAGCACTAGTTGGTCAGTAAGTTCCAATAACCTCTGCTGCCCTTCAGATGAATAAAAGGTAAAAATGAATTTCTATAACAGTTTCCTTGTGAGACTGGTAATGATTTCAATCGTCTTCTGCCCCATTCCTCTCAAGCAATAAAATCTAAGGGTTTTTTGCTTAGGAAAAAAAAATGAGCCGTGGTGGCACAGTAGTGAGAACGCAGTATTGCAGGCTAATTCTGCTGATTGCCAGCGGTTCGATCGTCACGTGCTCAAGGTTGACTCCCAAGGTCATAAAATGAGGACCCAGATTATGGGGGCAATATGTTGACTCTGTAAACAGCTTAGGGAAGGCTGTAAATCACTGTGAAGCGATATATAAGTCTAACACAGGGGTCGGCAACTTTAAACACTCAGAGAGCCATTTGGACCCATTTCCCACAGAAAAAAAAACACCGGGAGCCACAAAACCCTGCTGCTTCCCCCCCCCAGCACTCCACCGCTGCTGCTGCTGCTGCTGTGGAGTGCCCTGCCGTTGCACTTTTCCCTACTTCCCCCATACGGAGCGCCCTGCCACCGCTTTTCCATCCTCCTGCACGGAGAGCCCTCTGCTGCTTTTCCCTACCTCCCCCACACAGAGCGCCCCACTGCTTTTCCCTCCTACCTCTCCTGCGCTGAGCACCCTGCCATTGTGGCTTTCCCCAGCAGTGAAGGGGGAGTTTGGGAGGCAGCAGCAGGGCATAGCCCAGGCATGGCCCAGCAGCAAAGCTCGTCCTCCCCACTCAAGGCGCAGCAGCAGGATTGCTCTCAATAAGGCGGGTGTACCTGGCTCTTAGCAGGTTATTCTCTATCTCTTTGCCTCCGTCTCTCTGTCTCTGTCTCTCTCTCATTTCAATGTTCTCTGTTTTTCAAATATTTTTATTAAGGATTATAAATGAAAAGAGTAAAAGCCAGTGCAAACTATAAAAACTACAAATAGAAAAGAAAAAAATTGCAGGGAAAAAAAAGACAGGAGAAAGAAGGGGGGGAAACCCTTTCTCCTTCATCCCAACAGGTAAAAACAATTTTAGTAGCGTATCTACCATCTTTAAATACAGCATAATTATCGCCATACCTCATCTCTTAATTTTAAAAAAATCAAAATATTTCATTAAACGTTACTAAAAGTCCCAGTAAGGACAACCACATATATTTTCTCTCTCTCTTTCTCCCCAATATATCATTTAGCTCTGATAAAATAAGCCACATTTATAAATCTTCCCTGAATTTTTAAAAATAGTGATTAACTGCTTCAAAAAAACAAAACTAAAAAAACCTAGCTTGCTGTTTGTGTTTCAAAACAAAAATCTTTCAAAATTTAAAAAATATTCTGTAAGTCCAATAAGCCTTCATTTATCACTTCTCATGCAGTTGAAGAAAGCGGAGGCACAGCAGAAAGCAGCTTTCTTCAATGGGGATCATGGCCACTCGGGGGGCCTCTGCAAAGCCTCACGACAGTGGCATTGGCACCTCCCCCCACTCAGCCCGTTTCCCCAGCTCCATATAAGATGCTTGGCAGAACCCCCTCCCCTCGCACCCCTGATCAGACCTACGTGGTACCTTCTTTCCATCATCTCTTCCACCGCGCGTGCAGTTCCAAAAAGAAAAGAAGTTTGTGGGCAGTCCCACAAACAAAAGTGGGGCTAAAAAAGTTTGATCAATCAGTTTCAACTTTGCAAGATCTTTCCCCCCCCCCCCGTGAGAAATTGGAATTGATTGATTGAACTTTTTTAGGCCCACTTTTTTTTTTGTGGGACTGCAAATGGCGGAGGACTGGGAGCTGCAGTAGAGGGATGAAAGAACTGCACACAGCTCCAGAGCCGTGGATTGCCAACCCCTGGTCTAAGGGCTATTGCTATGCTAAGTTAACATTCTTTTTAAAAGTAACTCAAATACTGCAATTAATTCCAGTTTACAAAAATGCATGCAGTTCTCTTGAAAGATCATAAGATGGCGCTAGCTCACTGTAATCAATGGTCTCAGGAGAAAGACTGGGATCAAGTTTCTAGCTCCCAATAAATATTAAAAGGGAAAAGTAAAACTTGAAATCTCTGAAATTGCACAGAAAGTTCTGCATTTGCAGAGAATAGGGATAAGAGAATAAGGGGTCCCTCATGCATGAAAATAATTATGATTTTAAGACAAAGTCAAATTAGAGCGATTACGGTACCTGTTTCTTAGAGGTAACCTGAATCCTGCAGCAAAGTCCTTTGCTTTGTCCCTGAATCCTTTTGACCTCTTCAAATAATTTTAGCGCGACGTATCGAACTCATCAGATGGTAGGCTTAATTTATTTTTCCAAGCCCAAGCACCCCAGCAACTGCTTCCCATCTTCTTATTTTTCCAGAAATTGGCAAAGGAAATCCAAGTAAACATGGTTGGTGTTTCTATAGTGTTAAACCACATGTAATGTGGTCTTTCTTATTGAGGGAAAGAAGGTTCTACCCACAAATATTATCAGAGTGCTAAGTAATTGGCAGTGCTTCAGAGCAGGGTGTATTTTGTGTCATGTTGCCTGTAATGATCGTAGCTATTGTCAAGTAATTAATAAAGTGCATTTATTGCAGTTTTCTATGGACTATTTTTATGCTGGCCCTGCTTAACAGCAACAGTGCTCCCTTCCATATTTACCAAACGCTTCTTTAGAAAACCAAAGATTGCCCCCTTATATATTAAGGACAAAAAGGTAAACTTAACTACATTTTAGGGCAATGGCACCACAAAGGACAACCTTACAACACAGTATACGCTTCCACAGAATGCAAACTAGATGTGGAAAAAAAAAATCCAAGTTTACTACCTTTATTTATTTAACTTTATTTTATTTGCCTATTTATTATTTTAAAATGCAATGCATTTGGATTTGTAATTCTGAAAATAAATCTTACCTTCAGAATGGTTACACTCAAGTTTAAGTCATGGGAAAATGGTGACAAGCAAAGAATACATTCATCATGGTTTATTCCCTATAATAAAGCCAAACGTCAAGCCAAATCAGTCACAATAGCTCATCAGGTCAGTAAAGTCACTGATAATCCTGCCCTGAAGCTAAAAATGATGCCAGTCCACTGCAACACAAACACACACACACACAAATGAGATAGAGTAAGATGACTGTAGTACTAAGGTATAAATAAAGCTCACTTTTGGAGGTAATAAATAAAATGTTTAAAATTCACTGTTGCATTCTTTTTTTGGAATGAAACCATGAAAGGCAACAGCAGAACTGAACTGAAGATAATGTAAATCCACATATAAGTAAACTAACTCCAGGAGCTACAAAGATTATGAAATACAACTCATAAGAAAAAAGCTATACTATAGTTGCAAGAGATTGGTAGGTACTAAGTAATTTTAGGGGTTTTTTTTTTTGTAATGGCTAAGGGAAAAATAAGCTGTTGGGTAATACGGCCATTTTTTATGTGTTGATTATTTTCTTCAATATTTTTATTTGGTTTTAAAGCAAATAATGGTCAATATGGCCAAACTTTAACTGAAAGGACAAATGTGAAGGAGGGTGGCACTGTGAATGAAATGGCAGGGCAAAAGGGGCAAAAAAATAAATAAATTGACCTTGTGATGCCTTCTACTTAAAAGGTGAATTCCCAGTTGAAAAATCATCAGCATAAATGAGTTTTAACATTTTCACTGAGCAACAGCCAGTTCAGCAGTATACATAACAGTTTGTGACCAAAAACAAATGTGATCACAATGTTTTGCCACAGGTCATAGTTCACCATGGGGAAAACTTTCAGCCAGTTGAATGAGGGGGGTGGGTGGGAGTAAGACAAGAATCTACAGGTGCAGTATTCTCTACTTCCATTCTCCTACATTGTTTGGTCAAAAAGATTCCCTGATAAAAACACTTGGAACAAGAGCTAAGCCCAGGTAGCATCCGTCAGTTCATATGTAAGAAATTACATGATGTAAGCAGGTATTGTGGGAAAACATCTGAGTGCTTTATGTTCCAAGATGTCAGATTGAATCCACAACAGCAACAAATCTCGAAATCTAGCAAGACGACGACTATGTTGGCTCAGGTATACTTGCTGATAGCTTTCTTAGGAAGTATCCATCCAGCAAGCAGGACAAAAAAGCTTCATGAGTATGACCATGGAGTAAAGCTTCATGGAGTTATCCCTTCCCTCCCCACCCCCCTCAAAAAAAAACCCTGTGCGTATAGCCAACAATAATTTCTATCACTTGCACGTAGCACAAGGTAATATTGCTCACAGATGAATAGTTGGGGTTTTTTTTCTGAAAAAGAAACTATTGTTTTTTTTGTGTGCAACAAACAAAGCTGCTGTAACATTGGAACAAAGCAGTACTCGAAAATAAACATCACTATCCAACAGAAACACACCCTTCATTATCATTTTCCACAATTAAATAGATCGTTAACTTTGAATCTCAGTCAGAAGAGTGTTATAGTAAGCCATCTAGGTTTTTCTGTACAGTTTGATTTTCTTTTCCATTACTAGAGTTGTCGGGAGGGGTGTACTGAACTTGATATTCTTGAAGAATTTTGAATACATCGTGATGTCCAAAGTGCAAAGCTTCATCCATAGGTGTATTGTTCCATCTGGAAGACAATTTTAACAAGAGGTGGTAGGTACGTTAAAGGTATCTCAATCTCCAAAAAGCTCTAAGTCAGGCATGTCAAACTGCCGGCCCACAGGCCGGATGTGTCACACCGAAACCGCGCCCACCCCGGCAATGGGGAAAAAGTTCCGATACGTCACGCGATGTCACGTCGCGAGTTTGACATGCCTGCTCTAAGTTAACATGATGATGAATTTACACAAATATTTCCATCCTCCCCTTCTAATGAATACACATCTCTCTGTTTAGCTTCTAAAATGAATGCTGCCTGTAGAAAAAAAATCCCTTCCTGAAAAGTGGGTGCCCACCTGGCTTCCCAAAAACGGAGTTTCAGCTGAGCCTGTCTCCATGCATATTGGAGACTGACTGGAAGGTATGCTGTTTGATGGGCTTCTTTACCACATGCCTCTTAAAACCTCAGCTCCTTCCTTCAGTGATGCATTCTGTACTCACTTGGCCAAACCAGTCTTGGATAGCTTAATCAGGGTAAATCATAATTTGTTTAGTGTACCAAGTATCCTGTCTTCATCTTCAGTTTGAATGAATGCATGTCAAGTCCTATTTTAATATGATGGAAGGACAAGGAAACACCCCAGGTGTACTATAGGACCTGCTATTACCAAATAGTCCAGGTTGAAGCCAACTGGAGCAATTTTATCTGAGGCTCTAGAAAATGCAACTTTGAAGGCAACTGCAATGTCTTCCTAAGCTTTACTAGGTCCTTGATGCAATTGACTTTTTATGATGAAATGATTAGATGGATACAATGGTGGTAGCAAAGAACAACTGTTTTTTCTGCCCTAAAGACAAAACATGAGTTTTGTCTGATGCTTGACTGAATTCCTCTGAATTTTATTCTACTGTCTATTATTTGGTCTTGCTGTTTTATGGTCCTGATCTCTTGGAAAACCAAAGAAGCCATTTGATTTAGCAAGCAGGAGCAATTAAACAAATCATTTCTCTACCCCACATATCTATTAGGGTTTCAATGATATCATTGACTGTGACTGAAAAGGCCCCAGAGCAGCCAAGAAAACTATCCTATTTTGAGGGCAGCCTTTTCTAATAGATTCACTACCCAACCCCATACTGCCTTTCTGTACCTTGATCACTGTCTTCCTATCCTGGATAAGGAAGCAAACCAACAATGTGGCTTGTCATTTGTCAAGGCCAGATATTACTATGGTTGGCTGCATAGTCAGCCAATGGTTGAGACTGGATTTGGCATTTTTATCTACCTATTACATCCTTCCCGCAAACCTGGTATAAGGGTATCATTGCAAGGATGTGGGATGTTCCAAGTAAAGCTGGTTTTGCAATGAACTGATGGGGATTTTGTCAGTGCCAATGGTGTTCAAGTGGTGCTTCAGATGATGTGGAATTGCACCCAATGTGCCTGTTAGTACTATCTTTGCTTTCTTTTGCCATAGTTATTCTACTTCTATTTTCAGGTCTTTGTATTTTGGGATTTTCCTCCAGTTCTTTCTCTTCTCTACTGCTGTCTTTTGATACTGCGACATCCACTATCTAAACTTTCTTGTCTTTCTTACTAATAATTGTTAAATCTGGGGTTATTATTATTATTATTATTATTGATTTTGTGGCTTTGAATCATCATCAACTCCTGGCAACTGCCTGGACAAGTCCCTGCAGTTTTCTTAGCAAGGATTTTCAGAACTGGTTTGTCACTGCCTGCTTCCTAGGACTGAGAGGAAAGAACCGGCCCAAGGTCACCCAACTGGCTTTGTGTTTAAGGCAGGACTAGAACTCATGGTCTCCCAGTTTCTAGCCTAGTGCCTTAATCACTATGCCAAACTGGCTCCAGATATCATATGGGATAGCTTAATTATTGCTATTCTAGCCAGAAACCTAGACTGGTTGGCTTCACTCAGGATGAAAATTACACTTGCCCATAATTACTGGATTTGTGGACTTCAGGAATACATCTGAAATGGCATTCACTGTCTTTGCAAAAATAATAATAATCTAGCAATCTAGATCAAACTCTTGAACTCAGAGAGATGTATTTTCCTTCCTTACCATCTTCTTAATGTTCTGGATTTATTAAGCATTCTAGCCTTGTTATCAAAAAATAGACTGTATTTTGTATTTTTTGTTCAGAATAGGGACAGGGAAGACTATTCTTAAATAGCAAATGGCAATTGAGCTTAAAATGGAAGCTTCTTAAAATACCTTGCCTTTCTAGGAAAATTATGGTATATAATTTGGAAGCAGGTATTTAAGAAATAGCTCATGTTCATGACTAAATAGAGAGAGAAAGAAAAAAATATGTGAACTGCACCAGGCCTGAACATCCCACTTCACAATTCACACTACTGATTATTTTTTGTTCCATCCAAAGTGGTGTTCTATCACCAACAGAAGTCTTAATATAACTGACCCAATCCTAAGGTCTTCAAGTTCGTTTATTTTAACTTTACTTGCTAAATGAATTGATGCTAGACCAGACTGTTCTGTCTGCAGCAATGTTGAAAAGCCATAAAACTAAAGGAGAAATTCAAATTAAAGCTAATGATTAATTTTTGTAAACCAAGAATGGTGTAAGTACACATACACATCTCAGGAATGTTAACTGCGGGGCATTCCAACTCAGCGTTTCACTTAGATGAACTTAAATCCAGTGAACTCAGGCGGTTGAGACTTGTCTCCTGTACTCAATAAAAATGGGGTAACTGTGTTAACTTGCAAGGAGAGGCATGTATGCTGACAAAATAATAATAATCTGGAGCGTGTTTATTTAAGATCTACCACTATATTATCTGGGTGACTTTGGGCCAGTCATTCTCACTCAGCCCTAGGAAGAGGGCAATGGCAAGCCACTTCTGAGATCTTGCCAACAAAACTGTAGGGACTTGTCTAGGCAGCTGACAGGAGTCAACACTGACCCAAAGGCCAACATACGTACATATGTTATTATACTGTTGCCTTGATCCCTTGACATCTCCCACCCAAAGGATTCTACATTTTGCTCTGTAAATAAGTCCAAGGCTTATTCCATTTCCACATCTCAACCCCAATACTGTACCCAAAGATGTAATTGATGACTAACTTAAAGAGGCAGAAGTTTCATTACACTATGTGTAAAGTATCAGATTTTTAGGGTATGAATTCCTTGCAGCCTTCTACCTATGAAGCCAGTGCTAGCATGCGTCACTTTTAACAAAATTAATTAATTCTCTACTATACTTTTCATGCAGATGCTCACCTGTCTTTGGGGAAAGGATTCACTTTGCACGCTTCCAGCAAAAATTTAACTACCTCTACATGACCTAAAATACAAAAAAAGACATAAGTGCGTAGACTCATTATATTCCCCATACCCAAATATAACAGCATGTTTAGATATTATTCACGGTCCCAACCTTCTGCAGCTGCTACGTGCAAAGCTGTCCGAGAATCATAGTCTCTCTGTTCCATATCCATACCCGACAAGGCAAACCTGAAAAATGGAAGGAGAAGAAATCTGATCACAAATGACAGAGTTACATTATCAGCTGCTCCTAAACATTTGGTTCATCAGGATTATTTAAAGCTGGCTGCCATGGGATGAAGCACTTGCTTTTTAGGAAAAGAATTCCCACACGGGGAGGGGCAGCAATCAAGCCAAAATGTGGGGGGGGGGCATGGAGCCCACAGGGTGCCAAGGGAATCTCTATTTCCACTGGTCCCATGTGGGGAACTGCATTGTAGCATGGTTCTCGGACACAATATTTGGACTATTGTTCAATCCTGATTAAAACTGGAAGCCTTCTTATGTTATGCTGAAGCAGAGGGGAATTGAAGAACTGCATCAAGCACTGAATTAATTTTAGCTCCTCAGTGTATTTCTCCCTTATGCTATTTTATGCTTTCTTTCCCGTCCCATTGCGTCTATCATCTATCCACAAATTCTTTTTGCAAAGTCTGCTTTTGCTATCAAATCCTCTTTTAACTAATAATGGCTTATCCAGCCATCAGACAGCCACACATAGAAAGACAGCTTAAAGGCATTTACTCTATTTGGATGAAACTCAGCAAAATCAGAGGCCTTTGGGTAGACTGAGTCCCCAATAAGTTTCCAAGCATTCCAGAGCAACCAATCAATCAACTTTTATTTCTTTCAACCACTGGGATAAGACAGAGGCAGCCTGACCAACTAAGGCAGAGCTAAAATAAAGGCAGAACTACCACCATCATTTTTACTGCATATTTCCTTAGATTTTTTCTCTGATCTGATTCTTCTCCTCTTCAAATGTCCCACTTCACACCTCCAGCTTCCAGCACACTTCATAGCACACTTCCAGCACACTTCCAAGCTGGGCTTTGAACTGATTTCCCCACTGGACAAGTAGTCCATGGACGGTGGGTGGTAATACCTTGGCAGATTTGTAATAATAGGTGGAAATGAGCTTAGGAGCCAGGGGGAAGAGCCACAGTCAGAGTATGGTCAGACAAGAGGCAGCTTAGCCTGCCAAAGGAATGTGGGCATGGCAAACATCTCAGATGAGACACACACACCCTAGTTTCTTGGGCTGTAAAGATGGGACAGGGGTCGGAGACAGAGAGATGCATTTTGAGACTTGCAGGATTCTGTTAATGTAGCCTTACAATAAAATAAAATTAGTTCATCTGGTTGTGTTTTCTATCTAGACTATCTTGCAAGGCTGACAGGATTCCTCCACAGCAAGGCAGATCAAATCCAGACAGTGCTTGAATGGGAGAGCCCCAGGCAATTTGAACAGGGTAGTAGATTGGGAAGGAAATGAAAGTGCCTCCAAAAGGCAAACAACTTCTGTACTGCTGCCAAGAAATTCAGCAGTGTGTGTGTGTGTGTGTCTGCTGTTAACAGCAGTTAAGCTTGACTTGGAGAGTCTTTCTCATTTCACAGAGGAGGAAAGTTTTGGGGGAGCAGGGATGATGGATGGGCATGTTAAGAAATTGTAACTCTCTTCTGCAAGGGAACTGGGATAAAATAAAATTTGTCCTATTTGCTCTGACCAATTGATTGGGTTAATTGTCTCTATGGGAAGAGAGGATTCTCCACTTTAGAGAATCGTAATTTTGTATTGGGGGGAGGGGAGGAAGAAAAGGGATTGCTTTAATTCTGGGAGGAAAAGGCCCTTTTGATCCTGTGTTTATTTTGACAAGTGCACATGCATGTATGAATCGAGAATGGCTGAGACACAGAATTACAACTGAAACACATACAGCAGACACACATTTTATTTAAGTGTAACTGTCTTAAGCAAACATTGCCTTCTAAGATTGACTTTACCTTCTAAGTGCAGACACATCTCCTGTATATGCAGCAAACAAAAGATTTATTACAGATTTCACCTGAAAGAAAGGAAAGAAAAATTATTTATGAAGTTATTGGCATAGAGGGGAAATGTGTGGGTGATGATGACATCCCCATACTTATATTAAAAGTTGTCTCATTTTGCTGTCATTTTGTTTGTTATGGAGACCTCTGGTGCTGGGGCAGGCTTTTTTTTTGGTGGGAGGGGGGTTGAAAGGAGATAGAGTAATAATCGTTGTGAGAAATATCTAAATCTATTCTGTCAACCTGATTGGGCCTTAAGGCCAATTTAGGGTTATACATATTCTCAGTGCTTTTTTTCTAAAAAAAAAAAAAAGGTGCCGGAACTCACACATGTCATACAACCCGCCTTGCCTACCCTACAAGGTTCCATCCAAAAAAGGTGCTGGAACTCCATTCTGGGCTTTCTATGACAACCCCCCCCTGCATATTCTACTATTTCAGAAAGACTGGACAATTTCAAAGCTATTGAACTGAGCTGTCCTCAAATTGCACTTAAAGAGTGATACATCTCAAAAGAGTTATTTGCATATACATAGATCATGGGTGTCCATCTTTTTGGCTTGCCTGGGCCTCACTGAGTGAAGAGGAATTGTCTTGGGCCACATATAAAATATATATTATCATTAATGTATATAAATCACGTAATAATATTGGGGCCACATTACTAGCTGTCCTTGGCTTCATGCGGTCCACAGGCTGTGGGCTGGAAACAACATGATATGATATGATATGATATGATATATGATATGATATAAACTTTGCAATGATTAGGTACAGAGCATTTTAGATACAGAGCTATGTATAATTATACTAAGTAGTCATCCTTTGTTCACTTCTTCTACCATCCCATAAATATGAAAAAACAAAAGCCAAAAGATTATTCACTCTTCAAATGCAAATTGTTTTCATTGTTTAAGTGTAGGTCTAGTTTTTTTTATGATGAAATCTGATCTACTTAACTTTGACCATTTTTGTGCTTTAGAACAATTTTATGGTCTAAATTATGACAATATTTTTCCTTTCACAAAATTAAATATTTTACGCAAGCAGAGCTCCACCACCCTCATAGGTATCAGTAGTTATTCCCATTCCTAGAAAATATCCCGCAATGGCCTGGGCATTAAAAAAAAAGAAAATCACATGCAGAATCATCAAATATCTTTAAATGATCTTGTGAGCATTCATTAACTTGTCTGAGAGCTTGCGTAAGCTTAGATCTTTGCTCCAGGTGAGAGATTTAAAAGCTTATGCAGTATCAAGGTTGGGAAAAATGATTGTGGAACTTCTTTGTGAGGTCAGAAACATCTGATTTATCTATTTAATATCTCATCTTGTATTACTTTTAAAAATAACTCAAGGCAGTGAACATATCTAATTCTCCTCCTTCCATTCTCCTCACAACAACCTTGTGAGCTGGGTTGGGTTGACAGAGAGTGACTGGCCCAAAGTCACCCAGTTGGCCCTCATGTCTAAGGTGGGACTAGAACCTATGGTCTTCTGGTTTCTCTCCTTCCCTTTTGTGAAGCCTTGTCCATAATGTCAGATCAGTCTCAGCTTTTCTTTGTACAGACAAAGAGGACAGTCCCCTTCTCCATATACAAAGAGATATGAAGCCATCTAGAATGAGTGGAGGACCGTGAGAATGAAAAAGACCAAACTTTCCGTGATTGATCTCACCTCCATTATTATATATTTAATAGAGTCTACTATGGTTGTCAAGGAAACGCCAATAGTTTCCATGAAAATCACAATTGTGCAAATAAACAACATCTATTTGCTGATCTCCCCCAAAGTGGAGACAAGAGAGGCTGGAAGGAATTCTGTCCCAGACTTCCTTCTGATGAGTTGGATTTGGAGCTGGGGGTTTTTTCTGGCATTTCTACAAAATGCTACATGTATTGCTGTCAAATTGCCAGTTGTTATGGCCTCCATTCAGCTCCTTTCATAAACAATTTGTAGCTCCTGAACAGTTCAATTCTTTGTTTTATGCCTCATATATTGAAGAATTTGCAACCACAAATGAGATCCAAGGATGTGGGAAATTACAGCCACTACTAAAGTCAGATGCAGTTGTAAATATGATTCAAAATGTGACTTATTTACTTGCATGGGCAGATAAGAGATAAAACAGTCCTTGACCATTTTTCCTTAGGTACCCAAAGTCAATGAGAAATTAGTCGAGGCATATGAGATAACAATACATTCACAAAGGTTTAGTGTTCCCAGAAAGCAAGTTAATTAAAACACTTTTGGCCCAGTATTTCAACTTTTCTAACCTTCTGGAATAACAACCTAGTAGCTTCTTTACTTATATTGCCCAGAGAGCAAAAGCTATAAAAAGTTGAAGTTTCAATGAAACACAAATCTTACAGGAATCATCTCATCAAAAACATTTATAAAATAATGTTAAACAAACCCATAATGAAGAAATTAAAACCAATCCACAATACTAAAAGTGCTATAAGAGTATACGCTATAAAAGGAGTCAGTTTTTGAATATTATTATTTAAAAACTCTGGATTAAATTTGTCCCAGAATTAAAGTTAATTAGTTCAACTGAAATGGTACTCAAAAATGCATTTACCTCTCAAAATGAGAATTTGAACATGCGCAGAACAACCAAAACAATTGACTGGCAGATTACTTAAATTTGCAAGGGAGAAACAGAAAAAGAAGGGGTACAAAAAGATATGGAAACATGTCAAACAAGAAATTGAGAAAAATTTAATTACTGAAGAAGCATGAGATACAAAACCCAATTATTAGTCTGCTAATTTATTTTCTTGCTTTTTTAATTTATTTCTTCTTAATATCATTAGGATAGTTACTGCACAGATTCTTTTTTGAAAAATTAATGGATGGTATTAAGTGATGGAGGTTAGAAGATAGACGGCTATATAAATATTTTAGATAAAACAGATAAAATAAATAAAGCAGACTACACTGATCCAAGAAAGCACTAGTTTGTCCTATTACTTTCTTTCAAGAAGCTGCTCAGAAATTCTCAAATGAATACAGTGGTACCTTGGTACTCATTGTTAATTGGTTCCGGGGGGCGTGACGAGTACTAAAAATGACGAATGCCAAACAAACCACATGATTTGATATATGACCCTTTGTTTCAGCCGAAAAGGCTAGCAAGTCATGAGGCAGCTCACACTGACAAGTTCTACCTTGCATGACAAGTACCAAACAAATGACATGTACTGGGACAAAATTTTCACGTCAAAATGAGTTGAGTACCAAATTTGACGAGTTTTAAAGCAATCGAGTATCAAGTTAGGACTGTAATTTCTAATGTGGTTAGCTAGTCTTCATAATGTCTTTAGAACGCAAACTTCCCTGTGGGGTTCAAAACTGAATTATCCCTTTCTTTGCCTCAAACCTGAAGCTCTAACGCAAATAAAAATAAATCCCTAGAATGAATTTGTCTTGCTTAAAGCTGAATTAATTTTCTAAAAAATTAATGCTTGCCATCTCAGCCATTTAACCTTTGCTTTGCTTTCTTGCCAACTCCACTTTTGGCTCTAAGGAAATGTTCCAATCCTTTAGATTTCAGATTAAACACAGAAACTCTATTTTCCATTTCATCATGCTGTCAAATGAAGGGAAGCAGAACGAGTAAATGTCTGATTAGAGGAACGCATACTTATCTCACAGACTGGTGTAGTGTTCGCCAGAATTTTCTTGACACAAAGGAATCCTAATCCATGCCAAATATTTAACACTTATTAATAAGAAAGTGTGTTGTTCCTGAACAGTATCCATTTCATTCTTTAAACATGTATAATCTGTCCTGATTAACTAAATTCATTGAGCAAGCACACATACTGTTGTTTTGGGCTTGGGCACCTTTGGGAATTCTGAAAGGATCTGGTGGCTGTGATCCGAAAATGGCTGCTGTGAGCGGTTTACCTATTCACAAAATGATTGGGATGTAAGCATAGTGAATCACAACCCCATTTATCAGAAAGCAAACTAGTCCTTAGTCCCACACAAGTGGGAAGAGGCTTTTGCAGGGAGGAATGGTCAAACAATGAAGATGATGGCCGTGGCCATGCAGTCAAAGCTCTGACCCTGTTTAATGTCTGTTGTATGCACAACACATGTAAAAAAAGAGGCAAGATTTCAATTGTGGGGTTTCTGCTGCCTCCTTGACTTTGTTGACCCCTTCACAGATGCTTATGAGCCACGTTCTGCGTTCCAGAAGCATTCTTGTACATCAATACAGTGTGG
This sequence comes from Bothrops alternatus, assembly GCA_034064705.1. Lineage (NCBI taxonomy): Eukaryota > Metazoa > Chordata > Lepidosauria > Squamata > Viperidae > Bothrops > Bothrops alternatus. The sequence continues at coordinate 23,264,461 of JARGCV010000052.1, read as the reverse complement.
AGTTACTACTTTGTTTTGCAGATTCCAATTTTCTTTTTTAAAAAAAATATCAAAAGTCTCTCTTGGAAGCTAAGGAAACCAAGCAGGTCAAGGAGCCTATTTGCATCAAAAGAGCAAGCTGTAGCCTCATTTTGCACACACCTACTTGCTATGTGCAGTTCACCCTTAACTTTCTCTTTGGGCTACAAACACAGGTAGAACAACTGGGGAAATAGAGACTGGCTCCAACTGAAACGGTGGCCTTCTATAAGGCATTACTTTCACAAAGCCGTCCTTGATTTCAGTGGCATATGAAGCCCACAGCCCAATTCATAAGCAGTCAAGCGATCAAACGTTTACTAAATGAACTCCTTTGGGAGCAAGCCACCCAAAGTAGAAAATGCTTCAACAGCTGATGCCCTCTCAAGGACTTTGCACTTATTATTAACAGGAGATGCCTTCCATAATCCAGCTCAAAGTGGGATTAACTCAGATATGCAAAGAATAGATCCTATCCTTTCTGAGATGAATGTGTTTCCTGTGGAGTTGGGTTATGAATATTCCACATTTGTAATTAAGTCTCTCCATCCCATAGTGAATAAAGGCAATCCCCAAGAATTCCAGGATATACTTACTTTGGGTTTCTTTAAAAAAGGAGGGAATGCAGAAAAGAACTTATCTTCCTGTGCCTTTAATAACCTGGATTAAATTTCATCCATGCTTGGAGTCAGAGTAGCTAAAAAAAAACTGGCTAGCCTAACATTCAGCTTCTTCATGCGTGGACTGTTTGCAATGCTGCAAAGATTGGAGGAACAAAACAGGAAAACCTTTGCTGCCTGTTCATTGAAAACCAATGACTTCATCCAAAAGGCTTTTGGGCTTTATTTTTTTTTCCCCTCCATTGTTTCAATGGGCTGTCTAAAGTAGGGATTTGCACACACTATCTCTTCATTCCTGGACTGTTTAGATGGGGAAGCTGAATGAATGCTAAACCAGGAATGGCTCCTGGTGGGATTCTGACATTCCACTGGCCTGGGGACATCTATTCAGAAACTCTTAGTAAGGGCTATGAGTCTGATTCTCCCCCCTCAGCTTTCCTACAAACGTGCTAGCTATCACTTTAAAGTGCTGTGGGGGAGGCTTTTATTTCTCACTGCTGGCTGCACTATTCAGGAGGAAATGTTGTTGGAAGCAGGCATTCAGAATTTGTTGGAAATGTCTAGGGTTTTTTGGGGGGGGTTTGGAAATTGGTTTGTCTAGCATTTATCTTTGCATTCACTGTGCAGTCAAGTCAGAAAACGAGAAAAAGTTATCTAGCTCAATGTGGTTTTAATACAATTTTGAAAATGGAAATCCAGTTGAAGAGATGCAATAAAATCAGTCACAGTAGGTTACAGAGCTATTTCTGGCCTTCAGTCCAATAAGATTAATGAAAGTAGATCAGGAAGATGGGATTGCAATACTTTTGATTTCTAAATCTCTTGCATGTCCTATTAGTTATTAAGAGCAGAAGATAGTACACTTTTTCTTGCTCATTCCAAACTTCTCTTGAGAACTGATGAAAGGATAAAGATGGTAGAAAGATGGAAAAGCCCCTATTCATTCATGTGAAGAAGCTCCATCCTCATATATGTCTGCCTCATCACAGGAAGAATGAAAGCTGTTACTATTGCATACTTCAGAAATCATATCATAGGAATTAATAGCCTATAGTACCTGAGACTTCTGCCCAGGTCACTCTTAAAACTTTTGTTTGATCCAAAGGACTAGAGAGGTTCCTGTCTTATCCAGATATACAATGGAAGAAGACAAGGAGGTGACAGGTGACAATTTTTGGTGGCTGTTTCCCTTCTTTGGAGCGGCTTATCTCCCAAGTCTGGCTCTTCCAGAGGGTGTTTGGAGTTTAAGCAGCTAGAGTAAAATCTGGGTCATTAATAGTGGTACAGTTCTGCTTTGTTATTGTTAATATGATCCTCATTACATATACTCAGAGTCATCAAGGGAAAAACGTCAGGTTGAATTTCAAGGGTATCAACAACAATCGCCACGATTGATACAGAATGTCTGCAGCCTTTTACCTAGGAATAACTACAGTCATGTCCACATGGGACCTGTGGAAAAAATATTGATTTTAATATCCAACAAGGAATCATAATAATAATAATTTTTATTTTGCGGTCACAGACCAAAATGCAAGTGCAACAAAAGAAAACACAAGAAAAATATAATCACAAACAATTAACACCAGAAGCCTTGCTAAAGAAAATTACAACGTTCTCCTCTAGTAGTTACAGCTCTTAAAAGAAATTTAGAAACCTGAGAAGTAATGTACAGTAGGAGGAGCCATCCCCTAGACAATATAAGACCAAATTACTAACATTAGAACCAGAGGGATCAATTCCAAGGACAGACAATAATTTAATTCTGGCTGTGTTATACATAGGGTAGTATGATAAGACATGCTCCACAGTTTCAACCTCAGCCCTATCACAGGGGCATAGTTGCTCACTAAACAGGAGCCTCTTGAATCGCCCATCGAGTAGTGCTGAGGGCAAGACATTGAAACGGGCTAGGGAAAAGACTCTTCTATACTTGAGGATGGTTAGAGTATAGAAATATGAAGCCATCCTCAATCCATAATTATTAAAATGTCTGAAGATCAAAGGGGAGCAGGTTTTGTTGGCTCTGGCTCCTAAGTATTGCAAATCTATGTCCACAAGCCATTGGACTACCCTAAACTGGGCGTCCTTGAGACCATAATCTCCCAGAGCATCCCCCCTAAAACCTAGCAAGTGGAGTTTCTTCGTCAGCTCCCTCTCCCAACGAGAAGTATGAGAGTCAGCAAACACCAGGGAGAGGTAGCAACCAGGGACTGCCGAAAAGAGCACCCGAAACCACCATTTAAAGGTGTTAATCCACGCCATGCATTCGACTGAACGAATGCCCAGTTCCAGGTACATCGAAGCAAATCCAACACAGGGAGGAAGACCCAGAAATTTCCTAAGGAAAAACAGCCTGGGTTCTTTCAATACAATCCTTGAAACCTTGTATCCATATGGGAATTCTATAAAGAGTTTGGGCCAGGGTTTTGGCTTTATATATACGCAGAGCAGAAGGAATAAACTGGCCTCCTTGGGTAAAAAAAAAATCTTATAATCTGCTGATGGCTACAGGAGGCCGAATTCAGCACCTGGGTTCAATGTTTAGTCCAAGGACCAGTATTCTGAAATTGAATACCTAAATACTTAAAATGGAAAACCTGCCTAACAACATTACCATTGATAGCCCAGTTGTATGATTTCCGGGCTCTAGAGAACACCAATACTTTGGATTTGTCATAATTAATAGACATATGGTTCTCAGCACAGTAGGACCCAAATGCAGAAAGTAATCTTTTTAAACCGAGCCTTGATTGTGATAGAAGGACCGCATCGTCAGCATAAAGAAGCAGACTCTTCGTATTTAACAACTTTGGGGCATGGGACTCAATGCGTGCAATGTAAGAGGCCACAACAAGGGATCATAGTCCCTCAATCAGGTGTGAATGTCCCCTAGTCCAGGAAGACTTTCTCCCTCCTCCTTTTATTGGCTGACATCTTACCGATTTACCAAATTCAGTTTCACAAGGAATGTACACACCCTTTCATAATTCAAAAGAAGCTGAAGCAGATTGATGCAGAAGCTAAGTCAGGGGTTCTCAACCTTGGCCACTTTAAGACTTGTGGACTTCAACTCCCAGAATTCCTCAGCCAGCTTTGCTGAGGAATTCTGGGAGTTGAAGTCCACAAGTCTTAAAGTTGCCAAGGTTGAGAACCCCTGAGCTAAGTTCTTCTCTGAATGTCATTTTCTTAAGCTTTCCTAATGAATTTGTCTTCTGCAAAAAGCTCTCATTTTTCACTTAACTTGCTCTACCTTGTCCAGTTTTTCTTGTCCATCTAAAACAGGCCTGTACAATATGTAAAGAAAAAAGGGATATGATGACAAATTAAAAATAACTGTGGGTCACAAAGAATGGAATACGGACCAGCTGTTTAGAAGGTAGTAGAGCTATAGCAGTAATGAAGCTGGCAGTGTTGTTATGAGGCCTGGAGGAATTGGCAGTTTTTCAAGACAATAGGTACTTCTTGGTAGTGCCGATGATTTGGCAGCAGTGGATTTATTTTTTAAAGAGGACTAGCATGCCACACAAGGCTTTTTGGCAGGCCGCAATCAGGCCATGGACTGTTATTTGGACAGACTTGAACTAGAGCTTTGACTATGGAAGTCGAAGGTCGCTATGGTTAGACCTTGGATTATGTTGTCTCGCAAATGGCTAATTGCAACTATTAAATATTATATCTTTATTGGATTGCAGTGAATGCCTTTAGCTTCATATATTCTTCAGCAACATTGCATTAATAGTGTTTCACTTTTGGACTTAAATTATGTTTTACAATCTAAAATATCTGGTCCCGACAAAAGGGGGGTCATATATTGTGCACATAATACAAGCTGCCATGGCCGCTGCATTTGTCTTCCGGGAAAAATGCCCTTGACACAAGTAAGCCCACTATTCAATCTGAATGGTTTCTCGTGTACTCTTGAGGTTTTATCTCCCAATATGGCCATCTTTATTGATGGCCATATTGGGAGATAAACATGATGATGATGTTATCCATTCAATTGTGTCTGGCTCCTGGCGATTCTATGGGCCAGATCTCTCCACATCTTCCGATCTTGCACTGCTTTAACTATCCATATTGCTGGCATTGGATGGGCGTTAACAGATTAAGGCTCAACCCTGACAAGACAGAGTGGCTGTGGGTGATGCCTCCCAAGGACACTTCAATCTGTCCTTCCATTACCCTGGGGGGTGAATCTATATACCCCTCGGAGAAGGTTCGCAACTTGGGTGTCCTCGATCCACAGCTGACATTGGAACATCATTTATCGGCTGTGGCGAGGGGGGCATTTGCCCAGGTTCGCCTGGTGCACCAGTTGTGTCCTTATTTGGATCGGGAGTCTCTCCTCACAGTCACACATGCTCTTGTCACCTCGAGGATCGACTACTGCAATGCTCTCTACATGGGGCTGCCCTTGAAGAGTGTTCGGAGACTACAATTAGTGCAAAATGCAGCTGTGCGAGCAATTGTGGGCCTTCCATGTTGTGCCCACATTTCGTCAACCCTCCGCATGCTGCATTGGTTGCCTATTGGTCTCCGAGCGCAATTCAAAGTGCTGGTCATTACCTATAAAGCCCTCTATGGCTCTGGACCAGGATACTTACGGGACCGTCTTCTGCCACATACTTCCCTACGACTGGTGAGAGCGCACAGGGTCGGCCTCCTCCGGGTCCCGTCAGCGAAACAATGTCGTTTGGCGGGTCCTAGGGGGAGGGCCTTCTCTGTTGTGGCGCCCACCCTCTGGAACCAACTGCTCCTTGAAGTCCGCGTTTCTCCCACTCTCCCGGCCTTCCGAAAGAACCTTAAAACTTATCTTTGCTGGCAGGCCTGGGGATGATTGTGGGTTGTTGTTCGAAAGTTGTATGTGTGTTGGGTATCTATTTTTAATATTTTGATGTTTTGTATATGTTGTGAGCCGCTCCGAGTCTCCGGAGAGGAGCGGCATACAAATCAAATCAAATCAAATCAAATAAATAAATAAATAAATAATTCTTTTTGACACATAAAATCTTACATGATTGGGCAGCCACAGAAATAGCAATTAGAAATGAATACAAATAGCCTGTCAGCCAAACCATTGCTTGCCCTTGCTCTGAAAAAAAGCAAAAGCTACTCCAAACAATATTGTATCTCTAATAATAACTGCAGATTTCAAAGGATTCACTATTTAGACAGCATGTTAAAACTAGTATTTATGTCATCTGTCTTCTCAATGTATTAGAAATACAAATCTTGCTGTTGTGGAGGTTTAGACAAAAGCATTTAAATATTTACCAGTGAATTACCAGATAGAAGAGCAGGCAGGATAGCTATGGTAAAGTTGCCCTGGTTGATAAATGAAAGTGGAGGATTTTTTAAGGATTTGCTACACTATTGTTTCTAAGCACCCTCTCTGACCTGTGTTAAAGATGGCCCCATGAGCTTCAGGAGATGGAACAGCAAGGCTTACAAAAAGATTTTTGAAGGTATATGCTATTAGGACAGGGATTCCCATTTTTTTTTTCAGTTTATCAACCCCTTCATGAAGTTTCAGATTGTTCATCAACCCCCGTTCATATGAAAATATTTTAATAAATACTAGTTTTAACCAGTAGTGCCACCAATAACAATGACAATAATAATTGACCCCTTGGATAGTCCCATTAACTCTTTTAGTCTCAAAATCAATCCGTTTGGGGGATCTCACATTAGAATGAGCAGCACCAAGCTTTTTTCTCTGTATTTTGCTTCCACAGCCTTATGGTCTGTGAGTTGGTACAGACTGTGATCTGATTGACTGGTACCCTCACTATCATTTTGCAGAATTGTATTACAAAATCCTCACAGACTTTATGATGAGTCTGTCTGGATGCCACCAATGAATGATTAATTCAAGGGTTCTACCTCACAATTCTTTTATAGTTGCATTGGATTCAAAGGACAGAACAGTACTTTTGATTACTTGTCCTATAGGATTCTAACCTGACTTGTAGCTTACTAGGGAATTATTACAGAGGTATTGGATAATATTATAAAAATTATAAAAACCTCCCTAACAGAAAGCAAGAGAAGGCACACTGAAGGAGGCAATAGTTACTTCTCTTCTATAGCAGTTACATTGGATATTTCAGAGCAAGGAAATGATAAACTAATGCCTAACATCTAAATATCCATGGCTAAATAAAGCGACAAGAGGGTTTAGTCTTGTGAGCTGTGGGCAGGACTGAAAAAGGCAGATTATCTTGATCTATTTCAAAATGACTTGTGGGTTTCAGGACTGAAGTATCCTTGGCTGACCTGGTGGATTGTCTGGGTATCTACAGAGAAGGTGGTAACTCTGATTTTCTCAACCGCTTTAGATGTCATTGACCAAGATTTCAAAATAAAAAGTATTCCTTTGAGTGGTTCCATTTCTATCTTTCAGGCTGGAGTTTGCTTTTAAATAGGCATTAAGATGTTGTCATTTTCATTTTCTCTCAAATGGTACTTAAGTTTCTACAAGAAAATCAGGAGACTAGAGCAAGGTGTTGTCAACATGTGGAAGAGAACCCAATCTATTTATCTGTCATGTGCCTCCCTGAATACCCACTTATTTTGAGTCAATAATGGAGGGGATAATATTGAAATTAGATTCAGAGATGTTCGCTGGGAAGCCACAGTTCCAGAAAGATATAATTTATTCTTTTTCTAGAAACCCGGTTGCTAAAAAACGATCTCTTGAAGAACTCAAGGTATTTTAATAATCTTAAAAGTACCGTGTTGCTATTTGGATGAAATAAAATGCAAATGACCTTTAAAACCCTATAAAGCTTGGACCCAGGCTACTTCAAAGCTTCTCCTCCCTCCTTGGAAATTATTGCTCTTTATCCAAGTATGTATTATGTTGTGATTCTTTAAATGAAGCTGTTAACTTATAAAGGATACGACAAATGTACTCCATCATCAAAGTTCTCTAGGACAGGGGATCTTGGACGCAATTTTTAGAAAGAAAATCTTTAGTTCATTACCCAAGATAAATACAGATAATATCACTTAACAACTGCCTTGTTAAAATTTATAATGGCATTGAAAAACTAATTTTACGACTGGTCATCACACTTATGGTCATTGTAGCCCCCCCCCGTCATATTATCGAGATTTGGGTGCTTTGCAACTGGCGGACATTTACGATTCTCAGTGTCCTGTGAGCACATGATTACCATTTGCGTTCTTCACAGCCAGCTTCCCAACAAGGAATCAGTGGAAAAGCTGGCAGTAATATGGCAAGTCAGAGTCATGTCATGTGTTGCTTGATGACCACATTGCTTAGCAATGGAGTTGCCTGTCCCAAATGTGGTTGTCAAGCAAGGGCTATTTGTAATGCCTTTCTCTCTTTTACTAAATACAAGTTTATTACAGGTTCAAAGATGCTAAAATAATTTCAGAAGATTTAAACAGTAGATTACCATAGCACAGCCCTCACACAATCAACTAATTGAATATGAAGGACCATCAGAACAAGTGCATGACAAGAAGAATGAGCTTTCCTTTTTCAGAGTCCTGAAATAGCTCTGTGTAACTTCTTTTCCTTAATCCCATTATTCACTTAAAGTTAGCTGTTTGACATTTGACAGAAGGTCAGGAAGAGATGTTATCTCTTGATGAGCAAAAATGACAAAGCATGTCATTTTTTTTGTCTATATATTTTTTTATCAACGTGTATTTTCTTCAAGTCAATATTGGTAAAATCACCCTCCCAGCAACTGAGACCTCTAAGCATCTCTCCGTGGCTTTTTTAAAACAACCATTAGTTTCTGCAGATCTGCCCAGAAATACATAGAAAGTTTATATTTGATAACCCACATCCTTGCAATGTTTAGGAAATGGTTAAAAACCTGGTTATTCTCCCAGGCCTTGTGTTAGGCAGGTTGTGGGAGTGTGGGGTCTTTTTCATTGTTTATTATATCTGTTGAACAAACCAGTGGACTATTTTTCTGGTCAGCCAGATACTTTTTTTATTGTACCTCTGGATGTCCCTTTTATTTGCAACCCACCCAGTCTTCAAGGCCTTAGATGGCCTCTAAGTCTGGAAATGAATAACAATAAAATCTGGAAATAATTTATATTTATCATCCCTCTTAATTTTGTTAGCGTAGTAATATTAGATGTGAGACAAAAAATATAGGATGTTTTCTCTCTCATAGCTGCCAAAATCTTTTTACTTCACACAGAGTATGTGAATAAATGCTAACATTACATGTATTTGTCTTACAAATATTGTCTATCAGTTAGGGTGCCCCTCCCTTCCCCCTGTCACACTGCCTGCTGTTTGAGGTTATCTGAGGAGATTCTCCTGTATTAGTTGATCTCCCAACTTAGGAGTGAGACTCCTTTTTTAGTTATGAATTTTTTGAAACATATGCTTTACCAAGTTGAGGGCGTGGGTGTCCATGGAATGTGCTAAATATATCAAGAGGGCAGCTACAGTGCATGTTTTAAAAAAAATGGGTGGAGCTTCAATTGCACTATGGTGGCCACCATCTTAGTTTGTTGACCATACTCTCTGATTGAAGGTTATAACTTGTCTTTTAAAAGGCAAGAACAGACTTTTTAAAAACAAATTCTTAATCTGTTTCCTTTAGTTTAGTAAGTTTGCTTTTACTTTTTTTTTCACTTTACCAAATATTGTAGATATTCCAGTGTTTTAATAAACTTTATAAATGTTCAGTGAGTGTTTATGTGTGTATATACACAATTAACTATGGCTTATGCCATAGTTCAAGTAACACCATTCAAATGACTGTTATTGTGTCGCAAACAGTCCTAATGCATGCATAGTTGTTCAAAGATTTTTCTCCAACAGACATTTGTATTTCCTCTGTGAACATCTTCAGGAAGAGCTCAGCAGGGTCTCTCCAGAGCACTCAAGTGTTGATCAATTCCAATTTTTGTATGCCTAAAGAGTGCTCTGAAGAATTACTCCATGTAAATATGACAGAATATCCTGAAAATAACATATATAAATGAGCAATATGTGCTATGTTTTTATATAGGTCTGCAGCATAAGGAAGTGTCCCTTTAGTTCAGCAGCTCCCAACCTTTTCTATACCCTGCACCCCTAGAACACTTATGATATATTCTTGCACCCCTTACAGCAACGAATTATGCATATACACTATAATTTTGAAAACCCAAGTTTTCACATCCCCTGGAATATTGTCTTGCACTCGCAGGGAGTGCGAGCACTCTTGGTTGGGTACCCCTGCTTTAGCTGAATGGAAAATACATAATTATTTTGTGGTCCTAAATAGGGCAACCAGTTTTTTTCATATTAATGGGTGACTAAGTAACAAAGTTGCTGATTATTAAACATACTAACAAAGGCAAAGCCATTACTTTACCTAGTTTTGGCATTAAACTTTAAGGAAATCTGGAAGGATAGCTGTGATTTAAAATACCTTCATATAGAAAGACATAAAAAAAATCTACCAAACCTCTTAGAGCAAAATCATGAATTTAAGAAATTATGTAAAGAAATTAAGGTCAAAGATAGTTCATGAGACACTGCAGAAATTCCCTGTTATTCTGGAAAACAAGTTTGATCCAAATTGTAATGGCCAGCTATGTTATAAATCAAGTGCCATTTCCTGAAATACGGTAATTATTCTCTAGCTCAGAACCTAAAAAGATTATTTACAAGTCTGCATATGTAATTAGGATTCATCAGGAGACAGATCAAACCCAGTTCATTCCTAACATAATGGACCTATGTTATTTGTTGTTGTGATGAGCAAGCTTGGTCCATTGTCTCAATTTAGCTTACAAATATTTTTATACCTTGCCATCTCATGCCAAGATCAGAAATTCTCTCATGACTCCAGGAACGTTTGTTTTATATGTGTGATGGTTTGGGGAAGGAGAGAATGAATTTCCTAACAGAATATCTACCTACTTGTAGTTCAAAGCAATTAAATGAAAATACAATAAACAAGCATATATATTATTAGCACAGATATAGCAAGGTACATGAGAATAACTGGGGAGAAGAATGTTCGCTTAGGAAAGCACTGTCTAAGAAATGTCATAATTGTGACTCCAATTCACAGTAAATTTCCCCCACTGAAGAAGCTTCTTGGATGAGAAGCGAAATGTTTCAAAGAAAGTCCAGTTGCCTTTTGAAAAGCACCTTTGGGTTTCCCTGAAATTATTTAAATGTTTTTGTGCTTTCAATTAATGTTGGTTCATTTCTTCAGCTGCTGAATTTGTGTACTGTGTTTGCCTCTGTGTTCAAACTCCCACCTAATTCTAAAAAATAAAGAAATGAATTGTTTGGTAAACATAAATGCCTGGTGGCAAGTGATAGCATTAATCAATGTGAAACCACTGAGGTGAATATAAAAGGTTAATTCAATTTTTGAGTCCACATAAAGGAATACAATTTCATTACCCAGAAGTTATTTACTGCTGGCTATACTAGAATTTTGACAAGGATAATGTAAAATAAAATCAAAAGAACAGATAGAGATACCTGTGTTTTCCTGAAAATAAGACCAGGTATTATTATTATTATTATTATTATTATTATTATTATTATTATTATTATTATTATTATTTTGCCACCAAAAGAGGCACCAGGTCTTATTTTTGGGCGGTGTCTTTTATACTCACCTCCGGCACCGACAGCCCCGCCCAGTCGATCCAATTCTTCTGAACGAAGGAGCAGCTTCATTCTGCAGCTGCATTCCAGCCTGCCTTTTGCAGTCAGGACTTTCTGGAAGGCCACTGCAGCCAAGAACCGAGCTATGGAGTCAATCCATAGCTCGGTTCTCGACTGCAGTGGCCTTCCGGAAAGGCCTGTGACTGAGAAATGCAGGCCTGGCTGCAGAAGACGTCTCAGAAGAAGTGGGCCAGCGAGGAGAGGCCTGGCTGCAAGGTAAGTGGGTGCGGGTCGTGTGGGGCAACTCCACACCCCCACCCCAGCTTGATTTTTAGGTGTGTGCCTCACCCCAAAACTAGGGCTTATTTTTGGAGTAGGGCTTATATTAGGCCCACCCCCAAAATTCAAGCTACAGTTTATTTTTGGGGTAGGCCTTACTTTCAGGGAAACATGGTAGAAGAATATATATGTCAACTGTTTTCTTATTAGAAAGATTTAAAGTAGATAAAAGAACTTTTGGTTTTGAATATAGTAAGACTGAATTTGAAACAGAAATGTGTACAAACAATGAACATGTTATTAATAAAATGTATAAACTTCTATTGAACTTTGAAACAGAAAAAGAACAAATGAAAGAATGTATGATAAAATGGACTAAACCAGGTATGTTCAACCTGTGCCCTGCATTCGCCCTGGACTGGTAGTAATGCAGCACCACAAGAAAACAAAAAATATAAAAAAATAAAGAAAGTCTGTTATTAGATTACATATTTTATATTGTCCAAGACAATTCCTATACTTTCAATGTGGCCCAGGCAAGCCAAAAGGACAACCAAGGGCTAAACATTTTGGTTCAAATGGAACAGTGGGAGAATATATGGCTGAAAGGACTGAAATTTACATTACATTATAGTCTTAAAGTGAATTTTCATAAAATGATGTGTTGATGATAAATAGTACTGGAAAAATTTTATACAATGCATAAATACATTTATGCTGGAAATGTAAATATAAGAAGGGACATTTTATTAGGCCTGGTGTAAAAAAGCTAGAAAATTTTGGATGGAATTATATATATTAAATACAGATGATTTTAAAGATCACTATGCAATTAAAATGAGGAAATTTTCTTTTGGGATCAATTGATTAACAGCTGGGGAAAAACACGGAACTCTGTTTTTTATATATAACAACTGGAGCAAGATTATTATATTCACAAAGGTGGAAAGATTCAACTTTACCCACAGTGGAAGAATGGATGGTGAAGATGATGGAACTTGCGGAGGTGGCCAAATTGACAGCTTTGATTAGAGACAAAACACTGTCTAATTTTAAGTTGACTGGAAACTCCTTACTTTTTGTGTGAAACAAAAAAAATGAAATTATGATTTTCATGATTAGAAAAAATATATAGAAAAATGTAATGTGTTAATTTATATTATTTATAACTGCTGTAAAAGAAAATCAGAAAATCATTTTTTATATTTTCTTTCTTTCTCTGCACTTTTGTCTTGGTCTTTTTTTCCTTTCTTTATTCTAAACACTTACTCTTGTTAATTTTTACCTTTTTTCTTAAACATTTTAATAAAGAAAGAAATCTAGAGATATATATTGCTGTTGGCAATTTAAGCAAGAATAGAGATATAGCTGTTGATAATATAAGCAAGAATCAAATTAATGTAGCAGCGTGTACCTTAAACACTTAAGAGATATATTGGGCAAGCAATATATGAAATATTAGATTTAACAATTTATTCTGTGTTGCAAGAATCTATTATTCCCCAAGAAAAAAAATGAATGAACTCCTTTAGTTGTCTTATAATATGGTAGAATTGTTCAAATTAACAAACACATTATGATAAATTAACTCCAAGTATAATTCTATTAATTTCTTATTCAAAAATGATTTTGTACTTTGCATTGAAAGAAAACTGTTGTTATGATGCTCTAATTATTTAGAATTGTTCACATCCCTTTTTTTCTTGAGAGCTCAAGGCAATTACTATGGTATTAATATGCATACAAATTCTTTGTATTTAAAAAGATGCCTAATTCACACAAGCATCTATGATGCTGATTAAATGTCATAAGCAGGGCTTTACATACCATTTTGAATTTGTAATTTGCTGATTACTTTGAAGGGTATTTTTGAAAGCAAAAATACTATTTATAATTGGGAAATATATGCAACATACAAGTGTAAATTGAAGTGTATTAAAGAAAACTTGAAAAAAATATTCAAGAATGAAACTATTGTAAAATGATAATATACTTGGACTGCATGGCATAAAAATAAATTTCACAGTACCAACAAGCACAAGAAACAGAAAGTAAATCAACATATTTTTAACATTTTTAATTTTTTTTTAAAAAATAGCTGAAAATTCTTTGGACTTTTACAGGTGTCATCTCCAGGGGCAAATGTCAGCATAAAAAAATAAGCTGCATTATTTTATCTAGTATTATGGGCCATAAATCTGTGTCCAGTAATAAAACCAATATTTTTGAATGTCATATGATTTAAAGCTAATTTTTCCTACCGTGTCTTCAGTAAGAATATTGTAAAAAATTAAATATTGTGATCCACGAGTTGTCTCTTAAATAAAGTAGCAACAAAGGAAAACCATTGGAAGAAAATGCTTACAAAACCTCTGCGATACACACCCAACATTTTCCAAGAAGCAGCTATTCATACTATTTGTACAAAGGGAGAAATCCAGCATGTGGAAGCAATATTTATTTCTATATATGGAATTCTGCACTGCAAATTCAGTGCTGCTGATCCAGTTGATTATACCCTGCTTCTTTACCCCAGTCTCTTGGCATACAATTAGTACTCAGTGAATCCTGTTGCACTTGGCACAGCACAAATAATTAAAGTAATAACTTCCTCAGTAGAAAAGTTTAAGAAATATTCATTTGTTTATCATAACTAAAGTTCCTTGGAGGAAAGAGAGTTCTAGAGTTTTGTTTCTCCTTTCCTGCTCAATTGTGTCCAATTTTTGGAGACTGTCTGAATAAATGGCTGTAATCTTCTTGGCAAACCTTTTTTTTTTCTTCCAGAAACCTTTTTTTTTTCTTCCACAAGTGATTTGCCACTATCTCCTAGGGCTGAGAAAATGACTGGCCAAAGTCTCCCAACTGGCTTTGTGCCTAAAATAGGCTAGAAATTGTCTGCCAATTTCTAACCTGATGCCTTAACCATTACACCAAACTGGATCTTTCTCTGTGCTTATAACATTCTCCAGCACAGGAGATGGAGAATCCACCAATGGATTTTCTCTGTCTGCCTGCTCTTGAGACCAAGTTAGCCAAGCTTGACACGCCCCCTGTTGCTAGAGGATCCCAGTCTTGACTTGGTCTCAAGCTCTTAAAGACGTGTCAGGTTTAGCTCTCAGAGCATAATAGCAGGTTAGAGATCCATTTGTGAATTCTCCTTGCCTCAATAGTTTCCACACCAATTCAGGTCAGTAGTTACAGCCTGGGAATTTCTCCCTGCTGCTCCCCTGCAGCGCTGGGATCAGTGCTGCCTCAAATCGGCCGATTTGAGGCTTGAGGGGTAGGGGGGGCAGCTGCAGCTTCCCCGTTCTCCTTCCCCAGGGCTCTGGGGAAACTCCTCTCAGTCATCCTCCTCTCGTCAGACCTTCCTGAGCAGCATACAGCGCTGCCATAACAACTTCATAAATTTGCTCTCCAAGGCCTCAGGAGCTGTTTCTAACAGCTCAGGATAGCTGCGGGCGCCATTTTGGTTGCCGCTGAAGGCAACGAATTTTAAACAACTAATATTGGGGCCCATTTCTCCTGCCGATCAGAGGCAGCTCGCTAGATAGCCTTCCTGCGCAGTGCCTAGCGCTGCTGCTACGACCCCTTCAGATTCTGGAAACTTGCCTTCGAGGTCCTCAATGGCCCGAAAGTAGCGGCCGCTATTTTGGTTGCCACTGAAGACAACGAAGATTCAAAAGGAGTCCCTTGTTACCTTCTTGTTGTTTCCCCTCGGATACTTGGCTCCATTCTTTTCCTTCAGGGCTAGGGCTCCTGGCTCCAGCGCAGCCCTGAATATTCCAGAAACTTCTCACGGAGTTTGCCGCGGCCGCCATTTTGGACACACCACGCGGTCCTCCCTGTAGGCCTGCTCCAGTGGCTGGAAGTCTCATACCTTTTCCCTGGACATCTTCATTGCCCTATACATTCCGCTGAACAGCCTACCTGACCCTCTGCACCCATACCTGGGCATTCTGGTGCAACTTGCCTAGCCACCTAAGGCCTCCGGGCAGAGCCCAACTGTGGGTCCCAACCATGCCTTCAGCTCCAGTCTCAATACCCGTGACCGTCAACCCAGAGAGATTTGCCTCCCCGGTCAGGTGTCAGGGGACCAGTCCATTCCCTGCTCCAACTAATCTTCCCGCCAACTGCTTGCCTGCCAAGAGCTCCCCCTCAGTTTCCCTGAGATAGCTCGACCCAGGATGGAGGATTCCACGGTACCTCAAACCATGAGCACTGCCTCCCCATCCTCAAATCTCGGCCGGCGCAAAACCTCCAAACAGGAGGCAGCACACAAGCTCAAGGACAAGACGAAGGCCATCCTCAAAAAGCCTTCAAAGTTGGCGGAGAAGCAAGCCAGCCGTAGGCATCAGGCTCTGAAGTTCTCCAGAGCGCAGAGGCAGGCCAGAGCAGAGACAGATCAGTTATTGGTCCCTGATTTCGACCTCCTTTTGGGCCCCTCTACCTCTGCTCAGGCCGTGTGGTCCATGGCAGAGGCCCCCACCACCACACACAGCCCCTCTTCTGTGTCGGCCCAACTCGCAGCTGCCCAACCATCGACATTTCTATCACAGGTTCCAAATTTGGGCCCTGAGGCCACCTTCACCCCAACGGTAGCTGGGCTAAGGGGGCCAGAACCCAGGGACATCCTCTCCGACGGCCGCCTTGAGGCCCTGATCTCTAGGGTAGTGGACCAATTACCCGGACAGGTGGCTGCGACATCTGTACTTCCGCCTTATGTTCCTCCAGCAGAGGTATCCGTATACTAGGAACCCCCATCTCCCGCCCATTCCTCAATTAGTGACGCCTCATCCCCGACGGGATATGAAGAGCCGGACTTTCCTTTATCTGAGGAAGTATATTCTACCCGGTTCTTTTCCTTCCCTTATTGCGTAAGGCCACCACGACAGCCAATATAGGGTCCGATCAATTCCCTCAGCCACAAGCCACGTCCAATTCGAGCCTGAATCTGGTGTTCTTCGAAACTGTGGCAGCCCAGCACCATGTCCCCTGCCCTTCCATCTCCTTTAAGGGAGTTAAGAATCAATGGGTGTTCCCAGCTTCTTTCCCCTCCATGGGAGGCACAGACAAGAAGTTATTTAATGCTTCTCCAGACCTGACGGATGCTCTGGAGGTGCCAAAAGTGGACGAGGCCTGGATCCCTCTGGTGTCTTTGACCGCAGTCTCAGGGGACATGGCCAAGGCACTTAAGGCAGAGGACAGGAAATGGGACTTGACCTTTTGCAAGACCCATTACACAGCCGCGTGGGCAATTAAAACAGTCACATGCACGTCTTTCTTTACCAGGACCACCCTCTTATGGCTCCATCAGCTTCAGGCCAGACTTCCTCCCAAGAACATACGGACCCATCAGGACCTAAGCAAAATGGTTGCAGTGACGGAGTATGCGTCGGATGCAACCCTGCAATTGGCCAACTTTGCTTCTAGGTCCATAGCTTCTAATATTACTGCCAGAAGGATGCTATGGCTTAAGAACTGGCAGGCAGACGCCAAGTCAAAATGGCGTCTAGCTACGGCTCCCTACCAGGGCGACCATCTGTTTGGGGAGGCCCTGAATCCGTTCCTTGTAGAAAACAAGGAAAAACGGAAGGTCATGGCCCACCTCTCCAAGAGGGCCGATAGGCGCACCACTCCTTACGAACATAGGCAGTCCTTTCGGCCAGCGACAGTTGCAGAAGTAGCCCAACCTTCCCGACTCTTCAAACCTAGACAGGCCCATCCATATGACAGGTCAGGCTTTAGACCCAGACAACAAAATCAGGGCAAGAGGCCATTTTGAGGAAGCGGTCATCCCTTCAGGAGGCCCAAGTGACTCCCAGACCAACCCTCCCATAGGTGTCAGGCTATCCCTTTTCTTTCACCTGTGGGAGCTCACCACCATGGACGCCTGGGTCCTGCAAACTATTCATTTTGGCCTGTCCCTCGAATTTGTATCCAGTCCCCTGGGTCATTTCATCTCCTGTCCCACGCCCCGAGACTCAGCCAAACGGGGGCTTATGCAGGAGGCCATTCGCCATCTTCTGGAAATACAGGCCGTAGAACCGGTACCGCTGGATCAGAAGAGAAGGGGATTCTACTCCATCCTCTTCGTGGTCTCAAAAGCCTCGGGGGGATGGAGAGCAATTTTAGATCTCAAAGGTCTGAATTACCACATTGCATACAAAAAATTCAAGATGCAATCGCTTCAGTCCATCTTAAGAGGCATCAGAAGGGGAGATTTTCTGACGTCTATAGACCTCACGGAAGCGTATCTCCATATCCCCATCCTTCTGGACCACCGGTGGTATCTCTGGTTCTGCTACAGGGGCTGCTACTTCTAATACAGGGCCCTCCCGTTCAGTCTGTCCTCAGCTCCCAGGGTGTTCACCAAAATCCTAGCTGTACTAGCTGCTCATTTAAGGAAGGTACCGGTACGCATCCAGTGCTACCTGGGTGACATTCTTATTCAATCGTCCTCCTTCCAGACGGCTCAGTTGGACCTGAACTTAACCATCCAGATCCTCCAACAGCACGGGTTTTTGGTGAACTTCCTAAAGAGCCAGACGGTTCCCTCATCCAGACTTCTGCACCTGGGAGCCATCATAGACACCACAAATTGCATGGTCTACCTCTCTCAGGAGCGTCTGGACAGCATCAGGGACCTAGCTCGCCAGGTGTACAGGGACCGCATCGTTCCCCTGATCTTACTTTCTCAACTCCTAGGGAAAATGGTCTCCTGCATAGCCATAGTTCCCTGGGCCAGGCTGCATTTACAGAGCCTTCAATGGTTCCTCCTCCCATTCCAGCGGATGAACATCAGCTCATCCAGCCGACAAGTGAGGCTCCCGGTCCAAACCCTGATATCTCTTCGCTGGTGGTTCTCACAAGCGGTTGCCAGGGGGTCGTTATTCAAGGAGCCCAACCATCTCACAATCACGACGGACGCCAGTCTGTTCGGTTGGGGAGCTCACCTACAGTCTCAGTTTGTGCAGGGCCATTGATCCTGCACAAATTTGAGACACAACATCAACTGGCTGGAACTCAGGGCCATTCACCTAGCTCTGCACCAGTTCCACAACCAGATCAGGGGGCGACACATATTGGTCCCACATGAACAGGCAAGGAGGCACCCAGTCCAAGGCCCTTATGTCTGAGGCCCAGTTACTGGGCTCCTGGGCAGAGTCTAACCTGTCCTCCCTCAGGGCCGAACACATCTCAGGGGAGAAGAACTGGCAAGTGGACTTTCTGAGTCACTCCACCATCAATCCCTCAGAATGGGGTCTACACCCGGACCTATTCACCGAGATGTCCCAAAGGTTCAGACAACCGGTCCTCGACCTATTCGCGTCGTCGAGCAATGCTCAGCTCCCGAGATACTTCTCCCGCTGTTCTCTCGTCTGTTTCCCACCCATTGGGAAAATGAGGCTTTGGTATGTCCCATTGGTGGATTCTCCATCTCCTGTGCTGGAGAAGGGGCGTTGTCTTACCTGAACGCCTTTTCTCAGCACGGAGATGGAGAATCCACACCCACTCTTAAGGTCAGTTAGGTCGGTATTAGGGGTTTGAGAGCCAACATCTCATCCTAGCATCAGCCGCTTTCGCCCTTGTCAAGACTGGGATCCCCTAGCAACAGGGGGCATGTCAAGCTTGGCTAACTTGGTCTCAAAAGCAGGCAGACAGAGAAAACCCATTGGTGGATTCTCCATCTCCGTGCTAAGAAAAGGCGTTCAGGTAAGACAACGCCCCTTTCATAAATACTTCCTCATTGTAACAAATAACAAATTCAAGAGAACAAAGTAACAAATAATTAAACTAATATAGATTAAATTCAAGTATTTACTGAAATAAAAGAATAATATCACAAAGTACTCTGTGTCATAATTGATATGCCTTTTTAGTTATAAACTGCATAGAAGTTCCTAGATAAGGAGGTACAGGATTGTAATCTCAATGACATGTATGAATCAAGACATGAAAAAAGTAAGCTGTAGTTGCTACAAGGTTATCTTCTTATCTGCTACAATATTATCTTCTTTTCATCCACCACCACCCCATTTCCTTTTTCTAGACCTTATATTTTCCAAAGTGAAAATAAACCACAATTAATAGACAAAGCTATAACAAAGCCATAAAGGGTAAAATATTTCATTCAGAAAATATGTCATATTCAAATTTAACTGCAATTACATTGACCTATTAGAGTAGTTTCAAAGGAATGTAAGCATTGACAACATTCTCTATTTGGTATTAAGATTATGAGTCAAAGAATCATAACACTAAAATACATAGGTAGACAAGATCTTTAAAAAAAAAAAGTTTTACAAAGGGACACTCACTGCCAAAAAGAGAAATTCAGCTGTCGGAAACCACTTGATTAATATCAAAAGAAACTTATCCATGTGACATTAGCTCTTACCTACTCATGCAAATGCCTTTGATAAATCGTACCTTACAAAGATGGTCTAATGCTTGTGCATTTGGTCTCAGAAATATACAAACTAAGATCAATATATAGGTTTAGGTATAAAGTATTCAATAGATACCTGTATGCAAGATATTTTTACTTAACATTGTGATAGTATATGTGTGTGTGTGTGTGTGTGTGTGTGTATAAATATATGCTTCTCTAATCCTCTGCAATGATATTTTTCTCTGCCTGGACAACCTATTCTTCAAACATTCTGCCCATGCTTAGGGAAGAGCAGCAGTAGTGGGGATGGGGAAGAGTTGTGCACCTAGCAAGGACATGCTGTGCTATAGGTCCAAACAAATGTGTTCTCAACCCATCCTCCAAAGCTGAGGGAAGGTGGCAAGATAAGGAAGGCAGCGGGCATTGCCAAAACAAAAACCAGTTCAAGTTATATAAAACATCCCACACCTATAATGTATTCAAACTAAGTGGGCCTTCATCTTCACCCGTTTTTATTCAAAATATTAGAAGACTGCTTTTTATTCTCAGAATCAAATCACGGCTGAGATTGCATACGAAAAAGAACAAAAATGCAAAATAATCTGCTTAAAATAAAAATTTATTATAATACAAAGTTAAATGGGCTCAAAGTACATAAATAACATACAATTGAAATGAAAAATGGGAACACATAACAAATCATTTAAACTGAGGAGAAAAAAAATCATAGAAAGATGATGAAACAGAGTTTAAATACATTGTACTTTTTAATGAAACATTAAGTATGTCAAAGGGCAGAATGGAGAATACAACAAGATAAATAAACGCTTGAATACAAAGAACTGATACTGCTATGAACACAAATGCACTAAGCTGTACTAATTACAGATTAAACACAATGATATTCTGTCAACTTTTGAGGCCTTGCCCTTAATGTTGATTTTTCCTGGAATGTACCTATTTCTCTGATGGATATAATTTAGAAGAATCTAAACTGAAATATGTAAAATGTTTCAAATCTGAACTCCTCTGAATTCAAAACACCCCATGTCAAGTCTGAAAAAGACTGCTTTAATAGCTTAGGACAGTGGCGGCGAACCTATGGCATGCGTGCCGGAGACGGCACTCAGAGCCCTTTCTGTGGGCAGGCACGTCGTTGCCCCAGCTCTGCCTCCCCCCGCGGCCCCCTCCTCACCAGCAGCCCCCTGGAAGAGAGTCGCCCCCAGGCATGGCCTGCGCAGAGCAGCTAAGGACATGGCAGCTGGGTAGTGGGGACAAGACTCCACCCTTGCGCCCCATCGTGCGCAGATGATGCTGTGGAGTATGGGCGGAGGGCATAGCCGCCATGGCGCTGCTCGGCCGCCTGGGCGATCTGCGGCGGGCCATGGAGACGGTGGGTAACCCTGCAGGTGGGCAGGGTGGGGTGGGAAGAGTGAGGGTGGGGGGCGGGGCAGGGGCGGGTTTTGGGCACTCAGTCTCTAAAAGGTTCGCCATCATTGGCTTGGGAAGTCTTTCAAGCTAAAAATGGAGTACTTTAACTTTACACTCAGACAGGTTTTTTGATTTCAAAAAAATAGAACCTTATTTTTATTACCATTCTCATCATTGGTCACTTTTAGCCAGGTCATCTAAATGCTATGACAGCAGAATTTTAGTAACATCAGATGGCCCAATCATTTGCTCATCTTAGTCTAATGCAGTGGTTCTCAACCTTGGGGTCGCGACCCCATTTGGGGTCGCACGACCATTTCGCGAGGGTCGCCGGACACCGTGGGCTGCCATTTTGTTTTTTTATTTTTATTTTTATTATTTTTTTATTTTTTTTATTTTTTAATTTTTTTTAATTTTTTTTTGCGCGCGCGCGCCGCGCATGCGCAGATCCACCTGTCGCACTGAAAAAAAATAAAAAAAATTAAAAAAAAATAAAAAAAATTAAAAATTTTTTTAAAAAAATAAAAAAATGGCGGCCGCGACGGGCGGATCTGTGCATGCACGGCGTGCGCGATGGGCCGATCCATGCATGCGCAGATCCGCCCGTCACAGCCGCCATTTTGTTTTTTTTTATTTTTTTTAAAAAAAATTTTCCAGGTTGGGGTCGCGGCGTGCATGGGCGGGGCAAGTGGGGTCTCAACCTGAGAAAGGTTGAGAACCACTGGTCTAATGTAATGTCCACATTTTATTAATTCTTAACTATTTTAGTATTTTCTCACTTTTTAAAACTCCCTCATATTGTATTATTAATTTTTTTTCCTGGTTTTGGCCTTGGACCATAAATAACATTTTGATGATTTGATACTAAAAACACCCCCCACCCCACCCCAATTACCATGCCTTTTAAAATAAGGACTCACAGATTATTTTACCATAGCCAAAATACAAAAGTGACAAATTAAAAATCTTACGGGGGCAGCAATATGTCAGTATAAGCTTGATTCTGTTTAAAAGCAGTTTTCTGCAAAAATTACACTAGTGTGAAGACACCATTCAAAATCAACCAATCAGATCAGCTTCACCTTTATCAATCTGTCTGGATCACTTCCAATCCAATAACATGGTAATCTGAACATTGCAATCATTATAATATAGATACTTTTCTAAGAGCATGAGTTGTAGAGATTGATAAATCATAATTTCTTTAAACGTAACTTGGCACTGCGGTTATGTTTCCTATATTCCTCAGTGCTTCAAGAGCACATTCTAGTGCTGGTATTGACCCAAACTTTCCTCTTGTAGATCAAATTTGCAGATGCCATAAATTGGCCACCACCCAGGATGACAGAAGGAGATTGCAAAATCTGGAGAGGCTGGAGGACTGGGCTGAAATGAACAAAATACTCTTCAATAGTGAAAAATGTAGGCCATTATATTCGGGGAATAAAAATGCAGAGCACACATACACAATGGGAGATTCATGGCTTGGAAGAAGCCCATCAAAAAGGGCTTGGGCATGGTAATTGAAAACAGGATGAACATGAGAAAGCTGTTACATACACCTAGGTAGGCCTGGGTACGTTAGAAGAAGCATTGTACCCAAGACACATGACATCCTTATTCTCCTCTACTCTGCAGTGGTAGGAACCCAATCCAACTATTGTGCACAAATCTGGGCATCACATTTCCAAGATACTGAGACGTTCAATGTTAAGTGGAGAACAATAAAAGTAACAATGCAAGAAATGGACTCTAGATTGCTTTAGGGAAGATGGTCCACTGCCACAAAAATCAAGACTAGGTAGAAGTTGCACTTCCAACTCTTATTTAAGTGTAAGGGGGAAATGCCTGAAAATAAGATTTGTACAACAATGGAATGGTCTGCCTATGGAGGCTGAGTTTTTAGTCAGACAGCCCTCTCTCAAGGATCTTGGAACTGCACACTGCAGAGACCTGGACTACAGGATCCTTCTCGTCTTTTCCAAATCTGTCATATTCTTAACAGAGAAACTTTGCTACCTCCAAGTTACTGATTTACAAAGGCAGCATACCATTGTAAGGGATGTTGAAGTTATAATTCAGCAACACGTAAAGGATTCACAGCTTCCCCACTTGGGGGGGGGGAAGCAATCCTTGCATTTGCAAGAAAATGCTAGGAAGTGGGGGGGGGGAAATCTCTTTTCTAGCCTATTGAATTTATGATTCTTCTCTCAAATTGTGATGAAATTAAGATTTGGCACAGTAATTCATACTTTGCTTGGCTGACAGAGGAAATCTATCCTTCAACAGCACAATAGGTTTCTAACACAGAAGCAACTGTATTAAAATTCTGTCTCATGGAGAGATGGGTGGCATATAAATTTAACATAAATAAATTGGGGTGTTTTTTTTAAAGTGGATCCTGAGCATATCCTTACCCAGGGGTCTTCAAACTTGACCCTTTTATGACTTGTGGACTTCAACTTTCAGAATTCCTCAGCCAGGCTAATCCAACATGACTTTTTTTTACCTTATATAGTAACATGCTGATATTTTTACACAAGCTTGAATAGGTTTCTGTCTACCAATATGCTCTATATAAAAAATGTGAATTGTTTTGTCAGTGTTGCAAAACAGTACATGAATAGTTAACTTCATTTACATTTGGTTACATTGAAATTAACTGCAAATTAATTGAAATAAATGGGATCACGTTTTTACACTATTTATGAAAAAGGCAAAGGGTAATTTTTAGAATATATTAACAATAAAAGAAATATCTACTTATGATCCAGAACTTAAATTTTCCTATATCTTTGGCTCTCATGTTCTTGGTTAACAATTATGCTGTTTGCATCTTGATTGTATTGCAATATTTCTCACTTTTACAGCACCCTTTAAAATCCCTATTTTGCAATTCACTCCTTAAGCATGATACAAGTTTAAATAGCACATAGTCAAGTTTTGTTTCAGATTGCTTTCTGAAAAAAAAGTATTAAAGCAATTAGTATAAAATTATTGGTAGACCAATTTTGGCTACCTCAAGCATATTTACAACCCACTGAAATCAAAATAATAAACCTAAAATATTTGGAACTGTGTAATCTAGACAAATTGGAGCGTGTTTAAAAATGAAACCAAACTCTCTGAAACCAGAGCCCAGTGCACTAGTTTTGTTCTCCCCAACCTTCCATTCTATACACTACAGTTGTGGAGATGTCCTCATTTGATTCGGGTGACACTTTTTTCCACACAGTCTCTTTTAATGCAAGTTCGTGCTGAAGACTCTCATAGTCCAGTGGTCCAAGGGAATGCTAATTGTTTAAGCAACATATAGTATGTATTAAATTACCAATGAAATAAAACATTCTAGCATTATTTTTATTTATCAATTAGCACTTGCTGGTTCTCAGAGATCTCTCTCAACCTGACATTATCATGCCACATACTTTTCAATTTCAAACCACAGTGAATAATTAATTTAATTTGGTGGAAGGGAAGAAAGACTCCAAGTCATTCATAACAGGATGCCGATTGTGTTAATTAACCATACAGGAACTTTCATATTAATCTAAAATTCCTGAGATTCTATTAGTTACTGAGTTACTGGTAGCATTTCTACAATCCAGCTTCTCCTGGTTTAGTTCAACCTTGGCAATCCAGCCTTCTTTCTATCTTAAGCAGGATGGTTTCCAGACTGCTATGGCAATAATTACTTAGGTCCAAGCTTTGCTGTAAATGTTAGAAAAATGAGTAATGGACTGAAACATTTTAACTGCACAAGGCCAAAATTATAAGCTCCAGTCTTTTCCCCAGCCCTACCTAAAACCAAGGGCCAAAACACAAAAATTGTCTGTGAACCTACACATGCTACAGTGCAAATGGAATTCCAAACTCAAAGTAATGACTATTGCTGTATTTTGAATGGTATTAATGCCATTGAAAAACAGATTTCTTCCCAGTAAGATCAGAGCCATGGTCAGAACAGTAAGATGACTGACATGTTTGAAAAGTAATACAAAGCTCTGTATCTCAGGCAATACAATTTTTAAAAAAACGTTGGCTAGGACGCATCCCTTTCCCCCCCCTATTATGTCTCTCAGCAACAAGCAAGAGATTACCCACTGCTAACTCTGAGAGCCAAGAACAGTACTGGAGATATTTTCTCAATAATATGTGGATCAAACGTGTTACCAAAATAAAAGTCATCTGTATTATATACAATTTATTTTTCTTGTAAGATCAAAATCTGTAACAAAAAGAACTTTGTCCCGTAATTTTTATGAAGTGAAAATATACTGCTGAATATGCTAGTTTTGTGTCATGGCATTTTATCTAGGACGGTTTTAAGTCAATCTGGAAAGGATACATGAACAGTTCTCAAATTTGTTTGAGGTAGTCTAAATATACTAGGCTCAGGTATGTTATACAATACCAATTATCTAACCAAACTCAACTAACTT
Organism: Bothrops alternatus; assembly: GCA_034064705.1. Lineage (NCBI taxonomy): Eukaryota > Metazoa > Chordata > Lepidosauria > Squamata > Viperidae > Bothrops > Bothrops alternatus. Next base: position 23,238,661 of record JARGCV010000052.1, on the reverse strand, counting down.
TCAGTCAAATGTCACATTATTACTAGGTAGCCCTTAACTAACATTTGAAGCTATAGCAGATCTCCCCAAACCCTACTTACGACTATGTTTCAAAGTTGCAATGACTGCTTGCCCCGAGGATACATGACTGCATTCACGGCCCTTTCTGCAGTCACATGACCACAATTTTTGTTTTTTGTCAGAAACCAAAATTTACTTCCAGTTTCCAGCAAAAAAAAATGCCCATTAGGTACAATGGATCCACTGAACAACCACAGCATCTGCTTAATGGTTTTGGCTTTTATTTAACAACTGCCACAAAAACAGGTTGTAAAACTGGGTGCAGTCACACAGTAACCCACTTAACGACTGGTATGACTTACGACTATAATTCTGGGCTCAATTATGGTTAGTAAATTGAGGACTACCTGTAACTAGTAAAAGCCAGTGATTAAATGTAATATAGCATTTAGTAGTAAATTTTAAGATGTGACAGATGTTGTCTGAATTGTGTCTGGACACTCACAACTCAGAGTATTGATGTAATACATGTCATTGACCAATCCTATTTGGAAGTTGCTATGCACAATATACATGTTACACATGAATTTTATAAAATACTTCCAACTTACTCGTTGATCACCACCTTCCCTCCGAGGATCAAGCTTCTTTGCAAAATGCCTCAGGTTATCATAATTATGAAAATTGCACAAAGAAACCAGTTCCTGCAATAGTGAAAACATTGTGTTATATTTATACTCATGTATACTACCATAATTTACAACTGACTGTGTTTCATTCAGCTACACTCTGATATTACTGATTACATTATACTGTAACTCATAAGTAAAGTCCTTTGTCAAGATGAATATTAAGTGACTTATAAATTTAGGGGAACAAAAAGAAAAGAATTTATTTTGGCAAACAGGACTGAAAAGAAATACATGCATTTTGTCAACATTTCTTCCACTTTCAAAACACATCTTCTTTTTATCTTTGCTTAGTGTATAGCTTGTTGGGATACTAATTATCCATCCTTTTGCTTTAAAAATCTTCAATCTTTATCTGCTTTGATTCTAACAGTGAAAACATAAGCATAAGCTCAAGATAAATGCAAATTTCCCCACTTTCACTGAGACAGGTAAACGTTAATGATTATTGTACTTCTGCTACAGACTACTAACAATTCAAGTAAGAAGACTTGCTTACGTGACAAAAGTGTATGCCCTTAACGCTGTTGCCCATCTTGTCTAGCGGAGGTGACCAGCACATCATGCCCATAACGTTAGGAACAACCAAGAGAATACCACCAGCAACTCCAGATTTTGCAGGAAGACCCACCTAAATGAATGCATAATTTAAACTGTTAATATATACTTATCAATACTTAGATAGCATTCACTGAATATCCATATCATCTATCAAAGTAACAATACTTTTCCAAAATGTATCGATTAGTGTAAATTTACACCCCAGGGATTATTTGGTTGATACCTCAAAATACCTTGTTTTTCTGGATTCATTTCTGTCCTCCTAACTAGTTCTATGTATTCTAACTAGTCTATATGACATGGAATGCTTTTTACCACCCATGGTAAATTTGCTAATTAAAAAGTTAATTCTTTTTTTAAAAGACTAACTAGACATTTTTTATAATAGATGCCTCTAAACAAACACTTACATGGAAGGCAAACTGTCCTGAGAAGTCATACATGCCACACGAATGCATCAAACTTAGAGTATTCCGAACTGCTTCAGGACTCAGGACTCTCTCACCAGTGATGGGGCAAAACCCACCATTGGCAAGGGTGGCTGCCATGACACTAGCAGATTCACAAGTCACTTCTATGGAGCACAGCTTAGGGAAAACAAAGACAAAAACAAGAAAACACTGATCAACCTATGCAAACAGAAGGCTAGGTAAGTAAATGGATGAAAGGACTTTCTTACAAAAAGGAGTCTGAACCCATAAAGAGTCTATTACTCTATGAACAATACAGCATATGAAGATAGACTATTTCCAGATTAGGAAATAAAGGCCTATTTGAGTAAGTATGAAATGAGCATCTGATGGTAGCAGTGTTTTTTTAATGAAAGTGATTATCATGGTACGGTACAAGATTTGCTCATAAAACAACTGGGTGAGATTTTTTTTAAAAAAACTTGTTCTCTAATCAGTGCAATAGTGAAGCTTGTTCTGATGAAAGACTGACATTTTTAAAAGAAACATTTAAAAACTACATGATACTGTTACTGCAGAGATGAACGTACTGAACAATCATGTGACAGAACCAGGACAATTTATATTATTTACTAGTGTGTAAAATTCAAAGCTGTCTTATGTTAAATTTAAGGAATGGGGAAAAAACTCATATTTTAATCAGTAAAAAGATTAGTGATAAGAAAGTATGTTTTAGTTAATCTAACCAGTACGAAAGCACTAAGGATATGATTAACTATTTCTTCTCCATACAGTACTACAAAACTGGCTGCAAAACATATTTCATGATCACTACAAAAATATATAATTCTAAGGTCAAGGATTGCAATCAACTATTAATTTGCATTAAGATCAGACAATGAGAAATGCTGATTTATTAAAATATATTCAATTGGAATATCATTTAGTTAACATACTTGCCCCAACAAAGGATTAGATCCTCTGCTATGAAAATATTTATATAAATAAAATTTTAACCTGTAATTCTATATAACAAAAAATAACAAATATTCTAGAGATTAATTAGCTACCTGGAAATAGAAGTCCAATATGCCAACCATATCTGTGCCCTCTGGAAAACACTTGAAAATAATAGAATATTTTAGTACATCATGATACTATAGTAAAAATTATCATATATAAACTAAAACTGATAAAAAAGAGAAGAAAATCTTAGTTCTGAAAATTCAATTGAGGATTATCTAAGAAACAAAGAATTATTTAGAATTAAAATAAGACTTAAAATAATAATTATTTAGAAATAGGACTTCCAGACATTTAAGTCTACCTTTCTGTGAAAATTTGAAGGAAAATATTTTAGCTCTATTACAAAACCATCAAATAATGTGTTCTTCTGACAGGTAGTTTAGCAAAAGATTATTACATGCTTTTGGCCACAGAAGTGGGAGTGGTTATAATATGAAGATACATTTATTTTCCATCTTTTCCATTCCTATTTCTTCTGTCATTAAAACCAGACGTAAGATGAATAAAATGATCTCCCCCCCACACACACACTACTTCTCAAATGGGACTAAAATATCTAATGAGAACATAATACCATTGTGTTAAATTTAAAGTAATATTACATTAACTACTATTAATATAATGGGTAGTGTTACAAGGATTTCAGTAATTATATCTCTGAAGCTAATGGGAATATCCATCTTTTGTTTCATGCATGCATATTAAAAAGCATCACCCACAGATTTCTCTTTGTAGATATATGGTAAGTTGCTTGCTTGTAATTGTGAGTTTTTTAAAAGAGGTCATCTATTTAATTGTATACTTAGGTTTGCATCTGACTCAGATTATGATTCCTGCCTTTCTCCTCATAGGCATCAGAACTGGGAAAGTTGGATAGACTTGCCAGAGAATGCTGATACTTCAGAGGTACAGTAGTGAGTCAGGCTACACTTTGGATGCAAGATATCTCTCTCTCTCTCTCTCTCTCTCTCTCTCTCTCTCTCTCTCTCTCTCTCTCTCTCTCTCTCTCTCTCTCTCTCTCTCTCTCTCTCTTTTTTTTTTTAACAAAATTTTATTAAGTTTATATAGATGAGGAAAAATAGGAACAATACAGGTATGGTAAAGGGAGGGGTGGAAGGAAAGGGGGAGGGGAAGGAAATAAGGAATTAGGGTAAAATAAGGATAGATACAATCACATATTTCAACAAACAAGCTACCGTCTGGATCATAATAATGAGTGAATATCATATTCAACCATTTTTAGCAAAGCTTAAACTGTAACATATTAAAAAAAATAGTAAACAAATACGTTAATCTATTAAGTAAACACTACTAATAAAATCTCAAAAAAAATCCTAACAATCAAAAGTAACAAAATGAAAGTCAGTAAATCAGGAAAACTAATCATATCATCAAAATGTTAGTTAGACCTCGATTAAAAATCAGTCATCTATTCTAAAATATTGAATCTTTCAAGTTCTAACGTGTCTCTAACCATTGATAAAAATTTTCCCAAGTTCTAAAATAAATTGAATCATCTTTTTCTTTCATTTCTAATGTTAGTCTATCCATTTCTGCACACTCTAAAATTCTGGTAATAATAGTCTGGTCAGATGGTAAATTCTCATTTTTCCAAAATTGGGCAAATACTATCCTTGGGATGTAAGATCTCTCTTGAAGGAATATCCAAAACAAGAGATATTTGCTGCAGCAAAAGAACACAATGTATGTCCATCTGAAAGGAAAAGCTTGCTCCATCAGCACTGGCCTTTAGAAAGAGGGTGCTAAAAATCATAATGCTGAAAATAGAGAACCTGCAACCAAGTGCAAAAACAACTCTATACAGATCCAGAAAAATTGGGAAGCATATTGGTTGAAAACAAACTGAAGAGTTCAGTACAAGGCACACTAAATAACATGATATACAAGAAGTGGTATACACATCAAATGGTTCTGTTCCACATGTGGCTTTGTACAGATGCATCCAGCCATTTGTGTAAATCACAGAGACCAAAATGGAAGAATAACTACATTTATATTAATATTGTATTTACCTTTATTATCACTATGAAGAAATAAAATGTTATTTTGTAGTTTGTTCAATTGACATTATATAAGGAAGTGGAGTAAATATAATCAAATGCATACCTTTTTCTCTTTGAGATAATAGCCTATTGCAAAGTTTCTGTCTCCACTCTCCCTTTCAGACTGGAATCTAAGGCAGAAAAGGGGCACAAATGGATATCAAACACTAAATACTTATTAGCAATAGTATTGGTGGATCTTTGTTATTTAGAATTGTTGTAACTCTAGTAACCTATTTAGTTTGGGAAGACACGGACTATCATTGTGTGGAGTTTACATTAAAAAGAACAAATTAATGCTGCAGCATATTATAAGGCTCAATGCAAAGGACATATCTATTCACTACAAAGAATTAAACTAAACATTTTTTGTAAATAAGATTACATCTCAGAAATGGAATTAAAATATTGATCATATATCTGTCATAACTACTTGAGAATGCAATAGAACTTATTTAGATGTTAAGTGAAATATAGGAATGCAATATAAATCAGAAAGGCAACTCCATTGTTACTCTAGATCAGGGGTGTCAAACTCAACGCGTCCTGGGATGTGTCACAACGTATCGCAACATTTTTCTCCTTGCTGGAGCTGGGGTGGGTGTGGCTTCCATGTGACACAACCTGCCCGCGAGCCGGCAGTTTGACACCCCTGCTCTAGGTCTTTACTAATGCAAATCAAGAACACAATGTCAAAACTACTTCCACATTCCTGACTCAAAGTTTCCAAGATGTATAATACAAATTTCATTGTTTCTAAACTGTATACATTGCAGGTGGTGGCTATACAAGATAGCAGCAAATTGTAATTGTCAGACAATTTCAACATTAGAAACGGCTTTATTTGGCAGAGGACAGAGCAGAGATTACCATAGAAGCTAACTACTTAAGGTTAACTGCGATAATGTTTTAGTTTTTTAATCCCATATTGCAGCAGTCCCCAACCTTTCCGGCTCAGCGGTCTGGTGGACACGGAGGTGGCAGGAGTATGTGTGGTTTTGTGTGCAAACGCTGCTTTCACAAATGCAGTTGTGTGTGCACACGCACTCGCCCACCACTTCCATGGCCCAGCTCTGACCTGGCATTGGATCCCGGACCAGGGATTGGGGACCCCTGCCATACTGCATTTGAAACATCATTCAAGGTATCTTTTCTGTTCGAAACCAATACGATTTTGAACAACAAACCCAATAGTCAGTTACTTGAATCAGACAAAATAACATCATGCCTGCAAACGACACAGAAACAGTCTGTCATAAGCTGCCAAATCACAATAAACTTCCTTTTTTCTTCCCTTTTCCCTTGTTTTTTGGAAGAGACAATGCCATAAGGTACAGTACTTCTACAGAAATCCAGCATAAAGGAAAATATTTCTCCTAGACCCAAAAGTCTTAGCTGAAGCAAAGACTTGATTAATAAAATAAAATATGTGCAGCATTAATATTAACTATTGCTCATCGTGTTGAAATTAATCTAGGAAACATACTTACGTGGCATTACTGAAACCGACATATTCATTTCCAGCCATTTTATTCATGAATTGCATCACCTAAGGAAAGCATGATTATTTTTTCAGAATGTACCAAAAAGCACTTCATAGTAAGTATTCAGTGCAAATAACCAAATTAGGTTTAGATATCAAGCAATGCTGTCATTCTGTAAGAACAAATCTATTCCATGAGAAAGAATGAAGACAGTTTTTGCTTTAATATAAATTACTATTTACTGCTATGTCTAAAATAAAATTATAATTAATTTAAATTAGAAATTAATATTTTTATCTTAACTTCACTCAAAATGCTACATAAATTTTAGTCTAGTTCAAATTCAATGACATTCTGCAATTAATTTAAAACTGGAAAGCAAATGCTTCTAAATTTTACAGAAGAGAAAACACTTGTAAAAAATGAGTAAGGCTTGCCTCCAGTGTTGCTACATTATAATTTATAAATATAAAGTATATTTAATATAATATGTTTTAAATATAAAATAATTAAATTGTTCCTTACAATTAGTAATAGAGTCCAATTCCAACTCAAGTGATTTTGAGTTCAGTTAATAAACAGATATGAAGTGAAAATATGGGACACAGCAACACTCTATTTTGTAACATTTAAAATTACAGAAAATAAATGGTAACAATTAAAAAGTTTGCTTACATAGTCAAACTTCTCCGCATTATTTGCTCCTTGCTGAAAGGAAAGAAGACACAGTTACAAAATGTATTAATACAAGGGAACTTTAATTATAGATTAATTTGTTCTATTGCTACTTAAATGCTATTATGTATTACTAGACTAGAGTTTTATTTGTTAGTCTATATACCTAGAGTTAGATTACTCAATTGTTATACAAAGCATTACAATACTTTAACATTGCCTGTTAAAAATGTTACCAATATAAAACAATAGAGCTGAACCTAGTTTTATTTGAAATGTAGTCAGTGAATCCATTAATTTTCCATGATTTTTTAATTTTTTTGCTGAATTACAAGCTATGTATAATTAATACTGTTAATACTGTTTTGTGGAGGTAGCTTTTAAATGCCAGGTAGAACAATTTTAAATGCTAGGTAGAACTAATAAAAAGACAACTGCATTAAAATAAAGATTGGTTATGTCTAAATGTGCTGAGCTTCTGCATGTGTATGCTTCTCACATTTTAAAAAACTTCCCATTAGTATCTTTATACCTGTATTTCAGCCATCAGTGTTAACAAACTGGGATAACAAAAATGCTAGGTTTTTATAGTTAGCTAAACTGAACCCATAAGAGTAGAAAGAATATCACAAAGTTATGAATATTTACTGACTCCCAGTTTGGTACCAGAGAGAGACTGAGCTAAACATAATGCTGCTCTTAAATTCAAGGGATTGGATTTAGAAAACGCTACAAACTGATTGTTGCTATAGTAAATGTGTAAAGTTTAAAATTGTGTGCACATAAACATGCTTGTGTATTAATGAACCTTGACTGAAACAAAGAGTTTGCATAAAATATATGCTGGAAGGGAACAACTCTTTTAATATAAAATAGGAAAGGGCTTAAATGCCTATGCTGAGGTCAGAGGATCAAAATCTTGTTACATTTGCATCTGGATACTGAAGAGGATACTCCTTCAAGTAAAAATATACCCTAAAGAGCATGTGCGATTTTTTTTCTACATTTGGTATTTAATTTCAGAAACATTTACGTTTCCAAATCCAAAATTTCAAAAATAAGTAATATGAAATCATAGCTCAAAGGTTCTACAGAGATGAGACTGAACAAGGCAGATGTGGTTTTTTTTTTTTAATGAGATTACGGGGATACAGCAACGAACTTCATTGATTATTATAAGAATATTCTGGCAGTTTTATCTGTATCCCTAATGTTTAAGCTGCTAGACATTTAAACAAGTATTTACTGGGATTACAATTTTTTTAAAGCAAACAAATTCAAATTTAAAGGCCTCAGTTAAACGAGCCATGAAACATTACTTTTACAATGTTAGTTTAAGGGGGGGAAAAACCTTGAAGCCTGTATGTACCAGCATTCTACTCAATGAAATGTATAAAGCCAGCCTCATTTCCCATTCTACTGTGGACTAGGACCTTGCAGACAATCCGTGAAGCCGCAAGCACCAGCTCATCTAGTGATGTACAGTCATTCACGTATGATCACCAGCTGAAAGAATACCATACTATTGTGTCAACATCAATCAAATTAAAATGCTGCTACCCATAGAGTCAAAGGCTATTTAATATGCTAAAAGATTATGCAATGTGTTGAAAAGCATTAGAAAAACAAACTTTTCTTTAAAAAAAAGTGTAACTCCAAATCTGTTCAATGAAAAATAATTAAAAGAAGAAATTACCAACTTCATTGAACTGTTGCAGTTGTCAAAATATTCCATAGATCCTAATGCTGTAAAATATGTAACAACATTTAAGCCACAAAAACCTTTTAAATGCACAGTGAATGTTGCTTGGGAAAGTTGGAGGGGTCGGCATTAGTTATGGGATGCTATACTGATCATTGTTGCATGGTTAAAACAGTTAAACTGAAACAAGTTTTGCATTTCTCCCCCTACATCTGACAAAAGGAGAAAGATGCTTAATGCAAGACAATAGTAACATCTCATTCTCCTCCCACCCCTCAAAAAAACCCCAACCCAGAATAATAAAACCCAAAGCCTTTGCTATTTTGACAATATTAGCAGAATCAATAAATCCAGCAAGAGTCTGAACATATAAACAAAGCAAACTTATTTCAGCATTTATCATATTCAGAATTTCCTTGGCTTTAAGCTCCAGAGTATTTTGATACCCAAGAAAACAGTATTTTTTTTACAATTCCAAAAATAAAAGTATGAATAAGCCTATTTAAACATTTAAATACTGGATTTTTTTCCAATAGCGCCTAAAATCCATGTTCATAACAATGTCATTTCATTTGGTCATGACACATTTTTTCTTTAAGGAAAACAAATAAAAGTAAAATCGGCATTAAAACAAGATGCCAAATATTGCAATTGTTGTTTTCCCACACCCCCACCTTAACAATATGGAAAGTATGTCTTCAGTTTGAGGATGGAATATGAGAAAGAGCAAAAGCAACCTGTATTTTGGAAGGGCTGTTTTTCCAATCTGTGGAGAGTTACTTATAAGCAATTAATCTGTCTACAAGTGTTCCATGCAATATTTAACTTCACGAACATAATATATACATATATACACTTACAGTGTGCATGCTTGCATGTATATTTATGTGTATATGCACACTATTGTGTATATACAAATTGTAAGCCTCAGAACACAAAATATTTTAAGACTGTAACAATCCAATGACACATCACACATGCATATTTTATATAATTATACACATGTCAATATTAAATAAGAAGTAGGGATCATTTTTATGTACGCCAAAATTCTACCAGCATGCAATCAGAACTTAACAATCATAAAATAATTATATATGTTTCAATTCTAAAATACTAGGCACTAGTAAAGAGAAATACCAAACATCAAATTATATTAAGATCTGTTGCCTGGTACTGCTGATTTAAGCAGTTCATATGATTTAATTGGGTGGATTTTCTAAATTGTCAACTTATTTCTGAAGAATTACTTATTCAATAAATAAATTTTATTATGGCAAAGTAGTATATATTCCACCCTATCAGTATTTTAAATCACCACTCCAATACAAAGACACATTGACGTTATATGGTAGTATTTCAGTATCAGAAGCTTGTCACAAAGACAGTGTGTATATTGGAGCTTTCCACAAAAATGACACCAACATTTTATCATATATTTTATAAGGTGACCTATGTTCAGGATTTGGCTGGAACATTTAAAGTATAGAAATAAGCCTCAAAGCCAATTAAAAATGGTTTCATAGCTATGGGCTAGAACATTTCAATAACACAGGATTACACTGTCTCGTTTTTGTATTGTATTTCACCTTTAACACTGTAAACATTTTTTGTACATGCATTTAAATTTTGTGTGTCTGAATTTAGACTGAATATCACTTCAGCTATGGATCTATTTCCTATGGTTTCTATTATTTATGGCTTGTTATATTTGAACAACAAAGATTTGTTCAATAAAGCACTGTTTTAAAACCCTGTGTCTTATTATATAATTTATTTCATTCAATTCTATATAGATGTACTTACATCTATATAAGAAAATAAAGGGCTATCCTGTAGAGGAAAGCAACAATCCCTTTATTGGTTCCAAATAAGATGAAAAAGTAATATATCTTAAAGGGAGGCTATACACTAACTTACTACGTATATCAAAGATTACTATTAACATAATTTTGAGATAAAAATTCTAAAAATGGCAAACCCACTTCCTTATCATTGCAAGAAAACTATATAGACAGGTATATGAAGTCAACCATATTTTTATGGAAAGTGCTGAAATTTTCTTCTCTAATAGCATCATATATCCTGTGATTTTTATACTGTACTATGTCATATAATAGTTGAATACCATCGCAGAACATTGCAAGAAATTGTTTTCTGCTACCATATGTCAGACACTTTGATTTAGTCATCAAGTTCTTCCACAACCTCATTTAGAAAGTGTTGTTTAATAAAAGTGGTTTTACCTCCAACTGCTGTTTTTAATGACAGCATTTGTGTTTAAAGCTAGTGATTATTTTACATTCATTTAAGCTGTAAATCTAGAGTATGGGTGTCAAACTCGCTGCATCACATGACATGTCATAACCTATCATGACTTTTTTCGCACTGCCGGAGCTGGGGTGGGCGCGGCCTCTGCATGATGGAACAGGCCCGTGGGCTGGCATTTTAACTCCTCTGATCTAGAGATAACACAGTGAATTCACTGAGAACACAGAGCTGATTAGAGCACATATATGCAGGATACAACTTGGGATTCCACATATGAATTAAGAGGTGAACATCTTACAAAAATGTTTTTTCAAACTCTGTTCCATAGTATTGTATGGAACAATACTAGGAGAACTTGATGGGATTCTTTGAGAGACTAAGGGCAAAAGAAGTTGACTTCAGCACAGCCAATCTTCTGTCAATAGAGCTTTGCCTCTTGATCAGATGTTCTGGGATTATTATTTTTTTTAAAAAATAACATATTGTATGGCTTTCTAAGGTTTTGTTCCTGTAGCAAAGGGGTTATTGAAATGGTTAAACTATAATATATAATCTGTTTTATCTTGGCACATAGCCAGAGTTGATAACCCCACAATATTTCCTGGTCTGGGGCCCAGAGTGTATGAAGGATACCATCTTCTGGTTAACAGCTGTCACAAGGAATGTGAGGCTGCTTATATATTAAACTATAGAATTCAAATGCCAATATAAAAGCTATGTTCTATGTTATTGAGCTCCTTTATTATTCAGAATTCTTAACTGACTGACACAATGTGCTACCATAACTAACAAATAAATGATACAGAGCATGCACCACACCAAAAGAATAAGAACATCTTTCCAAACTAAAATCAAAGGCCCATCTATGTAATCTCTACAATATTTACAAACAAGCCTCCTAGTCATGCCAATATTGCACACTCATCCAGATATTTAGACTGGTAAGGGCATTTTTGCTCACCTATTGAGCCCTTCCCAAGGACTCAGGGATAGGCAAATGTTGTTTAATAATATTAAAGGTTTCATCATAGGATGTATGTTATTCCAAGTAAAGCTGACTTTTGCAACTGAATGATGGTGATTTTGTCAATGCCAATGATATTATACCCCCAGGGGGAGGGCCTTCTCTGTGGGAGCTCCAACGCTTTGGAACGAGCTCCCCCCGAACTCCGTACGTTGACGGAATTGCGTTCCTTCCATCGAGAATTAAAAACATATTTATTTCGACAAGCCGGCCTGGGATAGTAGCTCCGGTTCCAACAAGGCCATAATTGTTTTTAGGGGATTGAGTTTTAAGATTAAGCATTGGTTTTAAATGATCGGACTAAATTACTTAATCTATTTTTAATAACCTTATCTTTTGATGTTTTTAATTGTTTTTAAGATTATGTATTGGGTTTTTAAATGATTGGGCCAAATTATTTAATTTATTTTTAATAATTTTACCTTTTGTATGTTGATGTTTTTAATTGGGCTGTACACCGCCCCGAGTCCTTCGGGAGGGGGGCGGTATAAAAATAGTAAAATAAATAAATAAAAATAAATTATTATGATTGGTTGCATAGTCAGCCAGATGATTAGACTAGATTGGGCATATTATTATTTTATCCCACCTTCTATCCTATAATCTCAACATAGATGCATCTGTAAATCACACTAGATCTCACATTACAGAGCTTGTTAATTTTTTATGTACTATTGACTGCGAGGAAGGGGGAACACAATTCTCACTGATACTATTGCACATAGGAAAAGAGGGACTTTTGTGCCTGTCTCAGCTACAATCCTAAACAGAAGCAGTGCTACTGGCACCAATGAGACCTCCTCCACATGCCAACTGCAATTGGTATTTGGATTAAATTGCATTCAAAAAGAAGGTTTCTGCTGCACCCTTAACAAGTAGTACCACTATCCCAGTTATATCATTCCCCATTTATATCATTCATCAAAAGACCGCCAAACAGCTAGTTGGCAAGCTGCCAGGAAGAAATCTTAAAACTCCCTTTTCCAGAATAGTAGCAAGAAACATGTGAGAAGATGTGTCTCTGCACGTAAACCCCACTTTAAGAAAAATGTTATAGAACAGTGGGGGTAACCTGGGGTTCTCCATCTCCTATTAGTGTTGGCTGCCATGGAAGTTGATGAGAGCATAATCCCAAAATGAGAAACCATAAGATTCCTCACTTACGCTCTAAAAAATAACTCATTTTTTATTTTTGTCTTTATTGATGCTATGGCGCACAAATAAAAAGAACCACAGATAGGTGGGTATGATTTAGCTCTTCACGTTCAAAGTCTTTGTATAACTACTTGGATTGCGATTCAAAATGGGTGGAATTAAACAGGCCCTTGTTTTGCTATTTTCAAATACCAGTTGCTTGAACAAGCTACCATGAAATAAAAATAAGAAGTTGCACTAATATGGTAAGGATTATTATCAAATATTTGTGCATACCTAGGAATTTCATCTGTAGCTAGCTCCACAGATTTCTTATTAAGACTCGCAAATTTGTGAATTGAGGGGATTTTTCCACTTTCTACTGATAAGAACAAAATAAAATATGAAAAGCAGAAGATACAAATGATAGCAGAAACTCCTGCTAAAAAACATTAATGCCTTTGGAGAGATTAGCCTAAAGTTTGTCCTACCGCTTGTTGGGGGAGGGGGAGAGGAGGGAGGGCTTGCATTTAACCTTTCCTAACAACTAAATAGGGCTTCGCTCTTTGCTTTCTGGCACAGATTCACCTAACATAACTTGTCTGCATGTATAATATCAATTTCAGTGTGAGAGAGGAAATGGTATATGCAGATGGCAGTAAGTCAATTTTATACATGACCAATTTTTTTTACAAATAATTAATTTTAATTGGTAGGGGAGTTTCATTTTGTTTTCTCCTGATCTAGGCTCTTTTTTGGAAAAAGGCTTTAGGGAGGGAGGGGCACACAAAATGGACCTTAGGTTGATACAATAGGAAAACAGGGTATTGCACAGAATGTATGTATGTATATGTGTGCACATACACAGAGTCTACTCTTTCTTTTGGGAAGGATTGTTATAAATTTGGGATTGCCTTTCTTCCAGGTAAATTATTGGATTTCCAGAATTTAATCTTCAATTGAAGATGCAAAATGCACAAAAATATTTATTTGTCCAATACTTGAACACAACAGAAATGCTTTCAGCTAATTAATTAAAAAGAGAAGATTTATAAAGGTGTTTCCTGTGAAAATGGACTACTAGGTTTTATAACTTTATTTGTGAGGCTGTTGAAATGTCACACTCATTACAGCACATCAAAATAGATCTAATTTATGAGAGTAAGACTTAAATCAACTTTGGGGGAAGATGAGAAAAGTTAATTTTAATTTAATTCCTTGAATTTTCCCAATTCGTAGACAACTTTTATAAAATAACTTCCCAGAAGATGGAACACATAAATATCTTACAATCACTATAAACAAATAACAATGCAATATGGTGGTTTATGTCTGCTAGACATGCAGATATTACATGCAAAGTTTCAATGCACTCAATACTGACTTGTAACATTGTTGATGTGTTTTTATATTACAACTGCATGCAGTAAAAAGGAAAACTGCAATATACTGTAATGGCCTGAAACCTAAAGTGGGTTTTTGCTTGCCAATAAAATATGTATTTGATCGGCAATTCATTAATTTTAATAAAATTAATTTCCAAACATGTGTGCTCTTCAGAGGATATATTGGGTTACTGTATAAAAGACTATTGTGTGAACAAGAAATGCACTGAGCTGTCTGATGAACTGTCTACCATTTATTTCAAAATCTCATTGTCAAGATGAATTTAAAGTTATTTAAACCTCCAGAAAAAAAATAATCATGAATAAATTTACCTGTCGAATTTAAGGCCATTTTCCTTCACCTACAGCTATTAAAGATAAATGTTTAAAGCAGGAATTGTTTTACATAGAAGCAGAAAACCATGAGCCAAAACTAAAATAGCCTTTCAAAATTAAAGCTATAAGGATATGATGTAATCAAATATTTAAAATCTCCATTTTGATTACTCTACTACAAAATTAAAGAGAAGGGATAATGTTCTTTAAAAACTCTTTTTGAGATATCTTAGTGATAGATAAATATATATAAATATATACTTTTAAAGATTAACAATAACCTATAATTCAAAGTATGTATACTTTAATTGTGGAAATCTGTCCCAAACTCTGTTAATTATTAAGCCAAACATTTTAAAAATGATATTACTTCCAAAAGTACCAATATTTAATATTAAGAAAGTGCCAGGGGATTTAACTTTATATCTGGTGAATGTATAAATTGAAATATAAAATGAATTATTTAATGAAAAAATAGTTCTCTCAATGGAAGCATAACTCTAACTCATTCTTAAAATAAAGTTACAAAAACATGAAACTCCATATTAAAACTGCTAAAAGGTTCAATTTGTAACTTTGCGTGGCTTTCTTTATAAAAAAAAACCTCCAAAGTTTGTCTAATATAATATTTGTACATCAAAGTATTTCATTCCACAATCTAAAAAGGTATATTTATATTAATTTTTTCAAAGAAAAAAACTTTTATCAAATCCAGTTTCAAAAGCAGTTAGGATTTTATGAAAGTCTTTCAAACTGTAACTTTAAAAGGGAGGGAGGTGGGGAAAGAGAAAGAGAAACATACCAGCAACATTTCCCCTTAAACCTTATCTTGCTCCGTATCCCAAAACTCCTTTTTGAATTTGGGGAGCAACAGGCAGCTGAAAAACAAGCACTGAAAACAATTTCAGAGGCACACAAGTGATAATGACTACATGCTTCTATGGTCTGAAAGAAGCAGTATAGGAAAATTTCCATGTCTATATGGAATCTAATTCTGCTTATAATTTCTTACAAACTATTTATAGTGCAGCTGTCAGAAATATTCACTGTACATATTTTACCTTGATCAAAGAGGTGATCACAATTGCTCCAGCATTCACCATAGGATTATGAGGTCTGTCTGTAAAATAATAAAAAAGGATCTAATCACAGAAATGTACCTTCCAAAAAATTAAATGAACAAAGCTTCAGCACAAATTAGTCAAATTATTCATAGCTATCTTTCTTATGGTCAGCTGATGCCATGTTTTCCATCTAATTAGGAGGATGAATCCTGCTGTTTTCTTTCTTTGCCTTTTAATACTAATCTGATTTCCAATATCATATGAACTTGTGCCCATTCTTTATATCATCTTCCAGTTTTATTCTATCATTTTAATATATATGACTGCATATCCAATCCCAACATGAAATAGCAACTATGATTTTTCAATAACTGTTGCTTGGACTACTTCAACCCAACTCACTGTTTGAAATTCGTACATTGTTATCCTTTTAATTTTATCATTTGGTTAAAATTGGAGATATCTTTATCAAATTCAAGTCATGGTAAAGATAGCCTAAACCAACATTGCATACTATCCCATATTTTATAAGGTTTTCATTTTAAAAAAAAATTGGAATCACAAATGTGAAGGGGAAACAGTTCATCCCCTTCTCAGATGTACATTTTCTTGCAGATACACTTCAATTTAATAATGCTTCACTTATCTGCAATTATCTGCAATTTTTTTCTCCATTACATTAGGCACCTCCATGTCAACCTCAAATACATAAGCTCACAATTCTATAGGCTCATTTAAAAAACGAAATCAGAGAATGGGGCAATTCTGACCATCAAATTTCTATAACATTAAGCACCAATGATCAACAATGATTTCAGAAAACTAAATAGATTTCCTGGCTTATCCTTTACACAAACTCAGCCCAAATAAGGTGGAATGGCTGTTGAGTCACAAGCCAACTGTAGCATATCTGGCTTTTGCAGAAGCTGTGTTCCCTCAAAGTTGTGCATAATTTTGGCCAGTGTGCAAACTATAGGCTTTCGTGGTACAAAATACCTGTGTTAACTTTTGATAAGATTAGTACAATTTGCTGTTCATGACTCTACCCTTGAAGACCACCTAGAAATGGTAGCTTATCTATAATGCAGTGACATGAATGCTCACTGATTATTTATTTATTTATTTATTTATTTATTTATTTATTTATTTATTTATTTATTTATTTATTCGATTTCTAATCATAGAACTGCCATGTCAGATTTCCAAATGAAATCCAAAGTGGTTTCACTATTTATATGTGGCTTAGGGTATCTTTGGGATCAATAGTTTTCCCAACAGTTTCTGCCTGTCCCTACCCAATCAACTAGGGAATGTCTGCTAAGGATCAGTTAAGGTACAATGTGAAAGGGCTTTAATTATTAATTAGAGATTATTCTGTATGCAAAAAGAGGTCCTATTGACCTAGAACACAATATCAAGAACAAAACTTAAGTCTTCTAGTTTTCCCATAAAAACATTGATAATAAATGGTTAAGATGAGAGCATGTACAAAATCAGTTCAAGGATCTTTGAAAAAATATCACAAAGGATTCAAAAATATTTAAAATGATTTCAAATGCAGGGAAATGGAATTTCAGCTGCTTTCAAGATTGCATTCTTGGTCAGTATTTTGAAAACTAAGGTGACATTTCGATATAGATTATACCAGTATATTTTATTTAGCATTGGTCAATAAAAGTCTATGCACGCTAGTCCAAATGAAATTATGAGCTAGCATGTGACAGTAATTTTTAGACATAACATGAGAGGCATATGTCTTTTGGAACAGACAGCAAACCTTTGCACACATGGCATCTTGCCAAGGGTGTCACTGTATCCTTGCTTTCAAAAGCTTAGTTAGTTATATGAAACTAATGACTTGGAACTCAAGGCTTAGAACAGTTGTTTATATTCAACAACTAATATACCCTTAGAGAAGGCATGGGGTAAAGGAAAAGAAAAAAAATATAGAACTAGCTAGCAAATATGTGCCAGAAATATATATAGTGTTACAAAAAAAGTGTCAGATTCATTTCAGAATTATGGGGATATCTCTGAAAGCCAATACGTGAGTATTTCCTGTGTTCCATTGAATCTATATATCCCATACTTAAAAGTAAAAGAAAACTCTCACACACAAAAAGAGCAAATAATCAGAAAAGGAAGAAAATATTTCTAATACAACACATCCATTAAAAATCCAAAAACATTGCTTGAGCCTTTACAGTATTTGGAGTGCATAAATAAAATTGATGTAAAATGCAGATAGCAGCTCATTTATTTAATTATATTATTAGATCAAATACGTAATATAAGAGTCATTTTAATATTCCGAATCAGCAGTATTTCCTGTTAAATATACAAAAAGATCCACTGCACAGTGGAACACTGTATTTTCCAATGAAATCTCTTAATTTTATCCTATTAAAATTATTGGAAATATGCACATTTTTTCACCATATATTCAATATACTATTCAGAACTATACTGAACAGAACCAAATGAGATCACAAATTAACTTTATGAAATAATCACAGAACAGCAGAACCAGTTTCCAAACAACTGCAGAAACATTTACAATGCTTTAATTTGGTACTGTTATCTGCAGTGGATGAATTAGTGGGAAAAAATGCTGACAATAGAATTCAAAAGAAATGAGATTTTCTTCATATCAAACTCTAATACAATTTTTAAGAACATATATGTATAAATAATCGTGACTGATCCATCACAGGTATGGTTAGATACAGTTCTATTTACCACAATTTTACTTCCTGATTTATTTTCTTACTAATCTAAACAGTTCCTTAATAGCTTTAATTCTTGGTTTATGCATTACAATTAATGTCTTAGAGAACATGGACCCTCATATATGACCAGCCAGAGACTCCCCATCCTTCTTTTGAAATACTGTGTTGTCATAATCAATAAATATGAATGAGAACTGAAATGAGCCATTTAGACCACAGAGTCCTAACTCTTGGTCGGTGATGGAATCTATATTAAACATTTCTGACCGAAGTCCATTTAGCTTCTAGCTGAACATATCCAGCAAAGGAGAAGTGACTACTTTTCTGGGTACTAGATTCCACTAGTACCTGCTCAGTAACTGTTCTTACTGTTCAAGATTTTTTCTAGCGTTTGATCAGAATCTGCCCTCCTATAACCTGTAGTCATGTTCAGGTTACAATGTGCCTTCACCTTCTTTTGCGCAGCATCCTTCAGCTAAAATGTTGTCACTCCCTCAAGTCTTCTCTGGTAAATATTAAGCATTCCCCATTGCTTCCGCCTCTCCTTGTAGAATTATATTTTTAGTCAGGTCCTTCCTGAACTTGTTTCAATTTGCTAAATTCTTCTTAAGAGAGCGAATTTGGATAAGATACCAGACTAGAAACAAAGAGACTGTGAAGTCTAGTCCCACCATAGGCAAAGCCAACTAAGTGATCTTGGGCTGATCAATCTCTTTCAGTCCTAGAAAGAAGGCAACAACAAACTACTTCTGAAATCTCACCAAGAAAACTGCTGAGACTTGTCCTGGTAATGACCAAGAGTCAACATTAACTTGTAAGGCACAAAATAACAGCTTAACGTGTGATGTCCAGACCTACTAACCTTCTCTGTCACACAGATCTATTTCATAGATACCATATTATGCTAGGGAAGTCCACAATAAGGTTCAAAGCTCAGCCTTTTAGCAGAACAGAATTGCTCAAAAGCAGTAGGTTTGCAAAATATTGCCTGTGGTTAGTCATGCTGATTAGGATCAGAAGTGATTCCTCTGAACTAGAGGTGACCTATATGGTTGGGATGAGTTTTTTTTAAAAAGGATCTTGGGTGATAGAGCCTCAACAATCAAAGCAAAACTCTGTTGGGTTAGAACTGTTTGGAGAAATTGTCAATTAAACAGTATAGAAAAATACAGCTTCATACATTGTATTACATATAGAAAATCCAGAAGCATTGTAACATTTTATCTAGCATCGGGGGTATTTTTCTGTCTTCCAAAATTGAAACCTTGTTTGTATCTTTACTGATATCTTTGTTTTGCTGTAAATAGCCCAGAAAATTTGTGGTGGATTAAATGGATTGAAATTAAAAAAAAGAAAAGAAATGATAATGGCACATATAACTTACCATCTTCATTGAGGAACAGTTTGTTGAATCTTAATCCACTCGGTTCTTTACCAACATATCTGTGTACATACTCAGTGCCAAGATCATTAACAGCAATAGCATACTTCAAAGGCTTTACACAGGACTGAAGACAAAATGGGACTTTGGTATCTCCGATAGAATGCCTGTAAAATAAATACTATACTATTTATTACGTTCACTCACATTTTTCCTGAGAAATAAAAAATGTACATCTTAAGGCAAAGGCTTTGGGACGATTCTATTATGAACCACTGCTATATAAAAGATCATCTAAGAGAGTCTATTTCATCTTTAACATGGTAGAAAGTACAATCTACCATATTAAAAATAAAAGCAAAACTTCTTAGCAAATCGTGAACAGTTATTTGAGAGATTTGCAATACTCAGAGTAAACATAAGCACACAAGTTTAGAAAGAAATAATTTATCTTCTTAATATGAAATAGCTACAAAAACTAATTGATCAAGGAATTGATATACGGTAACTATCATATGGAAATATTTCAACATCCAAAGTATTTGGATGCTATAAACAGAAAGGCAGGGTATACATCCAGTAATAAAATAAAACAAAAAAAATAAAATGTTAGATTACATATATATAATCTTATTCTAGTACAGTATGAAATTTCTCTCATAAAATACAGCATCTACTTTATAAAAGAGACCAAACAATCCCATGGAGAACTTCAGGGACCACTCAAAAGTCTGCCATAACTCTTCATTAATGAATACTTTCTAATACTATGCATCTTGTATTTTTTAGAATTACATTTTCCAAAGATAATTATTTGCAACAATCCATTTCTTGTCCAAAACTGGATTTTACCTTGTGAAAGTGTAACTTTACGCTTGCTAGCCTTGGAGAAACAGGGTATGTCAAAAAAAATCCGGCAGTATCTATAATATCACTAAATCAAAAAGGGGACCAAGGAATCATGGCAAGCCATATATGGATGTGTGAAAAAACTGGAATGTTTTGTGTAACAACCAGGAATGGATTATAAAACCGTAATTTATATTAATATTGTAACA
Organism: Bothrops alternatus; assembly: GCA_034064705.1. Classification (NCBI taxonomy): domain Eukaryota; kingdom Metazoa; phylum Chordata; class Lepidosauria; order Squamata; family Viperidae; genus Bothrops; species Bothrops alternatus. The sequence goes on along the minus strand of JARGCV010000052.1, from coordinate 23,217,669 downwards.
AAGCATGGATAATTAAATTAGGATTATTCAATGCACAAAAAGCATACAATCAAGTTATCAGCATGTTGTTTTGAGGAATAGGAGATGTAAAAACATTGTTTCAAAAAAGGAACTCTCAATTTCTGAAGCATCATTCTATTTTCTACTAAAAATTAGAATACCTTAAGCAGAACTAAAAATCCTATGTTTTCTCTAGTAACATAAGAAACATACATCATGGATTATACAGAACTACCTTATATTTGTAAATTAACTGCTCAAAGGATGTCTCTGGTTCTGTTTCTACAACTGAAATTATTTCATCAGTTCAAATATTTAAGCTACAATACCTCTGCCCATCGACTGTGCAAACAGATACTGCCCATAAGTCAGGACTGAATTTAGCCAGTTGTGGGATATAGTCCGCAACCTACACAAAACAAGTCCAATATAAAATAATTAGATTATATAGCTACAAATAATGAATACATGAAATTCAGCTATTAAAAAACTATTAAAATAATAAAAGGCACAAACACCTATCTAACCTCTCCCCCAAACTATCCCAATTTTTTTAAGCAAGATCTACCAAGCGAACGAAAGCAAAAAAATAGGTTCGCTATAATTTTGTTCTTGTCCACTTTATATGAAAAATGATAAAGCTTATAGAAACTAATTTTAAGAATTCACTCAAGGTTATCTGCACTTTTTCTTTCATAAGTATATAAATCAGTGGTTCTCAACCTATGGGTCGCGACGCCATTTGGAGTCGACCAACCGTTTCGCGGGGGTTGCCGGACACCGCGGTCCGCCATTTTTTTTGTCGCGCGCGCACCGGGCATGCACAGATCGGGCCGTCGCGCGTGCACCGCGCATGCACGGATCGGCCCGTCGCGGTCCGCCATTTTGTTTTTTTTGTCGCACGCGCACCACGCATGCGTGAATCAGGCCGTCGCGCGTGCACCACACATGCGCAGATCGGCCCGTCGCGGTCCGCCATTTTGTTTTTGTTTTTTTGTTTTTCGTCGCTCGCAGTTCAGGCCGTCGCGCGCGCGCTGTGCATGCGCATATCGGCCCGTCGCGGTCCTCCATTTTGTTTTTTTGTTGTTGTTGTGCGCGCGCCACGCATGCACGGTTCGGGCCGTCGCGTGCGCGCCACGCATGCGCGGATCGGCCCGTCGCGGTCCGCCATTTTGTTTTTTGTTGGTTTTTTGTCGCGTGCGCCGTGCATGCACGGATCGGCCCATCGCGCTGCGCATGGGCGGCGCAAGTGGGGTCTCAACCTGAAAAAGGTTGAGAACTACTGATATAAATGAATAATTTGCAAATGGTCAAATCTCTGGTGCCTCTATAATCAGCCCAACTAGGTGTGCCACTCTAGGACTAGTTTTATCATACACATCACAGTAAGCCATAATGTTGTTTGATACTGGCACTGTCAATATTTGATCCCAACTAGTATGTTTTTTACAGCATGATTTATAGTTTAACTATATGCGAATAGAACCAAAATAGCTTCCTAAAAGCATAGTACAAAATGTAGTATGTTGATTCCAAACCACTATAAACATGGATATCAGTTGCAGAGGTATTGTGCAGACAATCCAGGCAAAACAAGACTATAGTGACAAGCACACGTTTGCATACTTTCTTTTCTAATCACTTTTGGAAATTGCTAGCTATCAGGTACTTTTGGATCATCAAGTTTTATACCACGGGTGAATTCCTTTCAATCCTTTGTGAAATACGGTAAGTTTTAAATACGAGTTTAAGGATTTTTTTTTCTGGAATAAACAGCAAAAAGGGTGATTAAAACTTTGATTTGAAATTTAAAAATGGACAAAGGGTCCAGATGAATTTGAAATAAGATTTTGAAATTAATTATAAAGAATCCTTTTCTTGGGATACTGCTTTTAGTTTGAATTCTTTAAAAAACATAGTAAGATAAGACTTTACAACTTGGATAGCAGAGGTAACTGGAAGGGTTTAATTAAAGAATTAAAAACTAATTAATTAATTAATTAAAGAATTGATCAATGATCAAACTTGACTAATATAGAATGAAGCAAAATATTTTAACTATGGACATATTGAACAATATTTTTGAACAATGGACCCAAAAATTAATCCTAAGAGTGTCTGCCTCTGTAAACAAGACTGTATTTAAACATGCTGTGGACATTATCTGACACAATTGCGATTGATTTGAAAGTATATTTTAAAATATAGGCTACAAGAATGACATAAAAAAGATGTTACACTAGTCATACAAAAGAAACAAGCTGATGTCCTAATAATTAAAAATGATATAAAAATTGCAAACCAAGTGACCAGGATAACTTTTCTATATTGCATTGACCAAAGACATTTGTTAAAGTTTTGAGGAATCTTGTGAGAAAGGACAAAGGGAAAAAAAAGAAATCAAGTTCTATGTTGTTATTTGAACGAACTAAAATTGTTAGAAGTAAAATGAAGGAATAGAAAATTTATTTAATCTAAATTAAAATAGATATGTTGTTAACTTAATAGACTTTTGCTGACATAAGGACTGAAATGACAAAGATTTTATGAATTTGTCAATAGATTAGAGAAGGGGTATGGGAAGAAGAGACAATTTATTGCATTTTAAAAGAAGGTGATAAGTTACTAAAATTGTTTAGTTATGATGAAGAGGCAAGTCATTTTTTTCTTTATTATATTCTTTTTCTTTCTTTTCTATTTTTCTTTTCTTTCTCTCTTTTGCATCTTCTAATTTTTCTTTTTATTCTTTTTTTAGTTTACACTAGTTTTTAATTATTGTAATTTGTAACTTTAATAATAAATTATAATAAATAATAAAATATAATAAAAATATTTTCATAAGCAGGCTATTATACCAAATGATTAAGGTAATATTTTTTTCCAGATGATAGCATTTTACATAAAATTATGTCTGTTCTTTTATACAAGTATAAAAATATTCTAGAGACAGAATACTTGCAGCCAGAAAAGATAGATAAAGGGGGGGAAATGCCATTCACTTAGTGGTTAGAATTAAAATCCAACGCATAACAAAAACTTACTGTCCTAAATATTCTAATATTCTATTGGATTTGCTTTAATTATAAAATGTACACATAAGGAAAAGATAACAAAATGATTGGGGTGGGAGAAATAATAACCTTGTGCTCCATTTTCTTGGATGTCCACAGATATAGGAGATATGCATAGATGTTTAAATTTCCAATTTAAAAAAACCATGGAACTTACTGTATATATTCACTTGCATATGCTACATAGAAAGGAATCAGGGAAAACAAAAATCTGCTCAATCTATGCTTATTAATATCAGTTGTTGGGAAACACAAATGTACAAATGTAATTATACCCTCTTTGTGGGACTCACTTTGACAAATCATCTCTCAACATTTAGAAATATATAAAAAATGAAAATTTGAACTGTATTTTTTTTTAAATAGCATTAGCCTAGCTCATGACTGGGTAACTTCTTAACCTGCCTGCAGATTACGGAAAGCTTTGGACAGATAACAACAGAATATGTTTGACCTGTTTTTCTTTTGTTTTGGGGAACTAGCAAAATAGGGCTTCTCACAGAAGCCCATCACTAACTTATTCAGGTAGTCCTCACTTACTGAAAGCAATTGGGACTGGCAACTGTGTCACTAAGCAATGCAGTTGCAAAGTGAAATACCACGTCTATCCTAGATACAGTTATTAAGTGCCATGGATCATTAAGCATGATGTCACTTGAACATGACATGCAATTTCCTACTGGCTTCCCCACTGACTTTGCTTGTTGGAAGCCAGCTCTGAAGGTCGCAAATAGTGATCATGGGACATAACAACCATTATAAATGCACTAGTTGCCAAACGCCCCAATCACAATCACATAACCATCAGGACATTACAATGACAACAACTCTGAGAATCACTTGTAAATCTCATTTTTCAGTATTCTCATACCTTTAAATAGATGCTGAACAAGCAATTGATAAGTGAGGACTACTTGCACTTAAAACCATCCTTCAGTCCACAGATCAATGAAAATCACATGGAGAATATTCTATACCTTTCCACAAAGATTGATGGCATGATAACTCAGGATGTTTTGAAGGGCACAAACAACTATAAACTGCAGCTTACCCATCTCTATATTGCCACCAATTATTTTTAATAAGACACTTACCTTCCCTCCTGAGTGTTTTTTAGCATTTTCATATAACTCATCAATATGAGAGGCAAAAGACATAAAATCAGGAATGACAAATTTTCGCCTAAAAGCCTGTGTTAGTAACACAATGTTGCTTTGGACACATCTGTGAAATACGAAAAAATATTATTACATGAGAGAAAAAAACCATATCATAATACCATATACTGTCTCTCATTACAGAGATAATAAAAGTGCTTTTAAAATCTAAAGACTATATTTGTATCCCAAGATATAATTTACTGAAGGTAAGATATCCACTACTGATATAATACATACTTTTGGTCTCCTCAATGCTCTTCCTCCTTCCCTGAAATCAGATGCGGAGGAATTGCATATTGAAAAATATTTCTGATCAGTGCTCATTTGTATCATTTCCTACTGCCCTCATTATTACATGCTAAAGACAAGCTGTAGCAAATCAATTGATGTACTTACTTTTTAAAGAGATCTTTATCTAGCATGACACCGTCTGATGTTGTCTGAAGCGTCAATCTTAACATATCCATGCATTCTTTCAGTCTTGGATCAGATGTTCGTAAACCTGTAGATTTTAAAGCCTGTAAAATAAAAAAAGCATCACAGATATTTCTTTCTTTCTTTTTTTTAAACAAATTTTATTTATGATACAGTTAAAAACAAACAAACATTGGATTTGACGTGACATTCCAGTATATACATTCTTATCCGATTGTTCCACTTTTTACAATAACTTCTTCATCTCTACATATACATCTAAGATTTATACATAGTACTTAATCTAAAATAAAATAACATATATTTCTATCTTAACCTTCATCCTTAATCCCAACCATCCTCTTCGAATTCCTCCAGCGGTAAAATTTATCCCAGGTTTCATAATAAACTGATCCACATTTATCTTTTAATATCATTGTGAGCCTGTCCATTTCCGCACATGCTAATATTTTATGTATTAACTCTTCCTCTGTGGGAATTTCCTTGCTCTTCCATCTTTGTGCAAAAGCAAGCCTAGCTGCAGTCAGGATGTGTAGCAGCAGGTAGATTGTTCCCTTGTCATATTTTTCTGTCATTATTCCCAACAAGAAGAGTTCCGGTTTTAACTCTAAGTCCAGTGATAATATATCCCTCAACTAGTTTCGTATCCTGTGCCAATACTCACGAGTCTTTGGGCATTCCCACCACATATGGTAATATGATCCTATTGCTTTTTTACATTTCCAGAATAAGGGTGAGATGTTTGAACCCATTTTGGCTAGCCTTGCGGGTGGGAAATGCCATCTACAGAACATCTTGTAAAGATTTTCCTTATATGAGGTAGCTAAGGTGAGTTTCCTATTTTTTTTCCCACAGTTCTTGCCAAATATGCAGGTAGATACTGAAACCAAAATCCCTTCTCCAAATTAACATGGTCTCCTTAACCTGTTCTTCATACATTGTCTGATCTAAAAGAAAATGATATATTTTTTAATCATTTTATCCAAATTTTATCTAATTCTGTTGGTTCTATCTTTATACCCCACTCTTTTTTATCTTGCCTATATCTTGCTTGTAGTTGGAGGTATGCACACCATTCTAACTCTATCCCTGCATCTTGAAGATTCTTCCTCGATTTTAATTCTCCTCTCTCGTCTAGTATAATTTTATAGGTTATTACTTTCCCTAACTGAATGAACCTTGGGTGTATGTACATTTCTTGTGTTGAAATCCAATTAGGGACTTGCCTATAGTTCTGTCGTCGGATTTTGATCCATACATCTATTAGCGCCCGTCTAACATAGTGCTTCCGGAAGTACTGGTGAACTTTATGCTTCTTATCCCATAACATGGCATGCCATCCAATCTGCATGTCATGACCTTTCAGTTTTAATAATCTCCAATTTTCCAGTCAAATCCAATCCCGCACCCACAATAGAATTGTAGATTGATATCACAGATATTTCTTATTCAGAACACTAATTCACATAATATTGATTCTTATTCCCATCTGGTCTTCTTTACCATTAGATTGCAATAGAGTTCACAGACATTTGTTTTCAGTGTTTTGTTTTAAAATACATATATTCACAACTCCCTAAATTTGATCATGTGAGTAAAATGACAGTACAGCCTTCTTTAAAACTTAAAATTTCTGTGACACTCAGTTTTAGTAACCTTCCCATTACTTGATCATTACCAAACCTATATGATATATACTGTTTTTCAAAAATAACAAGATATATGGCTAATGTCAAAGCTGTGACAATTAAGAAATTGCAGCCATTTTACCTTTTACTTTACTTGTGCTTTTTCCGTTGCTTGGGTTCTCAGATGTAGAAGGGGGGAGGGAGGAATGCTTGAGCTTTTTAAGTTAGCCTATAAACCAGGGGTAGGCAACCTTGGCTCTTTTATGATTCGTGGACTTCAACTCCCAGAAGTAATGAACCAGCATGGCTGGCTCAGGAATTATTATTATTTATTATTTTATTTATTATTATTATTTATTAAATTTCTATACCGCCCCTCTCCCGAAGGACTCGGGGCGGTTTACAGCCTTAAAATTTAAAAAACATATAAATGTACAAAATTAAAATATTTAAAAATAAATTAAACAAATTAGGCCATAAAATCTATAAAACCCAATATATACAAATCCTAAAATCATAAAAATTACAAAAATCCTAAAAATTGCACAATCCCCCTAAAACATTTTCACCCGGTTGGAGCCGGAGCTTCTATGCCAGGCCGGCCTGTTGAAAAAGGAAAGTTTTCAGTTCCCGACGGAAGGTGCGTAAGTCCGTCATCGTACGGAGTTCGGGGGGGGAGCTCGTTCCAAAACGTTGGAGCTCCCACAGAGAAGGCTCTCCCCCTGGGGGTCGCCAGTCGACATTGTCTGGCCGACGGCACCCTGAGGAGGCCCTCTCTGTGGGAGCGTACCGGACGGCGGGAGGTATTTGCTAGCAGTAAGTGGTCCTGTAAGTATCCGGGTCCGATGCCATGGAGCGCTTTAAAGGTGGTCACTAACACCTTGAACCGCACCCGGAAGACCACCGGCAACCAGTGCAGCTCGCGCAGGAGCGGTGTTACATGGGAGCGCCACGACGCTCCTGTCACTACCCGCGCGGCCGCATTCTGGGCCAGCTGAAGCCTCCGGGTGCACCTCAAGGGGAGCCCCATGTAGAGAGCATTACAATAGTCCAGCCTGGAAGTGACGAAGGCATGAGTAACTGTGCATAGCGAGTCCCGGTCTAGGAAGGGACGCAACTGGCGTACCAGGCGAACCTGATAGAACATCCTCCCGGCCACGGCCGCCAGATGGTCCTCTAAAGATAGCCGTGAATCCAGGAGGACTCCCAAATTGCGAACCCTTTCCGCGGGGGCCACTGTTTCGCCCCCAACAGACAACAAAGGAGTCAATTGACTAAACCGGGACGACGGTAGCCACAGCCACTCGGTCTTGGAAGGGTTGAGCTTGAGCCCGTTCTTCCCCATCCAGACCCGCACGGCCTCCAGGCATTCTGGGAGTTGAAGTCCACAAGTCATAAAAGAGCTAAGGTTGCCTACCCCTGGGTCTAAACAATTACAGCTGGGTGAGGTCAATTCTAGATAAAGTTTGCGGGCAGTAAAGTGGGGAGGATTTTAGATTAATTGGTGAATGTGATTTATGATGGCCTTTCTGGGGTGGGAATTGCAACTTGTTACTTTGTATCAGGGGGAGGGAACTTTAGTCTTAGGTTCAACTATCTAAGTGCCGATACTTTGTTTCCTGAATAAAATGTTCTTTAAGGAAGAAATCCTTGCCTTGAAGTTCTTTTAATTGATTTCAACTATCGGAACCATGACATTTAATTTACTTAGTATATGATTTATTAGAAACATATTAAAAAACTTACTGTGATGAACTTATGAACTGGTATTTTTTCTTGTCCTTCTGCAATAGTATAGAAGAGCAAATCTTCCAAACTAGGCAACAGACCTTGTTTTGTTTTACTAAGAAGAGAACACAAATATGGGAAGAAACCAAGTATTAGCTGGTCACACTCTTAAATCAATGCAAGTCTTTGAAATATACTCCTATGAAAATCTATTCTTAATTAAATTTTACAGTGAAACATAGTTTCATATATACACACACAATGAAATATAAATCCTACAGTGAGTTTCACATACACATAGAATGCCATTTATTGTTATTTAAGCACTGTATTTGTTCTTCCATGGACATTTTTATTTATTCTTCCTATCAAATTAGGACACAAGTAACTATATATGCTAATGCAACATTTTACTATATAATAAATTTCCAATTAATACACGAGTTCAACCTTTCAATCGGTGCCTTCTTACCAGATAATTAAAAAATACAACTAAATAGTATGCAAAGTTTTCTTTTTGATCTGTTAATATTTCTTAATTTATATACATATATAAAATTTTTGGGGGAAAGTTTGTTAACTTTTTAGACTTAGTCTATGAAGTTTTAACCTTATGTTTTCTGTAGTTGGAAAATGTTTCTGAAGTCTGAGTACTTTTCCAGAGCTTGTGCGTGTGCGTGTGTGTGATTCATATATATATATATATAAGGTAATTTGTAATTAAAATCAGAAAAATATAAGATTAATTTACCAACTTTAAATTCCATAGAACATTTAATATAGATATAAATCATATACTTTAAGAAATGTGTATGTTTAAAATCTCCAGTGTTCAAACATTGAGGTTTAGTTTAACTTCTTAAAGTACTTTTTAACTTTGTAGATTATGTATCACTGACATCTGTTGCAGTTAAATCAACCAGATTAGCCCAGTATTTAACTATGGCACTGAACAGGCTGATACAGAAAGCATGGCAAACATTCAATTTACTTACAGAAAATACTTCAAATGGACTATTCTTGGATAAAGCTTATCAGTTTAAACTGCAGTATAAGCTTTTTCTCCCTCTATTTCACTGCTCGATAATGTTATGTAATATTTGTTTAGCCTAAGAGCAGTGTTTTAGCATCATTAAATACTTAGAAAAATACATATTCAGCATAAGTAAAAAGAACTAAGACAGAAAGTGGACATGGAGTTGTTACCATTATCTTTACTATATGGAAGTGAGTGTTTATTCACTGTAAAGTTTATACTGACAAAATAAAGAGAAGCTCATTTGAAACCATAAGACATGACAAGTTACTTTGGTACAACAAAGATAATATTGGCCTTCAAACATCCATTACAAGGCCATAAAGTGAATTTTAAGTTCTGAATCTCAGTTCTTAATTTACAGAATGAGGTTTGTGACCTAACACGTTATATTAAAACCAAGTTCCAAAATACCAAATTTGACTTATATCAAGAAATAAAATTGCTTACACCTTTTTTTTCCAAAAGTTGAGAGCATTTGAAGTATGGCATTAGCTAGAAAAAGAAGTAACACTTTTGTGCCCTATGACAAAAGATTGCATCAGAAGACTGATTAAACTAATACCGAGACAGCAAGATCTGTAAAAAGCTGTCAATGTTAGCCAAAAGCAAAGACTACAAAACTCAGGAACTTATATTGTCTTGTATTTTGAAAACAATATGCACACTGAATTGAAAAGACCCTGATGTTGGGAAAGGCAAAAGGAGGAGAAGCAGAGGATGAAATGGTTAGATAGTGTCACTGACACAATGAACATAAGTTTGGACAAATTTCGAGAGACTGTGGAGGACAGGGGTCTGTCATGCTATGGTCCATAGGGCCAAGAAGAGTCCAGCACGACTTAGCAACTGAACAACATGCACACTGAGTGCTTTTAGACAGTTGCACTGGCTTATAAATAATTGGGGATTCTAAGAAGACATCTGGCTACAATCTTAAAATGCTACATAAGATAGCAACCTTATTAATGTTTTAATAAAATACACATAAAGTCAAACCTTTATTACAGTTATTCACCAGCATATACACTGCAATTAATGTAATTAAAGACAAATGTCTTTTCTCAATTTATACCCTTCTACCTTCCCATCTTCTCCAATTTTACTGATGACAACAACAGCTGTTACTTCCTGTTGTCTATTGGACAAAGTAAGAAAATTAAAAACCAAATGTTAACATTATCGGAAATAGAAAAAGAATGTTGCAGTGAATGCATAGAAAATAACATATCTACAGATTTGTGATAGTTGCATGATGATAATGAAAGAGCAACAGTCAAGTTTTAGAAAAAATATGCAACATTCAGAATGTATGCAATTTGGAGAAAAAAATGACGTTAGGTGACATAATGGATGAGTTGGATGAGACAAAAGGACGAAATGAATAACAGCTCAACAGAGCCATTTGGCGACACACTATTATTATTAGCACGGGGGTATAAAATATATTGCAACAGCCCAAGAGATGGCTGAGGACATTCCCATTGCCTTAACATCCTCGCTTTTGAATTTTTAACCCAATTTAATTTTAATTGTAAGTTTTAATTCTGTTTAAACTATGCTTTTATTTATGAATTTACACTGTTTTTATTGTGCTGTTGTAAACCACCCACAGTGACTTAGGTAAGATGGGAGGTGTAGAAATTAAATAAAAAAGGAAGGAAGGAAGGAAGGAAGGAAGGAAGGAAGGAAGGAAGGAAGGAAGGAAGGAAGGAAGGAAGGAAGGAAGGAAGACTGTTTATGATGAAAAACGGAAAGAATTAGTGAATTACAGCAATAGATTTGTAATGTGGGATAGATGATTATTTAGGAATGTCGAGTGAATCTTGGAGAAAAAAAAATGAAAAATGCAAAAAAAAATATATTGAAAGATTAATTCAATTTTCAACAGAACAAGTAGAAATAGGATGTAATGAATATATAAAAATACCCTGGACCAGTATAAAAATAATTAAATGAAAAGGGCCACAAGTGGGTGGAATTACATGAATGAGAAATATGTAAATGGATACATAGTAGAATGACAAAGTGCAAGAAACTATGGATAAGAAGCAAAATGCATATAAAAGAATGATTACTGCAAAAAAATGAGGTGGGCTTTCATAATAAAATTGATTATTTGAGATGAAACTAAAGTGAAGGAATATTAGAATGATTAATGTAGAATTTTTTATTGGGATTGCAATGATTTGTTGAAGAATGCAATTGAAACAAATGCTATAAATGCCAGTGTTTAAGAAAAAAATGAAAAAGATATATATATTGTGAGAATATGGGCTGCAGCTGAATATAGGTGGAGAAATTGAAAAGACAGGTGTGGTTTGCGTATGAACTGCATGATCTGCTTAAACATGTGTATAGCCTGTATCTATGCCAAGAGAAAACTGGAAAATATAAACAGAAAGACAGAGTGATGCAAAAAAAAAATATATACAATGAGTGCATGTACAACATACAGAGAAAAATATACATACATATCTCCAACTAAGAATTGGTTAAGATGTTAATGTTTCCAAAAGGAATCAGATTCAAAGGATTGTTAAAGATGGAAGAGGCAATCATGCCTGGACCTCCATGGAGAAAAACACAGTATTTTTTTTTTTTAAAATAGAAATGTTTTAGAAATGCAGCATACTTCATTATAGTCCCATAAAATTATGGCTATATTTTGTAACTTAAAAATGTAACTATAACTATACACCAAGAATGTAAGAAAAGTATCTTTAAAGATGTATGTTCTCTTCCCACTGTTTTTTCTCAAAGAATTAAGAAGGATTAATACTAATAATGTAAATGGAACTGTTTAACACCCTTTTAGGATAATTTCTGACAACTGAAACTATGCTTGTATGTCTGTTAAGATACAGAACCTTATATGTGCATCATTTAATCCAAATTAAGTTATACTTTCTTTTTTTCTCCCTCAAAGAAATAAATTGTGCCTTTACTTTAGTGAGGTGCAGTGGCTCAGTGGCTTAATAATACTGGAGAAGGGGTTTGAGTCCTAGCAACGGGTGACCTCCCGTCACTTGCCTTAGCTTCTGTCAACCTAGGAGTTTGAAAGCGTGTTACATGCAAGTAGATAAATAGGTATCACTTTGGTGGAGCTTCAAGAGGTAGTATGATTTCAACTGCTGCCAGACAGGTAGCCAAACAACTATTCTCTATTAACACTATAGTCTTCTGGCTAGTGTAACATTGCCATTTGCTAAATAAATAATGCATTTACTTAATTTTCTGCAATTTTCAGTCAGAGTCCTATTTTTTAAAACTCATATCTTAATCAGCTTTCCTTTTTAGAGTGGCAAAGCAGAATCATCAGATAAAGACCCTAGGTGAGTAGAGCTGAGAAACAGAAAGGTTATGCCTTTCTCACAATAATCCTGCAGGATCAGTTGATCATTCTGAGCTAAACAGTTGCTACGGTAGTAAGATGCAGCAAGAAAGCTCACAAGCAGGACATGAAAACTGCGTAATTCCAATGATTCCCCCTAGCAACTAACATTTAAAATACGCTGCCTTTGGTTCTGAAATCACTATATAGCCATTAAAAATCCCTGCATTTTTCTTGGCAAGATTTGTTTTTGAAGTGATTTGCTATTGCCTCTTTCCTAGAGCTGAGAGAAAGCGACTGGCCCAAAGATACCCAACTGGCTTTGTGTCCAATATGGGACTAAAACTCACAGTCTCCTGGTTTCTAGCCTGATGCTTTTAACCACTCCACTAAACTGGTTCTTTCTTGGTTGACTTACTGAGGCTTGAAAAAAAAAAGAGCAAGGAAAAAAGCAGAATAACAATAAAAGCATTGCAGCAAGAAAGTAGAACAAACTCCACCACCTCACAGTTTTATTACAATTAGCAGGTTCGTAGTTCGTCTTTAACCCAACAACTGTGGTAGGTCTTAACAGAGGCCTTATAGGCCTTGCGGAAGATACTGTTCCAAAAACAGCTTAAGCTACTGAGAAAACATATTTGCTGGGTCCCATAAGAGGGCGATGCTCTATCGATCGATGTCCCTCACACAGGCCAACCCTATCCAATCTTAGGGCATAGACTGATATTCATTAAAGCTGCCAGTCTTTTTTTTTTGCAAGTCTGAGAAAAAATCCAAATCAACTTGTTATAGAAGTTATGTCATTTTAAGTTTCACACAGGATCTGAAAAAAAAAGGCAGGCTGGTTTAATAATTGATAAGAGAGACACTATTCTTATGTGCGATCCACAACAACCTTAGCTACCACTTTCAAAGCACATGCAGCTCAGATATATTCCCAGATTAGTAACTATTAGCGATGTGCTGAGGGATGCACAGAGTAGGTGAAAAAAATAAAGAATCCTGAATCATATTCAATACTAGGGAACATATTCTTTCAAATATTGACACCAACTGTTTTCTTGGATTAATTTAGCATTTTTATACAATTTCCCTTCCTAATCCCACCTGATAGTCAGGTAACCAAGTAGGGTTGCTGTTGGTGGTATTACATTTAAACTTTAGAATAATTTGTCACTGGAATATTTTTTATCTATGTACAATTTCATGCAAAATATTTGCAGTGAGCATGCTAAATAAACATCTGGCATCATAAAGACCTGCTACATTACAAAATTTATTATATAACCTTCTAAGTCTAATGTAAATATCAATCCAGGCTAATTCTGAAACTTGCTAGAGTGAAAGCACAATCCAACAGATTATCTGGAAGAAAGGGACAGCTGTTGAAGCAATTTGTCCATTAAATCGAGAGATGGAAATATAACAGGACAAATATATGGGATGAGGGGAAAAAAGAAAGATAGTGTTGTTTTTTCCTTTCTTACTTGAGTCAAATGAAATGAATGGAAGGAATCAGACTTTTGCCTTTGGAAAATGACATGGAGATAGCAGAGCATGTGAACAAAGGAAACAAACACTAAAGGACAATTCAGGGTCTCTTCTCTCTCAATTTGCCTTCAAGAGGAAGATGATCAGTAGCACAGAGTTACATACAAGAAAAAACACTAATGAATAGACAGAATCATGCATTGCAAATTTGATCCATTGCACATAAAATCCATTAAATTGGGCCCTTGCACATATAAAAGCCTGATAAAGCAAAATAGAAGTGTAAAGGATCTTTTCTAGAGAACCTGTGAATGAGATTTCCACAAACCTCAGCAAAGATTGATTCACACTTACATGCTGCCACTGGGTTACATAATAGAACCTTGTAAAAAATACAATGGAATGTAGGCACAACAATTACATCTACATCCACATGGAAAACGAAATTAGGGAACTGACAAGACATTGAAAAAGGTTCTATTATTAAATTCTATTGAAATCTGTCCATTTCTAAAAGTGTACTTATTAAAAAAATTAGTTAACAATATATAGATACAATATTAATTAAACTGGAAAATTTCAAAAATTCAATTTTTGAAAGTGTCTGCATCTAAAACACAATTCTTTACTAATGCATTTAAAATGCAAATTACATGCTCTCTGTGGAATCCTATTTTTAATCGTTGGAAGTCAATCCAGTGAAACTGAATCCAATTTAAAATTAGAGTATATTATTTTGAATTATTTTCTTAATACTGTATTTCAGCAAAAACCTCTTAGAAACATGTAGATATGTATAATAATCAAAATGTATTTTAACCATCAGATCTTAATGAATATAAAGGGCTAGAAATATCTAATATAGAAATATTTTTATAAACATATGATTCTTTCATTTGAACAACATTCGGAATGTAAATTAACCATTGTGAATCAGGATTATGATAGTATTGCGTCTATTTCAATACATGAAAAATATGTGAAACTAATGGGGCTGATAGCTCCGAGACATTTAGAAGAAAACAGAGCCAAAGCAACAAGAATAAAGCAACATTATACCAATCCAGGGCATATACCACTTCAGCATATACAGTATCACAGTGAAGGAACTACAACTCTATAATTTACAATACTTTTATATTGTTAAATATAAGAAATCTGTAGAAAAAAACCTGATAAGAAAGTTACACACTTCAAAGTATTATATGTATATGGCAGTAATAAAATGCATCAATGTAACATTCAAAGAGCTATCTAGCAGCAATCTTCCAGGATTAGTACTAGGTTGCATGCTATGTAATTAAAACTACACAAAAAGATTATTTTTTTAAACAAGTGTTATATTCCCTAGAGCAGGGCTTTTCAACCAGTGGTATGGGTACCACCTGTGGTACATTGGCACCTGGCAGGTGGTACACAAACATCCTAGAAAAGTGGTAGCGGGGGAGGAGAATGGGCTGAACTGGTGGCAGCACCGCACAAGCCTGAGCGAGAGATGGCTGGAGCTGCATGGCTGTTAGGGCTCAGCGGAATCGCCAGGATCAGCGCCAGGTTCCTGCTGGAGCTCGGCGCTGATCCTGGTGCTTCTGTTAAGCCCAGAAGTGCCGGTCAGCTGGAATGTTGCAGCATCTCCAGAATCTTGTGATTTACATTCAGATGCTTGGCAACTGATTCATATTTATGATGGTCACAGTGTCCCAGGGTCCTGTGAAGTGACCAAAACCTGTTGCAACCACCCCTCACCCCACCCCTGCTGCCAATCCTCAACAGAAATGCTCACAACAATGGAAACCTCAGAAGGGAGGAAGAGCGCCGCCGGGTGGGCAGGCAGGTGTCTTGCTCAGCTGTGGCTTGGGGGGGACATTTTAAGTGCCATTGTAAGTCACTAAGCGAACTGTTGTAAGTCAAGGACTACCTGTATTTTATCACTTTTTTCTTTTCTTTTTTTTTTGGTCAAGTTTTTGACACCTTGCTAGGTGACTGGTGGTACTTGGATATTGCCATATCCTAAAAGTGGTACAATGGGTGAAAAGGTTGAAAAGCCCTGCCCTAGAAAATAACTCCTACACAGAGAGTATACTAAATTCAACTCCATAAAAAATATTAACAGAAAAAATTACCATAAAATGAGAGGGCAGCAAGAAAGATTTAAAGATTTAAAGATAAAGATATTTTAACAGGATCTCAAGTCGATAAGGAAACAAAGTTAAGCTGAAGTATAACCTAGTTTGATGTATAACAATGAACTATTCCACCTTGAGATATTAGAACACAAATGTTCAAGTTATTTGGGCATCATCAATTACTTTCCAAAACACTTTAGGGGCAAGATGTCAGGCCTTTACATATCTATATTTGTTGATATAGTATATACATACTATATTTATTAACTGATTTTAAGAATTCTCAATATATACAGATGTATAGATAATAAAACCTGAGAGTCAATATTGAACCTCAGGGTAGAGTACTAAAGAAACTAACTAATGGGCTGGCCAAATTCTTATGCAATTTAATCCTTGAGAATTTAATCCCAGAGAATTGATGAGTGCCATTAACTGACTGAAGAACGAATCTTTTAAAATAGGGAAAAGGAAACAGCAAACTACTCATCAGTCAGCCAGTCTGTCATCTAAGCAGTATTTGGGAAGATTCTAGAGCAGATCCTAATCAATTAGAGCATATAAATAAATAAAAGGAGTCATCATGAAGAACGGAATCTTGTCTGACAAATCGTATTTCAATGTTTGATTAGCTAATTTCCTTAACAAATGTGGGAATAATGTACTACAGAAATAGTGTATCTTGACTTCAGCAAAAATGCTATTTAGGTACTTGTCGGTGTAATAGCATGATAATTCTAGCTGGCTCAAATTATATTCAAAAAATGCTCATCAGTAGTTTTTCTTTGCATTGGGGGACATATCAACATTCTTTAATATTTTCTTACTGCCATGAATGAACAGATGGGGAATGCTTATCAAATTTGCCATGTACCACAAAATTAGATGGGAAACTGAATGTATTAGAGGGCAGAAACAATATTCAAAATAATCTTGACAAGTTAGAGTAACCTGCTAAAAATAACTGAATTAAATTTAATGAATATAAATTCCACTTTTTTCATTTAGTAAAAAAAAAAATCAAATGCATAGGTATAGGATATGGGATAGTCACAGTACTTCTAAAAATACTCAGATTAGTATTTGTATGTAAGCAGAATATAACTTGGCAGTTATATTCATGGGGACAACACGTAATACAACAATATAACGTGGGCACAACACTTTAAGAAGGATTTAGCGGAAGACAACAAAGATGATTAGGGGCTAGAAACAAAGTCCTATGAAGATGGATTAAAGGAGCTGGGAATATTTAGCCTTGACAAAAGGCAACTGGGCGTAGGAGGATGAGAACAGTCATATAGAAATTCAAAACCAGCAGGATTCCCTCTTGTTGCGCAGCATAGAAAAAAGGACGCAACATACAAGAAGCCAGATTGCAACCAATTATGGGGGGGGCTAACAAGAGGACTTTGGCAATGGAACCAATTACCCAGAGAAATAGGAAACTTCCAGCTTTAAAGACAATCTAGTTAATTGTTTTCTTTATCCCACTCTGATCCTGTGGCTGGAGTTACTCATATAAATAGCTGAATAGTAAATTATTTATGCTCAAACACTTTCAGATTGCTTCAAATAACTTTGATATAATATTTTAGCAATGTGTCTCTTAAAATGAAGAGGATAGCTCTTTCTAAATCAGTGGTTCTCAACCTGTGGGTCGCGACCCCATTTGGGGTCGAACGACCATTTCACGGGGGTCACCAAACACCGCAGTCTGCCATTTTTTTTCCTTTTCCCCTCAGCCGGCGCAGGGGGCAGCACCGTGCATGCGCGGGGTAGCACCGTGCATGCGTGATGCGGGCCGTCGCGTCGTGCATGCGCGATGCGGGCTGTCATGCCATGAATGCATGGTGCAGGTCGGGGTCGCACCGCGCATGCGCAGCGCAGGTCGGGGTCAAGGCCTGAAAAAGGTTGAGAACCGCTGTTTTAAATCATCTCAAGGCAAGAGATTCTCTCCAGATAAAATGGAGAGGGGGGAAAGCTGCATAATCCCAGGCAAACAAGAAGAGCCAAAGACTCCTTCTGCAACTGCTCCAGCATCCAATGGATTGGATAAAACTGTATTAACTCCAATGTATTACTTTCCCAGTAATAACAATTAACTAACACTGAATTAATATTGAAACTACAATCTATTTCTAAACAACAGTAAATTTGAAATTTTAAAAACTGGCATATCTGGAATCCATGATAACCTTAAAATCGTGTAAGCTCTCTAAAGATCTGAAAACACTGAAGAGACTCCTTGTTATCTTTCATGAAACCAGAATTAAGACCTTAGAAGATAAATTCATTTTACTCTACAATCTGAGCTACTTAAAGTACATGAGCAATTGATCAGAAATAATTTAAAAATTAACTTACTTTCAGATTGCTGAGTGGCAGAAGGTTTTGTTAAACTATAAGGAACAATGCATTCAGGAAGTCTTCTTATTGCAAGTTGATTTTAAACTTGAGATAATGGCTACTTGCAGATTAAAATCAAAAGGCAATTCTTCCCAGGGACGTATCTGTGTGGGTGGGTGTATTAAATTATTGAAGTTCAGTATCATAGACCATTTTTACAACTTTTAGGAAAGCTATCAAGTTGAAAATACTATAGATTCAAAATAATGATTTATCGGGATCTTACTTTTTCCTCTAATAATCAATGCTAGTATAGGGGCATTTCTATTTTATGTAATTCTTCCCAGGCTTGGAAGGGAGAAAGTGGAGGGCAGTAACCCAAGCCTAACTGAACATTCAAAACAGTTATACTTTTCTTTTGACCTTAGCACAATTGGGTTGAGTAGTTCCCTTTTTGGACATTTAGCTTATTTCAGTTTAGATCTATATTCACTCTTTAGAGCAGGGGTATCAAACTTGCAATGTCACGTGACGTGTCACAACATATCGCAACTTTTCCCCCCATTGCCAGCAATGGGGTGGGCGTGGTTTCAGTGTGACGCATCTGGCCCGTGGGCCAGCAGTTTGACACCCCTGCTTTAGAGGTTTTCTCTTTGTGCATTTCCTATTTAGTAAGCTTATAAGAACATAAGAACATAAGAACATAAGAAGAGCCATGCTGAATCAGGCCAAAGCCCATCGAGTCCAGCATTCTGTGTCACACAGTGGCCCACCAATTGTACATGGGGATCTTGAGCAGAAAGAGAAGGCAAAACCCTCCCTTTCCCTTGACCCCCAACAAATGGTACCCAAGGGAATCCTGCCTGCCTCAACCAACATAGAGGCGGCACATGGACATCCGTTTTAATAACCACCGATACACTTTGCATCCATGAATCTATCTAGCCCTGCCTTGAAGCTGTCAAGGCTGACAGCTGTCACAACCCCTTCAGGAAGTGAATTCCATAAATCAACGACCCTCTGGGTGAAGAAATATTTCCCTTTATTTGTCCTCACTTTCTTACCTATGAGCTTTAGGGAGTGCCCCCTTGTCCTGGTATTGTGTGATAGAGAAAAGAATTTTTCTCTATCCACCTTTTCTATCCCATGCATGATTTTATACACTTCGATCAAGTCACCCCTTAAACGCCGTCTTTCAAGGCTGAAGAGACCAAGGCGTTGCAATCTGGTTTCATAAGGGAGGCGCTCCATTTCCTTGATCATTCTTGTTGCCCTTTTTTGCACCTTTTCCAGTTCCATTATATCCTTCTTATTATGGTGCCTGACATCTCTAACCCTGGGAAACTATCCTTGAAAAAACATTTTGCCTACAAGGAAGCACAGTATTTATAATAGACAGTATGTAAATTGACTCAGAATTTTAAAAAGAGACAAATGTGCAACAAGTTGTAAAAATTGCAGTCTGATATCATGTTGCAAGAAACATGCTGTACTCTAACAAACAGCTTTTTGTGTGACCAAAGAACTGAATTGCTAAAAACTACATTAGAGATATTCAGTATTATATTTAATTGCAATGTTAAAAAGCTGATGCGAATTTCCGGTTGAATAGTACAGAATTTTCATCAACTTTCTAGGACTTGTTACAGGTCAACAATCAATCATTTTCTTTTCATATTTCCTTTATCATTTTATGAGGCTTATATTACAGCCATTCAAGAAATATGGGCATCTTTTGTTCACTGGATTTCAAATTTTTATCTTCACCCAGTAGATTTATCTCTTAATCTATCTATTTATATTGCCTCTCTGATTTTCTTCTATTAGTGACTCTAAAGATATTAAGGGTGAGATGACACATGCAGTGGATATAAATTTTTCTTATTTGCTGATGGTATTATGGTTATTTGGGATATTCTTCATGCCATTATCAAAGCTTATTTATGTTATACAGCAACATGATTTATACCGATTATACTATTAACTGGGGAAACAACTCTCTTACGTCACAGTATATTTTTAAACAACTGCAAGAGCCCTGCTGTAGTGCAGTGTTTGTGTTTCGTTTTCATTCAAGCCAAAACAAATTTCCATGAAATTTGTCCCTAGTAGGTAGTGGGGTTTATTCTCATTTTATATTCTAGTGGCTAGCCCTATCCGTGTTAGTGGGAGTGGTCTTGATGGTTCTTTGGTTAGGCTCTTTGCTGTTAGCTTGTCTGACAATTTCTTGATTGGGGTATTGTTTGCTTTTTGATTGTTGATCTAACAATAATCTTGATGTTAATCTCTGCTCATCTGGGTATTGACTGTTGGGTAATGAAATGTCTGCAAGAAAATAACCAAGCTCAGAGAGCACTAAGGACCCCTCATTTCAACACTGAGTTACCAATATTCTCCTCTACTGGTATGCTAATATCCTTGGACAATATGAGATTGCCTTATGATTAGAGTGGCAAAACACTTCTGAAATTTTAGATTTAAGGTTATCAAACAAATATCTTCATTTCCAGCCTTGAAAACTATCAAACCCATCTGGACATTAATTGCTTACTGGGTACATTTTGATCCCAAATCCCATGAGAAACTAACATTGTGGAATAACCCAAATCTGAAAATAGGAGGGAAAATGTTTTATTGGAATGCTTGGGCCAAATAATACATCAGTACTCTCAATCAGTTGATTACTAATGAGTTGTGTTTTGCATATAACTTCTTTACAAGATTTGCTGAGCAATATACATAACTGAAACGTGTTAAACAGAATGCAGCAGCAAGATACTAACAATTTTAAAATATTCAAGAGATGCAGGACATGAACGGAAACTAACAATCTAATTTTATAAGGAATTAAAAAGTAAAAGTAATGGTTGTATCAGTTTTATATCTGAATTATGGAATAAAGAATTAGAATATCCAATTTTGGAGGATAAATAGGTCCCGGAGAAAAGAAACTGCATGATTTAAAAAGGAACTCAATTTACCACAAAATATTTTTATTAACCCCTTCAAAAATGTTTTTAAAAATTTGGACATTAGATGTGGTGTCTATTGTATGAAATTTGAAAGCTCTTTAGTCATATAACTTGGTCCTGTCCAATTACAATTTTGTTTCAAATTATTACATATATCAGCACAATTTTGGAAATAAATATTATAGTTAAGGACCTTAATGCAATGCTGAACTTTATTGTTTCACAAAGAGATTTAGCGTATCCAGCCTGGGGCATGGGCAAAAAGGATAAATTTACATAAATGAAATCTGTCTTCCTGATTTTAAGGAATGGATTCTGGACACGAGCCTATTATCTGCTTTTGAAAAGTCACTGGGTTCTAAAAATAAGAAGATGAAGCAAAATGTTTCAATATGGTCCAGATTTTATCAGCTTAGTGTCTGAATTAATTTTATTAATATACCCATAGACTGGAAACCAGAGATCTTTTTGCTGGGTATTTTAAACAGAAAATATAGTAAAGAAATACAGTACTTAATTCTACATATAACAACGGCAGCAAGAATAGCATACACACAGTTCTGGAAAAATGAGAATATACCATTAGAGGAAGAAGTGATAAGAAAAATCCTGGACTGTGCTGAGATGGACAAATTAACAAAAGAGATAAAAGAAAAGGAAGACACAGAGTACTATCTAATATGGAACAAGTGGTATGACTGGTTGGAGACTAGAAATAATAGAGGAGAGTAAATGTGGAAAGGTCAAAAGTGGCAAATGTGTGTATAATAATGTATAGTAATAATAATATGTATGAAGGAAGAAAAATGCAAATAAGAAACAACGGGGCAACAAGGACAAAACATTCTAAAGAAGAATAAGGGGGGAAATGTAAACAATAGAAGATTACCGTTACGAAATCGCTGTTAAAAAAGGAGGGAGGAGTATATATACTGTGTGTATGTGTATTATGTTTTGTTTTGTTGGTTTAAAAAATTAAAAATTAAAAAAAATTAAAAAAGAGAAAACATAATTGATGCATGGATTCCTAAAATAATAATAATAATAATAATTTTATTAATATATATGGATATTTTTTTCTTTTTTCTGTGATCTTTATTATTTTACCTAGGGTTTTTGAGTTCTAGTGAGTTCTAATCCTGCCTTAGGCACAAAGCCTACTAGGTCACCTTGGGACATTCACTCTCTCTCAGTCCTAGGAATGAAACAATGGCAAACTACTTCCAAATCATTCTGCCAAGAAAAGTGCTGGAGCAGTCCAGGCAATTGCTAAGTGTCAATAGTTATTTATTTGGCATATGGCATATCATACAACGACCAGTAATATATATTAACATTTCATCTAGATTAGTAAAACAGCTTTAACACTGATTTGAAGGCACATAAGGGGGAGCTCCACTCTAAAGGGCAGATAACTGAACAAAGTCACAATCCATAATATAAGTAGCAAATTGAAGCCTTTGAAATATTATTAACAGGTATACATATGTACACTCACACTTCTCTATTAAAGCAAAATAATAAAAACATAGAGATGTGATGCTCTCCTTTATTGTATGTGTTCAGAGAAGGCTAGACAGGCCTTTTACCATATATGCTTGCAAATCAGCTAAGAATTTTAGGTGCCAAAGTACACACAATAAATGGATTGAGTTTATTGTTATGGGCTTATCTACAAGAACGTAAATACTGTAATAGTTTTTTTTAAAATATCCGTATATTCTGTATATACTCATGGATAAGCCCATCTGTGGATTTTGACCAAAATACCATGAAAAATGAATAATTCATGAATTACCCATGGATAAACAAACCAATTGTGAAAATTAAAACACATTTTTTTTAAGGATAGTCTTATTCCCGAGTATATATGGTAACTTGGATTCCCATACCAAGCACAGAATTGGACTCAATAGCCTAAATGGCCTCTTCCAACTCTCTAATTCTAAGTTTCCCTGCCAGGATTTTACATCCAATCACCAAATCAAATCAAAGACCATAATTCCTTAAGCCTTATGATTCTCCCAAAATTGCAGGCAAACCATTTTCTATCATTAATTTCACTGAAGAAACTGAGACTATAGCTTCCTCCCCACCACCCTCAGATATAACATTGCTCATTGATTAGCCTGAAAACCATTTTAAAGATGAATCATAGAAATACCAATAGATAGCTGCAGTCATAGTGCAATAGTTTCACTGAAACTACTAAAAGCAATTTTGCTTTTAAATTTAAAACTGTACCACCTGATTAATACACAAGTATTTATGTTATCAATTGTCAGTGGTTTTATATGAAGGGATGAATAATTAAAATGCACATTCCTCTGTTCAGAAACATTGGCTGAAATAAAATGCTTTCCTGGGAAGAAAAATAGAAAATTTCTGAGCACTAAGTCTATTCCACTACTTATCTCTTTTGTAAATGACAGTTAATAAATGAGTAATTCAACTAGAAGATGTTTTTGAAGCTACATTCAATATTTCAGATACAAACCTTTGTAACTATTTAATTGTGCTCTAGCTTTTAATTCTTAGATATAAATGCTGGGCAGGAAAATTCTAAAAAAAAACCTCACCAACATAGTATTTTAGGTGAACGTTTCCTGAATTCCTTTTTACACATTGCATGGTGTGAATGGTTTTCCCCTCCCCACATCTCATTTCATAAATATGTATTAAAAAAGGAGTTTCTACATCATTTAATAAAGTGAGGAATTTCTATCTATACTTCCAATGTAATAAGGGCAACTGAAAAGAGTAGAACCCTTGTACAGGCCAATTTTGTGGATCAGCTTATGACCCTTAGCTGAAAAAACATAAAATCCCACATCAAAGTCACGTCTCAAATTTAAATTCTTACATAAGTAATAGCATTTAATTTTAAAAACGAAAGCTAGCAAGACTAAAGCATCGTTGCCGGTTTCCCAAACTCCCAATTTCATTGCCCACTAACTTAAGAGATAAATTAATTTGAACTATCCAGCGATAAGCGAAACCCACCCAAATCGACGCCCAGACGGTCTTTTCCAATGGTCGTTTTTCTGCGACGATGCCCAAAACACCACCGAGCCCTTCCCCCACCCCCACAAGTTACTTTGAATAGAGAGTGAAAACGACTTTTAATCTCCATGAAAATAAATGCATCAAAGGAAAGGGGGAGGGGGGACGGCAAAGAAACTCCCACCCGCTCCTCTTGGCCAGGGGCCGGTTGTCATGGCAACCTCCCAGTCCCATCTTCAGCTCTGCCTTCCTCGACATTCACTCGCACGTGGGGATAACCCTGTCCCATCCTGACATTTACCGAGCAGCATCCTGTCACATGTCTTGCAAGGGAAGGAAGACGCCAGCGCCAGCAGGCATGCGCCCACTACCAGCCGGCAGCCGGAGCATCTTTCCTGCTGTCACTGAGGGTTGTGCTTGCCTTCGGTCCCGCCAACCCGCCCCTCGCTGCCGCCACTCACTTTTCCCCCGAGCCGTCTGCTTCCTTGCTGGCGCCCGCGTTGTGGCTGTTCTGGCCGGCGGCCGAGGCGGGCATCTCGGCGGACGTCGTGGCTGCCGGCTGCTGGGCCAGAGGGCCCTTGCCAGGCTGCTCCAGGATGCCCTCGGGGCTGGTGCACAAGGAGCGGGCGGCGGCGGCGGCGGCGGCAGCCCCGGGCATGAGCCGCAGAGGCAAGCGGCCACCGGCCACGCCGGGCCAAGCGGGATGGAGCCACCTCAGCGCCGAGCGACGGCAACAGCTGAGCCCGCCGCCGGTCTGGCTGAGCCACAGCAGATCCCTCAACAGGGCAGGGCTGCGGAGCCGCATCATGATAGCCCTTCGGTCTCTCCGCCTTTCCCGCTGGTCCGGCCGCTCCGCGAGGAAGAAGGGAAGTGCCTCGGCCGCCGCCAGTCGACCGCGCTTTGCTCTCACATCCCACGGACTCCGCCTTAGGACGCACCCCATTGGGCGGCGGCTCGTGTAATCGCCTAGCGCTTTCCAAGGCGATTGGCTAGTCGGCATGTTCATTTAAGAGAAGCATTTTTTTTTCCTCCCCCCGCCCATCCCAGAGACTGGAAGATGTGGCGCACTTGGAGTTGGGCCTGCTGAGCTAGCGGCGGGAGGGGAGGGGAGGGGAGGGGGGCCCAAGAGACTCATCCAGCGAATTTGGGGCTGCTCTTCGCTCCTGCTCAGCCCTGCAGCGGGATAAATAGTGCAGGGAATCATTGTTTTAATGTGGTGCTCTGAGGAGGTGGCAATGAATACCTGGTCAAATTACATGCAGTCTAAAACCAGGGATACTGTGTACGCGATAAGGTGTACGGTGCTGAAGAAGCGACCGGGATGAGAAGCGAAATGGCTTCAAAGAAAAACAAAGTCTAGTTGCCTCTTGAAAAAGCAGCTTTGGGATGTACAAAATAAAGTTTCTGGGATAGGAGAAAGCGGGGGAAAGTATAGTATTATATGATGAAATAGTTCAGAGAAGGGCTAGCAAGAGCTTCAGGGTATGGACTCTGAGGGAAAATACCTGACCCTTGCTGTCCCTTATGTGCATTCCTTTCCCTTCTTGGTTACCATGATAAGTAATTGTGCCTATTGCTGTGAAAGCTAGGAAAATCTTGTGGCGCCTGCAAGACTTAGATTTATTATGACATCAGCTTTTCTACAATCCACGAAAGCTGATGCCCTAATAAATTAGTCATCAGGAGGCCACTTGAGACTTTCTCCCTGCAGACTGCCTTCCGTAAACTTAATTTTGGGTTGCAGGTAAAAGATCTCCACCCATGCTACCGAGCCATAAAACTGAGCTGATTGGGGATAATGGAATTGTACTGCAAAATGCCTGGAGAGCATCAGCTTGGAAAATTGTGACAGAGCAGAGTGATGGTCAAAGTCCTGACCAACATTCAAGAAGACTTCCACCAGCTTGTTAGAAAGAAATCTATCAGGAAAGTCAGTCAGACCAGCAGTCTAGACCAGCAGGAGAACTGCAAGCAAATAGACACACTAGAACTGGAGTCCCCCATGCCGCAGCATGCCAGAGACCAGGCCTCACAAACAAGCGAAGCCCTAACCGCAGGATGCAGGCAGCACATGAAACCATGCCGCCTCCAACACGTGGAAAAATTTTGTTGCCCAAAAGGTTGGGGGCCGCTGCACTAGAAAACACTTGCAACATGCAACTGCAGAGTCAAATTACTGTTATAGCAACTGATTAACGTGTCCTGATTATAGTCTTTACAGATTCTAAGCCCTTATAAAGACCCTATATCCTATAAAAGATAAGAGCAAAATTGGGCCATGTTAGTCAATATTGCTCAAAAGTGTAATATTCCATATTATGAGTTACTGAGTGGAAAAAAGAAATACAACGCTTTATTCTCTCTCTTTTTAGCTGAAACTCCATCCTCCCTTTTTTGATGATGAGATTTGGGCTGGAATGGAAAAAGAGGTGGAAAAATAATTTAGAAGCAGAATATAGGTGTTAGATTTCACCTTTTAAAAAAATATAATTCTGGGGCAAAGTTTATTAAATTTGCAGTCATAAGATGTGTTAAAATATTCTGTTGCACAAATGGAGAAGAAGACTCTCAGCAAAAAGGTTGAGACAAACTGAAAATAAACATGACCATAATCACATGATGGTTTGTCACCTGGTGTAGAAAGTCAGGGAGATGACCTTGAGGGAAATTGGCAAGAAATATATAAATCAGAAGGGCTGAAACATTTTTTGAAAGTTAGTATTCAAAGATGCTTAGCCAGGTACCTCCTTGATTGACCAGGATATGAGAGGGAAAGTGAAACACAAGCAGATTTGCAGTGGAGTGTATTCCGTTATTATACCTTATCTCAATAAGGTATGATTTGAATCTTCCAGTAGAGTTGATTTACTGAGTGGAAGTGACATCTTCCAATATGTGTTTTTCTTCAGGTGTTAATCTGAACACATATTACATATATAGCACTTTCTATTTCTGATTTCAAATGTGTTATAGAAAGAACAGTTGTAATGTCAGCCTATAGTTACCATGGTTACAATTTGACTTTCAACATGCTGCCACCTTCTGGGGACAAGGAGAAACTGTTTCGATAAGTTGCACTATATTTGAAATAACACTGTAGATTCATAGACATTGACAACAGTAATTATTGATGACATTCAGTAATTAACAAAACCAGGCAATAAAATCTATTCTCTAGCTCACTAAGACAAAAACAATGGTAGTGATTACAAGTAGTCTTAATTTATAACCATTTATTTAACAACGGTTCAAGTTATGACAGCCTTGGAAAAAATAATTTACAACTTGTTTTGCACTTATGATCATTGCACCACCTTGAGGTCACATGATGACAATTTGGGCTCTTGGCAACCAATTCATATTGACTGGTTGCAGCATCCTGCAGTTTTGTGATTGCCATTTGCAACCTCTTTAGCTGATTTCCATTACAAAAAAAAAAACTTTGGGTAAGCTGGGTTGGTTTAACAACCGTGTGATTTGCTTAATGACAACATGATTTGATTAATGACTGTGGTGGATCACTTAATGGCTGCTATAAAAGTTGTCATAAAATTGGCTGTGGCCCAACTTATGACCACAATTACTTATGATGGAAATTCCAGTCCCAGTTGTGGTTATAGGTCAAGGAATGTATGATATATCCACCCATGTTTATATATAAGACTTGTTTTTCAATCAAAACACAAAATAATTATGATATGCAACTGAGACATCTAAACAATGTTGGCTGATCTTAGAAGCTACACATGGTCAGAATTTGGATAATGGACTACTGAGAAATTCCAGGACTGTTTTTTAGACTGAGAAATTGATCAAATAAATACCCAGTGTTTAATATCAACTTATATTTATTGAAAGTTTCTCAAACTAGGTTAAAAAAGGGAGAATCTTTTTAAAGATCACAGTGTCAGAGCAAGAATTAACTTAATAGAAGTTGCTGGCTGATCTTCAGAGTCAAATACTCAGATTTACCATTTTCCCTTTTGAGCTCAATAATATAGAATTCTGAATAAAGTGGTTCTACCAGTTAAAACATTTTTACAAAACCCAACGTACTTATTAGGGGAAGTCAGGGAGAGGTTTACATTGGTATTTCTATAGAATGGACCTATTATAAATTCTGAATATATGCTATGCTAAACAGAAAGCTGGCAGCCCAGGTTCGAAACCCAAGCGCCAAGTGACGGGTGAGCTCCCGTCCTCACCACAGGTCCTGCCAACCTAGCAGTCTGAAAGCATGCAAATGTGAGTAGATAAATAGGTATCACTATGGTGGGAAGGTAATAGGGCTCCACATGACCATGGAAATGTCTTCAGACAGCACTGGCTCATTGGCTTTGAAACGGAGATGAGCATCGCCCCCTATAATCGGCAATGAATAGTGGACTAAAATCTGCAGGGTTCCACATGCTAAGTACCATTGATTGACTGATTTAAGTAATTGCTATAGCCACTCATTTCACAACAGTGACAGGGTGGCGTACAAAGATTAAAAACCAACAATTACAAAATCATAGTTTAGCAGCAGATTGTTAACAGGTTCATATTGTAAAAGATGTGTATATAAATCATAAAAGATGCAATGAAAGTATTTCCTTAATCAGGAAAAAGTCAAGAATGGAACCTGAAAATTAGACTGCAAAATTCAGATAAATCTTTATTCTTTAATTGTTTCAATGCAAGGTACTACATAGTAATGTTTTTAAAGTTATCTGAAAACTTTTTATTTTTGTGTATTACTTTTTAAAATCCTCACACCAGTAATCTTCTGTAAAATAATTTATCAGCATTACTTCATAATACCCCTATACAGATATAAATGTTATTATATGTATTATTTGTGGTTGTGGGATAAATATTTTCCTTACATAGGCTTGGCCTTATAATACAGCAGTAAGAATATGACAGGAAATGTATTGACTTTGTAGAATTCTAATCCAGCAAATTTATCTTGTCTGTTACAAAACAGGCAATGCTATTAGGAAAAATATAATCTTTATTTAATTAATATTAGGAGAATGTTATTGAGGAATATTGCATAATATAACATATGTGATAAATAGTGCTCTTTACCACAGATTATTGTTTGTTAAGAGGAAACCATTTGTACTTTATACTCACCGCATGGGCAGACCACATAGTCATGGAAGAATAAACACATGTTCCAGTCCCTTGAGCATAGTTTACATTAGCCGTGTGCACCTACGGCAATTGAAACTTTAATACAAATATAATGTGCTACATCAGATAGGTTAATGTTTAACTAAATGTTGTCATGTTTGTCCCTATTGAACTTCCTTTTTGCTAGAAAGATATTGAGCACTTTTATGTAAACTGAAACAGTAGTTGTGATAGCTACTTTATTTAGCTATCCTATAATATTGCCCCAAGAATTAAAACACATTGCCACTGCGCCAGATGGGCAGCCATAATCTCCAATGCATGGTCAAGACAGAAGAATAATGGCAAAAAAATGCCCCCCAATGCAAATTAAATGGTATGAAACAGAAATATCAGGGGGGAAATAGAAGGTGCCACTAGGGCTAGGCAGAAGACCGGAGTGCATATTTCTTGGAATACTGAAGTTTCTCAAAGTTTGCCAAAGTTCCAACCTAGTAAGCCAGGGTAGGTCAAACAAGCAGGGAAATCTAGTCAGGAAAAGGATTATTACCTTAAGAAGTAAAGCATGAAAAACAATGACAATATATGTGTTTATCTTTAAATATGGAAGACAACCAGGGGCGGGAGAAGGAGGCGGAGCTTCTGATAGTGTTCCATTTGTCCCCTCACCCCTTCACTGGCAACCTTGACATTTCTTCATAGATAGTGAGATTCTAGAAGCTGCATCTGTACTTGGATGTGCCAACTGACACACAGGCAGAACAGAAAGAAAAGAGGTGCCCCCAGAGGATTCAGCTATTGCTCATCTGACAGCCCACCTTAAATGTACAGCAGATTTCCACTCTGGGTAGTATGGAAGTGGCTCAATTATTTCTGAGGTATGATTTAGTATCCTCTGTTCTATGAGGCAAATGTATAAAATCCATGACTTTCTATCCTTTGCACTATCTTGGTCTCTATTTATTCAGCTTGTCATGATTCTACTTTGTGTGGATCCCCTATATGTTAATAAGAATCACAGGCTTTAATATCTATAGGACAATACCACATCGCCTATAAATTATGAATTGTACATTTATCCTTCACTCTAAGTTGGACCTATTTTTTTTCTCCCGTCAGAAACAGTTCCTGAATGGAGTTTGCATAAAATTTACAAGACAAGGTAATATTCCTTCAGTCTGTCTTCCTTTTGCATGTTCAGCATCACCATACTAGCATCCAATAATATTTAAGAGAGTCCATCAGCCAGCAACTAAGAAACCTGCCATAAAAATAAGGAATATGCTCTGATCCAACAATGGAATTCCACTTGATCAAAAGCTTCTGGACAATGAAAGGAGTTTTTCTGACCAGGAAAGATTTTGCAGATCCAATCCATAGACTGGCCCACGCAATCCAAGTTGCAAATTATCCTTTGTTGAGTTTCATTTTACTTTTGCAGTGCAAGAAAAACATTAATCTATTAGTGGAAAATGTATCTGGAAGAAAAATGGAAGAGGTTTTTCTAGCATAGTCAATAATAGTAGATAGAAAAATATAGAAATCTTCTCATCAGATGTATTTGATGAATCTTCAGAAAGTTACAGAAACTAGTAACTAACTTGAAAAGGGCATACAAATTTGATTTTACTATTTTAAGCAGTCTGCCTCACATTCAGGGTAGAACATACTGTAGCATACTGTAGCTTTCAAAACATGTGAATCCATCAGTCAAATCCAATTTATCAAGATGGATTTCGATAGTAAACAATTGGGTATATGCTTTTAACTCCACATGGTGAAAAACATACAGCTATATATATAGAGAGAGACTTACACACAATACTGGTACTAATTACAATTATCTGACAGGATTATTCCAGTTCTTCTGGGAATAGTTCCTTTCAACAGATTCCTCAGAGGAAAGAGAACAGAAGTCTCAACAGTAATCATGGCAATTTTAACCTCACAAACATATCAGAAGCAAACATTTGGAAAGGCAATCTGATAATTAGAATGAAAAGGATATATGAAGGAAGGAATGAGGAGTCCTTCCACAAAGAACACATAAAAGCGCAAGAACAGTATATATCCACAATAAAAGTCTAATGAAATTTCAGCAAGAATAGCTCTGGTATATACCATCAATCACACAGCAAGGCAAATTTAAACACTTGGAAGATGTTTTCTTGGAAAATAGCCATGAGACACAACAAAAATAACTGATGAAATGACTTAAGCAGATACTAGCAATAGCCTTCAATGTTGAATATAAAGTACACATATTTAGATTGTGATTAATGGTCAGGAAAACAAATGGAAGGAAAGGGGATAATGTGCCCTAAAACTTTTTCTATAACATTTTAACTTGTGCATTTTAGACATTGTTTTTTCTTTTTTGATATCTTTATTCTGGGGTGGTTAGCTTTAAAATTTGTTGAAAGCTTAAATTAAAAAATATATTTTGACGAAGAAAAACATTTGTATCATTGGACATTGCCTTCAGTTCAGATTCAACCACACAAAGCAAAGTTGCTTATTCCATGCTTATTTTTGAGAAGCCAGCCCCATGGAATACAAATCAGCCCTATTGCCTCTGTAACCAACCTGGTGCCCCCCAGGCACCCTGATGTCCAAAGGTTTATTGGGATTGTACAGAAAATAACAGTATTCCAAAATGATAGTCTAGTAGGAATTTGGCCGTGGTGGCAGGGAGCAAATATATCAATTGTCTTCAAGTGAATAGATATTGAGTGATTATGATTATGCCTACTAGCGTACAATATGATTTATAAATCCAGTGGATCCACCAGCCCCAGATGTTGAAATGGCCCAACTTATGGCATAATTCTGATTAAGTAGGATTGCAGGCAAGAAATCTGCAGTGTCTGCAGAAAAATGTTCTTTCTGGTGTATCTTTAATAACAACAACAACAACAGTAATAATAATAATAGAGTTGGAAGGGACCTTGGAGGTCTTCTAGTCTAACCCCCTGCTCAGGCAGGAAACCCTATATATTTAAGACAAATGGTTGTCCAGTCTCTTCATAAAAACTTCCAGTGTTGGAGCATTTACAACTTCTGGAGGCGGGTTAATTGTTTAATTGTTCTAACTGTCAGGGAATTCCTCCTTAGTTCTAGGTTTTGACCGATCGGTTTAAAAGTTAGTTTGGTAGTTAATTCCCTATAGCACAGAAGTAAGGATTTCTAGAAATCATTTCCAACAGGGATAGGGAATTAGATATTGTTTGATTCCAACTGTCATCAGCTTCAAACAGCATAACCAATTTGTAAGTATGACAGGATTTGTGGTCCCATCTAGAGAGCCAAAGGTTCTCCATCTTGTTATCTATGTATTACTAAAATTCTATTGTCATGACCTTTAACTGTGTGAAACAGGGCATCAATAAGGCAACATTTTTTGAACCAAGGTATCTCAAATGTGCTAACTTAGAGAATGCATCAAAAATCCAGGCCATATGATTCCCAAGGGAACAGGATTTAGGCAAGTTGTGGCTTCTTCGGTGCCACTGGTTTCTACTACACTATTGCTGTTGCTGTTGCAGTCACATAATCTTCATTTTCAATATTCTGTGACAGTTTCCCAGCCAATCTTGCAATCTTTTGCTTTTTTCCCCACTCAGCAGACCCACGTATGTGCCTGCTGGAAAGGGAAGGATGGAGGGAGGGATGGAGGGATGAAAGGCATGAAAAAGGTTTCTGATGATCCCTGCCAGATTCCCACATGGAAGCTCAATGGGAAAACTGACAGGAAGTCAGAAGTTGCTCCTGCTCCCACTGTTTTTTCCCCCTTGCTCTTGGTCATTCTCTTTCTCTGTTTAGGTAAAGAACCAAGGGACATGGATTGTCTAGTATCAAATACAAATATCTGATTAGATAATTGTATGTGATACTAGACAATCCATAGCCATCTAGATAATGTGCTAATTATAATTATAATACAGTTATCATTGAATACATTTTCTCTCTTATGGACATACATACTGATTTTCCAGCAAAATGTAAGAATTAAGACTATAAAAGAATCTATAGAACTGCTTTCTAAAAATGTAATTATTGATTACAAACTAAAAATCCCTGAATCCATTATTTAATTTTAGAGTTCTTCCGAAATACATCTTTCAGTGTGTTGTGAGCCAAGACATTAGCAGTCTGCATTCAAAAATCCCAAAATATTTTCACCTGCTCATTTTTTGCTAGTTTTTCAATTCTATGTTTCCACCAATTTTTCATTACTGGTACATGACTATTTTTATAGATGGTCCAATGAATAATTTTGGCAACTGTGTTATACTATTGTTTATAATCAGTTTGTGTGATCTTCTTGCATAAGCTGAATACATTATCTATTGTTTCTTCTGCTTCTTTGCAATATTTAACTTTGTTTCATTTGATAATTTTTCATCAATATTTCATACAGTTTTGCACACCATCAGTCAATTGCAAAAGGCAGCTGTATTCAGAACAGCTTAAATCCTACGAGGGTATTTCTAAAACCATCAAACATCAACACCTGCTTATCCCAGGTCCTTGAGATGGACTCGATAGGAAGATAAAAGTGCCAAATCCAGTATAAACATCTGGTTGACTGTGCAACAAACCATATTATTTTTATGTTAATTAATTAGAACTTAGAAGTACAATCCTTATTCCTTATGCCATTATTTATTTGTTCAATCCTGAGTCATGAACTTTTCTAAATTACCCTTTCTGTAGATGTAATATTTTGTGTTACTACTTCAGTTACAATTAAGAATTTTCTTCCTGTCCATATTCATATTCCGTTCTTTGGCTTTCCAGTTATTTTAAACAATCTTATTGTTGAAAACTTGTTGCTTCCAAGACAGTTACTTCAATGAAAAAAAATCACTCTTGGGTAATATTTGTGGACACATTAATAATTGCCATATTAACCTGTCTGTGAAAACTTTGTTGGAGTTTGACTGGGTGGTCAAAGAGCCATGTTCTAAGTTAGATCAGTGGTTCTCAAGTGAGGGAATGCATACTACAGCTGGGATTAAAAAGTATCTTAGTTGGGTCACAGTGTAAGTCATTAAACTTTAACACAACTTTCTAAATTGTAACTATAATAACAGGTTGCCTGTAAACATATAAATGTCTTAGAAAAAGACAGCTTTCTGTTTTATCACACTTGTAAGCGAAGAGAAGGAGAACAATCAGTGATTAATTTTCTGTTTCTGGGTTTTGGACAAAAACAGATAGTTCTGCTGGCTTGGCTTAGGGTGTTTCCAACTGGAGCCCCACCAATCAAATCATGATCCGGGTATGCTGATCTTCTCTCCTTAACCCATTTTTATGGCAAGAAAAGGAACAGAGAAATTGGTAGAAGGTCATGATCTCTTTCTATACACACACACACACACACACACACACACACACACACACACACACACACCAGCCCCCAGTTCCATAAAGGAGCCATAACATTTTCATAATAAACAATTAGTGTGGAAACATCTTGTTTACCTTTACTTCGAGTGTAATTTTAATTGAACAATCTTTGTCAGATGTATGCTAGTGGTCACCATGATATATGTAGCTATTCAGGCTAAGATCATGCCATTTTAGTTGGGGACAAAGCAGTGAAAGATTTGTTTTTACATTTTTAAGCAAGGGAATTGCTTTGGTTCTGCCCAGGCTAATAAATAAGAATAGCATCAAGTGCATGGGGGGGGGTGCAAAAGACCTGAATACTTTGCATTAGCTAATGGTGCTAAGTTAGCTGTCTAATTTCATCTGACAAGCTAAGATTTTGCTGGGTTTTTTTCTCCTGCGTTCAGAATCTTGATGACATAACCAGCTAACAAGGAGTTAAAATCTGAGAGGCCATCTTACTTATAAAGAAGCTCCAATCCTTGGAAGAATACTTTAACTAAGCTTATCCTATTAGTTCCAACATTGCAAAACTCTAAAAATATTAACAGATATGAGTAAAAATAAACAAACCCTAATCATGATCCAACTACATCCTATCCAATGAAATCTCTTTGAGAAAGTATCAAACAGCGATGACAGGGAACACTTGTAGCAACACTTCCGCACACGAGACAGTGACACAGTCCATTCATTGGGAAAGTTCTCGTTTAACATTGATAAATTTATCTTATCGACTTGACCTTCCCTGATACCCTGTACTCCTAGACTGATTTAAATGTGTATATAAAAGTAGATTACATCTGGTAAGCTAATATTGGTTCTAGATGAATTAGCCTGCAAAATGTGGCTCTATGTAGACGAAGCGTGCAATGTAATCTTTTAACACTCCTTTCAAAGCTCTCATTTTGCCTTAAAATTTGCTGATGTGACTATGTAGCTATAATATTTAATGGTAAATAAATACTCTGCTTACAGCCATCGGGAAAACTACTGGTACATTGCTTCATTTCAGAGTAACCTAAATCAAATAAAACTTAGAATTATAGGGCAGAAAGCCCATTTTAAGACAAAGGTACTAAAACTGTTACCTTCCATACACTGGTGGTCCTCATCATGGCCACGATGACCTCGTTACAATTGAAAAACATCTGAAGGCCACAAGTTGCCTATACCTAAAATAAAAACATTATGTTGTTTTATATTGCATTTCAATTTTGCACTTTTTAGACAATCAGAGAATTTGTGGTTCGTTGGGCATCACTTTCCCCAAAGCTTAGTAGGATACCATTCAGCACAGGGCAGCTTCATGGAATTTGGATTGACCTCTGATTCACCAGAAAAGCAAGCTGTCCTTTACTCCAATGCAAAATATGTTCTTTAAGTAGGTATTTTTTAATTGCATATATATCCAGATTTTTTTCCCAGAGGTTTTAAGAACATATATGGTTCTCCTTCCCTATTACAACTTTGTAGCATTGAAAATGAAGAGTTGACCCCCAGGTTACTGAAGGAGTTTCATGGCTAAATAAAGACTTGTAGGAAGATTTCATGTTAGTGACACCAATATCCAGTATTGCTAAGCTGGTAAAGTTTTCCTAATTGCTGTGGCTGTCTACACAAATATAGCAATAATCCTTGTGACTAAAATATATTCATCCCTTAATCAAAATGTTTCAAACAATTTCAAGTCTCTGCCAAAATATTTCAATAATAATGGCAATACAGTTTCATGATCTCTTCACAAAGCTGATGAAAAAGTACTCTTTTTTAGATAGATGCCTGGCACTGATGCCTTTGTTCAAGTTATTGAATTTTATAGGCTTTTTGGCAGACTTGGTTTCCCATCCAAACTGTATTTGGTTAACAACTCATTTTGAGCCTTCCCTTGTGGCTCTCAGCCTCCTCTGCCATTCGCAGAGAGAGACAGAGACAGAGAGAGGCAATTGTGCTTCCCTGCTTCTCTCTCTCTCTCTCTCTCTCTCTCTCTCTCTCTCTCTCTCTCTCTCTCTCTCTCTCTCTCTCATCAATGCTTACTCAGCTGTGGCAATGTTCCAGCAAATTACAATAGCACTACGGGTGTATTTGCTTGCTACAAAGGAAGTACACGATGCTTATTATTGTACAGTTTCCACCAGCCAATTGTGCTAGCTTGCAGCTGACTATTTCCTAGCCAGAAAAAATATGCGAGGTTATCAACAGGATAAAACATTTTTAGTTATTGGGCAGTGAAGTTTTCACAATTGCCTCCAATCTGAAAAGAAAGAATCCCTTCTGTTAAAAATCAGGTTGGAAGCAAGGGGCATGAATAGTGCAGGAAATGCAATTAATCATGGCCAAGTAGCTATTTCTACAACTGTTCCCACACCTGACAGGATGCCATTGCTTAGCTGTGCATATGTATTGTGGCTGAGAAAGTGCAGCATAGTTCAATGACAATTTTGCTCATTACATATTTTAGTACATGAAAATTCATTGTGTCGTGTTCATATCACTGGGGAGATCATGATGGGATCCATGCACTCAGATATACATATGCATACAGGAAGCGTTCACCTGTTATATGGACAGATATATTAAAAATATAATTCCACTTGAAATTGCAATACTGATATTTCTAGGGCTTAAAAGCCCTTCCTATTATAACATTTCTCTGGAAGAGTGTTTTGTTTGAGATCAGACTGCCTGCTCCATAGTAATGATACTTTCAGATACAAATATTGTGTGTAACTTTGTTTTAATAAGCTGTCTGATAAGAACATTTTCTTTACATATCTCTGAGATCAGCCACTGCCTGTGTGCTAATACAAAAATAAGTATATGAATAGTTATGTCCAAGGTATGAGTCAACAGCTATAGGCTAAAGGATATCCCAATGGGGTAATGCAGCTGCAGTGAAGTGCACAAAGTTTTGAGGAGGATCAAAAGTACCTTGTGTTGGTCAGGCCTCCCATGGGAGAATTGTGCAGAGCCCAGTTTAAAAATACATTGATAAACTAGAGCAAATCAAGAGACGGGGTGCCAAGATAGTGAAAGGGCTGGAAACCAAATTGTATGAGAAACAGTTAAAAGGCAAATTTAGCATGCAAAAAAGAAGGTTGAGAGGAGATGCGACATCAGTCTTCAAATATCTGAAGGGCTGTCACATGGTAGATGGTTCTGTAAGAGAAGAAGAGGCTTAGCCTGGAGACAAAGGTAAGAGAGGAATTAATCTGGAATCATTATGTTCCCACAAGTGATCCAAGTTCAGTCCTTCCTGAAATCTGTTAACTCTTATCTAATGCCAATTTAGTACCGATTGTTAGTTTATTCTTGTGTATAGATTTAAGCAATAAATCTTAAGTGGAACTCAACATGTGGTCCTCTTCCTTCGCTCCTGATGGGTTCAGACTTATTCTCACATGCTCCAGAGGGTAATACTAAAATCAGTGGGATGAAACTTCAAAGATGTGGTTACAGATTAGACATTAGGAAGAACATCTTGACAGCAGACTAGGTTTCTGCATGGAGTGGTTCCTTCTCCTTTACTGGAGGTTTTCAATCAGAGATTGGATAGTCATCTATCAGGGATGCTGTAATGAATCCTATGGCATGCAGAGAACTGATCATTTCTTTGGTCCCTTTGAACTCTAGGGTTTTATGACCTTAAAGGCATTTGCCTTATAAAAAAATAATGTGTGATATAATTTTCTATAATTAAGCAATAATTTTTGCATCAGTTAATGTAATACAACATTTGCATGACTTGAATATCTCTTTTGCATAATTTTTGGAGCTATTTTTTGCATCTTGCTGGACATTTTAAAAAGTCAAATCATATGAGAAGGCTGGTGGAAGGAAGGAAGGAAGGAAGGAAGGAAGGAAGGAAGGAAGGAAGGAAGGGAGGGAGGGAGGGAGGGAGGGAGGGAGGGACTTTATTTCAGTCAATGAGACATGTAGATAATCCTTGGAAATCAGAATAAAATATACTACAGGCTTTAAATGTTAACATTTACAAACTGTGAGTATGAATCTTGTTTTTCTTTCCAGTGTCTATTTTTGTTTGGAAAACTATACCTACAGCCAATAATGACCAAGAGATGCTGTAAAATATACTTTCTTCTCTGTAGAGAAAAAAAATACCTGCTATTTTTTTAGTGTTTTTAGTTTGCTACCAGCAGCATCCCCCACTGCTCCAGTACACTATAAGGTCAATTATGTTTGAACAAGATTCCGATCTTTCAATTCGTGCCTAAGTGTGAGCACTTCTGTCAATGACCAAATGTTTATGACATTGACCAAGCTATAGCAAGGAAAAGGACCTGATTAATCATTGACACTGCTACATAATTATTCCATTACACTGGGGGCTAAAGAGATTGGTGCAGCAAAAGAAAAAAGAAAAACCCACACAATCCAAAGGGAGATGTCTATTCCCAACTTCAAAATATAAAGCTTATTTACTTTTTACTTTACAATCTGGGCAAACTGTGTTAATCAGACAAAAAGCCTTTTTAAATCAGCTTGCCATATTTTAAAAAATCAATCCTACACTATTAAAACAGGATTAACTAATAAAAGCTAAGAAGCAGAGCTAATCAATTTAAATAAAAAAAATTATTAAATATTATTACACTAAATGCACTAAAAACAATGTCTATCAAGTATCCCCTTTAGAAGACATCCGGTGAGATTTAATGTGATTCATGGGCTCTTCTGTAGGATTCAGATTTACTGTAAATACTGTAGGTCCTCAACAAGTGTAGACTCATTAGAAATTCTTCTGTCTATCAGCATATTTTCAAAGATGACCAAAGAAGGGTTTCAAAGTAAACAAGGTAGTAGAGTTGAAAATGATCCTTTTAAATAATTGTGACCAAATAGTTTGTGAATGGTGACTGATAGTGTCAATGCTGCAAATACTGTATAGAATAACCTTTCTCAGCCTGAGATCCAACCAAAGGTTCTGATTCACTTGGCATGAATTTGAGTGCCATGCCAATCAGCTGATACTGATGTTGTTGCTGACCAGCCACTATTGCTCTTGGGCCTACCTGTTTTCTGCTGAAGGTGTGATGTTTTGTGCCTATGGAGAATTTCTCTTTGCAAGCAATAAGTTTGGAGGCCGTGGCCATGCAGCAGGTGATGGTCGGCTATGGCCATGTGGAAGGGAAGTGGGGTGCTGCTGTGGATCGGCAGGGGCTGGAGGGCTGTGATGAAGTGGCCCGGGCCATATAGCTGTGGCCAATTGTCCTAGACCCACAAAAGCAGCAGTATCTCGCAGTGTTGTCTTTAACTGGGTAGCCTGCATGGCCATTGGAAAGGATGCCTCACACATCCCGCTTCCCGGCTCTTGTATTGTCTCCTGGTGAAATGATACAACACAAGACTCAAGAAAGGAGTAGGGAATGTGGCATCAAGGTGAGCAAAGGAAAAGATCGTAGTTTGCTATATTTCACTGATTGTTTTCCTGAGAAAGCAAAGAAGCAGAGTGAAGCCTTTGGTTGCAATATTAGTCAGCAGCAACTCAACACAAATTAGTTGAAACACCTCTGTTTAATTACTGGCCAGGAAGGGCACCTTCTGATTGCATGCTGATTCACATCAAGCACTACTCACAGTTCTCATGCTTGTATAACATTCCTGGTAGTGATGCTCAGATCCCCCCTCACATGCCCTGCTTCAATTCAAATGTGAAATTAAGAGTCTGGACATCAGGAAACATGGTTGTCTGTAAGTACCCTATAATTTAAGTTTCACAATATGTTGGCCATGCTGAGTGATGATTCTGAGAACTGAAGTCCAGCATACAGACTCAAAAAGAGGAAGAATGTTTACAAATTTAAATTGATTGTATTAAGTTGAATAGCAGTTAACTTGAATTTTTTCCTGGTTTACATGTACAAATATATATCTATTAATAAAAAATGTTATATATATATAAAAAAAGAGGAGCAAGCTAGTAGAGTGGCATAGAAGATGCAAGGGTTTGAAGGTACTTCTTCATACCATTTATAGAACAGTGCTTAAATTATTACTATCCTAAATCAGCCTAATCAACGATATTTAAGACATACATTTTAAAAGAATGATTTTAGCTGCCACCTTAGACTAATATAGCATTGATGCTTGCAAATAAAAGCTTAAGATGTCATATTGAGAAAATAAGGTTTACTCCAAGATTAAGGTTAAGGGATCACATCTAATCTAAATAGAATCTTTTCACCCTATAGGGAATGAAACTCCTTTGCCTCCAATTCATGAAGCAGATAGAAATGTCAATTTGACAATTTAATATATTAGCAATAATGGCAGTATCACCATAACCATCCTCATGCTTTAGCAGGGCAACTGAAACATCATCAGCTGCTTAAACTTTGGATTTCCCAACAAAAACCCAGAACTGAATCTAAGTATTATAGGTGCCATTGCATTCATGAGGTTAACTCCTAGGTCATTGTTTTTTATTTACAATTTCATCCTTAAGCATTTGATTTTATATTTTTACTTGTTCTAACAATAATTATATACAGGAAGCTCTTTTTAACATATCTTTGTGATCTCAGAGCTCAGAGCCATCAATGACAATCCAGTGGGGAGTGGGACTGTCATTACACAACAGTATAGATGAACTAGATTATCCAAAGAGGAGGAAGCAAGTCCATTTACAGATGCCTTCCAAAGAGAGAAATAGTGATTCTTATAATTATAAATTAAACATAATTTTAACTTTATGATCCAAGGAACAAAACAAGTAACAGATTATCTGTCTGATACCAATTTATTCCTAAATAGTTTGCTAATAAGCTGCTTCTTTTTCCTCAACAAATTCATAAATAATCAATCTAGGTTTAAAAGACTCACTTGAGCTACACAGCCCTTTTGGAATCAGATTCACAATTTGCAGTTTCTTAAGGATAAGTTTAACAGGACACTCATTTGGGTCAGCATTTGGGAATTTCTGGAATATGAACTTTTTGAAAATTGGTTCCAGATGCAACAGTTCAATTGGTCTGATAATTCATATTTCACTTTGTGACCAAACTAATTTGCAAACACTCATCATAAGTTACACCAGAGGTCTTCAAACTTGGCAAACACACCAAGAGCACAGTAGTAAGTAACCAGAAGGGATTTATTAGAAAATTAAAATATTCTGACCAGCCAGAAGTGGATGTCTTTGTTTCTGTGTACATGAGACGAAGTCTTATATTGCCTGTACTGTATAATATTTTAAGTCTTTAAGTTTCAAAAAACACATTTGTGCTTTTTTTCTTAAAATTGCTGCTACCCTTTTGTGGCTTTTTCATTGCTTTCTTTCTGAAGAGGTTTTCATCTGGTTTTAGATTCTACTTGGCTTTCCTGAATTGTTTTGCATACACCACACTTCAACTGATGAGAAGTTGGTATCTACCCAAGTTTTCTGATCATGGGTGACCGGTGGTATATGCAGAATGAACTCATAATGAGAGATTTGTAGCATAAACAATGCAAAAGAATCCTGCCCATATCCATGTTTGCCATAGGATTTCCTGAACATCCTAATTTCAGTTCTTTGACTCCTCTCATGGTCTAGCAAGATGCCTCAAGTTCCCTCTACCCAGCTCATCATTTATGTCTTCTCCTAAACCTGTGGAGTTATCATTTTATCATTTTAACCTTTGTGCTAGGGACTGACAACCATTCAGAACTATCTTCTTGTTTGACAATCCCTTCTGATGTGACCTACATACTAATCTTGAGATATGAGCAGGAGGTCCAGAAAGGAAACAGAAGGAAATAAATCCCTTTCTGATCTTGACCTTCCCTCTTTTTGTCTCATTTGCAAGCTTTTTTTCTCTCTCTCTTTTCAGGAGGAATGAGAGCAACAGGCAGAATCAGGAACATAGGCTGGTAATTCTGAATATCTACTAAATGTAAAGAAATGTGATTTCCTTTTGTCTTTTATTACATTTGTGGCTACATTGCAGCTCATTAGTTCTGGGAGGTATGAACCAAAGTATCCAGCAGGTAACTGACATTGAGAAAAAACTGTATAGAACAGGGCTTTTCAACCAGTGGTACAGGTACCACCTGTGGTACATTGGCAGCTGGCAGGTGGTACGCGATCATCTTAGAAAAGTGGTAGCGGGGGGGATGAGCTGAACTGGTGGCAGCACCGCACAAGCCTGAGCAAGAGATGGCTGGAGCTGCAGGGCTGTCAGGGCTCAGCGGAAGTGCCAGGATCAGTGCCGCTTTCCAGCTGATCGGCGCTTCTTTGGGGCTGTTAGGGCTCAGTGGAAACGCCAGGATCAGCGCCAGGCTCCACTTGAGCCCAGAAGAAGCGCTGATCAGCTGGAATGTTGCAGCATCTCCAGGGTCTTGTGATTTACATTCAGATGCTTGGCAACTGATTCATATTTATGACGGTCACAGTGTCCCAGGGTCATGTGAAGTGACCAAAACCTGCTGCAACCACCCAGTAGACGGGGTGGGGTTTTTTTGGTTATCAGGTTTTTGACACCTTGCTGGTGGTACTCGGATGTTGCCATATCCTAAAAGTAGTACAATGGGTAAAAAGGTTGAAAAGTCCTGGTATAGAATATATCTCAGAGATATGTGACCCTTACCCCTTCTATAGTGAAATACTAATCATATTTCAAAATATCCCACTTGACATCAGAAAAGAATTATATATGTTGACACAGCTACACTATTCGTATTAGATAGCATGGAACCTTCTGGTAGTTTATCTTCATAAAGATACTGTGAGGAAAATTAGGTTGAAGTAAATAATTAGCCTGAAGTAAACCATCAAACTTCCTGGCTAGTGGGAACTGAAGCATGATCATCCCATCTAACTACCACCGTATATCCCACAGATTTCAAGAAAATTAAACATTCATCTTTGATCTCAAATTCACCACACTCTGATCAAATCTAATACTAATTAATAACCACATAATAAGTAGCTCTTGTACTTAAACACTGTGATTAATCGTGGCTATAAAATACATGGTAAACAGATATAAAGAGACATACTCTATTTTAATTAGATCAAATTATGTTGTGGCAATTTTTTAGTAACTGCACTGTTTGTCATTGCTTGCCTTCGTACTGTTAAATTACAGTGATTAGCCGGCAGAGAAAATGAGCTCTTATAGGAAGTTTTGTCTGATTTTGCAACTCAGTCCTGCCAAAGTTTATCTTTTGCATGTATCCCTAATGCTACTCAGCAAAATTCTAGAAAGAAGAGGAACTGATCTTGAAAAAGCAAAAGAAAGGATTTAGGTGAAAGGGAGACATTCAGAGTCAAAAAGGCAGACTTAACAGTTCGACTGAAGAACTATTAAGTTACGATGTAAAATTAGGCTGATGGAGAAACAGAGCAACTGTATCCTCTAGAGCAGTGGTTCTCAACCTTTTTCAGGTTGAGACCCCACTTGCCCCGCCCATGTGCGGCACGACCCCGGCGCGCGTCGGGCCGATCCGCGCATGCACCACGCGCGTGCGACGGCCCGAACCGCGCATGCGTGGCACACGCGCAAAAAAAAATGGCGGACCGCGACGGGCCGATCTGCGCATGCACGGCACGTGCGCGACGGCCCGAACCGCGCATGCACGGCGC
Organism: Bothrops alternatus; assembly: GCA_034064705.1. Taxonomy (NCBI): domain Eukaryota; kingdom Metazoa; phylum Chordata; class Lepidosauria; order Squamata; family Viperidae; genus Bothrops; species Bothrops alternatus. The sequence goes on along the minus strand of JARGCV010000052.1, from coordinate 23,173,238 downwards.
GCGCGCGACAAAAAAAAACAAAACAAAAAAAACCAAAATGGTGGACCGCAACGGGCCGATCCGTGCATGCATGGCGCGCGCGCGAGACGGCCCGAACCGCGCATGCGCGGCGTGCACGTGACGAAAAAAACAAACAAAAAAAACAAAAAAACAAAATGGCGGACCGCGGTGTCCGGCGACCCCCGCGAAACGGTCGTTCGACCCCAAATGGGGTCGCGACCCATAGGTTGAGAACTGCTGCTCTAGAGAATGTTGATAGACAAAACAGAATATTACATTATTAGATGCTACAATGACGGAAATATGAGATTATATATACATTGAACACCTGGACAAAAATGATTGAGATCTCATGTTGTGGTAAAATAAGATTTGTTTATTTAATTGCAATTTGATTATTGGATTCACAAGACACTTAAAACCAAAGTACCATGATATGTGAACCTGGTCAATATCTCTTTTGACCTTGATTCATTGTGTAGAGGAGGGGGACAATGTAGCTGTACTATAATTCATATCCCTAGATGTCCATATGGTTAGGGCATAATTGATTTGTGCATTAAAGTCTGATATCTGACCATGAAGTCTGAGCATCAGTTTATTGGATTTTGTTGATAAATCAGACATCTCCCCATATGGATACCTGGAGACAACAGAAGGCTGATCTCTAAGTAGACATGTGTAAGATTATCCAGTTAGAAAGTTTATAGTGAGAACAAAGCCTTTTTCTTATTGTGGCTTCTTTCTTGATAATATTTCACATGATTGTTCTGGAATGACATTTCCTGCCCTGACCTTGTCCTTCTTTGTAAAACATTTGTTAATTTGGTATTGGAAAGAGATAAACTTTATTCTCTCTTCCACAGAAGCAGTTCAAAAAGAAAAGGAGCTTCACAAAATATACATGTGCCTCTGACGTTGAGAGAACAGAATTAAACATTAATGTTGATTTGGCTTTGATTTGTTGCTGTAATGATTGATCAGGAGCCAGAAAGATCTCACATCTTTCTTTTGATTTCTCTGCATGAAAGGAGAAGACTACGTGGTTTTCTGGGGAAGCAAATCAAAGTGTGTGAATCAGTTGCAAATAGAAAAACATCATGTAACATTCAGTCTACTAAAACAGTCACCCTAAAAGTAATGAAAAAAAAATATTCCCCAGGGATCTATGAAACTAGCCTTGAATAAAAGTTATGGAAGAAGAGGGTTAATTTTATTACTTATTAGTCAGCTTTTCTGTAATTTGTGTTTCCATTACTTCTTCCTGTGAATCAAGCTGTTTTCCCAGTTGCTGGTAAGTTTTAGGACTTAGCTAATTGACCATCATGGTAGTGTTTTTCCTTCCTTCCATCCTTCCTTCCTTCCTTCCTTCCTTCCTTCCTTCCTTCCTTCCTTCCTTCCTTCCTTCCTTCCTTCCTTCCTTCCCTGTTCTGGTGTATTCCCATACACAGTATGTTTCTTTTTTTTTTAATATAAAATTTTTTTATTAAAACAATCGATATTAAACATAAGATCATATTAAGAAGCAGTCCTCGTAAAACCTGTAATACAACACTAAGTATTAATCTTTGTAAACCTCTGACTTGGTAAACATTCTTCACTCCTCACTTCAAGCCTCAACTTCAAATGCGTCTAAATTTTTTCTCCATTTCTGCCAATTGTATTACTTTCAGAGTCCTAACCTCATAATGCGGTGTTTCTGGCTTCCTCCAGTATTGTCCCACCCGCAATCCATTTGCTGTGATCAGATTCAGAACCATATTCATCTCAGTACTCCACATTAATTTAAGCTCTGGAGATGCAGAAATGAGGTTTCATGGGAATGGCAGACAAACCAGCCGAGAGATTTCCAGAGTTCAGAAGCCAGATTCTCCTGTTCTAGTTTCACAGCCCCAACTGGACAACTTCTCCTTACTACCTATTTGCATTCTGGAAGAGGACAATAGCAATGGAGGAGAAAACCAATCTGCTTCCCTATGAGGGACTTCATTTGACAATGACTCGGAACAGCTGCAGCTGAGGCAGAATGGGGTTTGGCTATGGGGATAATAAATTAAAAGGGGCCCAAGGATGGATGGATAACGCTTTCTCTCAGCAGCGTGAAAAGATCCTGAGAATTTTAGGGATGTTAGGGATGGCACAATCCAATGATGGACTTCAAAATAGTTGACACAATTGAGAAATCTAAGTTTCATAGGTTGCAATCCATTAAAGAAAGCTGACATCTAGACTCCCATTTTGACATCACTGAGAGTTAGCTGCTCCCCGTGGCAATTAATATTCTCCAGGCATTAGCAGTACACAGTGCTTTAATAGTGCTTCAGCCTGTCAAGTAGTGGACATTTCTGAAGTCTTCCTGGTGCTGCAGAGATAAAAGTAAAACTAAAATAAAAAAAAACCCAAGGAAAAAATAAAAAGAGGCCGGGGCAGAGTGGCTAAATCAGGGTTATTTAAACATTTCAACACTCAACATTCCATCTCCTTCCAAACAGAGGTAGTCCTTGACTTACAACAGTTTGCTTAGTGATCATTCAAAGTTACAATGGCACTGAGAAAAGTGACATAACAGTTTTTTACACTTACGACCTTTGCAGCATCCCCATGATCATGTGATCAAAATTCAGATGCTTGGCAACGGGTTCATACTTATGATCGTTGCTGTGTCCCAAGATCATGTGATCACCACTTGTGACTGTCTCATCAGCAAAACCAATGGGGAAACCAGATTCACTTAACAACCAGGTTACTAATTTATCAACTGCGGTGATTCACTTAACAGCTCAAGTAAGAAAGGTGGTAAAATGAGGCAAAATTCACTTAACAAATATCTCACTTAACAACAGAAATGTTGGGCTCCCTGCTGGTCATAAGTCAAGGACTATCTGTACTGGCATAGAGCAAAGACAGAAGCTGCACCAGATTTTCATTGAGGAGCCAGCCAAGCAAGAGTGAAAGAAAAGTGTCTTTAAACTGGAGTTCCAGACTCAATTATATTGAAGCACAATTTGATTTATTAATAGATCCAGTACCAGAGGCAGAATGAAGAAGCCTAAGGGGTGGAGTTACAAGCCCACTTTATAGACATATGCAAATTATTCTTTCATTTTAAAGGTTACAAACCCCCCACCTAGAAATAGTTACTCCACATGTGAAAGGAAATAGCTACCGATGTGGTTGATTGGGTTAATTCATATGCATATTGGAAGCTGTTAATAAGGTGTGGGGGAATGAGATAATACATCCCTTATGCATTGGATCCTTTTGTTTAAATAAAGTAGTCTAAGAATCCATTTTTAAAAATGTCATTTTAACGTAGGCACTAACTAGAAGCCTTGAGTTTCCCAACACTAATTGTTAAATTTTAACAGACTACTAGTTTGCATTCCTGAGGTTAACATTTCCACTTATCTTATTACATTCAGTGTGCTTTAGAATTCCGTGTTTCCCTGAAAGCAAGACAGTGTCACACTTTCTTTTTATCCCCAAAAGCCCCACTATGTCTTACTTTCGGGGTACGGCTTATATTGATTGGAAAACAATTGTCAGTTTTATTTTAAGTATTTTAACTATATTAAGTATTTTAAGTATTTTAAGTATTTAAGTATTTTAAGTATTTAAGTATTTTAAGCAGGAGGCGGAAGTGGGCAGGAGTAATATGTCTTACTTTCGGGGTACGGCTTATATTAGCCGACCCCCTGAAAACCCCGATACGTCTTACAATCGGGGGTGTCTTACTATCGGGGAAACACGGTAGCATTTGGTTACTTTTAGCCAAGCTTGCAATACTATTTCAGTATGTGCAGGTTAGGGTCTAGGGCAGGGATCTTCAAACCTGGCCCTTTTATGACTTGTGGACTTCAACTCCCAGAATTCCTCAGCCAGGCACACTGTGTGCCTGGCTGAGGAATTCTGGGAGTTGAAGTCCACAAGTCATAAAAGGGCCAAGTTTGAAGGCCCCTGGTCTAGGGTCTTAACTGGACCTTTCAAAGCCTATAAATTCCTGAATGCAGCATTTAGGGTGCTAGCCAACTTCTCTCTGATCCTAAGATCAGATCCTAAGAGTATTTCCTAAAGATAAGTTGATACCAGGACACCAGTTTGGGCTGCAAAGTCCTGGGGGCTGTAGATGGAGCTGTTAGCTACAGGCTTAGCTATAGGCTGATCTCTCTGCCTGCTGATGATTTGTTTTTAGTTACTATTATTTCCACCTGGCCATGCTGTCACTTTGTTGGAAGTTGCAACTGCACAATAGGCCTGTACGAATCAAGGTGTCCCAGCAGCTTCTCTTTCATAAGTGAACTTGTGCTTTGCAGCACCTTAAAGCTAAGAGGTCTGGGCAGACGTTTCCATTGCAGGCGTCTCTTCAAGCCACTTTGTCTTTGCCATTGCACCAGTTAGAATTTCCTTCAGCACCAGCCAAGGTGCCAAGTTGATCTGTCACAAGAAAGTTTTGCTTAGCCCAGGGGTAGGCAACCCAAAACATTCAGAGCCACTTGGACCCATTTCCCACCGAAAACAAAACACCGGGAGCCGCAAAACCCTTTTGATATCTAAAATGAAGATAACTCTGCATATATCCTTTTTTACCTTTATTATAGTGTGTGTGTGTGTGTGTGTGTGTGTGTGTGTGTGTCTGTGTGTCTGTGTATGTGTGTGTGTATGTATGTACACATACACACAGAGGTAAAAAAGGATATATGCAGTGTTATCTTCATTTTAGATATCAAAAGGGTCTCTCTCTCTGTCTCTCTCTCTTTCCTCTCTCTCTCTCTCTCTCTCTCTCTCCCTCTCTCTCTTTCTCTCTCTTTCTCTCCCCCCCCTCCTATCTGCTGCTCACCTGGCAAGCTGGCTTCAAGCTGTTCTCCAACAAGCTCAGGGGTAGGCAACCTCGGCTCTTTTATGACTCATGGACTTCAACTCCCAGAATTCCTGAGTCAGCATAGCTGGGCTAGCTAGCTCTCTCCTGCCCTTTCTGCTTCCTGCAGAGATGCAGCAAAGGGAGGAGCTCCGCCCAATAAGCTTTTCAGCTCCTCAGAGAGCACTGTGAGCGCACTCTCTTTTACACACACACACACACACACACACAGAGAGAGAGAGAGAGAGAGAGAGAGAGAGAGAGAGAAAGAGAGAGAGACAGAGAGACAGAGAGACAGAGAGAGACAGAGAGAGACAGAGACAGAGACAGAGACAGAGACAGAGACAGAGACAGAGACAGAGACAGAGAGAAGCAGGGAAGCGCAATTGCCCCTCTCTGTCTCTGTCTCTCTCTGCAAATGGCAGAGGAGGCTGGGAGCCACAGGGAAAGGCTCAAAGAGCCGCAGGTTGCTGACCTTTGGCTTAGCCACTTGGTGATGTAAAGAGATCAATATACCTTAAGAAAGCTTAGCCTAAAGAAGCCCCATTTTCACAGTGTAAATCTAGGAATAAAGAATGAAATTAACATTCTGTTGACTGATTTACTGTAGCCTGTCACATGAAACGGATGATGGAAGACACTTTGGGACTAAAAGCAACTCCCTTGATTTGTTGAATAGATTGGTGGTCCTCAATCTTATGGGCATCAGGGACCGGTTCTGTGGAGAGAGGTTTTTCTGTGGACCAGAGGGGGCGTGGTTTCGTGTGCTGCCTGTCTCCTGTGGGTGGGGCTTTCCTTGTTTGTGCGGACCGGTTTTTGGCATGCCACGGCCCGGTGCTGGTCCACGGACCGGGGGTTAGGGACCCCTGGATTAGATTATGGATTCATATGACTAACCTTTCTTAACCCAGTTAAATGTATCATCCCAACAGAACCACCAAGCTTCTACTCTTTATTTGTTTTGTCTTTTTAAAGGAATAGAGATAATCCTCGGTTTATGACTATTTGTTCATGACTGTTCAAAGTTCCAGTGGCACTGAACAAGGGAGACATATGTCTTGGTGTCTTGGAGTTCTAGCTAATACAGCATCCTTGTGGTCACATAATCACGATTTTTAATATTTCTTCCCGGCATCCCACAAGCAAAGTCAATGGAAAAACTGGCAATAAGTTAAAAATCATGTGAGGTCCTCACCTAACAACCTGCACAGACCTCATTCAATGATGCAATTGAGCTGCTGGAATTGCTGTCACTCAGTGATACAACCACATAACATCATGTTTTATGACTGCATTGCTGAGCGATGGAGTTTCTGGCCCCTGTTGCTGTCATAACCCAAGGACTGCCTTTATTGAAATACAAGCTCTTAAGAGTGGGGCCATTTATTTGTGTTACATTGGGAAAGGGGAGCTAGAGGACATCAGTATTTGCTATGCAACATCTAATTTGTCTGAGAAAATAAGATTTCCCATTGCTGTCCTGCTCTGACCCTTAGTTAATCCACCTCTTGTAACGGGCCTCCATATTCCACAGTAATAAATAGATCAGATTAAAATTTAATTTTTGACTGAAAGAGTAAAGGGTTTTACTTTTTAATCTGAGTCAAGCTACAGTGACCTACAAAAACCTGGGAAGAGCTAAATGAAAATTTCACATCCACACCCTGACAAGTCTTACATCACTGCTGCTGCTGCTGCAGTTTTCCTTGTGGCTGTTATTGTTGATGAAGATTTATTCCTGGATTGAAACTCTAAAATTGAGACTCGTGTGCTCATATTGGGCTCTGGTTCCAGCCCTAATGATCTTCCAGCTCAAAAGCTGATATCCTGCCACCAATGAAAATATTTCTGGAGCTGTTCAAAAAATAACACACAGAAGAAAGTAACTGTTATGTTTGCAGGTTGGAGGCATTAAGAGGAGATGCATCATGTAACAACAAGCTTTCTTTATTGTTCACTTCCACAACCAACAGCAGCAAAAATGGTGCGCAGGCCTTTTATAGTGTCCTAGCCCCGGACAATGTCACCCAATGATTGCAGAGGCTGTTTCCCGCCTTGCGCATGAGCGCAAGGCTGGAGACAGCCAGTCTGGTCCCGGGCAGCTTTTGGTCTGCCCAGGACCCTTTGCAATATTTCTGAGCCCTGCTGAATGCTTCAGCAGACTCAGGACATAACAGTAACAATGAAAGGAAAACCAACACAGTCTATTAGCATAAAGCTACAAAGAAAATGCTGAAAGATAAAACCAGAATAAAAGTAAAATGGCTTTGTCCAGTGCCAACCAATACTAGATTTGGCACCAGGTAAGACCTCCTAGGAAGATTATTCATATGCAGGTGGCCAGACTTAAGCTTTTTCTTCTATCTTGTTTATTTAAATGGATTTAATGGATTTAAAGAAACATTTTGTAAAGGGATTGGGATATAATGGTGCAATAAATTATATTCTCATGGCAGTTTAAGAGAAACCCCAAGATAGTGAGCTAGTCAATATAATAAGTCACTTGGATCGGCTCCCATGCTTGAGGTTCCAGCAATGGTGGGGAACTTTTACAGTGTTTTTTAAAAAAAATATTTTATTGATTTTATAATTTTAAACAACAAAAAGAGAAAAACAAGACAACTCAACTTAATACATTCTTTTTCAACTTTCTCCCACACTAAACAAAAAAACCAACATACATTCTTTTAAATGCATATATACAATACTTTAAGAAACTATGGGTGTTGCTCGGCAGCACCCCTCCACCACATCCCCTTTCTCCCTATCTCCCTCTCCTACTTCCCTCCTCCTCACTTCTCTCCCTACCTCTCTCCACCCTCCTCTCCTCCAACCATCCTACTTCCTTCCCCTCTTTCACTCCTCCCTCACGACCCCCTCCAGATGTAGTACAGAGGTACTGTCCGAGCAACCCCTCATCTATAAGTAAATATTTCTTTCTTATATATTACAAGTATTACAGTTGAGTACGTTATTAAACCCCCCCCCAACCTACCCACCCCCCCCACTTCCCAGAGTGAATACAGGGTAAAGGGAAAAAAAAGAACCCCCCAAATTAAACAAAATTATTATATAAATCCTAATAAAAATTTAACTATATGCTAAATACAATTTCTTAGATTGATATTTCCCTTGAATATACTCTATCCACTTTTTCCATTCTAACATATATTTTTCATTCGAATAGTCTTTCAAATATGCAGATATTTTGGCCATTTCCGCCAAATTTATAACTTTCAAAATCCATTCCTCGATAGATGGTACTTCTGCCTTCTTCCAATATTGTCCCACCAACAGTCTCGCTGCTGTAATCAAGTTCAGAATCAAGTTCGTCTCTATGGTGGTACAGTCTTTTGTAATACCTAATAAAAACAGCTGTGGTGAAAATTCAATACGTTTTTTCAAAATATTTTGAAGTATCCACCAAATTTTTATCCAAAAAGCCTTAATTTTTTTACAAGTCCACCATACATGAAAATAAGTAGCATCCATACATTCACATCTCCAACAATTAGGTTGTAAATTAGGGTACATACAAGATAATTTTTTTGGATCCAAATGCCATCTATAAAACATTTTATAAAAGTTTTCTCTTAAATGTTGCACTTATGTAAATTTTACATTTTTCACCCAGATCCTCTCCCAGGTTTCCATCATGATTGGTTGTCTGAAATTTTGTCCCCACTTTATCATACAATCCTTAACTAATTCAGTTTCCAAGTCAATTTCTATCAATGCATTATACAATCTTTTAATATGCATTAACCTTTGATCTCTAATTTGTTTAATTAAATTTTCATCTATTTGAGATAAACCCATCTTCAAATCTTTTTTCCATCTAGTCTGCAATTGTAAATATTGAAACCAAGTAAGGATTATTCCTTCCTCCCTTAAAATATTCAAGGACTTCAATTGTAAAACATTCCCTTCTTTAAATAGGAGTTTCTCATAAGACACTCTATTGCAGCGGTTCTCAACCTATAGGTCGCGACCCCATTTGGGGTCGAATGACCATTTCGCGGGGGTCGGCGGACACCGCGGTCCGCCATTTTGTTTTTTTGTTGCGCGGACCGCGCATGCGCGGTTCGGGCCGTCGTGCGTGCGCTGCGCATGCGCGGATCAGGCCGTTGTGGTCCGCCATTTTTTTTGCCACGCGCGCGCCGTGCATGCGCGGTTCGGGCTCTTGCGCATGTTCTGCGCATGCGCGGATCGGCCCGTCGTGGTCCGCCATTTGGGGTTTTTTGTTTTTTTTCATCACGCGCGCACCGTGCATGCATGGATCGGCCCGTTGCGGCCTGCCATTTTTTTTTCACCACACGTGCGCCGCGCATGTGTGGTTCAGGCTGTCGTGCGTGCGCCGCGCATGTGTGGATCGGCCCATCGCTGTCCACCATTTTGGGTTTTTTTCATTTTTTTTGTCGCGCGCGTGCCGCGCATGCGCGGATCGGCCCATTGTGCGCGTGTGCGCGTGCAGGGGTCAGGGTCGCACCATGCATGGGCGGCGCAAGTGGGGTCTCAACCTGAAAAAGGTTGAGAACCACTGCTCTATTGCGTGTCTGGGAACTGTCCATACAGGAATCTTATCATTTAATTTATACTGATATTTTTTCCAGGGGCTGCCACAAAGAAGAGAGAGTCAAGCTATTTTCCAAGGTGCCTGAAGGCAGGACAAGAAGCAACGGGTGAAAACTAATCAAGGAGAGAAGCAACCTAGAACTAAGGAGAAACTTCCTGACAGTTAGAACAATTAACCAGTGGAACAACCTGCCTCCAGAATTGGTGAATGCTCCAACACTGGAAGTTTTTAAGAAGAGACTGGACAACCATTTGTCTGAAATGGTATAGGGTTTCCTGCCTGAGCAGGGGATTGGACTAGATGACCTCCAAGGTCCCTTCCAACTTTATTATTATTATTACTTTATTTTGGAGGTATGAGCATCCACCCAATTTCATAATTTGAAGGATTTCTGTCTGCATCCCAGTGGATTCCACTCTGAGAAAGTGAGCTGAGGAAGGGTGTGTGACTCCTAGGATGGGTGAGACATCCATCAGCAACATATCCTCCCTCCCTTAAGTTTACATTGCATGATATCAACCACTTGTAGTAATACTGCTCAGTAACGTACACACTCACAGCAATGCAATAGCTTAATATATAAAACCCAAGTCTCCAGTTTCATCATTACCCCACTACATGGCAGCAGAGCATCACATAAAATCAACCAAGATTCATTTGTTAATTTATAGAAATATCCCTATATTTGAGCATTTCTCCCTATATAAAAACTTTCACTAGAAGTTTTTAAGAAGAGACTGGACAGTCACTTGTCTGAAATAGTATAGGATCTCCTGCTTGAGCAGGGGGCTGGATTGGAAGACCTCCAAGATCCCTTCCAGATTCTATTCTGATTTTCTCATATACGTTAGATGAAGTTCAAATATATTATGTTTCAAGGTGAGCATTTACGTAAAATGTGTATTCACCCTTTTTTTTGGCATATTTTTTTTTCCAGAAATGTTAAGCCTGCGCACAGTTCATCTAGAGAGAAACTTGTGAATGAGCCGGATCATTTTCTTTTTCTTAATTGTATTTTATTTATATTTATTTATGTATTAAATAAATATTATGTACTGTATTGTATGTATTACAAAAGGTGGGCTAAAAATCTAATGATAATAATTTTGATTGTTATATTATGCAAACAAAAAAAATATGTTCAAGCTACAAGATGTCATTATTTATTCATTCATTTCTGGAAAACTTCCTAATGGTCCAAGCTGTTTACAGCAGACTAGAAACAGTGTGGGAGATAACTCTAATGGAGGATTTTAAGGGGGGGGGAATCAAGTAGTGGATTTCCCTCTTGGCAAGGAGTTGGCCCTTTGAAGTCCCTTCTGACTGTAAAATGCAATGAATTAAGATATGCAAAGCAGCCTATGTTCACTGTGGCATATAACAAGAAAAAAAAAAACAAGAGTTGAAAATTGTTGAAATCTTGAAATCCAGAGAGATGCTTCCCATAGATTTTGCGTACAGCTCCACATGGCCTTTTCTCTCTCATCTGTTAACAACTGCTTTATACGCTGGAGGAGGAGAAGTGGAAATCAGAGTGCAGTTTGGCAACATGGTAGATTAGCTTCGCCTTTTCTTGAATTGTTTCCATTCAATCTGGTTCTCACAAGAACTCTCTAACGTTAAGAATTCATGCCTCAAATCCAAACACAGTTCTCCAGACGTACCTTTTATTCATCTTTTTCTATGGTGTCTAAAAGACACAAATCTTATTAGAAAACATTTTTACAACATGCCCATTCTTGGTAAACAACTTTTTTTTAAAAAATGCTTTAAATAAACATTATTTTGAGAAAAGTATTTGAAAAGTCAACGTATGAGAAAATAATAGGTTTGGGCTCTTTAAGCTTTCAAGGTTGCAGTTATTTTCCTATTTACCTGGAAATCAACCCTACAGAATACTGTAGGAGTTCTTTTTGAATAAATAGGCTTAGCCAATTCACCAATGCACTGGGATTAAAACCTAGGCTGGCTGCTGCTTTCCACACCTTTCCTATACTTGTCAAGAAAAGACATCTCCAGTTCTCCAGTTCATTTGCTGAAGCCTGTTAATAATAATAATAAGGACTCGATAGGTAGACAAAATGCCAAATACAGTCTGAACATCTGGCTGACTGTGCGATGATCCATAATAATAATAATAATAATAATAATAATAATAATAATAATAATAATAATAATAATAATAATAATAATAATAATAATAATAATAATAATAAAGTTGGAAGGGACCTTGGAGGTTTTCTAGTCCAACTCCCTGCTCAGGCAGGAAACCCTATACCATTTCAGACAAATGGCTGTCTAGTCTCTTCTTAAAAACTTCCAATGTTGGAGCATTCACAGCTTCTGGAGGCAGGTTGTTCCACTGGTTAATTGTTCTGTCAGAAAATTTATCCTTAGTTCTAGATTGCATCTCTCTTTGGTTAGTGTCCATCCGTTGCTTCTTGTCCTGCCTTCAGGCACCTTGGAAAATAGCCTGACTCTCTCTTCTTTGTGGCAGCCCCTAAGATATTGGAACACTGCTATCATGTCCCCCCTAATCCTTCTCTTCATTAAACTAGATATACCCAATTCCAGCAACCATTCCTTATATGTTATAGCCTCCAGTCCCTAATCAACTTTGTTGCTCTTCTCTGTACTCTTTCTAGAGTCTCAGCATCTTTTTTACATTGTGGTGACCAAAACTGGATGCAGTATTCTAAGTGTGGTCTTACCAAGGCATTGTAAAATGATATTAACATTTCATATGATCTTGATTCTACCCCTCTATTAATGCAGCCTAACACTGTGTTGGCTTTTTTGGCAGCTGCAGCACACTGCTGGCTCATATTGGTCACTAGGACTCTGAGATCCCTTTCACACTTACTACTACTGAGCAAGATACCACCTATACTATACCTGCACATTTGGTTTTTCTTGCCTAAATGTAGAACCTTACTTTTTTCATCATTGAATTTCATTTTGTTAGATAGCGCCCAATGTTCAAGTCTGTCAAGATCCTCCTATATCTTAAGCCTATCTTCTCGAGTGTTGGCTACTCCTGTCAGCTTAGTGTTATCTGCAAATTTGATGAGTTCCCCATATATCCCCTCATCCAAATCATTGATGAAGCCGTTGAAGAATACTGGGACCAGAACAGAGTCCTGGGGTACCCCATTACATACTTCCCTCCATGTAGATGCAGTTCCATTGAGGACCACACGCTGAGTATGGCCGGTCAGCCAGCTATGAATCCATCTGGTGGTGATGATGTCTAACCCACATTTTTATCAAGTAGTAGGTTGTGGTCTACTTTATCAAATGCCTTACTGAAGTCCAAGTAAATTATATCCACAGCATTCCTCTGGTCTACTAATTTTGTCACCTGGTCAAAGAATGCAATAAGATTTGTCTGGCATGATCTGTTTTTGACAAACCTTTATTGGCCTTAGCAGACCATCTGTGTAGGAATGGAACCCAGCCCATTATGGATATATGAAAACAAAAGATCCAGAAGGCACAAGTCAGAATGTTTATTCCTTCTTCCAGTCCCATCTGAAATGGCCCTAGAGGGACACAACATTCAAATGTAAGTGGTCAGTAGGAGCAGAGCAATTCCCTGATCTCATCATCCCCAATATTTTCAACACAAGATTGCCTATACCAGGGATAGGCAACCTTGGCTCTTTTATGACTCGTGGACTTCAACTCCCAGAATTCCTGAGCCAGCTCAGGAATTCTGGAAGTCCACGAGTCATAAAAGAGCCAAGGTTGCTTACCCCTGGCCTATACTAAACAATTTATGTTGGGATCAGACAGAAAAATATCACTTTATCCCCACAGCAATTAAATACAACTTTGTGTTGCCTTCTCAATGGGTTGGGTATGAGAAGGAGGCAATATCATGAGAACTTGTCCCTTAACCAGTCACAGAGGCAGCTGCATGCAGGTTAGTTAGAACAGGAGGATGAGTGCAATGAGAACAAAAAGGATGTCCATGTGTTTTTTTTTTGTTTCTACTCTTAATATTCCTTGTAATAAGAGGAATTAAAGGTGCAAAGTGTGGATACTTTGGAGCTGTATCCCGAATACAAAATGCAACAATTATAGACATGTAAGATTTCAATTTTCCAGGACAGGATAAAGTGTCCATGGCAGATATGCCTGTAGCTATCCTTTTCTTGTTCCTGTCTATAAAAGGATAGGAGCTGACAAGCTATCCTACTGACACATCCAACTCACACTGAGACCTCATTCTGCAATATCTTAATTAACAGTAGCAGATGTCAGTAGATGTAGAAATGTTCCAGTTTCCACCAAAGTTACTGTATCTCTGGGAATCAAGTCAAAAGCCACAAATGTGGTGACGAATAACACACTTATTTGACATGGATTTCTATTTTTCTATACTGTGCCCGGCTTGCTTATCTGACAATGTTGCTTTAGCGGTGAGATGGGCAGAATATAAATTTAGTAAATAAATAACAAAATTATATTTGCCTATTCTATCCTCTTTCAGTAAAGATTCTGCACATCTAATTTGGTAACCAAACTCATTAAACCTTAACTGTCCACAGGGGGGCAATGGGGAACAAATAACAGTACATGTGCAATGCAAAGTCCATCTCTTTTCTGTTGGTTTAAGATGCCATGCAAAGTTTAAAAGATGGTGTGGGAAGTCAGCCCCCCCCCAGAGAAGGAAATATTAAAGAGGCAGAAAAGCGTGCCCAGTTTTTCTTAATAGCTCCAAGTCTCCCTCCCCCAAGCAGAAACCAGCTCTGTAGAAATGCAGATGTAAATAATCCAGGAAGGTTGGAGGCCCCCAGCTAGAAGATTAAGAAGACAAAGACACCTAAAATCTACATACCTCACCCAAACTCTTAGACAGGACATAATAGGATTAACCCACAGATACCAAAGAGCACACTCAGACTCAGGTCAAAGTTCATGCCACAGGAACAACTCCAAACAAAAGGCTCCATAGGGTATAAAAACCCACTCCCTACATATGCTCATCCTCTTTTCTTCCAGAGCCATCTTTCTGTCTGGCTCTCCTCTTCAATAAACTGCAACTTCTTTCTAAAGCAGTCGCCATGTTGTTTATTCCCGGCTTGGACTGAACCATGATGAACACTTTTCCTTCAACAACAGTATTTGCATCATGATATCATGTTTCAGGTTTCATCATTTTGACCAAATTTGGCTTGCTGCACATGTCTCTGTTTTAGGCAATAATTAATTAGATCAGTTCTGTCTCTTTTCTTTTTTTTCTTTTTTTTTAATTAAATCTTACACATTTTAATAAATTTAGTACAAAAAGATAAAATCTGATAGTCGTGAAAACAAGGTTTGATACGTTTTTCATTTCCACATCCTATCCCTTCTCCAAAGTTTTTCATAATCTCTACTTGATACTGAAATCTAATCATTCTTTAAAATATCAAAAATATTTCAATTACCATTCCATAGCCCTACCCTACATGGCTTATAGAAAGGCACAATATTTCCTATTTCTGGGAAACCAGTAATATATAATCTCCCATAAATAAGAATCAGAATGCCAGTAGGAATGCGCCACAAATCAAACTTTATTTTTTAAACTCCCAACAAGAAGAATCACATAGGGAGTTTTCTATTAATTTAGCAACATTAACAAGTTAAAAAGAACCACTTGGGTTTAGTAATTAAGGTGCTGCCCTAGAAACCAGGAGGTTGTGAGTTCTAGTCCCACTTTAGACATGAAAGCCGGCTGGCTGACTTTGGGCCTTCTCTCTCTCAGCCCAACTCACTGGGGTTTTGTTGTGGAGAAAATAAAAGGAGGAGGAGTAAGTATTACACATATTCATCACCTTGAGTTACTTCTAAGATAATAAAGGCAGGAATTTTTTTAAAAAAATCTAATAATAAATAAATAAATAAATAAAAACTTCTGAGGAGGAAACATCAAGCCAATCTGGAACATGGTCTGGCTTTTAGATTAGATTAGATTAGATTAGATAATCTTTATTATCATTTTTTTCCTATGGGCACAATGCCACACATTAAAAATGAAATTTAGTTGCTTCCTTTCAAAGTGTACACATCCATACCACACATTTAAAACATACCATATACAACATATGTATAGTATGTATAGCCCCCACCCTCTCCGCCTTTCGTAAACTGCTTAAAACATACCTTTGCCGGCAGGCTTGGGGCAGCTAACATCTTGCCCCTAGCCAGTGTATGTTTGTGTGTACCGTATGTTTTTTTATAATGATTGTTTTTTTTCTTTTTAACTTAGGGGGTTTTATATTTATGTATTTTATTGTGATTTCTATTATGTTGTGAGCCGCCCTGAGTTCTCCGGAATAGGGCGGCATAGAAGTCAAATTAAATAAATAAATAAATAATAGTTCAATTCAGCAAAGCAATGAAATCTTCATCAAGATAGTGTAATGACACTTCTCCCATACATTCACAACTCTTACTTCTTCTTAACTAGTTATCTAATTATACCCCAAATCTAATTTTTCTAAAATTTTCAACGATTTCTAAGTGCCATAATAATAAAAGAAATAGTAAAATAGTAAAAGAAAGCTATAATGTCCCCATGCCTTTAGAAGTAATATCTATGATTCACTAGTGCCACACACTGGAATAATCTGGAATTGCAGCGCTTTTCAGCAGAAGATCAAACCAAAAAGGTTTTCTGACCTAATAACCTCGTTGTTGTTGCTGCTGCTGAGTTTGTAGAAGGAGACCTGTGTTCATTTAGGGTAGCCAAAAATCAAAAGGGTACTGGAGCACTTTCTGAGATTAGCCCAAAGACTAGCTGTTTGTTAGCGCCTTATGATTTATTGCTGCTGCCTGAAATCTTTGAAAACAGGAGGATAGGTTTGATAGCAAACCCAATATCCAGAATACAGATTAACAGAATTGGAAGAGACCCTGGAAGTCTTCTAGTCCACCCACACCTCAAGCAGGTGACCTATATCATTCCAGACAATCTCTTCTTGAAAACCTCCAGTGATGGAGTTCCAACAACCTTAATCGTTCCTGCTGTCAGGAAATTTCTCTTTAGTTCTAGGCTGGAACTCCCTTTGATAAGTATCTAAAAAAAGAAAAACACAGACCTGGTTCAGGAAATTACAGATTAGTTAGGAAGCCAAACCTTTTTTGGATTTCTCCTTTCTCTTGACCGGTTCATTCTTCCTTCATCTACTTATTTTGTAATTCGATCCTCATTCATTCCAGTCCACATTTATTCCCAGTGACCTGCTTAAGAACAAAAAATATGATGTTTTTACTGCTACACCTTATTGCGCCGTCAAAATTTTGCTCCTTTTCAATTTTGGTACCCTTTCAATCAGATTTCAACAACACATTATATCAGGCACACTTAAATAATCTCCCTTTGCAATTTTTGCACTAACTTTTGCTGCTTTTCCATTTGTATGGAAGTGAAAGTATTCTTCTGATTATCAGACATGTATACAGTCTTCATACATATGTTTAAAAATTGCACTGTTGGCCCATAAACAAGTCATATCCACATTTTAACATTATACAGTTATATCAGCCGTATAATTTTACAATACCCTCACCAAATTTATGACTTTCTTTTCATCAAACTTCCTTTAATGACAAGATATGTAACATTCATTCCAATCCCACTTTTTAATGGATCTCTTGTCATTCACAATTCACAGTTGAATTTACAGGTAGTCCTCACTTACTGACCACAACTGGGACTGGAAACTCCGTCTCTAAGCAATATGGTTATAAAGTGAAACTTCATTTGACCATGCCTGATTTAGGATGCCAGTTCATTAGTTCCAGCGGTGTCATTAAGCGCAATGTTACATGACCACAACTTGCAAATTCTTGCCAGCTTCCCAATTGACTGTGCATGTTAGAAGCTGGTTGTGAAGTTTGCAAATGGTGATCACGTGATTGTGGGACACTGCAATGTCAGAACTGCGAGCCAGTTGCCAAGTGCCTGAACTGTGATCGCATGACTGAAAGGATACTGTGACAGCGGCAAATGCAAGGATCCATCGTCAAGATCTCTCATTCAGGACTTCCGGTGGCTCCGCGGCCCCTGCTGGGTCTCCTTTGTGAGACTCTGCTCTCTGGATTTGTAAAGCCGCGAAAAACAGCGCTCATCAGCTGTTCTTTCGCGGTGAAAAATCCCCTCTCCGGGCAAAGGAGAGGTGTAGAGCATCGGGAGTAAGGTTGAGCCTTCTTAGATCCCTGGAAAATAAGTTTTCAGGGATTAAGAGTGAGCTCCCTATAGCTCCGGAGAACGCTCCTTTCCAGAGATGCCTCTGTCTTCTGACAGAGAAAGACGCCGCGACCACCTCTGCTTCTTCTAAGTTCAACACTGGAGAGACTGCAAGCAGGCTGAATGAATACAGGAGTTTTAAATGGATTGCAAGTATTTTTATTGGTTTTTTTTGGCTATACATTTCTAACGTTCACAATCAACATAATGCTTCAAGATGGTGCTTAACTTTCACTGCTTTCATTGTTAGGGAAAGTGCTGGATAGTGAAAGTGGATTTGTTATTTCTCACTTCCTGCTTCTTTAAGTGCAGCTAGAGAGATGGCTGTGACTATTTGAAATTTAAAATGGAGTGGAATTTACAGTCAAATGCTAAACCTATGTTGGATTGTACTGATGAATTTTATGAAAAAAGACCTGATACACAGAAGACTTTTATGCAAGAGTTTAAAGAGATTAAAGCACTTTTGAAAGAGGCTTTTACAGAAATATTTACTATATGTGCTGGATACCTTCCTTTGAGTGAAGCTGAACAACTTACTGCTGAACAATTTATATCACAATTTGAATATGGAGAAGAGTTGGAACATTTAACTGGAATCTCTCCTTCAAATGAATTACAATCCTCTGTTGAGTATTATACAATACAAGAGAAATTAGGAGATCAACAGGGAAAGGAAGAGGATACTTCTGAGAATGGGGACTATAACTGGATTTTGCTTGATGAAAAGTTTATTTATGGAGAGGAAGAGGTTTTGTTTCAAGAAAAGGAATTCTATCCAGTTAAGCACCAAGAAGAGGATTTAATTCACAAAAGAGAGACATTGTTTCACCTCAAGAAGCACTTAGGCTACAAAGTGAAATGGACTTTGTTTGATGAGCAGTTTATTTATCGAGAGCAAGAGGAATTGATTCAAGAAAGGAAGATTCAGTTTCAGAAGCAATTTATTTACGGGGCTGAAGAAATAACGAAGAGAGACTTATTATTTGAAAGGGTGGCCCTGTTATGGCGGCTTGTTTGGTTAAGAAAAAAACCTAGAGTTCGTTTGAAGCAATGAAATTTAAACTTGTATGTAAGGAATTATTGGCAATTTAAAATTATGGACTGAATTGAGGACCAAGATTAGGAGTAAGATGCAAGAGAAGATGTTTAATGGTTGACATAATTAAATTGACGAAGGATGTATTTGTTTTGATGATCTGGGTTTGACATTAGATTGATTTAATGATGAGATAGATAGACTGGATAAAATTGAAGGAATGTAAGTTAGAAATGCTATAAATAGTTTGTTAGATGAGAGAGCCCAGAAGTCGATTGATTAAATGAAATTTATAGATGATAAATATTATTTTTAACAAGATGAGTTAATTGTTTAATAAGGAATTAAGCTTAATTTAAGATTATGGGTTGAATTAAAGATAAATATTATAGCTAAGGTTTTGGTGAGGATGGTTAAATGAAGATATATTAAGATATATTATGAGAAATTAAATTGATTAGAATGTAATTGATATTGCTACTATTATTATTATTATTACTTTTCTTTTTTGAACTGAGGGATTCATTGATATTGTTATCGTTATTAATATTATCTGTTTAATTCTAATAAGATGAGTTTTTTTAGAATGTAATTGATATTGCTACGGTACTACTATTATTATTACTATTTTTCTTTTTTTGAATTGAGGGATTTATTGATATTGTTATCGTCATTAATATCATTTGTTTAATTCTAATAAGATGAGTTTTTTTTTTAACGGATTGTTTTGATTTAGAGAATGTATATATTACATAGTTTAAAATTCTTGTTAAGATTATACAATAATTATGTTTGATATAGTGGGGTTTTCTTTTGTTATACCCTGTAAGCATTCTGGGAAGTCGTGGGTTAGGGAGGGATTATAATTTTAGATATGATGTTTTCTCAACTGTATTTGGGGTTGGTGGAAGAATAATTAATTATTGTTACTAAAGGGTTGTCTGGGTGGCCTTTGGTGGAGTGAAGATTGATTTAAGTGGAAGTTGATAAGAAGGGGGAATAATAGGATGGAGATAGAGAAGGATGAAGGTTATTTGTTTGAGATGTTTATTTTCAGTTGAGTTATTATCATTAGATGCATTGGAAAATGTATTTATGCTCTGTTTATGGATGATTGTTTATTTTAATACTATGATTTGATATGATTAGTCTCTTTTTTCTGTTAAAATTTTTAAAAAAACCAATAAAAATATTTTTTAAAAAAAAAGAGGAAAAAAAAAGATCTCTCATTCAGCACAGTTGTAACTTAATGAGTGAACGTTAAATGAGGAGTACCCATATTAAATACTCCTTTGCAGCATTCCCTTATTTTAAGTTTCATCCTAGAATATGCCATCATTGCTTTTGTTTATAATTGTCTCTACTCTGGTGGAGGCTCCTTATTTAGCCCTTTCCGTCCCCTTTCGATTTTCGTTCCCTCAAAGTTTCTCTGCCTCTTTCAATCTGATCCATTCCCTATTCCAGTGATGGCGAACCTTTTAGAGACCTTTAGAGTGCCCAAACTGCAACCCAAAACCCACTTATGTATGGTCGGGTGCCGGGTGGGCGTGGTCGATTGGGTGGGTGTGGCCAATTGGGTGGGTGTGGCTGTGGTGGTAATGGCAGACTGGGTGGGACTAAAACGTTCAATCAATCAATTCCAATTTTGCGAGATTTTTTTTCCCCACAAGAAGTTGAAATTGATTGATTGATCGAACCTTTTTTTTTTTTGCACATGGCGGTGGAGGCCTAAAGCGAAAAGTTTTATAAAACCCAGCTGAAGGCCTAGGACTGGGGCGATGGCGTGCGTGCCCACAGAGAGGGCTCTGTGTGCCACCTGTAGCACGCGTGCTATAGGTTCGCCACCACAGCCCTATTCCTTTTAACTGCATTCTTTGTAACTATACTTTTCTCTATAAATACAATTTCTTTGCATTTTCAAAAACCATAGTTAATATATTTCTTATCTTTAAAGATTAAAGTCATCTAAAATTATAATATTAACATTTTCTAAGTAATATTGTGTTAATGCCACTATATAATGTATTGTTTGCATCTGATAGTACATGAAAATAAATTGGAAAAATCAATGATCAATTCCACAATCAAACTGGAAAAAAAGCCCTCTCTAATATATTCAATGCCTCAGGAATTTCAAGGACCCTGAGGGCATTGGGACCAAACCATTTATGTAAAAATTATTTTAATATATGCATTGTCACTCAGTCTTTGTACCTAATTTGCATTCCTCCAAAGCTTTCATGGTACTATTACTAAATGCTTAATAAAGGATAATGATCTTAATTTTTTCCCAAAAAAATGTGTCACAAAAGAAAATAGATTTCACTTTCCTATCTCATAAGACCAAAAGATGAGTAAAAGATGTTGTATGCCACTCAGAATCACTTTATGCGAGATGGACAGACATATACATTTGATATAAATAATGCGTTTGAAATGAGGAATTTTACAATTATTCCATCTGGTCTCCAAAAGCTTCTCCTGCTCAAGCTGGGGGTTGGACTGGAAGACCTCCAAAGTGTTCCCCAGTTTTCATCATCTCAATAGTTCCATGGATTGCTTGATGGTGGTTAGGAGGACTTTGTGAGAAGATGAGTTGGAACCGCAATGGAACAGCCTGCTTTGGAATAGAGGTGGCCTTCCCTTTTCTGAAAGTTTTCAAAAGAGAGTTGCAGAGACGCATGTTAGGGATGATTCAGTGGATTCCTGCACAGTGAATGGAATTAGACCATTTTAATTTTTTATTTTTTTATTTTTTAAACTTTTATACCGCCCCTCTCCCGTAGGACTCGGGGTGGTTTACAGCCCAATTAAAACAGATAATAATAATAAATATTTTAAAATGAATTAAATTAATACATGGCTGTTACTAAAACCTGTTAAAATCCCAATTCTAAAACCCAAACAACCTTGTTTAAAAAAATTACATAAAAATTTACATAAAACCCGAGGTCTAGGCCAGGCCGGCTTGATTGAAGAGATGAGTCTTCAATTCTCTTCTGAAGGTGCGGAGATCATGACACGTCCGGAGTTCCGGGGGGAGCTCGTTCCACATCGTCGGTGCCCCCACAGAAAAGGCTCTCCCCCTGGGCGCCACCAGCCGACACTGCTTAGCCGATGGCACCCTGAGGAGGCCCTCTCTGTGGGAGCGAACTGGTCGATGGGAGGTATTTACTGGCAGAAGGCGGTCTTGTAAATAACTGGGTCCTATGCCATGGAGCGCTTTAAAGGTGGTAACCAACACCTTGAAGCGCACCCAGAAAACCACCGGCAACCAGTGCAGCTCGCGCAGGATGGGGGCCATTCATACCCACCAGGGTGCCCCCACTACCACCCGCGCGGCCGCATTCTGCGCCAGTTGGAGCCTCCGCGTGCACCTCAAGGGGAGCCCCATGTAGAGAGCATTACAATAGTCCAGTCTGGAAGTGACATTTAATGTCACTTAATATAACATTTAATGTCCCTTTCCATACACTACTATTCTATAGACCACTATATTGATCAAATACTGGAGGTAATCTGTGGGAAATCTACCAAAAGTATCTATGAGAAATACCACAGGTAATATATAGCTACCACAGCTAGCTTTATCCCCATGAAGTTGGTGTTTTCTCATCCAAGTATTTAATGGGACCATTAAATAATTTTAAATACACACAAACACACACACACACCACAGTGATTTGCCATTACCTCCTTCCTTTGACTGAAAGAGAGTGACTGTCCCATGGTCACCCAGTTGGCTTCATACCTAAGGCAAGGTTAGAATTCATGGACTTCTAGTTTCTAGCCTAATGCCTTAACTGCCACACCAAACAGGCTCCCTTCTTTGTGCTTAGAGGTCCTTTAATAGCATCTTTGAGGAACTAAATCTGGGATCCTGCACGTTTAATTTATACTGTATTGTGGAAGTGGAGCTTTGCCCCACAAAAGAGATTTATGCTGGAGTCAGCTTAAGAAGATTTTACTTTGCAAGATTCTATCCAAATTTTTGACCAGATTCACACAGCAAGCTCAGCTTTGGCTTGTTTCATCACAATTTTTGTAAATAAATCACAATTTGCTAAATTCACTTTCATTGCTAATGTAATCTATGAACTCTACTGCTCACATCTGGGTTTCCAATGGTGTAATTCAGGGGTGTTAAACTGCCAGCCCGTGGGCCAGATGTGTCATGCCGAAACCGTGCCCACCCCATTGCCGGCAATGGGAAAAAGTGACGATACATTGTGACACGTCACATGATGTTGCGAGTTCGACACCCCTGGTGTAATTGCTCAGTTAATGTAATACAGTGGTAATATAAACTACTGATCTGACATCCAAGGTGTTTTCATTATTGTAGTGAGTATCACCCTGGTGTGCATCCTGCTCTAATGAATACCTGACAAGGAAATCATTCAAAATGATTGATATGACTTGACACAATGGAATTCATACATTGTTTATATGATTAAAATTTTCAGTGATTAGTGAAGGAACCCAGTGGGGTTATTATCATTGTGTATCTGTCATTTAAAATCCTATGGTTTTTTTTTTCCTCTTCAGGATTTCAAATAGAAACAGGTTGAATAATCAAGATTTCCATGTATTATTTGCAGATTATTTTCTCTGTATGGTTTTTCTCAGTCCAGTCCAGTAAGCAATATAAATCAGGCAAATAAGGTATATTGGTTAGCATGTACCAAATAATACTTTTAATTTCAGTTGTTTCTCCCTCAAATTCCACTTTTAATGACTGCATCCACAAAACACTGTTTTTAAAGTAGCGTTACAGAATTAGTTTGCCACTTTAAGAAAGGGACTCCCCAGATGTTAGGCATCTTCCTCGGTCTAATGAAAAATGCAACACTTTTTAGAAAAAAAATTATGCTGTATCCAAGAGTTTGGAGATCATCTTTCCCCATTCTTTCCTATGTTGAGAATGAAAATAAATTGCCACAGGTGAAACATAAATGACATTGTCTAGCCCAGTGGTTCTTAACCTTTTTCAGGTTGAGACCCCACTTGCGCCGCCCATGCGCGGTGCGATCCCGACCCGCGACGGGCTGATCCGCGCATGCGCGGCGCACGCACGACAAAAAAAGGGAAAAAAACCAAAACAAAATGGTGGACGGCGGTGGACCAATCCACACATGCGCGGCACGCGCGCAATGGCCCAAACCGCGATGGGCCGATCCGCGCATGCGCGGCGCACGCACGATAAAAAAAACCAAAATGGCGGACTGCGATGGGCCGATCTGCACATGCGCGGCATGCGCACGATGGCCCGAACCGCGATGGGTCGATCCGCCCATGCGCAGCGTGCGTGTGACAAAAAAAAACAAGATGGCGGACCGCGGTGTCTGGCGACCCCCGCGAAACGGTCGTTTAACCCCAAATGGGGTCGCGACCCGTAGGTTGAGAACCGCTGGTCTAGCCAAAAGAAACAATGCACAGTTTACATAGTTGCCTGAAGGAAGAGCAGTAGGACATGTCTGAAATCAAGATGGAGCTTTTCCGTGCTCTGTTGGCAAATTTCGATAACGCTTTCAACAATGGCTGTTCATGTTGAAAACACATGTTAGGCTTGTCATAGAATCTTGAGTTGGAAGGGGCCACTAACTGCAGGGATCCAAGTCATGGCATCCTAAAAAGGGCATTGTTGAAGTATACATTTACTTCCATAGAGTACTGGCTCATAAGTTCCATTGTCAAATTGCTTTAGGAAAGGTTTTTCCTCCCATTTTATTGGAATCTGCTTTCTTATAATGTAAGAGAGCTCTTCTGTATAACAGATTTTGAGTTTCGTCCACATGACAATCCTTCATCTACTTGAAGAGTGCTATACTAATGACTCTCTCAGTCATCTTTTTTCAAGGCTAAATATAACCAGCTCCTTCAATCACTTTTCAGAATATTTTGCTTCTTGTCCCATGGTTATTTTAGTTGCCCTTTCTGAATTTGTTCCAGGTTCTTTGAATTATCCTCAAGGGGTTAGGTCCAGTGGTGTGATTCAAATATGTGAACAACCGGTTCTCTGTGTGGATGCCACTTCCGGAAGTCCATTCTGGGCCTGGGCAACAAAAAATTAGCTACCGGCTCTGCCAAAGTGTATAAACTGGCTGAATCCCACCATTGGTTAGGTCCAGAACCTGCTGTAATTCCCAAAGAGGGATCTGATCAAAGTAGAATTAAGTGGAGTGACTACTTCTCACATTTTGGAAATTACCTTCTGACATAATGAAAAGCCCTCATATTATAACTACGAAAGCCCAAAAGGATATGATTATCAGATCTGAGCTAGAAAAAAAAATGCAGATTATTATTTAAATATGTGACTTGGGGGGGGGAAATGAATGATAGTTTTCAAAATTCTGTATATTGGGATGGCATAACTAAATGACAAACATCTTCACTAATATAATAAAATTTCAAGTATCATAATAGATTGATATGACAATAATAATGAGTTTATTGAGTAAACCACAATCGCCAGGCAGATGAACAGTTTGGGAATCTCACTAAGCAGCTGACTAACGTGCACCTCACCAAGCTATGTTCTGCAGTCATCTTTCCCAGATAGCTGAAATAAATTTTCTTTCAGCTTGGACATGGCAAAACATATCTTTAGAGAAGTAATACTAGACCTTGACTTCACTTGGAAAATGGACCAATTTCATCTGCATGAATTCTCCCAGGTATCTGAATTCAGAGCTTTCTAGCAAATTTTACAGGCAACCTCAGGATCAAGGGATTTTAGAGCCCTCTAGATAATTTCACAATTCTTGGAAAAGAAAAAAAAAACATGTCTGACTTGACTTTTCCTGCTTTGGTTAAAATAATTTTGTTTATTAAAGACATTGACTAATATTTCCCTTCTTTTCTAAGCATACATTTTATCCTTTGACACTGGACTCAGATAAATCATAATTCTCTATTGTCGCATCAACTGTACATATAGGCCAGTGGTGGCGAACCTATGGCACAGGTGCCAGAGGCGGCACTCAGAGCCCTCTCTGTGGGCACGCGTGCCGTCACCCCAGTCCTAGGCCTTCAGTTGGGTTTTATAAAACCTTTTCGCTTTAGGCCTCCGCTGCCGGGTGCAAAAAAAACAAAAACAAAGGTTCAATCAGTCAATTTCAACTTCTCGCAGGAAAAAAAAAGATCTTGCAAAGTTGGAATTGATTGATTAAACTTTTTAGTCCCACCCAGTCTGCCATTACCACCGCAGCCACGCCCAATGGGCCACACCCACCTGGCACTCGACGATGTATAAGTGTGTTTTGGGTTGCAGTTTGGGCACTCAGTCTCTAAAAGGTTCGCCATCACTGATATAGGCTCTAAGCTACAACCTACAATGGGCGGCAGCTGTTGGGAAAAGTGCCTGGTTGCAAAACTATAGTGTCAGGCCATCACCACAGATTTCAACGGGAATATATGCAGGAAGAATGAAGACATAATATCTAGGCCACATTCCCTTTACAGCAGCAGCAATCTTTGCCAATGTTATGAGGAGGAAGAGGAAGAGAAGGTAGCAATGAATTTATCCTTTGTTCTGTGTGGAGCAAAGCGATTTTTGTTATTCCAGGAGCTTCTGCAGCTCAGAGGGTGGAACACTCACTGAATACTGATTTTTGTCAGCTGGCGGTAACCGTGATTGATTCATGAGGTCTTCTCCCATTCTCAGCATTCCAAAGAGGCAAGAATGAACCATCACATAGCAACTTCAAATGCCTTGGAAGGGCTGAGACATCAAAAGGACCCCATGCGGATGTGTCCCAAGGTCTCCTGCTGAGAATCCACAGAGCAAATCGTGGCAAGCAACTTGGCTTGCACTGCCATTGCTCAACACTGCAGATGGTCACAGTGGGAGCAAGCAAGGCTATGGATAGATGTGTGATTTGCCACCTCTCCAGTCTGTTGCCTGAAGTTTTTGCATTGTCTTGTAGCATCCTATTCTGAGAACACAACCGTGTTATCGAGAGCTGAAAATAATTTCATAAAGCAAAAAACAAAAACCCTTGAGCATATTGAAACTACTCAAGGCTTAGAATCAATCAACTGAAAGAACAGGATCTAAAGCTTTTAACAGAGATGATGGAGATAGTCCCCTGCCACAGTCAAAGTACTATTTTCACAATGGGAATACATACCCAGACCAACCCAAGAAAAGTAGTCACTTTATTTATTTTAGGCTGAACAAACAGTGCAGGCGTGTATCCTTCTAAGTGTGCGTACATAAATAGCCAACAATAGGAAAGCAGCAAATGCTGCAAAGATGGGTCCCAAAGAAGGACAATGATTCAGTGTGACCAGGCAGTGGTGTTAGCTGTGAGAAGGACTGGCTGCATACGTGGAAGTGGGTGGTTATGACTGAGTATCTGCAGAGAACAGCAAACTAGATTTACGTTCAGAGCAAAGCAGAGGAGGAAGAAATGGGATGTTATTCAGCAGCTGTTGATTGCTTTGAAAATTATTGCTTGAATTCAGAGTGGAATAAATGCAATTTTTTTTGTTTAAAATATAGCTGAGAATAGATCATTGCTGCTGTCACTGTTATTATTATTTATTTTCTACTTCAATTATTACCTGTTTTGAAAGGATCTGCATCTTTTCCAAGCACTGCTAAGTTTAAATATGGTTAATGCTCACCTTGTGGAGGCTTTATGAAAAGCTTATTAGGGTGATTAACTCCAATTCTTCAGAATCCATCCCCAGTTTCTAGTATCTGAATCTCAGGACAGGGAAAATGAGACTTTAGTCACTTCTTGGTGACTAATTTAAATCCCAATAGTTTCTACTCCAAGTATGATTAAGTCTCGAGCCCACCTCTTCTCTCTCTAGTTACATGCGCTTGCTTATAAATATCTCTATGCAAAACTGAAGCTGCTGTAAACATTCCCCTATAAATATAAATACACAGCCCTGGTATTTTAAATAATGCAATGACAGAGGTTTATTTGAAGCAACAAGTTGGCAATTTCCTCTTTTTGCTCATATATTAAGGCAGGAAACCTTTTGGTTACCTTGGAGCCCTGCTGGTGCCAGTCTGAGGCCTCCCTTTCTGTGACAGGACATATCTCTCCCTGCATGTCAGCAACTCTGCTCAAAGTAAAAGAAATAATAGTGGAGATCCCTCTCTTTTTTGTTCTCTTCCCAAAGAATGCCACTTGCCTGTGACCATTAGCTGTCACCCGTTACCCATCACCTTCATCCACCCATTAGCCACAAACAAGCAAATTGAAATTTGTAGTCAAAACTTAAAGATGAACAGAGGGCAGAGAGCAGAAATTTGTCAAAACCACTTAAAATGAAAACAAAAGAGAGATCCATTTGGAAACAGATAAGGCACCAAATTGTTAAGAGGATATATAAGACATGCAACAGAAGTGCCATCAGAGACAAAGAGTAGCTGAGTTAGAAGCCAAGGACACCTCAGTCCCATTGGCAGCTACTGAATCTGCAAATCAACAATCAAGTCTTTTTAGGGGCTAAAAAGGGCCCTAGGGAACACTTACATCTTTAAGCCATGTAGAGTCCAGACTTGATGGCATCCGTTCCTCTAGATAGGACTTGGCCAACCTAGTTGAGTAAGATTTTAGATTTGTGGGAACATGAATGAGAAAGGAATGCGTGAAAAGCAATTACATACTTTAAATCAATAAAGCTAAATTTTGGCTTTAGATTGGCAAGTTCCTGGGTATCCTAAGGAACCTTAATTGCCCAGGTGTTCTTCCAGTTCAACAAGGATTGTGTGTTCTATACGTAATTGTTTGGACCATCCAGGTACAAAACAGGGCTGAGGGCTAGGGATCCATGTGCCTCAACAGGCTGGAGTGAGTAAATATAAGTGAGCCTGAGTACTTTGTAATACTTGCAGCTGACTACTGATAGGATAGTTATTGGGGGGAAATGGATAAGGTACAACACCTTTAGAAAGATGACCAGAATTTCAGGGATATTATGGTTTGGACATCTTTACTGTGTATCTTTGTACCAAATAATAATGGACAACATTGCAAAGGACAAGATGCTTCAAGATGAGACATCAAGTGATGTAGTTGATTTGCTTCATACATGGACATTTACCAGGGCTCTGAACTCAATTTAGATGAAAGCCTGGATTTCTTTCCTTATGAGAGAAAATCTATTAAGAAGAGAAAGATGGATCAGCTCCCCAATGTTTTGACTTAAAGCACTAGGGACCCTCTGTGAGAACCCAGCTCCACAGCAAATGGCAAATGTAATAAAAGAGGAACATTGTCTTATTTTTTTGCTAGGTGTCCTTTCTTTCTGTTTTTCCCAGCATTAGATCCTTCCCCAGAAAAATCTTCATATAATGTATCCAAAGTAGGATAATTTGAGCCTGATCATTTGTGCCTCAAGTGAGAACTCAGGATTGATTTAATGATCCATTGGTTTGTTTTCTTGGATGCCCATAGTACTGTCAGTTTTCTTCAACACCAAATTCCAAAAGTGTCAATACTCTTTCTATGCTGCTTCTTTAAAGTCCAACTTTCTGTTCTGTAGAGAGTCATAAGGAATATCCATGCCTGCACTATTTTGATCTTCATAGGTATAGTCACACTGTGGCATCTGAATACATTTTCTAAGGATGTTATGGCTACTCTACCAAGTGCCAATTTTGGTTTATATTTAGGCTGCATGTTCCTTTAGTATTGATAGTTGATCCTAAATTGTCAGATAGATATTTCTACTTCAATATCTTTGTTGTTGATTTTAAGGTTGGTTACTGTACTGTAACCAAATTCCATTAATTTGGACTTCTTTATATAACTAATCAAGGAGAAACTTCCTGACAGTTAGAACAATTAACCAGTGGAACAACCTGCCTCCAGAAGCGGTGAATGCTCCAACACTGGAAGTTTTTAAGAAGAGACTGGACAGCCATTTGTCTGAAATGGTATAGGGTTTCCTGCCTGAGCAGGGGGTTGGATTACATGACCTCCAAGGTCCCTTCCAACTTTATTATTATTATTATTATTATTACTATTATTATTATTATTATTAGTAGTAGTAGTAGTAGTAGTACTATTAATTTTAGTCCCATTTTCTCACTCTGCTGCTTGAATTCTATTACTAGAGCCTGAAGATGCTTTGCATTTTTTACTATCAGGGATGCGACACCAGCATAGGGTAGGTAATTGATATTTCTTCCTCCAATTTTAAAGGACCTTCTTCCAGTCAAGTTTCCCTTAATCTTGAGCATATGGATTGAATAAATAAGGAGAGAGTATACAGCCTTGTCTCACTTTTTCCGCCAGCCTGCAGCCCTCTCCCCTCTCCTTCCATCATGTTCTGTCAGTATTGTGGCTTCCTATATACTGGTTTCTCATGAAAACAATGAGATATTCTGTGAAACACATTCCACAGTTTGAAATGACCCACACAATTGAAGGCCTTCCTGTAATCGATGAAACATATATTTGGCTTTCTCAGTTGCATCAGCGGTAACTAGATAGCAATAAAGAGTTTAAAAACAAACATAGTTCATAAAATTCTGCTATAGAAATATATATTTAGTTTAGCACTATGTAATTGTGAATATAGCCTTGTAGCAATATCTTGTGGGCTGTTATAAATCCAGTCACTCAGCAGTGTGACTTTATTTAAATTATTAGCTATTAACAATATTTGAATTGTGGAAGTTTTAAGACAGAGAATGCAATAAACATCACAGCAAAACTATGCATGTCCAACAAGGAAAAAGAACTAAACTACTACGAGCATGAGCAAACGTTCAACTTCACAATATTCTTACTCCTGTACTCACAAAATGCTTCACACCTCAGAATGATCAGATGCTGGAAAACACAGCCCCTGTCACAATTAAATAGCTTCATTCCAGATTGAGTGATCATTGTAATTAAAGAAACCTGAGTGTCACCTGAAAAGAAGCTACTAAATTATAGGCATGAGAGGTGATGCAGAACCAGGCATCTGAATGCTTGGCAATCCAGATGAAGACATGAAAGTTTATGTTTATGTTGTGGACAGCTTATTCAAGTATAACTATGTGCCAAAAAGAAAAGTAGAAATGTTTCTGATTAATTTGACATAGCTTTGTTCTTTGCAAGATTTAAAGTAACCAGCGGTCCCTGCATTAATTCATTTATCAAATGAACAGAGAACTTTAAAATTTTGTATTTTTTTCAGAAATTTGATTAACTGAGAAATAATAAAGACTAGACAAGCCATGACTGATTGGGTCATCCTTCTTTCCACATATAAAATAAGTTGCCACTGTTTCTCCTCTCCTTGAAACTCTTAGCAGAGTCCCAGTGAAGCCTCCTCTTCATCATCATCATCATCATCATCATCATCATCATCACCATCATCATCATCATCATCTTCCACTTGTTTAGTATGCTAATGGGCCTTTGACCTACAGGCCTTGTTCACACAGCTTGCTTGCTGTTGTGCAAAGAAACACCACTTTCTGATCTTTAATCATATGCCTGACAACATAGCCTATATCTCATTGCTAGATCACTCTGAAGCTGGTCAAATTGCTCTGGAAGAAAGGAGTGTTTTCCTATATATTACATCTGGATATAGAAAAGGAATCTCTAAAGGCTGGTAACCTCCTGATATCTCTTCCATTTCCTTCCTTCCTTCCTTCCTTCCTTCCTTCCTTCCTTCCTTCCTTCCTTCCTTCCTTCCTTCCTTCCTTCCCATTCCACTTAATTGGTTTTGCAAAATACATTGTCTTTGTCTCCTCTGTTTATCATGCCCCCTCCTCTCCCCCCCCCCCCGGAAAAGGGATTGAAGTTCTGTCCTTCTGTAATACTAAGATTCCTGATTTAGAAGAGGAGAGCCAATTGCTACCATGAAAGTAACAATTCATGGCTTACTACTGAGATACCATGAATGGTAAACTGGGAGCTAAGGGTTTTTATACTGGCACCATTTCCTCTTATCTTAATGATGAACAGAAAGCACATTACCCCTGTAGCAAAGAAAAAGAAATAAGGCAAAGGCCATAATATAAATAATGTTTAATTAACATTCATGTAAATTAAATTAAACATTATTTATATTATGGGTTGTTTTTTTTACTTATTTCTTTTTCTCTGCTTTTTGGGCACAGCCCGGAGTTGGAATAATTGCGATATACAAATAAAATAGCAAAGGAGTTAATGTTACGCACAAACTGGCAAGAGATTGTCAGCAGAAGTAGGGATGTTGGGCAAGGCAGGGCTTTAAGCCAACCAATGTACAAGGATTACTCATAAATAAACAAGAGAACTTCGCCCGGCTGGAATTCAACTGGTTACAGCTATGAAGGGGAAAGAAGCAGCTTGGAAAGGGATTTAAAAGGTTTAAAGGATTCAGGAGGGACAGCGGGCAGCCAGCATGAAGAGGAGAGGCTGACAAGTTTCGTCAGATACAATATAGTGTATTGAATTGGCTTGGAGAAGAGAATAAAAATTGAAGAGCTGGGGGGAGGGAGAACAAATTGGATTTAGAGAAGCTCAAACTCCAAAGGAAGGATGGAGCAGCTAGGAAGAGCGGTGGCTTAACATTGTAATATTGTAAATCTCCCAGAGTTACCCTGTGGTTAGATTGGCAGCCAATACATTCAATCAATCAATCAATAAAGAGCATGCGGAAAACCAGGTACATAAGATTTTTTATAGGTGTTACAGTGGGCATTTTGCCATGACAGAGGGACAGTCACCTTACTTATGTATTCCATCTTTGAGGAGCAAGCTTTATCTTTTGTGTACGAGTTGTCAGTGTCAAACAAACCTCTTTGCAGGACACAAAGAAATGAATAACTAGCTTAGTGTTATTTAAAATTTGTGTATCAGTGTGACACACAGTGATACAGTCTGTAGGTTGGTATGGTTGTTGCTTTTGTAATACAAGTAGTACAGTTGTTCTTGCCTGTTCCAAATTAGAAGTTGAATATATATTTTTTCCTTATTGAATACTCCAGGAAAGGTTCAAGGTTCCACTTTTAACTTCACAAAGTAGAAAATGTATCCCACCTTCCCACTGGTGGAGGATTTGGGCTACAGGCTTTGTTTAAGTTAATTGGATAAGAGTTTTAAGGTTCCTGTTTAGAGTATCTTTGAAAGGGTCAGATCCAGAACATCTTCTAGTTAAAACATATGTGATTGTGTATTTGTGTATGCATTGGGCCTTATAAAAGCTGAGGGTCAGCAGTGTATGTGTGTCTGATATTTTTATGTCCTCAGACCACAACAATAGAAACATGGGGGAGTAACAATGAAGCAAACTGAGTCAGAATGATAGCTGCAAGTTATGTCTATTGTTCTTCATGCCTTTCTACTAAAATAACTCAAAGCCTGTATTTAAAAAAAACCACATTTTGTTGGAGTTATAAAAAGGGCACAAGTTTAGTCAAACAGCCCTTTACATCTTCATACAAATGGTTGTGTAATAACGGGTTATACTGTGGGAAGCTCCCCTCTCCCCAGAATAAAATATTTTACAGAATATTAGAAAAGGCAGAATAGAATATTTCCCCTAAAGGAGAAGAGGAGAAAAAAAATCTCCTTAACAAAGGTAGAAAGCAGCCCCAGTCTTTCTGCTATAGAAAAATAGCCTCAAGCCGAAGCCTGAAGAAGCTAAGCTTTGTGAATGGATATTTTGTAAAAACCAGGCTACTGTATTCATAAACAAAGGGCAGCTAGCAGCAGAATAGGTAAGGAGCAAAACTGACAAGATTAGCTCATACAAACAAGACAACTAGGATTTACATTTCTCCTTTCACCTGTAGAGCTAGTCATGACCCCTATATGACTTCATAGAAATCTGGCAATAGCCATTCAAATATTAAAGGACATATTCTTGCATAGGACAGGCATCTCAATCTCAAAGCCCCCCAAATTGTATAAAAGCCTATCTATTCTCAATCCCAATGTCAGCCACCCCAGAAACATGCTGCTGTCACTGTTGCTTCTGACTACCAAATAAATGGAGACCTCCTTTCCAACTGCAGCTTGCCTTCAGTTCATTTCTTCTGCATCTTTCTCCTGGCTTGGAATAAGAATGGGACCAGATTTTACTTCCAACAATACACAGTAAATTTCAAATTGCTTATTTATTGTAGGAAATGATCTTTGTATTCTTATCTTTGGCAAGAATGAGCAATATGCTATGAAATTGGAACAAGAAACGGGACAAGATGATATCATTATATGTCAGATTTTAATTATTGTCCATCCCTCTGATTTATAGCTTAAAGGTCATCCACATTTTATCCTATTAAAAGACACTTGTACATTTCTTCTCTTTTTCGATTATTTGGACTTCTAAAAATCTCTGCAAGGCCTGGGCTAATGATATTTACAATATCATGTTGCAGCAAAAACTCCTTTTTTGATTTCAGATTCTGCTTAATTAGTGTGTCAAAGTTTTGAGCATTGCAGAGCAGCATTCTGAATTGATAGTGATGCCAGTTCCAGGAAATCCATATAAATGACACCATGTGTTTGGCCCCAAAAATGACAAGTGAGAGCTGAATTCTGTGTCTTGATTTTTTTTCCCCCACAAGTGAAGCTTTGTGATAATATTTTATGGACTGAATATAGTAAGCCCATATTTTGTCATTTGTCATAGTGCTATGATGAAATTACTCACCTTCATTCCGGTAGCATGATAAGAATTTCAATTCCTGAAGTTTTCATCTCTGCCATCAATATGTGAGGAACCCAACTTGCACAAATTTTCCAACACTGAAGAACCTCAATAATGCGACCCGCGTGTTCCCGGGATATGCCATGCTAGACAGAAATTTCCATTTGAATGATCCACCAATTGTTCTTAATTGGTTCATCGACTTTTCTCATGGGAAATGTGTCAGTTCCCATCCCAGGCTGCCCACTTCGTTCTCAGTCACCTGAATCGGTTCTTCTTAGTTCATCATCTTAAGTGTTTTGTTTTGTTTTTTGGTGGTTCAGAGATACACAGGACTCACATCTACACAATCACCACCATCAACAAAAGTGCATTGGCAGTCAAAAATTGATAAGAGTGCATTGCTTAAAATGCACAGACAAATATTTACTGCAGGCTTCCATTTCATTTACTGGAGCATCAACGCCTTTTCGCACAGCACTTCCTGCCAACTGAGGTGAAGGAACAAAGCTTCTAGCACAGCAGTATTGCCATCTGTTGGTGACTTACAACATTTGAGGCATTATTGTTCATTCAACCCTCATATATTCTTTTCCTTTTCCTTAGCATTCATTTTTAACTTTATAGAAGTGAGTAATCGTAGAAATATCCACTGTCCCACATTTTGGTCAATTTTTTTTTATAATGGCACTTTTAGAATTTTTATTGCATCTTCAATATATCAACTGCATGTACCTTATAGTCGATTAGGCAACTGTTCATTAGTTTTGAAAGTTAGTTTTTAGAGATTATAGCTCGTATAGAGTAGCATGAGCGTGCTTAGAATATAACTGGAGTTAGGATGAGGTTGTGGTATGCTGCCCAAAATATACCCAAACTTTCCAGTGCGTATCTTCACTGTTAGCAGTGAATGCTGCATGTGAGTTAGGTATGACTAATGTTGATAACCTTGCTTGTGCTTTGCTCTTTTACCAAAGATTGTTGTCTTAATTGAACACAACTGTTCTGTTTTAGAATCAGAGACATTGAAGTGAGGCAGGAGTAACAAAACACAACTTCTTTATTGAGATCACAAACAGAACAGAACAGCAAACAAAATGGGGCTGGTCTCTGCACATGCTCACAAGGCTGGAGACATGGTCTGCCCAGGCCTTCTACAGCCTCCTGAGCCTGCTGAGTCATTCAGCAGGCCCAGCACATAATAACAACCATGATGGGCCAATCTGTGTATAACCACTGGGAAGATGGAGATTTGAAGGTTATGTCCAAGAACATGAATTAATGATGGCAATAGAAGAAAGAAAAAGAGATATGCTGTGTGCCAAATGAAAGGGGAAATGTACACTGACTTTGTGGGCTGATGAATACTTGCAGAGCAGGAAAGGTAAAAGTTTAAATTATGAATGAAAGGGCTGTGATTCATCAAAAACCATGAATTGGTGTGGTCAAAATTCTGACCAAAAAGATAGAAGAAGGGACAGTAAGCAACCTAAGCAGTGTGGCATTATGCCGGGTAGGGGCCCTAGAGACCATATTATTTGTTCTTCAGCAGGTCATTGAGAGATGAATGAATTCAAGAAAGATGAATGAATTCCAGAAAGTTTACTGTAGGTTTGTATAATGATAAAGTGAAGAAACTTTATGGGTTACTGTGCACGAATACAAAGCTTTGGTAGCCGAATGCAAAAAGAGTGGTATATGAGGGTATACAATCTCACCTGCCACGCTATTCTTGCTTCCAACAGCTCCACACACCAATTCATACATTGCTTTTGTTTTTTTAAACTTTTCAACCTTCTCCTTTTGAGGAGCTCATCCATCCTATTCACCTACAACCTCCCCTTCCTTTTCACAGGCCATTACTGATTCTATCTATATGACCAAACCACCTCAATATATAGAGATTCTCAGTCATCCAGGTCATGGTTGTCCCAAAGGTGCTTTTTCAGGAAGCAATTGGACTTTCTTGTTTCGCTTCTCATCTACCCTCCGGCCAGAGCTGAAGAAGCTTCTTGGATGACAAGCGAAATGTCTTCAAAGAAAAACAAGAAAGTCCAGTTGCATCCTGAAAAAAAGCACCTTTGGGACACCGCAACATGCTTCTTTTGCCCTTCTTTTTCTATCCAAGCCATGTTTAATCTGTCATCTTGCAATTCTGAAGGACATCTTTTGAGGTAGGAAGCTCCAAAAAGTCAAAATGGCAGTTATGATGCTTTACCTTGAAGCCTTACCCACTTTTTATATGTATCGTCTTGACTATTGGAACACACACACACACACACACACACACACACACACACACACACACACACACACAGAGTTGCCCCTTATTCCTGGCCCTATTGCTTTTTTTTTTTTATTTTACCACACAAGTTAAAAAAATGAACCTTAAGTAAGTAACCATTTTGTCCTTGCATTTTATTGAGAGAATAATGAATGCTTCAGAATGAGCACAGAATAAGCTAAGGATTAAGCTGTCTACTGTAGATAAATATTTTACAGATAAATATATAAGGAATATTTGTGATGAGTAAGAGTATATAACTATAATATTTGAAATTATAAATGAAATAAAGGAGTATTGATTGGGGACATGAATGGCCATATATTTATGATGCACATGATGCCATGTTGTGGGGTGAGGGCCCAAATAATTTGCAGCAAATATTAGTTAAACTAGTATATAATAAGAAATGTGTTCTGAAAATTAGTAGACTGAATTTGATAGGGAAAATTGAGTGAGTGGTTGCAAATTATACTTAAATAACAGAAAATCTGAGCAAGTAGATAAATTTGCATAACTTGTAGAAGGTTTGCTAAAGATAGGAGTATGGATAGATAATTTTAAGGCAAATAACTGCTTGTAAAAAGATAATGAATCTGTTGTGAAGTATGAACACTTGTCAAAGTAGTAAGAGTGTCTGTGTATAAGACTTCTGTCCATTTTGATGTATGAAAATAAGCTGGATTTCAAGGCTGAAAGTATGAATATATTAATTACACATTTACTGAGATCAAACCATGGGTAACAAGGCCATAGATAAGGCTTTTTGTATAGAGAATGATCTAGGTTGTCCTCACTTAACAATGGTCATTGGGACTGGAATTTCCATTGATAAGTGATGCAAAACTAAAGTTTGATGTGTGATTGCATCACTTAGCAATGGCAATCCCAGCAGTCCCATTGCCATCACTAAGCACAACACACAAGGTTGTTAAGCAAGAACACCTTGCAACTTCCTGCTGGCTTTTGATAACCAAAATCAGTGGGGAAGCCAGCAGGAAGTTGCAGCTACCAGATGGCTCACAAGCAGGCTGCCAGGTAGGCAGGTGAGGTGTGTGTGTGTGTGTGTATGATTGCAGTGGCATGCACCCAAGTGATTTCAGGCTCAGTGGGGCTACTGCTGAGTGCAGAGTCTTACCTGCTGGCTTCTCTGTTGACTTTGCTTATGGGAAGCCAACAGAGAAGGTGACAAATGATGATTATATGACAGCAGAGCACTGCAACTATTATCAGTTTGAGCCATTTGCCAATTTGATCACATGGAATGGTGTGATGGCTGGAACTTAGAGGACCTCTCATAAGTATCACGTGTTCAGTGTTGTTACAACTTCCAACAGTCACTGAATGAGTGATCACTAAGTGAGTCTAAGTGTATAAATTAGATTTAGATTTCACTTTTTATTTCCCTTTTATCTCCTGTCTTTATTTTCTTTAGCTTATTTTTTCCTCTTTTTTCTGCACTTTGCATAATGTTGCCTACTTCAAAGGAGTACAGTTTGATCAATATGTACATGTATGTAGGTTAACTTAAAATGATCTTTTAATATATGTTCGTTAATTTTGTGAACTCTCATTTCTCGTCTTTAAAATTTACAATCTCTCAGTATATTTCCAGAGATCCCTCTCTAAACAGCATCTGTTTGAGCCATTGGGTGTATTTTGTACACCCACAGAAAATTGCATTCTGCATTGGGTGGATTTGTAATATTTATTTTTCAAAGAATATAGAAATTTAACAATGCTTTGAAAAATGCAAAATATTTGCTTTATTAATTTCTTTGCTGTTTGTTTACCAGGAAGACCATCTGTCATGCATTTGTGTATGGTTATGGGTATGTATGTGTATAATTACTGAAGCAAATGGATGTAACTATATTTGGGGATGTCAAGTAATTTTTTACCTGACTTGTAATTTCCTCAGAAATATTTATTTCCCAAGGTGTTGCATCCCTTTGTGGGAACTGTCCTCCAATCTTCTTCCTAATGTCTTAACTCAAGCCATTGAGTTAAGAGGAAGAAGAGAACATAGCAATCTCTATAGGGGATGAGAAAAGCACACACAACACCTTCTGTGATAGAACTCAATAATCTCAATAATCTAGTTCTGTTGTCGTGGAATAAGGTTCTTCATTTCGTCTCTAGAACCGGATATTAATAATACAATGAAATATCCTGATTGATGAAGCCATTTCTAAAAATAGGAAAGTATAGTTGCCTTAGGCATCTGCTCATTACAAGCTCTGCTCTAAACAAAATCTGGGAAAATTCAGATTCTGAAAAATCCTGTATGATTGTTATTGTTGCTTTACTATTGACTATTGCTGTTAGCAAGCTTATGTGTGGCGGTCCTTTATTGTTCAGGTATTGTGAGCACTTGCTTTTTTAAAAAATGTTTTATTTTTATGTGTTTCCTTGAGCATGAAGGAGCTAGATATGAGTGCATGACTGAATAAGACTGTGATTCAACCAGAGACTTTTCAAGTGCAATCTCTCTGCAGGGAGAAATTGTTTCACTGAAAACCTCAAACTAATAGGATATAAACCCAGGCAGAATTTTCTGGAAGGCAGGCATAATAAAACTCAACATGTATCACTTTACCAAATCTACATACCTCTTTTCTAATATTCTATTCTATTCTATTCTATTCTATTCTATTCTATTCTATTCTATTCTATTCTATTCTATTCTATTCTATTCTATTCTATTCTATTCCATTTTTAAATATTTTCTTATTTTTTCTTCTCTCCTAACCATCTCACAAGCTTATGGAACCAAAGGGAACATTCCTAAAGAAAAGGACCATTGATCAATATCTCTTTCTCATGCCCCCCTCCAAATAAGAACAATAAGAAAGAAATTAAAATGAACTTGAGGTGAGTCATCTGCAGCCAGATGATTCAAACAAAGTGGAACCAGTCTTCGATGCATTGGAAATAAATATCTCAAGATTTGTTGAACAATCTGCTTTTTTTTATAGTGCGCCATTTGAAATTTGTATCTTTACATTCATTTGATTATTATAGTCATTTCACCAGCTACTTAATTACAGCCATCTATCCATCTCTGTCTCACTCTGACACCCACAGATGCAGTCACCCACAGAAAGCTATCCACACTAACCTCCATTCTGACTCATATGCCAAATAGTTGTCAGAAAAATCCCCCACTCCCTGCCTTATGCAAACACAGTTCTCAGACATGTGGTTTTCTTCTTCTTCTTCTTTTTATCTCCTTCCATGTTTTGCTGTGAGTCATCTGATCTGATCTAAAATCGGGGGGGGGAGGCAAAAATACATGTATGATGTTTTGCATGAATCAGGCTTATACTGCAAGTGGTTGAAATTACCACACCGAGGGACACAAACAGCAAAGAATATATGAATGCTTTTATCGGTCTTCACCTAAAGTAGCACTGTTAATCCCACACCAAGCAGCATTGTTTGTATTCTAGAAAAACCCTCAGAATTCCCTATCATTTGCATTCTCAGGTATCAGAATAGTGTCATCGGCACAGGGCAGGTTATTTACGTATCGTCCTCCAATTTTAAAACCTCGCTAATTTTCTTCTATTTAATGTATTTCCTCTCAATATACATCTTCTAGCATAAAGTTTGAATAAATAGAGGTTATATTGATATGATTTGGATAACACCTGAATTAAGGGTTAATATGCAGGAAATTGAAATAGGATTAGGTACTTGGGCAGATCATAACTCCTTAAAAAGAGTGTGGAAAGGAATGCAGAAAAAATTAAGATGAACTTTGAATCAATCTATATTAAAAGAGAAAGAATTTATAGACTTAGCAACAAAAGAAATAGAATTTTTCTTTAAAGAAAATAAAAAAGAAGGTACAACATTACAAAATGTATGGGATACAGCCAAAGCATATTTTCGAGGCGTAGCGATAACATACATGGCAAAAAAATAAAATAAAGAAAAGAGGCAACAATGTCAGTTGTTAGGAGAAGAATTTAAAAAATTAGAACTTGAACTACAAATAAACCCACAAAAGAAAATATTGAAAAGACAAATGGAAATAATAAAACATAAATTAAATTTAATAGAATCAGAAAAATTGGCACAACAAATTAAAAGGGCAAAGCAAAATGCAAACAAACCAGGAAGATAGTTAGCTTATAAACTTAAAAAACAGAAGGATAAAAAATTGATAAACAATGTAGTAGATGAAAAAGGCTGTTTATAATTTAAAAATGAAGCAATAAAAAAGATAATTAAAGAATACTATGAGAAACTGTATGACAAGGAAGAAACTCCATGGGAGAAAATGACTCAATATATGGAAGAAAATAATTTACCAAAAATTCCAGAAAACTTTAAGACTATGTTAAATGAAAAAATAACAATGATGGAATTGACAAAGGCAATAAAAAGACAAAAAAAATGAAAAAACACCGGGATCAAATGGACTCCCGGCAGAGTTTTATAAATGTTTACAAGATATATTAAGTTCACCATTGAAAAATGTATGTAATGAACTTTTATTGGAGGCAAAACTCCCAAATACATGGACAGAAACTAATGTTAACTTTGATACCAAAAGAGAACTCAGATCTGACCCAGATAAAAAACTATAGACCAATATCACTACTGAATGTAGACTATAAAATCTTCACTTCAATAATAGGTGAGAGGCTGAAAAGATTTTTGACTGAATTTATACACCCAGATCAAAATAGATTTTTGCCAAAGAGACAAATAAAAAATAATTTGAGGGTAATACTAGATATGCTAGGAATACTATGAACTTCATCCAGGGAAACAACTGGCACTAGTATTTTTAGACGCCTAAAAGGCATTTGATAATGTTTCTTGGCAATTTATGATTCAACAACTAAAAACAATGGACTTTGGTCAAAACTTTATAAATACGATTCAGACAATATATCAGAAACAGCAAAAGTAATTGTAAATGGGGATTACAAAGAGAATTTTGATATACAAAAAGGCACAAGACAAGGATGTCCATTATCCCTATTGCTATTTATCTTAACTTTGGAACTTTTAAATAGAAATATTAGACAAGATCCAGAAATTAAAGGATTGAAAATAAAAGGTGAAACCTACAAACTGCAAGCTTTTGCAGATGATTTGGTATTCATTCTAGACTAGAGGAACCTTTAGAGACAATTCCTAAACTGTTGGGAAAGATAGAACAATTTGGAAAGATAGCAGGATTAAAGATAAATAGAGAAGAAACTAAAGTGATAGTTAAAAATTTCACAGATAAACAAAAAAAACAATTATCAGAAAAAATAGAATTGTAAACAGTCAAAAAGGTCAAATATTTGAGAATATATTTGACAGCAAGATGTTCAACAATAAAAGAAGATAATTACATTAAATTGTTAAACCAAATAAAGCTTGATTTGGAAAAATGGAAGAATCTTCAACTGTCGATGTTAGGAAGAATTGCTACGGTGAAAATGAATATATTACCAAAAATATTATTTTTATTTCAAACGATACCTATAAAACTGGAGAAAAAATTCTTTGAAGATTTCAACTCTCTAATTCAAAAATTTATCTGGCAAGGAAAGAAAGCTAGAATTAAATTGAAAATGTTACAAGAAGCCAAGGGAAATGGAGGCTTTGGCTTACCAGATTGGGTTTTATATTATCAAGCATCAATGTTAACATGGATAAAAGAATGGATAACTCTTAGAAATAAAAGATTGCTGTATCTGTGGGGACATAACCTGCAACTTGGTTGGCATGCTTTTCTATAGTATGGAAAAAATAAAATACATAAATACTTCCAAAACCATTACATTAGAAATGCATTATTATTAACTTGGGAAAAAATAAAATGTAAAATTTATTTGAAAATTCCAGGATGGCTTTCAACAATGGAAGCATTCGTACATCCAAATCTAGTCAGTCTCAATAAAATATGAACATACAAAGATATTCTAAATTCTGAAGGGAATTTAAAATCTAAGCAAGATATGGGAAATCAGGGCATCGATTTAACATGGTGGTCACATTTATAAATGCAACTCAGATATGATAAAGATATTAAACTGTTTGAATTTTACAAAGAACAGACTATGTTTGATCAGACATTATTAACTTCTGGTGAAAAGTTAATTTTAAAAATGTACAATTTCTTATTAAATTTCAAAATGGAAGATAAACTAGTAAAAGAGACAATGATAGTATGGGCAAAGAATTTTGGATATAATATAAACTTAGAAAAGTGGCAACGTTTGTGGGAAAGAAACTATAAATTAACAATGTCAGCTTCATACAAAGAAAAATTTATATACAATGTTTTATAGATGGCATTTGCCACCAACAAGATTAGCAAAAATGTTTAAAAACATGTCAGAGAAATGTTGGAAATGTAAACACAAACCAGGTACTTATTATCATATGTGATGGACATGTGTTAAAGCAAGGAGATATTGGACAATAATCCACACTTGGTTAGAAAAAATGTTAGAGAAACACATAGACTATAAACCTGAATTTTTTTTACTAGGTATAATGCCAGAAAAACTTGATAAGCAAAGTACATATTTGATTCTACATGTGATAACAGTAGCAAGAATTACATTTGCACAATATTGGAAGAACGAAGAAATACACCAGAAGAAGAAATAATCAGAAAAATATTAGACTGTACAGAAATGGACAGATTTACTTTAAGGTTGAAATAATAATAATAATAACAACAAATAATAATTAATAATAATAATAATTAATAATAATAATAATAATAATTTAATTGGAAACTAATCAAGGAGAGAAGCAACCTAGAGCTAAGGAGAAACTTCCTGACAGTTAGAACAATTAACCAGTGGAACAACCTGCCTCCAGAAGCGGTGAATGTGCCAACACTGGAAGTTT
Organism: Bothrops alternatus; assembly: GCA_034064705.1. Classification (NCBI taxonomy): domain Eukaryota; kingdom Metazoa; phylum Chordata; class Lepidosauria; order Squamata; family Viperidae; genus Bothrops; species Bothrops alternatus. The sequence continues at coordinate 23,129,757 of JARGCV010000052.1, read as the reverse complement.
TAAAGAAGAAACTGGACAGCCATTTGTCAGAAATGGTATAGGGTTTCCTGCCTGAGCAGGGGGTTGGACTAGATGACCTCCAAGGTTCCTTCCAACATTATTATTATTATTATTATTATTATTATTATTATTATTATTATTATTATTATTATTATTTTGGAAGGAACCTTGGAGAAACAGAATATTTTCAAACTTGGGACCTATTTTATCAATGGTTACAGAAAAGATTTAGGGATTAGGAATTTAATTTGTATTAGTGAATAAGATACTCAGACAACACGTTTTTGTTGAATAATTATTATTGAACTTTCTTAATTAATAATAATAATAAAACTTTAAAAAATAAATAAATAAAACCTCACTAATTTTCTTCTATGTAATGTATATTATTTTTCTTTTCTTTTCTTTTCTTTTCTTTTCTTTTCTTTTCTTTTCTTTTCTTTTCTTTTCTTTTCTTTTCTTTTCTTTTCTTTTCTTTTCTTTTCTTTTCTTTTCTTTTCTTTGGCTTTCTCATTATCCAGGGTGCATCAGCAATAAAGAAACTGATAAACATAGCAAAATTCTTGGTCCCAGAAAAACCAAAACCCTAACAGCCACATTTTGGGTCAGTTGCAATTTCTGGATTCTTCTCAAAATGAATCTAAAGGAGAGAAAATGATCATGATCACTGAATGTAGAGGCTGCTAAAATCCTACAGTTCACAGGCCTCAATGCGGTAAAGTGATCTTCCATTATATACTAGTACTCAGTAAAACTGCAACATTTTTGTGATAAGAGACCACCTTAAATGTTTTTAATGACAGCTATTCGTGATTCTGGTTTTAATTTAGTTTTTAAAAGAGATGGCATTAGATTTTAATCGCATTATAGTCCTTGATTTCTAAGAGAAATAGTGTAAAGAAATTACGATGGCATGATGTGCACATATATTGTTCTTTGAACAATGCTATCAAAAATACCCCAGTTTGCTGTACAGGAAATTTTGCATCAGTATCCAGAAAATATTGTTGGGAGGAGTTCTCAGTGTGGTAAAAAAATATCACCAATATTATTCCTGATAAACAGACATGAGAAAACAGCACTCTTTCCCCACAACAACTAATATCTGGAAAATTGTTGCCTTAGCAAGTACATAGATTAGAATGCTGTCCAAGAAAAAACTTGAGTAGCTGGGTAGATTGGGATGGGTTGTGTAAAGAAGGAAGGGGAGGGGAGTGAAGTGAAGTGGAGGGGATAAGAAAAGAAGGAAGGAAGGAAGGAAGGAAGGAAGGAAGGAAGGAAGGAAGGAAGGAAGGAAGGAAGGAAGGAAGGAAGGAAGGAAGGAAGGAAGGAAGGAAGGAAGGAAGGTGGGAGAGACTGAAGCAAGCCTTATATGTGTAGACTTATGTTTTTTTGGGAATACATTCCCAAAGAGAATATCTCTTTGGGAATGTAATTAAGTGCTCTCCACAGTGCACACTACAAGTAAAAACCACAAATAAGAACATACATTATATACACACATCCTTCACATTTTTATTCACCATTGCGCTGCCCCTAATATTGCACTTCAATGTTGCACTATACTATAGTATTTAATATGGTTACAGCTCTGGGATAAAAACTATTTTTCAGCCTGTTTGTCTTTTTTTTATTATCCTCTACCATCTGCTAGATGGTAATAGTTCAAAAAAAGAATGTCTGGGATGAGATGAGTCTTTAAGAATATTTTGAGCTTTCCTAAGACAATGGGAACTGTACAGTTCATCGGGGGGGGGGGAGGAGAGGGCAGCCAATAATCCTCTGGGTGATGGTAATGACCCTTTGGAGTGCTTTCCTATGTGCTACTGTGCAGCAAGCAAACCATGCACAAATGCAATAGATCAGAGACTTTGGGGGCTGCATTTTGGGGCTGCAATATAAAACTGTAATAATCTTCCAGTCTGTCTAACTGACATGTTCCATCTCTTAATAGGTAATTATTTCAAATGTTGCTATTACTAAAACAAAAAGAGAAAGGAAGCATTGTTGCAAACATACTTGCCAATAAAAACACAAGCTGTCACTTCTTAGCCAGGGTAACGCACAACACATCACAGACAAGGAGCAGAGTGGGATGACAATTATTTTAAAATCCCATTGTAGTCAATGAGGCTTGAATTTGAATTTCATCATAATATATTAGATAGACTATCACTGCTAATTAAAATGATGACTTCTAGCAGCAAGAAAGTGAAGAAGCAATTACCATAAGGCATTGCTGCTTTTAGACACAGTGGGGTAATGTGTAACAGACATATGTTGACATGTGCTCATTTAGGCAATTTGTTTGAACTTGTCACTGGTCCTTATGGGCAATTCCCACATATCAATAAGATGTGTACATAAATTGGTAAGGTGCCTGATGGTAGTGATAGCTCCTGAAGAGCTTCTGGGACGAATTTGCGAAGTACTTTGAGGAAAGTCACTCATAACTGTGTGGAACTTCTCCATTGTTTTACCCGTATCTGGGGAAAGTTCTGGAGTACTAGATGATCATATTTGCTGGGATCAATTTCAGTTTCTGATTCTTAGGTTGCATCTGCCTGGTATTTCATACCAACCTTCAATCCTTATATTTCTTAGCTATTAATATCTATATTATTTTATCCACTTTAGTTGTTCGATGCCTGTCCTTGGTATTGAAACTACCTGCAGCTAGATGATCTGTTCCACAGTAGAGATGGAGAGAATGTATCTCTGCTTATCCTCCTGGATAGTCCAGTATCTTTTACAATCATTGATCATGCTGAATTACCAATCTGGAGCTAGAATAAGCACTATTTCCAATCATTTCATTCCTATCTCCAGGATTTGGTTGACACTATGGAATCAAAACTATGGCTTTCCAAGGAGTATATTTTAATAGTTATATAAAATAATCAGAGGGGTTAGAATTAGGTACCACTAGTATGTTGATGGTATCCAACTTGCATGTCTCCAGCATTGGAATCAACGTAGATGATGGCCAGCATCTAAACCTTGTAAATAAATGGATGAAAACCAGTAAATTGAAGCTGAATCCGAGTAAGATTAAAGCAATGTAGATTGTTGCCTCACTAGTCCAGCTGATTCTGGAGTAGCAGGTTCAGACTCAGATTAATGTTTCTCATTTATTTATATATCCAACTTAGAGACCACCCATCTTACTCATAGAATTACTTGACTCGTACCACTGGAACTCCAGAGTGCATTTGAACAGTTACAATCCTTCCTGAGCTGGAATGGCCTGGCCATAATAGTTCATGTTTTGATAACCTTTTAAATGGATTGATGGTTTTGGGGTATGTCTATCATTGAACACAATGGTAATGCAGAATACAAGAATAAGACTATTGCAAAGGATATCCTTCAGAAGTCTAATAACACTGGTGCTATAAAAACAATCCTCAATAGTTTAGGATACTTGAGAAGGCATATCTTCTACTTATACCTGTTGGAATATTAAAAATGCAGGGGCAGGGGGGAGGTTCAGGGTCCCATGGTATTGGAACACTTGGCCATGGAAACCTACTGGGTGATTGGGATTATCTCCCACTCACTCGAATCTACTTCCCAGAGTTGTTGATAGGATAAAATGAAGATCTTAAACTGCCTTGAGCTCTTTAATGTAAACTTACACTAATCAAATCCTTCCCTTGATCCTAGCTGAAATGCTGACAGACCACACATATCAGGAATCCATTTCTGCCAATCAAGTAAATATTTATCCTTCTAATATTCCAAAATAATTATTTTGGCTATTCCCTCTGTGTGGAGTTTACAGTTCCTGATGTCTTTTGCAGATTCTGGATATAACTGGATATAACCAAGAAGAATTTTAAACTGAATGATCAGTCTATAATAATGATAACAATATGGTGGAATTCAGTTCTAAATGTAGCTATAATACAGGGGTGTCAAACTGCCAGACCGCGGGCCAGATGCATCATGCCAAAACCGCACCCACCCCATTGCCAGCAATGGAAAAAAAGTCACGATACATTGCGACACGTCACGTGATGTTGCAAGTTTGACACCCCTGCTATAATAGGATAAGTCCAGTGAACTAATATACTGTACATAAATAAAGTGAACATCGTTGCCAAGAACTTCAGGAATCAGAGCCTAGAAATCCTGTTACAAGTATTTAGGTAATAATAAAAGGAGAGAGAAGAAAAGTGATATCTTAGTGAGAGTTTATTTTAGGTCAACTGGGCAGACAGGCAAAAGACAAAAATGAATTTTTGCTGCATCAGTTGATTTTCTATCACAACAGTTCTCAACCCTTTTCAGGTCGTGACCCCGACCTGCGCCATGCATGCGTGGCGCTACCCCCTGCGCCGCGCATGCATGGTGCTACCCCTGCACCGTGCATGCGTGGTGCTGCCCCCTGCGCTGGCCGAGGTGTAGGCCGCCGCCCACTTGGGGTGGCGGCAGGCAGGCCAAGGTGCTCCTGGGCGGCCGCGGCGGCGATGGTGCAGGGCAAGCACAGGCTGGGCCACCAGCTGGCCCAGCCCAAGGGAGGTAAGACACCCACCGGGCCCCACACGTGCCAAAAACCCTCCCTGCACCCGTCGCTGCCCCACTAGCCTTACCTTCGCTGCCGCCCATTTGGGGCGGCGGCAGACAGGCCCAGGCGCTCCTAGGTGGCCGCGGCAAGCAGCAGCAACAGCGCAGGGCGACCACCGGCTGGGCCACCAGCTGGCCCAGCCCATGGGAGGTAAGGCACCTGCCAGGCCCCACGCACGCCAGCTGCCCTCCCTGCGCCCGCCGGCCTCCCACCTCCCACCCCTGGCCCTCTTTTACTTACATTTTTAGTAGTTGCTCAGCAGGGAGGGGTGGAAAGTTCCGGACCACTCGCCTTCGCTGCAGACAACTTGTAGCACCGTTTGCAGGCTGGGACTTTTGGCGGGCTCAGCAGGGCAGAGACAGCCTGGACAATTCCTATTGGCTTTTGAAAGCTAATAGAATTAGACTCTATTCAAGAGAGTCTATTCTATTGGCTTTCAAAAGCCAATAGAATAAGAGGGAGTAGCACAGCTAAGGAAAAGGGGAAAAAATGGCGTAGCACAGCTAAGGAAAAGGAAAAAAATGGCGGACTGCGTTATTTGGCGACCCCTAACAGATGGGACCCGTAGGAGGCCAACCCTATGTGCCCTAACCGGTCGCTGGGATTCATGAGACAGAAGACGGTCCTGCAAGTATATGCAAACCTTAGAAAAGATTTGTGTCATATCTACTTTGGGTGTATAGAAATTCCAACAGAAACACTCTAGCAACCCCCCCCCACCAACAAGTATATATAAAAAAGTAAAAACGATTATAAAAGAAGTAAAAACAAAAAGCGCAATACACAAAGAAGTTTGTCCAAACCTGAAGTACTGTAGTCACATTCATTACTTCCCTCAACTCTTCTTACAGACACGGCTGTTGCTGCTGCTTCTGCTGATTACAAAAACAAACAGGAGAGATAAAGAAACTCTGTTAATTGATCTATTGAAGTATCTCTATTAGGCCTGTGCAACATTTTGCTTCACCAATATTCAAGCAATTTGTTTGAAGTTGCTGGTAAAGGATAGCAGTGTTGTCCTGCTGAAGTCAATAGCATTGGCTCCACTCAGTCAATCAGTCCAATCATCTAAGGGCTGCAAGGCCTTGGTTACTGATTCATTATTGTCTTGAAAGACATCAGTGGAGGTCTGATGTCCACAAAAATGAGGGTTGGGTGTTGTGTATCATCCAGGGATTAATATTATGATAGGGTCAACTTGATACCTGAATGGAGAAGATATTATTTTTGAATTCCTATCATCTTATCAAGAGCTGAGAAAATCTACTGTTTGAAAGCAACATTTCTAGTCTCTGTGATGATTGTTTATTTATTTCTCATATTAGCAGTCCACCAAATCAGCCACAGAGATAACAATTTATAGAAAATGTTGTGCATACAAATAATATTATTAATGATTAAAATTTTAAGCATTCAAGGTGGAACTCAAGTTATATACAAAATAGACTTATCTCACTCCAGTAGGAAGGAATGATTCTCAGTATAATTCAACCAAAAATTAAGTCATGACATCAATATATAAAACTCCAAAGCAAAATGATGGTAACAATTACACATAAAATACCTTTCAGAGAAGTGTGTGTGCTGGAATGCCAACAAGGAATGAGCACCATTCCTTGGGAGGGACAAAGCAGTTTCATATGACAGAATAGGAAAACCATGTCTCTTGCAGCATGAGATACATTTTGTACATTCAGTATATTGATAGCCTCACTTGAGTTGTATGGAGTCAGCATAGCATTTTGACTCTGGAAGAAAAAGCCTCTGTGAGGACTTCAAACATTTCCTTCCACACAGTCCATTTCTGTCCAAAAATCCATACAAAAAAAACTGATGAGCCGAAAGAGAAAGAAGGATTGTAACCTCTTTTTCTTTTTTAAACTGTTACTGTTCATTTCTATGCAATTGCCTGATTGCAAGAGGTGTCTGTCTCTCCCTCTCTGTCTATAATGGGTTGCATCACGATGCATATCTGTGTAGAGCGAAGATTAACTATTTCCCATAGTCAGAGTGACTTTCCACAAGATGAAACAAACATGCCGTATGTGTGTGGGTGGCCGTATGGCTGTGAGCATGGGTGGGCAGGCAAATGGGAGGATTTGCAATGGTGCCAAGAAGCATGTGGGAGCAGAGGTTTGCAGTAAGAATGTATCAGAAATGCTTGTGCCCTTGCACAACAGCTTTGTTGTGTTCTGGGCCATTAATTGTTACTTAGCAGAGAAAGGAGGCCAACACCAGAAGAAGAAGGAAAAATAGAAGCTGCTAAAGTGTTGTGGTACATAAATAAGTTTTCCAATCCAACCAACACTCCTCTTACTGTCCTACCCCACTACTCCAGATTGTTGCCAAGAAATTACTGCTTCCAAACTCCCAAGCAGCTTGCTTGCATTGCTGAAGGCAACTGCCATACGATGGCCTCTCTTTCCATCCCATCCCACCCACTCCCATATTTTGGAAGAATCCCCCTATGGGTGGGACCATATTCAGGTTGCCCCAATGTTATCAAAGATCAACATTATTCTGAAGTAGCTCTGTAGCACTTCGTTAGGAACTTTCACCAACCCTACTTGGAGAAGCTGGAATTTGAGTTCAGGGTATACTTCCTGCACTTTCCTATTGAGCCACAGCTCAATAATAAGTGTTATTCCTTTCCAATTTTCTTTCCATGGGGCGGGAGGGGGGAACTCTTCTACTGTACTCATAATTAATACTATCCTTTCTACATCTATTGGAACTTTCAGCTAATGATAACAACATCTACTCCTCCTCCTCCTCCTCCTTGAATCTAAAGAGCAGTACCAATGTTGGTGGTGTATAGTAACTGTCCACCAATAGGCTGCTGATATATTTGGATCAATCCAAGCGTTCACGGAGTTTTCAAAAGCCGCCTCATGTGTTGTAGGAACTAAAGCAGGAAGTTGCTAGAACATGGTATACTGCTGCCAGGGCTTTCGTCTCAAGAAAAGATGACACAGGTAGCCCTCAATTTACAACCACAACTGGGACCAGAATTTCTGTTGCCAAGCAAGGCAATAATTAGGTGGGTCAAACTGGATTTTGCGAGCTTTTCATTTCTTGTTAAGTGAACCACTGCAGTTGTTAAATGCCTCCGTGGTTGTTAAGCTTCCCCCATTCATTTCGCTTACAGAATACAGAATAACAGAGTTGGAAGGGATCTTGGAGGTCTTCTAGTCCAACCCCCTGCTCAGGCAGGAAATCCTATATCATTTCAGCCAGATGTTTGTCCAATCTCTTCTTAGAAATTTCCAGTGTTGGAGCATTTACAACTTCTGGAGGCAGGCTGTTCCACTGGTTGTTCTCACTGTCAGGAAATTTCCCCTTAGTTCTAGGTGGCTTCTCTCCTTGATCAGTTTCCATCCCTTGCTTCAGTCCATTGTTTGTCAGAAGCCAGCTGAGGTTGCAAAAGGAGATCACATGATGCAGGGATGCTGCAACCTCTGTAAATACATGCCCATTGCCAAGCACCTGAATTCTGATGGTGGGGATGCTATGATGATTGTAAGTGTGAGGACTTTTATGTAAGTTATATTTTTCAGTATGTTCTAACTTCAAATGCTCACTAAGCAAGGACTACCTGCAACCAGCCAAAATTAGTAAAGGCCTCTTGGCCTCATGCACCCACTCCTTCAGGGGAAGTGCTATCTTCCTCCAAAACAGAAGAAACAGAAGAAAGTCAAACAGTTTCTGGACAAATAACAAGTCTGTATTCCAAGGATTATATTATGTTTGATCAGTGCTTTTTTTCTAAAAAAAAAAAAAAAAGGTGCCAGAATTCACACATGTCATACAACCCGCCTTGCTTACCCTACAAGGTTCCATGCAAAAAAGATGCTGGAATTCCGTTCTGGGCGTTCTATGAGGAAAAAAAGCCCTGTGTTTGATTCATAATTCTCTGTCCATAGCGAAACCAGAGTAAGGGAGTGAAGAGTTAAAGGTAAATACAAAGGTCAAAACATGAATTCATGTTGCTTTGTTAACTCCTTCCAGTTAACCCTAGTTTCTTCCATATGGCCTATATATTTATAGTTTGAGTTCCTTTTTTAGGGAACTAATTCTTTTATATATATATATATATATGTAGGTCTTTGGTTCTTCGGGTTTTCTCCTGCGTAGAATTTGAAGTGTCTTGGCAACGTTTCGATGAAATCTCATTCATCATCTTCAGGCTGGTGCTTTTGGCTTCTGCTTCTAGGAGCAATGTGTGGTCTAAGCTGTTTTTTCCTTTTAACTGCCAGTGGGGGTTTGAACTGATTGGCTGGGAGCTTGGCTATGTTCTGATTGGTTAGGGGCTTGGCTGTGCTCTGATTGGCTGGGGGGTTGGCTGTGTTCTGATTGGCTGGGGGAGTGTTCTGTTTGGGTGGGGGCTTTGTTGTGCTGGAGAGGTTCAAAGTGGCCAATGTTGCAGCTCTGGTCTGGCTCCTGGTCTGTGGTCTTGCCTCATCATTGGTTTGGGTTTGCTTTTTGCGTGGATGTGTGGAGGTGGCATCCTGTGTGGTTCTGGTGTCAATCTTAGAGTTAGGAATACGTTTGTCAATAAGGGCGGGTTTCCAAATGGCTGGAAGGCGGGAGGTATCATCTCGTTTGTTCATGCTGTGGGGGCGTTTTTCTATCTCGATGGCTTCTCTGATTATTCTGTTATTAAAATGTTCAGTTTTGGCAATTGTTCTGGTCTTTTTGAAATCAATTTCATGTCCTGTGGCTTTAAGGTGTTGGACCAGGGAAGAAGTTGGTTCCTCTCTTTTGACTGAGTTTTTGTGTTCTTCAATGCGTGCATTTATCCTTCTGTTGGTTTGTCCAATGTATGTAGTGGGGCAAGCAGTACATGGGATTTCATATACTCCTTGATTTTCTAACTCAATTTTGTCTTTAGGGTTTCTTAGGATGGTGGATATTTTTCTGTTTGTGCAGAATGCTGTTTTGACATTATATTTGTGCAGGACTTTGCTGGTCTTGTCTGTGGTGCCTTTTATGTATGGGAGGAGGGCTTTGCCGTTTTCTTGTTCTCTGTCATGGATTTTAGTGGGAGTTTCTTTTTGGATTAAGTTGGAAATCTTATTTCTTGGGAATCCGTTGGATGTTAGTACATTAGTGAGAGTGTGTAGTTCGGTTTTTAGGTGTTGTTCGTCAGCTAGGCATTTGGTTCTGGAGATGAGTGTCTTGGCTACGGAGTTGATCTGTGCTGGGTGGTGGTGTGAGCGTGCGTGCAGATAGCGGTTTGTGTGTGTTTTCTTCTGGTAGATGGTGTGTCCTAGGGAGCCATTAGATTTCTTGTAGACTAAGACATCCAGGAAGGGAAGTTGGTTATTAGCTTCTGTTTCCATGGTGAACTGTATTTTGGGGTGTAGGCTGTTGAGGTGTGTAAGGAAGTTGTCCAGTTTTCCTCTCCCATGTGGCCAGATTACGAAGGTGTCATCTACGTATCTGAGCCAGAGTTTGGGTTTGTGATCAGATTTTTCTAGAGCTTGGGTTTCAAAGTGTTCCATGTAGAGGTTTGCAATGACAGGTGAGAGAGGTGATCCCATGGGTGCTCCTTCTATTTGTTTGTATTTTTGTCCGTTATAGATGAAGTATGTGTTGGATAGACAGTGGTTGGTCAGATCTAGGATGTGTTTGGGGGGTTATATTTGTTTTGGATAGCTGTTAAGGCTTCTTTGATTGGCACTTGGGTGAAGAGGGATATGACATCGAAGCTCACGAGTAGGTCGCTGGGCTGTAAGTTTTGTTTCTTTATGATCTCTATGAACTGGAATGAGTTGGTTACTTGTGAGGTGATGGATTCTGCATAGGGCTGTAGTTGTTTGGCGAGAAATTTGGCTAGATTTTGTAGAGGTGAGCCTATGGAGCTGACTATGGGTCTAAGTGGGGTTCCTTCTTTGTGTATCTTGGGGAGACCATAGAGCTTAGGGCATCTGGATGATTTTTCTCTTGGAATGATTCTTTGTTGGATCTCTTCGCTGATGGGAGAGGCTTTTATTTTGGATCTAGTGGTTTTCTCCAGGTAGGTGGTGGGATCTGTGTTTAGGGGTTTGTATGTGGAGTCTTGGAGTAGGTTGGTTAATTTGGTTTGGTAGTCAGATGTGTTCATGACACCAAAAGCACCAGCCTGAAGATGATGAATGAGATTTCATCGAAACGTTGCCAAGACACTTCAAATTCTACGCGGGAGAAAACCTCAACAGCCTACACCCCAAAATACAGTTCACCATGGAAACAGAAGCTAATAACCAACTTCCCTTCCTGGATGTCTTAGTCTACAAGAAATCTAATGGCTCCCTAGGACACACCATCTACCAGAAGAAAACACACACAAACCGCTATCTGCACGCACGCTCACACCACCACCCAGCACAGATCAACTCCGTAGCCAAGACACTCATCTCCAGAACCAAATGCCTAGCTGACGAACGACACCTAAAAACCGAACTACACACTCTCACTAATGTACTAACATCCAACGGATTCCCAAGAAATAAGATTTCCAACTTAATCCAAAAAGAAACTCCCACTAAAATCCATGACAGAGAACAAGAAAACGGCAAAGCCCTCCTCCCATACATAAAAGGCACCACAGACAAGATCAGCAAAGTCCTGCACAAATATAATGTCAAAACAGCATTCTGCACAAACAGAAAAATATCCACCATCCTAAGAAACCCTAAAGACAAAATTGAGTTAGAAAATCAAGGAGTATATGAAATCCCATGTACTGCTTGCCCCACTACATACATTGGACAAACCAACAGAAGGATAAATGCACGCATTGAAGAACACAAAAACTCAGTCAAAAGAGAGGAACCAACTTCTTCCCTGGTCCAACACCTTAAAGCCACAGGACATGAAATTGATTTCAAAAAGACCAGAACAATTGCCAAAACTGAACATTTTAATAACAGAATAATCAGAGAAGCCATCGAGATAGAAAAACGCCCCCACAGCATGAACAAACGAGATGATACCTCCCGCCTACCAGCCATTTGGAAACCCGCCCTTATTGACAAACGTATTCCTAACTCTAAGATTGACACCAGAACCACACAGGATGCCACCTCCACACATCCACGCAAAAAGCAAACCCAAACCAATGATGAGGCAAGACCACAGACCAGGAGCCAGACCAGAGCTGCAACATTGGCCACTTTGAACCTCTCCAGCACAACAAAGCCCCCACCCAAACAGAACACTCCCCCAGCCAATCAGAACACAGCCAACCCCCCAGCCAATCAGAGCACAGCCAAGCCCCTAACCAATCAGAACATAGCCAAGCTCCCAGCCAATCAGTTCAAACCCCCACTGGCAGTTAAAAGGAAAAAACAGCTTAGACCACACATTGCTCCTAGAAGCAGAAGCCAAAAGCACCAGCCTGAAGATGATGAATGAGATTTCATCGAAACGTTGCCAAGACACTTCAAATTCTACGCGGGAGAAAACCCGAAGAACCAAAGACCTACATACAAACACCCGCGAAAACCTCAGAAAACAAATATATATATATATATATATATATATATAATTAATTAATTTTCTAACTTTACAATCATGAGTACTTAATAAACAACCTGTTGTCTGGGTCCATTGGTAATTCAGTGATACATATTAACTTTCTCAGTCTAGTTCCAATACTACACCATCCAGTGCTTCCTTGGTCCTCTCTTCTTCTGGTGGTATGCATTTTTCACACTGGGCAAATGCAATTACTGTTAATACATATACAATTAAATATAGACATCTTCATCACATTTTTCTGATATTGTACATAATATTGATAGTGTCAGTTTATAATATCTTTTGTAGCCAGAAGATATCTCAATTGCATTTGCACTTAAAATCCATTTGTTCAATCAATATCCTGTTTTTCCTGCTTTTTAAAATCTTTTAATTTCCCATCAATGTTCAAAATATCTCTATTGCTTATAATTTTCTCATAATAAATTATATTTGTGTAATCAAAAGCTTCCCTTAATCAAACCCTTTTAGAATTTTCATATTTCCCATCTCGTAACAAGGAATAATATTCTAGTTACAAATCATATCCTTCTAATTATAATACTTTTATTTCTAACAGTTATCTATTTTCTTAACCATATTCAAATATATGTTTAATAGTATAATATCCCATTTAATAGGTCAAAAACCTCTATTTTCTTCAGTCTTGCTCTAGCTTTCTTCCTTTGCCAAATAACTTTCCAAGTCAATGCATTTGAATAATCAAGTAGTTCTTCCTCTGTTTTTGTATATATTGTTTGGAATGAGGAAGAGAATTTGATTGAAGTATTTTTGGAAGAACACTCAACCGATTTATAGTCATTAAACAGCCTCTGTCCTTCTCCTTCAGTTTTTCTTTTCATTTCTTGTTAGCCAATATTCAGCATTTCTCCTAACAGTTTTATCATCCATTCGATCAGCTCTTCTTTCTTCTCCTCAAATGTGTTCTGAGATCTTGACAAGTAAGATATCTTTTCCATTTCCGGTGTTACCACTGCATCTTCTAATTTTTCATTTGTCTGTATCTGTCTGTTAATTCCTTCCTTTAGGTCCTCCATCTTTGGATCCGTTTCTTCTAATTTTCCTTCTGCTTTCTGGGTTACTAGTTCCTTCTTTGTGGTCATTGTCTGAATTTGTAAGCTAATGTTAAGAAATTGTTCTTTTATCACGTTTGCATTTTTTTAGTCTCGTCATGAAATAAAACAATTGTCTGTTAAATTGATTTCAACACAGAAAGAATTTCTTTCTGAGATTCATTAACATTTTTTGTTGGTATATCAAGCTGGGAGCCTCAGAGAGAAGTGTTAAATATGTTTTTTTTCTACCATTTGAGGCTAAGTATGAAACACCCATTTTGTTTTTGTATGTAGTCTTTATAGTCCAATGGGTTCCCCAACACAGATAAGAAGCCCAAGAGTTTTTTTCCCCCTTTTTCCAGCTGCAGTCTGGTGAAAAGTTTCCAGGAACAACAAAGAGTCTTATTCAAGTCCGGCTTCAAGTCAAGTTTCCTTTAAGCATAATAAATTGTAGTGCCATGATTCACCACTAGATGTCATTGACACCATCTTCTAGCTTTCCAAATCCAAGCCTATTTTACAAACTTTCAAATATCTTTTCTAAATAAAAGTCTCAAAGCTACTTTTAGTCCCCAAATTTCAAAGCTATATGTCTGTATTAATTCCAAATTGATTTTGTAGTTTTCTCTATTTCCCCCCAAAGCAATTAATTCACTGCTTTTCTTTTCATGAGGGAATGGGGCAAAACCTTCCCCTCTATCTCTCATCGGGGAGGAATCTTTGCTTTGGACATTCTTTTTTCCAGGAGAGTAGTATTAAGTCATAAAAAGAGGATAAAGTCTCACCCATTTCCATCCATGTTGCTCAAAAATTGCTAGTTAGTGCTTATCTTTGGTTGTCAGCAGCTTCTGACTGGCCACATGAATGTAGCCAGTTTTCCCCCCGCTGGTTTGGAGGACTTCCTCAGATCCAGCGGAAGGGCTGCCATCCCTCTGCGGTCGACGAGGATCCCCTCCGTCGCCTCTCCAGGGCAACTTTTGACTCTTTTTAGGGTCCCCAGCGGGGCAAAATCAAACATGGAAGATGGAGCCCCATCTTCCTGCACCCGTCACACCACAATGCCTAACCGGAAGTCACAAGGGAAATAATTCTGATTAAATGTTCTTAGCACATAGTTTATAAAAGAGGACAATTTGGTTCAATGTGGAGGAAAATTAATGAAAAACTCTGCCACAATGTATTCAATAGACTCTTGAGTTAGGTAGCAAGGTTTGAAGCATTCTTAAATCTCAGCTCCTGATTTCTCCAATGAGAAGTAGGGGAATTAGCAGTCTCTTTGTACATGTATGTACAGTTATGGTCATAACTGAGCCCCCAATTTCAGTCAGAGTTGCCTCACAAATACAGTAAACAAACAAACAAACAAACGAATAGTGAAGTATGGTTTATTATGGATAAATCAACAGAAAAATAATTTGGAACCTTGTTTTTGTATATGGTGAGAGCTGCAAGGACTGTATATGCTTAAAACTGGAAAGAAAAAGGAATGCCGACAGTGGAAGAATGGATTTTAAAACTGATTGAATTGGCAGAGATGGTAAAATAACTGCACTATGTTTAGAGACAATGGTTTGGATAAGTTTAGGAGAGACTGGAAGCCATTTCTAGAGTTTCTGCAAGTTAAATATAATAATGGACTGTTAGCAGAGAGCTCTGAATTTAACATATTTTGGGGGGTTAACAGATAACAGATTTTTTTTACAGTGAACAGGTATTGGGTTGATTTGATTGATAGACAATAGATTTGCATATTTTAGATATTTGTTAAGAGAATGTGATAGTAATTTAGTAAGCATAAATGAAAAAAGTATAACTATTTGTACACCTATTAGATTTGTGTGAGATACAAATATCAGCATTCAAGTAGGATGGAGGTCATATATTTATTGTTAATGTTATATTTGTTGCATGTACTTTTTTTGTATCTTGTTTATAATTCTTGTTTTGCTGTTTTTTCATTCTTTATAAAAATTTTAAAAAATATTAACAGAAAAGGTGAAGAGAGCTTTATCCTTAATAAAATCCAAGCTCTGAAGCCACAGCATTCTTTCTTTTCTTCTTTGTGTCTATGAGAATTTAAGAGAATTTTTCTCTTGGCATTAAAACGAGGAGTTGTTCTTGCAAAATCAAGGCCTCATTTATATAGCCAAGCTAATTTGTATCCTGTGCGCTTAGAATCTCCTGTAGATTATTTCTTCACATGTTCTTTATATTGTCAGTGAATAATAAAGCACAAAGGCAAAATAAATCTAATTATTTTCCACACTGGCCTAATCAGGCTTGATATGTCAGAGCAGACATCCCACTCAAGTGAACAGAGCTACATATGTCTTTTGAAAGAAAACTGATTTGAACAGGTAGCTGTATAGTCACTAAGAAAAAAAAACTTTATATATGTGTTAATTATATGTTGGTGCATCCTGATGTGTCCAGACGTGTAAGAAGGAGTAAAGGGAAAGGGAAAATATTATGAAACACCAGGGAAAAGCCAGGCATATCCTGGCTTAAATTATTATCTCATCTGCACTTTCACTTCACCACACCCTTCAGCCCCAAGAAATATTTGGAGCACATGTGTGTACATGCATGTCTCATATTGGGTAAACAATATAGCTGCCCTTTTATCAATTAAGGAAATCCTACTGGTAAATGTCATTGTAAGAAATTTAATAAAGCAATCTGGTTCATGTTTCCTTTAAATCCTTAGATAGATCTACTCATCGGTGTTGGGAAAGATTCCAACCGAGAGGAACCGCTTTCATATTAGAAGAATGATTGCTCTCTTGACCTTTGTAGAAATCTCTCATTTCTGAAGGTTGTTATTCTTCTCTGACCTAAAGAACTTTGTGTTAAGAAAGTATGAATCTGTTTCAGATAGAAGAGAAGGGATATAATCATGTGGCCCTACAAGCAAAACTGATATAAATATGCACATGAAATGAGGAATGCATAAAGAAATGAAGAAGTTGAGAACACAATTGGCACAATATTGGCAACTCAAAATTGCCCTAAGAGAAGTTGCTGCTAAAATGTTTTAAAGCTAAAACATGATTTGTTCAATATTTATTAAATAAATCACAATTGCCTGGGTTGTGTGAATTCAGATCAATTAAATTATAGAGCACCTTTGCCTGCATTCCAGTTTCAAGAATGGAGTGTTTCTAAACTTCATTAATTGCATATTCTTGCTCTTGTGCTTTGAGTTTTCTTTCTAATTTTGCCACCTTATTGTAGTGTTCTAGAAAATGAAAGAAATCAAAAATAAAAAGCAAAAAAAAATCACAAAACAGAGAAAAAATCAGAAATGTATTATGTCACATAACAGGAAAAATATGTCATCCCAACTTTTAAATATATCATTGAACATTGATTTCCAGGTTTTAATGATTTTACCAATTCATACATCAAAAATGAACATATATCATAAATTCAGTTTGTAAGCATACCTTTCCAATATTAAAGAAAAATCTTTTTTGTTTCACTCCCTACTCAGTAAATTCATAATTCTTTGTACAGTGATACATTCTTGGTATATCATTCAAACATATATCTGCATCTTTAATTCATGATAAGTTTTTTAAACTTTGTATTGATATATTTAGGAATATTAAATGTAGATGGGGCAATGGTAGACAAGATCACATCATATATTATTATTATTATTATTATTATTATTATTATTATTATTATTATTTATTAAATTTCTATGCCGCCCTATTCCGGGAACTCAGGGCGGCTCACAGCATAAATAGAAATCCAATATAAAAACTACATAATACATATATAAAAAATACATATATAAAAAAGAGAACCCCTAAATTAAGAAACCATTCATTCAGCAAACATACACACAAACATACACTGGCTAGGGGCAAGATGTCAACTGCCCCAGGCCTGTCGGCAGAGATGTGTCTTAAGGAGTTTATGAAAGGCAGAGAGGGTGGGGGCAATACGGATCTCCGGGGGGAGTTGATTCCAGAGGGCCGGGGCCGCAACAGAGAAGGCCCTTCCCCTAGGCCCCGCCAGGCGACACTGGCTGGCTGGCGGGACCTGGAGAAGGCCGACTCTGTGGGCCCTAACCGGTCGCTGGGTTTCGTGAGGCAGCAGGCGGTCCCGTAAGTAACCTGGTCCGATGCCATGTAGGGCTTTATAGGTCATAACCAACACTTTGAATTGCGTTCGGAGACCAATAGGCAGCCAATGCAGCTCGCGGAGTGATGCCGAAATGTGGGCATTTCTGGGCAGGCCCAACACTGCTCGCGCGGCTGCATTCTGCATTACCTGAAGTCTCCAAACGTTTTTCAAAGGTAGCCCCATGTAGAGAGCATTGCAGTAGTCGAGCCTCGAGGTGATAAGGGCATGAGTGACTGTGTAATTGTTTCTTTAGTCAGTTTATACTTCAGATAATGAACCTGATAGCAAACACTTTTAAAATGTTCTCTCAGATGAGTGATAGACATAAAAGAAAACCTTTTTTGAATTAATACTTTATGTCCTTTAAAAGCAGGGAATTTATCTTCACCCACAACATTTTAGAGGCCAATGAAGGCTAATTCATGGACATACAGAAACAGATCTAATAGGACCCTGATAATCAGATCAGTCCACTAAATTAGGATTTTTGGCACATGCAATATGAAGAATTCTACATGCAGAAGCAGGGGTCTAACCGGAACAAAAGAAAATTAGACAATGGGTTATGACTCTTTTTCATGTCTTCACTTAATTGTTTCTAGACGTTGTCACCCAGGCTGCCAGATTAGCAAATGATCCAGAACTAGCCTTCCCTAATATTATCTGAAATATCCAGATGTGTTTTTTCCTATAAGATGCTCCCAGTTTAAACTCTGTGAATGAAAATCCAAGCATTGCGAGTTTTAGGCTACATCTACATACTCCTCAAAACAGAAAGACACAATGCACAGTACTATACAATGCTTTGTATTCTGTATTATGCCAAAACAAGAGTTCACACTTCTTATTTTCTGTTTAAATTCTCTTTACATCTTAGAATATGAAAAGTGGAAGGGGGGTGTTATCTAGTGGTGGTGTTAATTCAAAAAAGATTTCCCAGTTGATGTGCAATCCCCCTAACATACTGACTCTTTGCGAATGGATACTACCATCCATGGAGCTGGTGCCTTCTGTGGGTGATGTTATGGTACTGTGATCTTAACATGAAAAGAAAAGTAGCAAAATGTTCAGAGCCAATGTTAATGAAATGCTTCTTTGATGGGATGTTTACAATTCATGCATAACTAGTTACAATCCCATACGTGCTGCAGAGTGGTGAACAGTGAGAAGGTGTACAATGTTGGAAAAAAAAACCCTCAAATTTCTTTTCTTTTGAGAGGCACACATAGGCAGAATAGCAGGCAGGAAGCTGCTACTGTATTATCACTAGCACAGAGAATGTTTATTCATTCTTTTTCTGGCTGTGCTCCTGGGTGTTTAACAGCTGTCTGAGAGATAAAAATCTGTCAGTGGAATCTTTCCCTACCCCTTCACCTGGGTGGAAGAAGCTGCTTCCACATCTGATGTTAGGTAACTGTCAGGCCCTCATTAGAAAAACTGAAATCCTATTGGAAGAATGAACCTGCTGTAAGCCAAAGGGCTCAGACCTTCCATCACAGTAATCACAATTGCGCTCTCTCCTTCTCCCTTCCTTAGTTTGTCATGGTCCTAGTATATTTTTAAAAATAGAGTTAACAGCCTAAGTGTCAATGGAAAATTTTTATCCCTGCCTTTTTAATTACAAGCAAAGCCTATCTTTGTCCACCTGCAGAATAGCAACAAAGTGATGCATATCTATGCCTAAGCAAACAAAACTAAACACTAATTCGTGGACATTTGTATAATCATCCTTCAGCCCTGTCCTGGTGAGACCTTTATGTGAAGTTCTCCAGAAGTAAAATTTAGAGCACCCATCTTCTCCAAACCATATCAGTTGTGCTACTGGACTGTCAATCTTCCTGGGGACAGTGCAGAGTTTTAAGTGGGGAGTTTTTGCAAGCCAACCATTATCAATGATCTCTCTATGTTCGCTCTTCGTTGACATCACTGGGTGTCTTTGAGACAGGAAAGAAGATGCTCAATGAGACTTGAATCTGGAGAACGACATGCAAAGGGGTCTCAGCAGAACCTGGACCTGGGGAAATGCTGCTTCTTCCAGCTCTTCAGATATTCCTGAAAACATCAAATGACTTTTCATTGCTGCCAGTTCAACAAGGAACAAAAAGAAAGAAGAAATAAATGAGGAATAGAAAAAATATATGACATGCAAGTCAGTCATAAACTCCCCCATCAAGGGATGAGACCCAAATAGAAAAGGGAAACACTGAAGGTATTTAGGTTTTTCAGCTAAGAAAACAATCAAAAATTAAATATAATATTTGCTGCAAAGTATTTTTTTTTGCATAAGATAAGCAAAGCACATAATCAGGTTTTCGTTATAAGATGTAGACAGACAACAGAGATAACAGAAAGGCTCATGACCGATGAATTTATTATCATATTATATTAATACATGGTGCAATGCATTATCACACACTGAATTAACCCAGGGCCAGGCATCTTTTCAGGCATCAGACACTATTTGTTTAATGGCACCATGGTTATAATTTATGTCTGTGCAGGTAGTCATAATTTACAAGATTATCACATTTCACAAGATTTTGCGGTTCTTGTGAATTGTTGGCATTGTTGTTCAAAGCCTTGTGAAAGTGAAAAATATTTTTAAATTTGTTTCCATTTTATTCTAAATTCTGAGGATTTCTCCAGGTTTTTTTTAGTCCTTTCCATGCCCATTGTTTCTCCACTGCAAACTCTTCCTTCTTGAAATGCCTCTCATTCTGCACTTCTTTGATAGAGTTTAAAGGCAAATGTCTGAGAAACTATAATTCAGTAAAGAGACAATGTCAACTATTTCAGAACTTTGGGACCAGACTAGACAAAATGATCCACCAATCAAATACTGCCCCACTCCTTCTGTATTCTACTACAGATAATAATAGTATTATTTCACCTCCATTTTTTGTTAGTTTCAGGGTGGCAACCCATCCAAAATTCAGCCCCAAATGTAGTTTTGGTTGTGTTGCTGAGAAAGCTGAAGCTTGTTTTGTAGCTTTATAACCACCTGTTAACTGGTTAATGGAGCACAATGTACAAATCCACCAAGGAGATTCTACCACAACACATACTTTAGTAATGTTGGGTTGCAATTCCCATCACTACTGCCAACATGTTGGATATGGTCCCTAGTGTGATTGTGATTACAGCAGAAACAGATTGACAGAACTATTCTATCTCTTCCTATAGTTAAACTTGCTTTGCTTTATTGTGGTTAGTAGCTATGTGTGGCCCCACAGATCAACAGTGGGTAGCAATGAGATTCCACCTACAGGCCTATTACTCAGCTTGGTTCTACGCACTTATTCCTGAGTGAGCAATCGGTCAGGGCAATACCAAGAAAGAATACAAGACTGGGCTTGCCCTCCTAGGATACTGTGGGTGTAAAATGGCATTTTTGAAGCAGTTAAACTCCAAACGTATGAAGTGTACGCTTTTTCAAGGAGCATAAGTGAGTCATTGCAGGATTTAAAAATGTGTCAATGGGATGCACATATTCACTCAACTTGCCTCGGATGCTTCAGTGCTAATTGTTGGGAGTCTTCTCCGTGTGAAGTTCAAGAAGGCCTTTGAGATTACAGAACTGTAGAATTCCTTGCTTTTTAAAAAAACCCTAAAACTTCCTGAAGTGGCAAAGTTAAGAGATTTGGAAAGCTGACCACTTATTACTAAAATGATGGCTTTTGCTGAAGAAAAGGGAGAAAAATCAACCCAGTACATCTTCTCTCCCTCACCACATTCTTTCAGTAAGGCAATTATCTCTAATTTTTTAAGCAGCAGAAAGAATGAAGCTTCTCTGAAATTGCATTAGTTAAGAAAATTAAAACATACATTTTGAAGACATAATAGTCTAAGAAATAAATGTTTTATGTCAGCCACCACAATTCAATTAGCAATGTGAGAGAAAAGCCTGAATGTTGAGTTTGGTTGGTTTAATTGGCTTTGGTTTACAGCCTAGCTCAGATACTGGATTATAGGAAGGTGGGCAATGCTCTACCTACTAATACTTTTGCTGAGTATTTTGAATGGTTGAAACATTTTTCTGTTTGAACTATTTCAGCAGGCCATACAAAAGGTTCATAATGTGGATCTACAGTTCCTTTTTGCAGCCAAGGAACTGATGCTCAGAGCGAGCAGATGCTTTAGTGCAGGGGTGTCAAACTCACAGTGTCACATGACGTGTTGCACATATTGCAATTTTTTTTGCATTGCCAGAGATGGGCTGGGCGCAGCCTCCGCATGATGCAACCAGCCCAGGGGCCAGCAGTTTGACACCCCCGCTTTAGTGTCTTACAAGGCTTTGATGGTGATTTCAATTTCCTTTTCTTAACCATTACCTTTGCTGGCCCTAACATTATAGGCCCTCCAGAGTCCATTGGAGTTGGTTGGCTAATAAATATGAATGAATGAATGAATGAATGAATGAATGAATGAATGAATGAATAAGCAATATAAACACGATACTTATTTTTTAAATAATTTTTAATAAAGTTTTACAATGCACATAAAAACTATCACAAATTAATAAAGAGTAGAAATAGTAAAGGAAGAAAAAAGCAAAAGTAAAAAAAGAATAAAAAAGAAATAGAAGCTTCAGATTTTATTTGCAGCAAAAATAAGTACAATTCAAAATTATCTTATTCTATTATTACAAAAATAAAACCACCCCTTCACTTTTTTCTATTATCCAGGGATTTTTTTTTCCTAATCATCAAAGCCACTAATCAAAAGTGCCTTTTTTCTGTTTCATTCAAAAGGTCTCTCGGGGGTTTTCAGACAACCATAAATGTAGATACTATTTTTTTTCTTTAACTGAAGAGGTGAATAATACTATCTATCTATCTATCTATCTATCTATCTATCTATCTATCTATCTATCTATCTATCTATCTATCTATCTATCTATCTATCTATCTATCCATTTATTCATTCATTTCCATATTTTTTCTCTAACCAGAGGTGAATAATACTTGATTGATTGATTGATTGATTGATTGATTGCAGTCCATCTTGTACCAAAATCTGGGCAGCTCACAACCAAAAGATATCTATCTACAATAAAAAAAATTAAAGCCGCAAATATTAAAACCAAATTAAATCAAAATATGTGGCACCATAGCTATTTTCCCCATACAACCCACAACAATGTCATCTCATTAATCTCACCCTATCCCAGTGCTTGAGAGGAGAGCCATGTCTTCTTAAGAGCTTTTCAGAAAGTTAAACACGGGGTGGGGGGGTGCCAAGTATCAGGGAGAAGAGTGTTCATAAGGAAGGGATGCCACAGAAAAGACATGCTTCCTAGGTCCCATAAGATGTCAGCATTTAAAGAGGGGTCTAGGATTTTACCCACCTTATCCAATCTGGTAGGATGGGCAGATGTCCTTAAGGGAAATGCAGTCCCACAAATAATCTGGCCCTTTGCCATAGAGAGCTTTAACTAGTACCTTGAATTGCATCCAGGAGGAAACTGAGAGCCAGTGCAGGTCAGGGGCGAAACATCGGCACCCATATCTGCGCTTGTCCCCACATTCAGGACTACAGGAAGTCCTCAATTTAGATCCGTAATGGATCCTGCCCATCATGGTTGTAAGTTGTGATGGCTGTAAAACAGGTTGGTCATATGACGTGGGATACTGCAAATGGCCATGTGATCATGGTGCCAGGCGCCAGAAGCTTTGAATGTGGATCAGCCGTAGCCCCAAGGTAGGTCCATTATAAATTTGAACAGTTGCTAAGTGACCAGACAGAAGTCAAGGACTATCTGTAACTTCCATATGGTCATATTTGGAATGATAGGAAGCTGAGATTGGTAGATGTGCTACAACCTTTATGCTTGCCTCCCATAAACTGCAATTCTGGCCTCAGGTACAGCCAAGATGCTTTTCTTGAGAATATTTGACTGTCTGTCCTAGTTGGATGCCAAAATGTCTTAAGTTAGCTGTGTGGACAATTCCATAAAATGCTAGTAGGTATAATAGTAGCAATATCTGTTACTGGGAACCTGGTACCACAGAAGTCTATGGGAGGATCAAAGGGGAGCAGATAACGAAAGCAACATCAGTCTCATAAGACAAACTCTGCCCTGTTTGGACACACTTTGTGATTGGAGCCTTCTGATATCTCTGCCTGGCATATGAGATGTTGCTGATGGACAATCCACACCATTCTTCACCTACATTTCATCAACTTCTGAAAGGCCAGTTCCCTTCTATAGCAGAGAAGCCTGATTTGTGAGCAGATCTCTCAATTGTCTATGGGAGGTTAGATCCAGCTATTTTCATTAGACATGTTAGGACCGTACCTGCTTAAAAATGATTAGGAAACTTTGGATCTTGAATATACATGGCATCTCTATACTAGTTAAAACAATTATATCCTTTTTCAGTTTTTCATATGCACCTGAAAAATTGTGGTTTTAAAATGTATTGAATGAGGTACATGCTATTAGATATGCATGTTTGTTGACCAGACAAAAATGCCAAGAGTTAAGTATTTTTAATGTATTATGAAAGATCAATATAACTTCAAAGGAATAAAGAAAAATTAAATCTAATTGGAATGTGTTCATTTCTGCAGATATGATCCTGGATTTTCTAGAAAGAACATTATCTAATAAAAGCTATATAATCTAATCCATGTTAGATTTGAAAATGGTTCTTAGGGAAACTTTTGTTAGTAAAATGTATGTATAATACTAAATGAGTTTGCTGTAAATCAAGCAATGGCAATTTAAAGTATAGTTGTATCTATATTAAAAAGCCAATAATTTAAATTATGTCTATCAAATACTTTATGTAAGTTTTCATCAGTTTAAGCTACGACTAAGAAACGATTATGGACTGGATGTTGGAAATATGGGTGCATATATGTGCATGTTAGAGACAGCCGGGGAAATCTAGTAATGTGTTGTTAATTTTTCTATCTCATTCATCAAAACTCCATTATATAATACCAATATTGAAACAAACAGTTCCATTTACCAGAAAATGCAACTTCCAAAATTCATCAATCTGGATATTGTAAGCAAATTCATGTTCATTGAGGGGGGGGGTGTCATTTTGTAATTTAAGTAAGCGCCCATATGAAATAGTGCTGAAAACTATTTGATGAAGGAAATTGTCTTCTTCAATGATAATCTGCAATTCCTGAAACATATGCTAATTGGTTCAATTAAAAAAAAAAAGACAAGGAAAAAGTTCACCAAAGCGATTTTTATTTTATAATCAACAAGGCACAAAAAATTCAGAAAACAAGAATACAAATGCAGACAAACATAGATCACACTTGTTATCCCCCTCCCCCATATCTCTTTAATACTGCACCATCACCACTACCAAAACCATTACGATCATCACCACCACCAAAAAGTTTAAAAACAAGATATTTGGCTCTATTGCCGTCAACCGATCTCTTCATTTTTAGTTTCTACAAAGAACCTATCAACTGGCTTCAAAGGGTGAAACATTTTTTTTTTAAAAAAACAACACTATCAAGTGCCTTCTGGAAGGTGAGATTATCATTCTCAGCATCTCCAATCAGCTTGCTCAAGTGGAAAAGTAACTTTAGTCCAACTCATCTGGAAGGCATTAGGTTGGGGAAGGCCGACGCAGAGCCTGTTCATGTATGCATTCAGAAAAGTGCATACTGAATTTATAGCACACACTTCTTCCTGGAAGATAAATTTGAGGTTGAGGGGAAGTGAGCTTCCAAACAGATCTCCATGTGCTTTCCAACATTATAGACTTGAGTGGAGGGTTCTGAGTATTTAAATCAAGTTCTTATTTCTATAATAGTGTACATCAAATAGAAAAGAGTTGAGTGTTGGATTCCTACATTGCACTAATCCACAATAATGTTAGCTATGATTGGTTGAATAAACTACAAATGACTGGTTTCACAGAACACACTTAGCCATTTATCTACGGTTTACAAAGTACAATGGCTGTTTTCACAGACCACACAAAGACATAAATAAGCAAATCATGTAATAATGTAAAACAATGTGTGAACACAGTTACCATACTGAGCTGCTTAGGCCTGCTTTCATAGAAATAAACATGGCTCTATTCAATATATTGCAAATTTTAAAAAACAAAACAAAAAGCAAAATAAACAGTCTATGTTTGGGGCATGAAATGATTTGTTCAATTGTGTTAAAAAAAGCGAAAATCTCATTTTTTATATCATAACTACATTAGGTCAATACAACTAAAAGGAAAAAAGATCTCTATTACATCACATTATATTGTCTTTTATTGAACAAATGATCTATTAATAGTTATGTGTGCTTATTCTCCTGTTATTACTGCTATACTTTGTGATATCACTAATATCGAGCAGTACATTTGGAAACATGGACATATATTAATGTTATTAATTCACGCAATAATGAAACTGGCCATCTGAAGTCAAATATGGTGTTTTGATCCATTAAAATGCACATTCCTATTGGAATATATTTTGTTATCAAATGGTACAATGCAATTCGAAAAACATCTGCTTTTTTAAAAAAAGCTTTCTTGCTGCAAAATAGGAACATGCACTGATGTTTCTATCATGAAGCCTTTCCCCACAAATCAAGTTAGATAATTACTAAAACATGTTTTACATTGATTCCAATTGAAGAAGACAAGGTTCACCTCACACATTAACAACTTCAACATGGTATGAGGAATGATTCTGTTTAGATCACAATCTTCAAATATGAGGAGCAATATTGCATTATGGAAGATTAACAAGAATATGCGGCACTTCCATTACCAACCACCATCACAACAAATCAAGTGTAGGCAAATTCAGCATTTTATAAACCCAACTCCGTGCCCTCCAGAAATAGTGGATTGTGATTACTAGATTGGGGAAGATTGAACAAAATCTTATTTAATTGCATTAATATAACTACAGAATTTATCTGCCCTGAATAGAAAGACCTTCTTATGCAAATCCAGATGCCATGCTGGTAGCATATACAATGTGCAGGAAGCTGGAAGAGAAATGGATGTCTCTTCATTACTGTAAACCAAATGGGGCACCATCATACATACAAATGAAGTCCTCCTTAAATAAATAATGACCCCCCCATTCTTCTTTCATACAAAACAAAATGTATCGGTATGTGATAGGCAAGATATACTACATGAATGAAGTCAACAAGATTGGTAAAGTTGATCCTATATCCTCCTCCTTTACAAGTGGAAAATCTATCCACTATTCCTCTTTTACTGATTATTGCACAGCATATAAATTCATTGGGTTGATTTTCCGCCATTATATTTATCCAAAATATTCCAACTTTTAAAGGGAAAAAGAACAATTTTAAGGAATGTTCAAAAACTGGCAACAGCATTTCAAGCGCTCTGCCAGTCTTGATCTGAATGTCCACTCAAGCAATTTCCATGGGATAAATTTTTATTTCTTCCTTCCCTGCTTAATTTATAGTATGCAACAATATTGTGTTTCTTCCTCTCCCTTTCAGTCCTAAATAGCAGACAAGAATACAGTGTAAATAAATAGACATTCCTGAAGTCTCTGAGAATGTTACACACCGAGCATAAAAATGCCTGTTATAATACAGTCAGCTCTTTTAAATGCTATATTCCTATAACATTTTATGGAATTGCTTTTTTTTTCACTTTAAAAAATAAACACGTCGAACCTGCGGTTTAAGTGTCTTACATTATATTCCCTCCCCCCACCTTTCTCTACCCATGACCCAAACTAAGTTTGTTTGTTTTTTTTTTAAAAAAATGGACTTGTAACTATTGAAAGTAGATACTGACATTTCAAGTAAAAATAATGACAGCCACCTTTACTCAACATAATACATATTGTGAAACACTTGTTTAAAAACATTACGTTACTCAAACATATAATACATTCTTAAATAACAAGGCCCCACAGTATTACTTTGTGAGCCTTTCCCACTTAGGAATCCCCTCCCTCAGCTTTGCATCCACTGCTCATGCCGCAGTTTCGCTTGTCTCTCAGCTCCTCACTTATGACTGTTCCAGTTCTTAGGCTTTGGCTATGAAATCCCTTTGTTTCAATGAGGCAACGCTGGTTATTAAGGCTTGATTTGTTTTCCATTCAAAGCTTTATTTGGAAAGAACTTTTTTCCAACAGCAGTATATCTATCTTGTATCTTCTGGCTCGGTTTTTATGACCTTCCGATCAAGGATGTTGAAAGCCGAGTGAGGAAAATCTTTCAAAATACCAAGACCTTCTGCAACAACAACAAAAGAAAATTAGAACTGTTGAAAAACAGTACAAATGGACAATATAACCAATGACTAGCATACAAAACTATGGTAGCATCTTAGTGGTAGTGGTACATTGTAGTACTGAAAAAAAAGGAAGCCTATTAAAACCACCATGGTGGAGATATTATGAGGGAAAAGGAGAAGACACCTCTATGATCAAAGGAGTCACAGCACGTTCTTAGAAGCAGTGATCCTCAAAACTTAAAAATTCAGGTCTTTGAAAGAACAAGCCCTGGTAGTGAAAACTGCAAACATCCAAACTTCTAATTCAGGGTCTTAAAATGGTTGGAAAGATTACAATGATAGCAACATTTAAAGATGATGGCTCCAAATTCCTTCATAATCAAAGGCAGCTTAAGTTGGCTTACTTTGTATAAAAAAAAACTTTTATTTATTTATCCATTCAGTTGATTTTTTTATAGTTCTCCATCTCACATATATAACTCTGGGCAACTCACAACCACCACCAAAATGCAACGAGCAAATTACAAATAAAAAACAAATAAAATATAACCATATTAAAAATATTAAACCACTCTAATCAAAAGCCAAGATAAAAATAATGCTATAAGCAAAGTTTTCTGACTTGTACCTGACCCATCACAAGACCCATCACAGACCCTCACTTGACACACCCACACCTGAAGCCCTTATAAACAAAGAATACTGACATCCCCTAAACTCTGCAGAAGATGTTACCTAGTCTGGTAACGAAATGTTCAGAAAAGTTCAAGCTCGGAAAACGAACCTTCATCTCTAAGTCAGACGTGTCAAACTTGCGATATCATGCAACATATCAGGACTGTTTTGCCATTGCCAGCACTGGGGTGGGTGCAGCTTCTGCGTGACGCGTCCAGCCCATGGGCCGGCAGTTTGACAGCCCTGCTCTAAGTTTTCTGAGCTCTAAGCCTAGCTCCAAAGCCATCGAGCGAAGCAACATTTTAACATCTATTCAGAATACAGTCGATCTTTTTACTCTCCATTAAGAGTCATTAACCCTATCTTGCTGGTACTAACTTACAAGAGTTATTTTGTGAGTGCATTTTCAATGCATGTAATGCTAAAAAAAGGTAATATTTTAAAAACAGTAGCATCGTTATTGGATTTTGAGGTATGAAGCACCAGCAGATATGGGTATCTGCTAACACTGGCAAAGGATGTCTGTATATACATTATGTTGTTTGGCACAACTGCCTACTTGGCATAAAGGAATTCAGGAACACTTCCTTCTAAGTTCACATAACATGGTCATCTGATACTGAGCATACAGTAGCTCTTAAATTTAAGGCTTTGAAATGCTTTCCTACACCTGCCAGCATTTACTTAAACAAACTGGTTGAATGGTGAGGATGTCAATTATAATATGTCTTCACTTCAAGTGGAGCCACTGATGCCAGTATGGTATGGAATCTTATAGTTCTGGAATTCCACACATTTACTGGTTAAAATGCTGGCTCTGAGTACACTAAGTATCAGTGGATATGACATTACGTAGGTAGTATAAATCAGGTACAAAACTTCATTAAGCTACACAAGATTGTTGGAAGGAGACCTCTCTTACCATCATGGATGGCAGTTATGGCAGTTGTAGTCCCAATCTAAACAAATCTACCTATCAATAGGCTAATTGTAAGCTATTTTCAACATAAATTTCCCAGAATATTCCAGATACAGTGTGATGGAAAAAATTCTTACCTGGCAATTGTGATTTTGCCTCACCACCAGCATATTGTCGGCTCAGATCATTGCAAAGGGGCTTCATTCCAGGAGCTTCTCCATCTAATGAAATGTGAGGCATGTGTCTGTTTGATAGACCTGATATACGGAGATTTAAAGGCCTTTCACCTAAAAGATATCAGCACAAGTGTAAACCACATGTTATAACAGAGATGGAACAACTCCACCTTCCAAGAGACAAGCCCATTCTAAATAGTGTCACATGAATATTATCTACACAAGTCATTACTTTCTGCTTGCTTCTTCACAATATAAGTCTTTTGATCCATATTTTTCTTTTAGCTCCAAACCACATTTTCAACCATTTCTTGATTCCATAATCATCAAAAGCATGGGACCCACAAATCACCTGAAGCACTTGGGAGTAGGATGCATGTATAAACACACAAAATAGGAACAACTGTGATTACTTTGCCTTCACAGCATTTCGAACAAATTAAAACAACTTGTTTTTCCTAAGGCAAAAGTTAGACATTGGAAAATCATTTGTGCTCTCTGAGTCCCTCTAAAAACTCTTTAAACCTCAGCAAATTTCTTTCTATACATGGAGGTATTTCTACATTGTATGATATAATACTGTTATTGTGGGGAAAATAGGAAGTAGGAATATTAGGCATGTTTGCGGTCTTGAATTATAAATAAAAAGGTGGGATGATAATAATAATAGTACCAAGGTTTGGAGCACTACTTGAATACCATTCATTGGCATTGATAAAAATCATCACCAGTCAATTGCAAAAGGCAGCTTTACTTGGAGCAGCTTACATTCTGGGACTAATCTTTAACACCATTAAATAACATCTGCCAATCCCAGGTCCTTAGGAAGGACTTGACAGGTGGATAAAAATGCCAAATCCAGTTTAACTGTTCAATCAAACCCAATAATAATAATAATGGTATCACTACTGCATCAATCTCAAAATGCTAACTGTAAAAGAAATGTATAGTGACAAATACATGCCTGGAAAAGCAACAGTACCTTGTCCATCCAGAGGATCTGGCGTCAGCCCATTGGGACTGCTTTCTTCTGAACTTTGTCTGTAAAGACCTGTAGAGAGTCGTCTTTCCAAGCCAGCTTGGTTGCAAAGAAACTCCATTTGCTTGGCCATCATCTTTTCAGGCTGAAATGAACCAGAGATGTATGCACACAGCAGAATTACTATACTGTACTGCCAGCCAGTTGCCAAACAGAAATAGCGAGCCCAAAAACAACACAGGCATGGGCAAGCACTTTAAAAGATTTACAAGTAGCAATGGAGGCAGAATCTCTACTGAGGATCTTCAAAAGCAAGAGGAATCAAGGAGTAAGCTCCAAAAGTTAGAACACTCAACCACTCTCAATCCTTCCTTTTGGCATCTCATAAATCTGTTAAAACAATGCTATTTTGCCATGTATTTAATCAGAATTAAATATTTCCAGTGACCACCTGCAGTGAATTGGTTGAATATTAGTTGACTTCCTTCTCTGTTTCTATTCTCCATTTTTACTCTGTTGGGGGGGGGGGGCTGAGGATTGAGAGAAAGTGACTAGGCCAAAGCCACCAAGTTGGCTTTGTGGTACTAGCATTCAGAGTTTCCTAGTTTTTAGCCTTGTGCTTTAACCACTACATCAAAATGGCTTTACTTTGTTGCATGTTACTTAAACTCTTCAGATTGGGGTTGGATACAAGACCTGTGAAGTTAAGAAACAGCCATAATGATAACTCTAAGTATATGCTATTGCACTAAAAAATGCTTCTGCAATGAATTTAATAATAATGATCACAAGAAGTGAAACAAAAATTGAACATCTAGAATAGCACAAAAATAAAGTAACAGAATAAAGTTACCTGCATTGAAGCTTGTTACCAAAAAATCCCAGCTACTACAAGTATTAAAAAATGTCCATATTGTAATATTAAATAAAAGCATCAGCATCTTGCAAGAAATAAGCCAACTAATGTATAGCATGACCACAGTTGTAACTGGTTACCTTGGATGCAAAATCAACAAACAGGGGAAAAAAAGTCAAGTAGTGCACCACCAAAAGATCACGTTGGTAAATATGATCAACATGCTACGGTCAGATGCAAGCAAGCTGGAACAGATGAAAGAAAAGCTGAAGAATGACCAAATATTATCCAATCAAGATAACAGAAGATAATAATAGAAGCTGAAGAAGCTTCTTGGATGAGAAGCGAAATGTCTTCAAAGGAAAACAAAAAAGTCCAGTTGCCTCATGAAAAAGCATCTTTGGGGTATCCAATCAAGAAATATCACTTAGAGACAAAATCAAGGGAGCTCTGGAAATAATAAAGCAGCAAATAACAGCCATAACTAAGGAAACCAGCAGATAGAAAAGCTCAAATTGCACATTACAGGCAGAATCTCCAATTTCAGTTGAATCAGGAATGTTTCTACTAATTCAACAATGGAGAGAGTGCAATAAACCAACCAACATCTGAAAAAGAGGAAACAATGCAGTTCTTTGCACAGCTAAGCCCAAGCAGCACAGGGACAAAAGATCAGCTCCTAATTGACAAGATGATTTTGGAAAATTTTTGACAGAAGGAAGACCAACTTAAATATAGCTTGGATTGATTTCAAGAAGATATTCAACTCTCTGCCACATGACTGGATAATCACAAGCTTAGAAGTTAACAGGAGTCAGCAGAAATATCAGAAGCTTTGTGCAAAGATAAATGGCACAATGGAAGACACAGTTGCTGATCAATGGTCATTGACTGGGAGAGGTCAGCATCAAGAAAGGAAATTTTTCGTTTCCAATATTATCGTTGTATCTTCAAAGTTTTCATTTATCTGAGTCTGGTCATTAGTTTATTCCTTTAGATCAGACCTGTCAAACTTGTGACGTCACGTGATGTATCGGAGCTTTTTTTCCATTGCCGGCAATGGGGTGGGCACAGTTTCCTGGTGACGCGTCCGGCCTGCGGGCCGACAGTTTGACATCCCTGCTTTAGATGTCAATGTTTGTGTCAGCATTCTCTAGATTTCCTTCTATTTTCTGGATTACTGGTTCCTTCTCTATAGTTGTTTTCTGAGTTTGTAGATTTAAATTAGAAAATTGTTCTTTTATCTCCTTTGTGTTATTTTTAACCTGATCTCAGGTTTGCATTAATTTCAACATGGAGAGAATTTCTTTCTGTGATTCATCAATATTTTCTTGGTAACATGGCAAACTAAGGCTCCTGGGAACAGATGTTAAAGATGGTGTTTCACTATTTAAAGCTGAGTATGAAACATCCATTTTATTTTTTTGTAAGTAGCCTTTATAAATTTATCCAACCAACTGTCCTCCCCTAAGCAGATATAAGTAAAATTCAATTTTTTTCTGTCCAGTAAGAAATATATCCTTTCTGTCCAGGGAGAAAAAAGAATCATTGAAAGTTGTTTAACAATCAAGATTTATAATCCAAAGTGTTCCATATGTTCCTTCTACAAGAAGATAAATCCACAATACAGTTCTGAAAGTCAGTTTCAAGTCTTTTTTTTTCCCAAGGAAAAGGTCTTAAAAACACTTTGAGTCCCCAAATTTTCAAGCTGTATGTATATATTAATTCCAAATAAGTCTTATAGATTTTGCCATTTTCCCCAAGTAATTAATTCATTGCTTTTCTTTTCTGAGGGAATGGGGTGGAAATTCCTTTCCCTCTTTCATCAGGGGGAGTGCTTTGGGCAGATTTTCAGGAAGAGGTCTTAAAATCATAAAGAGAGGATCAGGTCTCATCGAGTTTCATCTATGTTGTTATAAAAAGTTGCTTGGTAATGCTTGTTGTTTTCCATTGTCAGCAGCTTCGGACTGGCTACACCAGGGGTAGGCAACCTTGGCTCTTTTATGACTCGTGGACTTCAACTCCCAGAAATTCTGGGAGTTGGAGTCCACAAGTCATACAAGAGTCAAGGTTGCCTACCCCTGAACTAACGAATGCAGCTAGTCTTTCCCCCGCCAGTTTGGAGGGCTTCCTTGGATCAAATGGGAGGGCTGCCGACCCCCCCCCCCCATGATCAATGATGGTCCTATTCTTGCTTGCCGCCTCTACAGGGCTACTTTTGACCCTTTCCAGGGTTCCTCAGCAGGGTGAAACTAAACGTGAAAGATGGAGCCCCGTCTTCCTGCATTTGCATCGCCATGATGGCAAAACCGGAAAAGACATTTTACAAACTAAGGTTTCAGACCATACTGGATATCAAGGAAGGAGAGCTGATGGAATGGAAGATAAAGCTGTTAACAGAACTGTGGGGAACTGGAAAAGAAGGGAGGCAGTTTAATGAATATCAACGGCTAGTTCTTCCAAAAATACTTTAACCAAATTGTTTCTCTTGCTTCAATTAATATATACAAAAACAGGAAGAATTATTTGATGATCCAAATGCACTGACTTGGAATGTTAGTTGGCAAAGGGAGAAAGCTAGAGTAATATTGAAGGAAACCGAAGCTTTGACCCATTAGAGGGGATGCTATATTACTAATTAGATGTTTGAATGTGGTTAAGAATAGATTATTAGAAATAGAAGTATTATTATAACTAGATAGTTAGGATTTGTAATCAGAATATTATATCTTGGTATAAAAAGGAAATAAGAATATGCTAAGAACTTTGAAGAAGGGATGCTTTTGGTTGCCCAAATATTACTTGTTTTGAAATTATAAATGATTGGGATACTTTGAACATGGATGGGAAATTAAAATTGAAAAAAGCGAAAATAGGACATGGTTTAAATAAGTGGAAATTGAGTACAAATGCAATTAAGATATGCTTTGGTTAGAAAAGATATTTTAAACTGATGTTATTGACATTATTAGAAAACCGTAACAAATGTTGATATGCAATTGTATATTTGCTAACAATAATAAGAATTGTATTTGCTTTGTGCAGAAAAATGGTTATTACCAGAAGAAGAGAGGATGTACTGGTGGGTGCAATAGGGGACTTAGTTGGAAGAAGCTTACATGTGCCACAGAATCACTAATGGACTCAGTCATCACATTGCCTATTGGGCACTTGTTTGTGAAAATAGAAAATTAATAAAACGTTTATTTAAAAAAGGACTTTTTTTAAAATAAAAAGGCCACTACTGTTTGTAGTTATACTGATTCCTCTGTCAACCATACTGAACAATTCATGACCTGGCTATCAAACATCAAAAACATCTACTAGTCTATCTCACTTCCTTTACACGGATGATCCGAAACTATGAAAAAACAGTATCTGGAATGGAATTGCTGCTCAAAACTGTCCAAATATATACAGTAGTCAGTATCACAGTGGACTTTGGACTGTAGAAATGTGCCACCATTCCCATCAAGAGGAAAATGTTGAAAACTGAAGGAATTAGGATGTCCTATGGAAATAACATCAACAGTCTGGATGAAGAATATCACTACAAATACCTTGGCATTCTTCAAGCTAGCAACTGGGAGACCATGAGTTCTAGTGTTGTCTTAGGCATAAAACCAGCTGGGTGACTTTGAGCCAGTCCTTTTCTCTCAGTCCTAGGAAGCAGACAATGACAATCCACTTCTGAAAATCTTGCTAAGAAAATTGCAGGGACTTATCCAGGCAGTTGCCAGGAGTTGACAATGATTCGACAACACAAAATTAATAATAACACCCCAGACTTTAACAATTGTTGAGAAGAAAGACAAAAAAGTCTGGATGGTGTATGCTGCAGCAACGAAAGACAGCAGAAGAGAAGAGAAAGGACTAGAGAAAATAACAAAATACAAATATCTGCAAATAGAATGACTGTGACAAAAAAAAGCAAAGATAGTACTAATAGCAATAGGCACCTTGGGTGCACTCCCACAGTATCTGGAGCACCACTTGAACACCATTGGCATTGACAAAATTCCCATGAGTCAATTACAAAAGGCATTTTTACATCCTGGGACAATACCTTTAATGTTATTAAACAATAATATCTGCCTATCCCAATTCCTTGGGAAGGGCTCGATAGGTGGACAATAATGCCAAATCCAATCTAAACATCTAGCTTGCTGTGTGACCAACCATCATTATCATCATCACATGAACAAAAACAACAACGACGATGATGCAAAATGAGTTGCAACATTAAATCCCACATAAATGACAAATAAAAGTGAAGCGATAAAAACTAATTCTTGGAAAATTAAATTAGGGAGGAGAAGTCAGGAAACTTTCCTTGGAGATGTCCTAGAAATCAGGGCTGGCTGAGGAATTCTGGGAGTTGAAGTCCACAAGTCTTAAAGTTGCCAAGGTTGAGAACCCTTGTCCTAGATTTAATTATAAAAATAATAAAGGCAGGATAAAAATAAAATAAATAGACCACAACAGAGAGGTCTATACCAAAAGGAACTTTTCATTGCTAGCATTCGTTCAACCTCACCTACAAAGGCATTTGAAAAAGTGCCTTCATGTGATCTAAAGTCATAGCAATTAAATAGGAGGAAAGGAATCCTTCAAGTACAAAGCTCTAAAAGGCACTGAGGATCAAAGCAGCCCTCTGATTACACCAAGACAAGCTATCTGCAGTGACTTTCTGCAGCACCACACACAGTAGTTCTTCCAAGTAGAAATTACCAGGGCATGTATTTTTGAAGCAAACTACGGTATGCCTGTTACCTAGGAATCATGGACCTGTCAAAGGTGCTAAAAAAGCGATTCAATCCTCAGAAGCCATTTAAGACCAACAAGCAAGCATCCCACCAAATAACAACTTGATTCTTTAGAATTTGTAAGTGCATGCATGTGCAAGTGTATCCATGCACGCACTCTCAAGTCAATTTTGACTCCTTGCAATCGCCTAGCAGTTTTATTGGCAATATTTTTCAGAAGTGGTTTGCTCTTGCATCCTTCCTAGGATTGAGATAAAGTGAGTGGCCCAAGGTCATCCAGATGACCCTGTGCCTAAGGCAGGACCAAAACTCATGGTCTCTGGCCTACTGCCTTAACTACTACAACAAACCCAAAACTCTCTTGGGGAAATTATGAAAGCCAAAATCCAAAATATATTGACAATATCAGGTAATCCAATGAAAATTGTTAACTCTTCTCTATTAACTGTTGACTGTTCTCCCAGTGCTGATCAGATCGTCCTGAAAGCATCCCCTTCTCCTTTTAAAGTAAAACCCAAGTAACTACTGCTTAGACATCCCTTTTATCAGACCCAGAGCCAAGCTTACAGTATTTTTCTGAACAGTTTAAATATTCAGTTTGAAATACAAATCAAAGGCAAAGGTTAGGTATTTGGAAATCTTTGGTGGGTTTTTTTTTAAAAAAAAAATTCTAGGAATCATTCAAGAAAAACAGAGAAAAACACTGCAAGACTTACCCATAACAATGAAAATGCAAAAGACCTTTTACTCTTTAAATCTGCAAGATGCACCTGATGACAAGGAAGAAGATTTTGGGGAATGGAACATGGAGCTGTCAGGGGAAATGTTACAATTTGGGAGACAAAAGATGAGGGGAGAAACTGAGGGAGAAGGAAGGTGGAATTGCTCAAGGAACATAAATGGGTGGAATTCCCCCCTAAAAATACCCCACCTAAATTGTCTTCCTCATACCGAGCAATTTTCATAAAAATAGAAAGAAAATTCCTGGGTGATTTAATTGCCTTGGCTTGGAAAGCTACTTGGCAAAGAAAGAAAGAAAGGGAGAGTTAAGAGTTAAAAAATAGAAGATTTGACCTATTAGAGGGGGTTAATACTTATTTGAATACGATTAAAAGAATGGATGATCCTTAGATATAGACTTTTGTAATGAAAGATATGATTTAGAATTAAATAGCATTTTTTCTTTTGATGTGGGAAATATGAAAATAAGAGGACTGGCATGAATAATTTTTTAGCTATATAAATATAATATTGAGAAAATCATAACTGACAAAGATACTTTAAATATTGATGGGAAATCAAACTTGTTAACAAGAGCACAAAAACCAGGATATTGATTTATGAATTGATATTATTATTATTTGTATAATATTAGTAAAATATGACAAAGATGTTTATATCTAACCCTGTATACATCAATAGTATCAAGAATTGTGTAATGAGGGGAAAATGGAAAAAATATGGGGAAGAAAGAAGGATCAGGGAAAAAAATACTGGCTTGTGCAGTACTGAATAAATTTATATTGAAGAAGTTAATGTTAAATATGTGAACCCAGACAACATGTTGTTTACTAAGCTCTAAAGATTGTAATTCTTAAAAATTAATAAAACTTAAAAAAAAGGAAAAGGAAAAGAAAAACAGAACTAAGTCCTTTGTATAATTTTGTTCACTGTCTTGTTGGTGGTGTTAAGTAAATATGAATCTCAATTTATATAAAACATTAGAGAACACAACAGCCAAATATTAGTAGTTTTAAGCACCAAGTAGCCTGTTCAGATTAACGATCTGGATACTTAAAGAAGAGGCGGAAGGGATACATGAAGAATGGGCAAAGTCCAAGATGCGATGGGCATTCAGTCCAATATTACATGCTATAACATTAATGAGATGATGTGCAAGAAAACACCCTCTTCAAGGACCAACACAGGCCACATAGGAATCATGGTAAAAGTGGTTCCATAAACTGAACAGCATCCTATGTAATCCATTTGTTATCCATTAAAAAAATGGAATTATCTGAATCATCTATCTTGTTGGGTTTTAGCGTTCTTGCCCATGGCGATGTAAGGAGTTCCCAATCATCTGGTGAACATTTATAGTGTGGCTTTACCAAAGTGCAAAATCCATCCTCACACTTCTGAAAATCCATCAATAAGCATCATTATTTTTCTTAATAGGAGAGAAATATGCCACATTAACATAATAGTCTACATTTATTCTAAAGCGCCTAAGATTGATCTAAACCAGTACGAATTCATGACATAATTTTTCTGTTCTTTAAATAATTATTTTAATCAGATGCTGTACTTCTCTCTCTCCCCCCTCTGTGTGTGTGTGTGTGTGTGTGTGTGTGTGTATACACATGATCATGTCAAAAGGGTCATTGGATTTTAATAATTTATGTTTAAAATTCTCTACCACCACCATAGGAAAAATGACAATTCACTCATGCTTTATTTCTGGATACAATATATCCACTTTTTATTTAAAAAATAACCCCAACAATCTGTCATTCTGAAAAGTGTAGGATGACAGTTTACTTGTGAATAATAATATAGCACAAAATTTGCCCGAATAAAGAAACAAGCCTTATGGGCTATAAGGAAAATATAATTAAGAGGGCACAGAACGTGTTAGAATGTAGTCTAAATAAACAGCGCTGAGAGAATACTACATTCTAACTAATGTTATTTTTAATTACAGGAATAGTTCATCAGTTTAAAAAGAAAACAGCCAATGTCTACCTATTTAAATGAGACATACAACGTTGGAAGGAAAATGGATAGAAAACAAATACAAAGTAATGGGTCGGGGAAAAAAAATTCCAATTTCTAACCACAATCACATTAAATGTAACAAGCTAAATCAACACATCCCTGGCACCACAGAGTTTTTGCAGTTCTGCTTGTAGCATTAAATGTGGAATTCCTCACCCAAGATATTTTATTGTGTTCTAAAGATAGAAAGCAGCAACTCTGGAATTGCTCCCTGCCAGATGCTGTGAACAACTGTAATAAGACTCTGTGAGCGCTATCCTTCATGAGATCTGGAAGGCAACAGTTTTGTTCCTGATCTAAAGAATGTGAGAAACATAATATGTTTGAACTAGGAGTAATTAATTTCATGACAGCATTTGTGTAACTCTGGGTATATTAGATGATCACCTCTTCTCCCTTATCAAGATGTTGTTGGGATAATCTGTTACTAATTCATTAGTAATAAATAAATTAGAATAAAGGAATAGATAAAGTAAAGATAGGAAAGAGTGTTGACATTTTTAAACTTTTCTCCAACACCAACACTCCTGAGAATACCCCAGGCAGCTAAGAAAACAAGCCATGGATTATTGAACAAATAACCCAGAGTTTGCATTGGTGGCACAAATGACCAGGCTCCAATTATCCTACTTTGGACACATTATGTGAAGACCCAGCTCTCTAGAAAAGGCTCTAATGCTGGCAAAGAAAGAGAGGAATATGCAGAAAAGCTGATGGACAATTATAGTGGCACCACTGGAAGACCAGGTTAGGGACAGATTGTAATGGAGAAAATTTATCTTTGTGGTTGCTAGGAGTTGAAAAAACCTTGAAGGCAAATAATCAAAATAGGATACAACAATCTTCTTCCAATTTTGCTTGTTCTACTGAATTCAGCCTCTAAGATCCTCCTTCGCCTACAATGCAGGAAAATCAAGCTTTAACAACACTGCCGGTGAGCGAACACCCACATTAGGTCAAAATCTCAAACTGCATGCAGACTGAAACACCTGGCATGCTTTTCTTCTTCACAAAAGCAGCAGATCTAAGATTACTCCAGCTATTGCTAATGTCATGGACATATCCATATATTTAGGCAACACACAGTAATTTGCTGTTATCTTTTCCAGCTGTTTTATTTTTCCTTCAAATTGCTAATCTAGCTTGTGTTTCTTTTTTTTTTTTGTTTAATGGTCTCCAATTCTAGTACAAACCAAGTCCAGTCTTGCTTAGCTTTTCAAGATCAGGTTGTCTAAATGTCATCACATAGCTACCGGTAGTTATTAAGCAGTGCAGTGGCTAGTTATTTATTTCTTGTGTTCATCCATCTCTTTTTACCCAGATTATCTAACCAGCTTATCTTTGAGCGGCATGGAATGCAGATCTGTTTAAAATCATTGCTTTTCAATGGGCCCTTTATTTTCCAGATAAGAAGGTTAAGAGCTGCCATGTAATTGTTTTTTTCTGCTTATGTTGTTTTAATTGTTTGTTAATTATTTCACAAAGTACCCAAATCAGAAACCTGGAGTGGCATATATTATAAATAAACGAACGAATACACCAAGGATAGCACTAGCCCTTCCCAATTTTACCATTTACACATAATAAGGATTGTACAGCAGTAGGTTGGACATATGATCATCCTCACAATTAAATTGCAGCTGATTCATCTGAGATTGTTAGATTTGAATGGCTGAAAGAATGTGGAGGAGCAATACAAAGAAAGATCTCTGGAAACTGTGGAGTACTGCAATCACTTGACATTAAACCAGAGAGGTCTGGACGTGTAAGCACCTTGTTTTACATTTCAAAAATCCAGAAAGGAACTACAGCAGGATCAGTTCTTTCCCTTTCAATGTATTTTCATTTGGACTGGGGTGAGTATTTTTATTTTATTTTTTTATTTTATTTTACGATTTTTATACCGCCCCCCTCCCGAAGGACTCGGGGCGGTGTACAGCCCAATTAAAAACATTAAGATACAAAAGGTAAAATTATTAAAAATAAATTAAATAATTTGGCCCAATCATTTAAAAACCCAATTACCTAAAAGTAATTTGGTCCAATCATTTAAAACCAATGCTATCTTAAAACTCAATCCCCTAAAAAACAATTATGGCCTTGTTGGAACTGGAGCTACTATCCAAGGCCGGCTTGTCGAAATAAATATGTCTTTAATTCTCGACGGAAGGAACGCAATTCCGTCAACGTACGGAGTTCGGGGGGGGAGCTCGTTCCAAAGCGTTGGAGCTCCCACAGAGAAGGCCCTCCCCCTGGGGGTCGCCAGCTGACATTGTCTGGCCGATGGCACCCTGAGGAGACCGACTCTGTGGGAGCGTACAGGACGGCGGGAGGTATTTGCTGGCAGAAGGCGGTCCTGTAAATATCCGGGTCCGATGCCATGGAGCGTTTTAAAGATGGTCACTAACACCTTGAAACGCACCAGGAAGGCCACCGGCAATCAGTGCAGCTCGCGCAGGAGCGATGTTACATGGGCGCACCATGGCGCTCCGGTCACTACCCGTGGCATTCTGGGCCAGTTGAAGCCTCCGGGTGCACCTCAAGGGGAGCCCCATGTAGAGAGCATTACAATAGTCCAGCCTGGAAGTGACGAAGGCATGAGTAACTGTGCATAGCGAGTCCCGGTCTAGGAAGGGACGCAACTGGTGTACCAGGCGAACCTGATAGAACATCCTCCCGGCCACGGCCGCCAGATGGTCCTCTAAAGACAGCTGTGAATCCAGGAGGATTCCCAAATTGTGAACCCTTTCCGCGGGGGCCACTGTTTCGCCCCCAACAGACAACAAAGGAGTCAATTGACTAAACCGGGACGACGGTAGCCACAGCCACTCGGTCTTGGAAGGGTTGAGCTTGAGTCCGTTCTTCCCCATCCAGACCCGCACGGCCTCTAGGCATTGGGTCAGCACGGCAAGAGCATCGTTGGGGTGGTTCGGCGTGGAAACGTACAGCTGAGTATCATCAGCGTACAGATGGTACTCCACACCAAAACCACGGATGATCTCACCCAGCGGTTTTACATAAATGTTGAACAGTAGGGGCGAGAGGACCGACCCCTGAGGTACCCCACATACAAGGGGTCTCGGGGTCGACCTCTGACCCCCTGTCAACACAGACTGCATCCGGCCGGAGAGGAAGGAGGCGAACCACCGCAAAACAGTGCCCCATATACCTAACCCCTCCAACCGTTGCAGCATGATACCATGATCGATGGTATCAAAAGCCGCCGAGAGGTCCAATAGCACCAGAGCAGAGGAACAACCTCTGTCCCGGGCCCGCCAGAGGTCATCCACCAACGCGACCAATGCTGTTTCCATGCTGTAGCCAGGCCTGAAGCCCGACTGGTGTGGATCCAAGTATAACGATTCCTCTAGGTGTTGTGGGAACTGTCTGGCAACCACGCTCTCGACAACCTTCGCAAGAAAGCGAAGGTTGGAGACAGGACGATAATTTGATAAAACAGCTGGATCCAGGGTAGGCTTCTTAAGGAGGGGCCTCACTACCGCCTCTTTCAGGGTGGCAGGGAAGACACCCTCGCTTAAAGAAGCATTAATAATTACCTGGAACCAGCCTCATACCACCTCCCGGGATGCCAGCACCAACCAGGAGGGGCACGGGTCCAATGAACAAGTGGTCGCCCTAAGTCCCCCGAACAACCTGTCCACGTCCTCGGAAGTCACGGGGTCAAACTCAGCCCAGATAACAGTCTCAAGACCAGACTCCGTCTCTCCCACCGGACACACCCAGTTGAAATCAAAGCCTTCCCGTATCTGAGCGATTTTATCATGCAGATATTTTCCGAAATCCTCAGCTCTACCCTCTAAGGGGTCTCCTCTCACCTTTGTTATAAATGTAACAAAGAAAGAAACAGCAATTTTCTCTATATATTTATTCAGGCATGAGTTCTGTTATATTAACTATGTGTTAACCGCCAAATTAAGTTCTAATTATATGCACACACTAACACACACAAGCTGGATTGCACTTTATTTAATATTTCTGCGAAAATAAGGCTGGGATATATTCAGAAAATGAATAAGGTATAAATGGACAAGGCAGAGGAGGGAAATGGCACACTATAACAGTTTAATAAATTAATGTATGAATAAATAAAAATAGATGCCTCAAGAAGGTGCAGAAAAGTAGTATGAAAGTCTGAGAAGATTCAACCATACTCTTATTTCATACCATTACCCTTCGAATTACAGATAAATAAACACATCTAATCCACCCTGACATCAAATGACGAAAAGAAAAAAAAGAAAAAGAAAAGCCAGGAACTTTACAAATGCAAACCACATCAAAGTGTTATGAATGCATTTTATGTGAAGTTTTATCCATTTTTCATTTAACTTTTTTTCTAATCATGTTCCAGTCAGCTGGTACAAATGGTTTGTCACAACATTTGGAGGTGGTGGCGTTGATAAATTAAGATGATAAAATGAGTAGGTAATTCTACAGGCAAAAAAAGAGCCGAAGAGATGTCCCTAAATTAGAAGGCTGGATCTCAAGTGTATGTCTCTGATCTTCTCTAGCTCCCTTCCATCTGGAGTTAGGAGTCTTACGAAGGTTATTTTCAGCTATACTGATTTTCAGAGAATCCCCAAAGCCCCAAATTAACTATTTTTGTAACTATGCCTCATTGCCGCTCCATACTTAATTAAACAGAAGAAAACAGAGGCTTCTTATGATATTTGGTAGCCAAGGAACGGTCCTCCTCTCCATGCACTGCAACCTGGCTACTGGGAAGGATTGTTCTGCTATTGCAGGATGGTTTGCTTGTTTTGTGTTTGATCACTTTACCTCACCCCTGACCTTACTGAAGTCTCATGCTGCCCCCCACCCCCCAAGCCTGGAGGGTTCATGAGGCTGGAGTGAAGGGGATGCAGCGGGTAAAAATTAATGTTACCAGTTGCTATACAGCAAGGGTCCCCAACCCCCGGTCCACGGACCAGTACCGGGCCGCGGCATGCCAGCAACCGGTCCGCACAAACAAGCAAAGCCCCATCCGCGGGATGCAGGCAGCACACAAAAACACGCACCCTCTGGTACGTGGAAAAACCTCTCTCCATGGAACCGGTCCCTGGTGCCCAAAAGGTTGGGGACCTCTGCTATACAGGACAGGA
Source organism: Bothrops alternatus (assembly GCA_034064705.1). Classification (NCBI taxonomy): domain Eukaryota; kingdom Metazoa; phylum Chordata; class Lepidosauria; order Squamata; family Viperidae; genus Bothrops; species Bothrops alternatus. The sequence continues at coordinate 23,085,982 of JARGCV010000052.1, read as the reverse complement.
AGTGAGGAGTTGGGAGTCCATGGTTTCAGCTGTGAGTGTAGGTAGAACAGATGTATGATGGTGCTAAATCACTGGGGCAGGCAGAACATCTGGCAGCTGGGAATTTGGTCCATTTCCCAACTCTGAATTCCTTAAGTAATGATGAACTTAAATCTCTGCAAGAATTTGTAGGAACTGTTTCTGATTTAAAATCATGGAATCATAGGGCGGGAAGGGACCTCGGAGATCATCTAGTCCAATCCCCTGCCCATGGCAGAATTTACAGAAAGGGTTAGATTTTAAGGCACTTTCAGGGTTTTTTTTTGCAACAGCATGTGCTACAGAAATTGACAGTGCTGGACAGGAATTACAGACAAAGTTTCGATATGACACAATTTTGAAGTAGAGCTTCTGTGGGTGTTAGAACTCTAGCATTCCAGATTTTGAAAAAAAAAAATTCTCCACCAAAAAAGATTCCTCAAATTATTCACTACTTCTATAAAGATACCAGCAAGTAAATTATTTTTATTTAATAAGTTTATACTTAATGGTATACTGCAATAGTGATTACAGGTAGTTTTCTGTTAATTGGGACTGCCAATTCTATCACTAAGTGACATGGTCGTAAAGCAGGACATTAGGTGACCATGCCAACTTCTGACAGCAGTTCCAGTTGCGATGGGTTAGGCCCAACATCACACGATTGCCGTTTGCAGCCTCCTGCCGGTTTCCCCATTGGCTTCGCTTGTCAGAAGCCAGCAGTGAAGGTCACAAATGGTGATAATTTGACTGAAGGACACTGTGACCACTATAACTGCGAGCAGGTTGTTAAGCCCTGGAATTGCGATCACGTTACCGCAGGATTGCTACAATGGCCATTTCAAGGACCAACCATAAGTCTCCTCATTCAGTGTCATCATAACTTCAAAGGGTCACTGAATGAATGGTCATTAACTGAGGAACACCTGTCTTTTTTTCCCTTTTTGATCCCACTGCAGACTTTTCCATCACAAGAAAACAGCTAATGAGCCAGTCCTCATTTGCACATATGACAATTTACGGAGACTCATTTTAATAAACCAGAAAAGAATCTGGTAGTAGCTAACTTCTTCGGGAGGCACTGTGAGCTACAGCACGTGAAAGCTTCTGCCTTTTAACCAAATGTGTTAATTAGAAAAAGTAATACCAAACTCCCTCAGGGTTTTTTTTTTTTTTTTGCCACTGCAGACTAAAATGGTTCTTCTCCTACAATGTCTGTTTTAATAGGTTTCCTTTTTCTCCAAATGTAACATTAAAGGCATTTTAAACATTCCCTTGGCTTCAGTAGATAGATTCCTCCCCCATCTTTCAATTTAGAAGTCATAACTGATCATCTTTCTAAAAAGACAGAATAATTTCATGAGTTATATGCTCACATTAGGAATAATAGCCCCTGGGCAGACTTTCAGGATTTTTTTTTTTTAAACTGTAGGATTAGGGAATAATAGGGATGCGCAAAGATCAAACTCTTCTGTTTTAAGTTGAAAGCAGCTGTTACTATTTTATCAGAAATGGCCTGAAATGCCATTATGACCACACGGTAGGTGTTCTGAGTCAAAAAAGCCCTGAGTTATTTTAAACTTGAATTGCTTTGAATTTGAAATCTTTTGCAGAATGTGACAAGAATATCCTGTTAAAGAAAGAAGTGTCCTATTAAGGAACGAATGTTACAGGTAATCATCAACTTACATCCATTCGTTTAGTGACTGTTCAAAGTTATAACAAATAATTATGACACATGACCACTACAGCATCCCCATGGTCACATGATCAAAATTCAGGCAGCCTGGCAACTGGCATGTATTTATGACCATGTAATCACCAGCTGGCTTCCAACAAGCAGAGTCAATGGGAGAAGCTGGATTCACTTAACAACGGCGTGATTCATTTAAGAACTGCAGTGATTTGCTTAATAACTGTGGCAAAAAAGGTTGTAAAATGGGACGCAACTGACTTAACCTAGTAACGAAAACTTTGGGCTCAACTGCAGTTGTAAGTCAGCAAGACTACCTGTAACCGGATGCCCAGTGGCACATTATTTGTTTACCTGGGAACCAAGCGCTGCTAGATCTTCACACTTCCCTTTTGACAATGCTTGCTGTAGTTTAACTGGATCTTCTTGGTAAAAACTCTGGATGGCATCTTGGAAATCAGGAAAGCCAACCTATCAGCATGGAAGATGGAGAAAAGAAGCAATTAATACCGCAGAATTTTTCTACTTTCTACAGAAAAAATAGTTACCTATATTAGCTCTACTTAATAAGGGAAAAAAAAATACCTCTTCGATCAATACTGACAATGATGGGGAACCTGGATGGCCAATGAACTGGAGAAACTGTGCTTTCTCACAGTTATAGAATAACAGAATAACTGAGAAGGGACCTTGGAGGTCTTCTAGTCCAACCCCCTGCTCATATATCATTTCAGACAAATTACTGTCCAGTCTCTTCTTAAAAACCTCCAGTGATGGAGCACCCACAACTTCTGTAGGCAGATTGTTCCACTGATTAATTGTTTTATCAGGAAATTTCTCCTTAGTTCTTGGTTAGTTCTCTCCTAAATTAATTTCCATCCACTGTTTTTTGTCTTGTCTTCTGGTGCTTTGGAAAATACACACACACACACACACACACACACAAACACACTTGTGGCAGGCCCTTAGATAATAGAACACTGCTATCATATCACCCTTAACCCTTCTTTTCATTAAACTAGACTGTTATAGCATCTGCATTTGCAGTTTTTTTTTTTTGCAAAATCCAAATGATTATAAACACAATTTTAAAAGGTTCAATTTAGATACACAGTATGACTCTAAAAAAAGAGTCTCACAAATTATGGATAATTTTCAGAGAACCTAATACCAAGCAATAAAAACGTTAAGATCATCTGAGTTGTAAAGTTTACAAGATGGAGGGAGCAGAGAGGGAGGAAGAGAGAGAAAAAAAAGACTATGATTGGCAATCCTAACAAGTTGTTGGAAAGGTTAAAATAATGAGATGTCTTCTAGCTAGCTCTTTCTCCTTAACCTTTTTGAGAGGCACACAATAGCCCCACAGACATACATTTATACCTGAACAATGCAGAAAGAGCAGAGCACATTTCTGAAAACCCTAGGGAAACTACACAAGGTGAAACAAGCATACCAATTAAGCTAAAAGCAAAAGTGAATGAACTAAAAACTCTTTCTTCAGGGCTGTAAGTAAACTAGTAAGAGCCTAGAGGGGAGGGAAAAAAAAACCTGTGGCTTCTTTCTACCAAGCCAAGTAGCCTTTCAAAACATGATCTGATTGTTGGAATTTCAAGAAGGGCCTTGAAACAGCAATAATGAGCCTCTTCAAACGGACACCAAGTACAACTCTCAAGTGAATAGTAGGCTGATTATCTCTTGTAGTATTGCACTTGTGGTGATGATGCCATTGACACCAACTGGTGTAACACCCAATATGTTCTCAGCTCTTGGCCATCTGTGGTGCCTTTCAAGGCTTCAGTTCATTCTATAGACCTGTGGTGGCGAACCTATGGCACAGGTGCCAGAGGCGACACACAGAGCCCTCTCTGTGGGCATGCGCGCCGTCACCCCAGTCTTAGGCCTTCAGCTGGGTTTTATAAAACCTTTTCACTTTAGGCCTCCGCCGCCATGTGCAAAAAAAAAAACAAAGGTTCAATCAATCAGTCAATTTCAACTTCTCATGGGAAAAAAAAGATCTTGCAAAGTTGGAATTGATTGATTGAACTTTTTAGTCCCACCCCAGTCTGCCGTTACCACCGCAGCCATGCCCACTCAATGGGCCACACCCACCCAATTGGCCACACCCATCCGGCACCCGACCATACATAAGTGAGTTTTGGGTTGCAGTTTGGGCACTCAGTCTCTAAAAGGTTCGCCATCATTGGCCTAGGACTGGGGCGATGGCGCATGTGCCCACAGAGAGGGCTTTGTGTTCCACCTGTGGCACACATGCCATAGGTTAGCCACCACAGGTCTATAGAATGAACTGAAGCCTTGAAAGGCACCACAGATGGCCAAGAGCCTGGAAACAATGAAACTTCAAACAAGGGTCCAAACCAAACAATGCACAGAGCAACTTGGAACAGAGTCAAGAGCAGGAAATGGACTTGTGAAGAAAAACAGCCAAGTGCTTTGGCAGGAGGTGTAAATTGGCAAAGAGGAGGTCTATTTTGGAGGGCAGAGAAAAAAAATATAGAAAATTGCTAGAACTAAAAATAGATAACATCCCTGCAAATCCTTAAAGTGGCACAGAAGAAAATTTCTGCTAGGCTCTATTCTACACTCACTGAATCAGGTTCAAAAACCTTGTAACTAAAGCAATGTTTCAAACTCTGTCCCTAAACCCCTCAACCCTAAAAGGGTGTGAAAGGAGCTATCATCTGAAAATTAAGTTTCTAATTTGGCTCTTAAAATACTTTTTCGTCCAACTTAATTCAAAGAGGCCACTGTGTTTTTCCCTCTTAATTAAATGAAGAATGATTAAAAATAAAAGACCAGCATAATTTTAACATCAAATAATTACAGGCATCATTGTAAAATGTGGACTACATAGTAATTCTGCTCTCAACTATTTTCCTAAATTTTTAGATCATAATTCATCTGTAAACTTCACTGCATTTTTTCTGTTCAAAATATCAAATGCCTCAAGCAGGAGTGTTTCAAATTGCTCCAGTCCAATAGAAATGGTGACCGTTCATAGCAAATGGCTAATGGCACTAAACTATAAATATGGTTTTCTTTGTTTTGTACATGTGCATCACAATTTAAGACCTGCCTATGAACCTTTCTCCTTGTTGGGGCTTAATGATCTGGCCTGTGAAAATGCGCATACATACTCTACTTCCTTCCAACTTGGCTCTTCTAACAGCGATTTCTTAGAGCAGATGTTCTCAGTTCCACAGGCGTTTTTCTTCCCCCTCTGCTTACCCTACTCCTGCTACACATACACACCAGATTGCAGGGCTTCTGGGTTGTTGCTTTTTAAAAAAAATCTTCAGGGAGCAAAAGAAATCCCACACTCTCCCTTTGCAACCTCGCTTGACAGTGGTGTGGGCAGGCTCGTACCTTCTTTCTTCCTCTTTCTCCCACCCCATCTAAAGCTGACATTAATGCTGAACTTCTCTCCTGCTCCCCCACCCCACTTCTCCATTTCCCTGTAGGCCTCTTATTCTCACTGAGCTTTTCAAGCACTGAACTTTGCATCAGACTCCCCCCTCCGCCGCAGCTAGCTGTTTTCATAATGCCTTTGTACCACTGGTCCATAGGAGGGCAAGCATGCAGAATTCCCCACCCCCTCAAAGCATGCTTACACACGCACACACCTTTCCACTTCTTCCCAGCTGCCAACACTAAATTTGGAAAGGAAACCTCTCCCCACACAGCAGATACACAAGCAAATAAAAATGGATCACAGTAACCCTGCCTTCATTGCATGGCCAATAACTCCCTCGGCTTCCTCCTAACGTCCCCACCCCAACAGCCTGCATACAGGTGAGGATGTTGGTGGGAGGTGTTCCCTGTTCATGTGTGGCAAAAATAGGGGACACTTCCAAAAGACAAGCAGCCGGCCCCCCCTTGAGAAAGTAGCTGCTTGGAAGAAAAGGGACAGCTTTTGTGTAGAATGCAAGCCCCGACAGTGACTCCCACTCATTGAGTCAGACTCTCCTTCCTTGCATTCCTTCATCCACCCCCTCTGCACCCAGGGTTTGTTGTTTTACCAGATTCCCACCCCCTCTTTTCTCCCTGCATGCCTTCCTCCTACGCCCCACCTCCCTACCCACTCTTCCTGGCCAACAAAAAGAGAGGCATCGCAAGCAGGAAGTAGGAGTAATTGGACATAATTGGTGAGCTCCCACTGGATTTATTGAACCTTTGCCAGATTTATATTGGTGGCTGGCTGAAGTTCAGCATTGGGAGGTTTTCCTACACAGTTCTGTTAAGGCATCTTACTCTTGAACTGTGTGTGTATGTGTATACATGTGGGTTATTATAGTGAAAAATAATTTCACATTGCGCCTCAGGCATTCGTTCCCAAGAGGTATTAAAATGCCACGGCAAGATCAAAACGGCAACATTTTACACCCACCAACATGGAAAAGCAGAGAGCAGAATCAGAAGTGGTCAGAGCCTAGATTCCGAGTTTCACACTTCTTTCCTAAAGAAAAGATTTCCTGAAGGCAGAGAAAAATAGCTCAGCACATATCAAGCAGCTAGCTATATACACTTCCCAGAACATAAATGTTTAAAAAGACACCTGCCACAGAAATGCCCAAGTTACCAGTTCTCAGTGAGAAATGTGTCCTTTTTCTTTCTTTTTTGGGGGGGGGGGTTTATCCTTAAAAACAGAAAATAAGCCACTTGGTTTTAACCACTGCTAATCAAAAGCTAAGGTGAACGCAGACTTTAAACATCTTTATATTAGACAGCTATGCTTAAGAGCATGGAATAAATATAAAACTAGGTTTTGCCCAAAAACACTTTGTGGCTTTCAATGCAAGAAGCCTTTGATGAATATAAATGGATAATTTACCATGATGCACTATCATTTTCTCAGCAGGACTGTAAACTGAAATCAGATCTGATAACAGAAGAATGCCAATGGGTTTCTAATGTACAATCCAGAAAGGTTTAACATGGATAAGAAACTTTATGGTTTTAAACAAAGTAAGACTGAGTTTGAAATAGAATTATGTACTAACGAAAATCATGTTGTTAAATTGTATACTTTTTGGAAATATGGGACAGAAGAAGTAGTGAACGAATGTACAATAAAATGGGATAAAATCTTTGGCTATAATGTACAAGTGGATCAATGGAAATGTTGGTATTTGTCACCAGAAAATCTTGTCTAGAATATATAAAAATATTTTTGAATCTTTGCTGGAAATGCAAACAACATGAAGGGACATTTTACCATGTTTGGTGTACATGCAAAAAAGCTAAAAAAAAATTGGATACAAATACAAACATTAATCCAGACTATTTTGAAGGTTAAAGTTCAACTGAAACCAGAGATTTTTCTCTTGGGATTACTGTAGAAAAAAGTTAGGGAACTTATTTTTTTATATACGATAATCATAGCAAGATTGATGAATACTCAAATGTAGAAAAGTTCAACAATACCCACAATGGAACAATAATTAGTGAAGAAGATAGAACTGGCAGAGATGGCTCAATTAATCTATATTTATGTCTGCCTGGAAAATCCTTGTAGTCTTTACGCATGAACCAGAAAAAAAAAATGCACTCATGATCTGTGATTTTGATGATCAGAAAAAAAAATGAATAGAAAACGTGAGCTTTACATAGAGTAATTGTACTATATTTGCTGCAGAAGAAATCAGAAGCGTCTTCCTATTTCTTTTGGTTCTGTTGCTCTGCATTTTCTTTTCCCTTTCTTCCTTTATTAGCTTGTGTTCATTTTTATGTTCCTTGTAAAGCTTTTAATAAAATTTATATTTAAAAAGTAGAAGAAGTGGGAGTTATGCATCTCTTTCTTAGTAAGAAGAATCCATGATGTTGTCAGTGCAGCAAAAGTAGATATAGATTTATTATTAAAAATGGCAAAGCTTAGGAAGTCCTTTGCAGTGCATGGGTGGAGAGGAAAGTCCCCCCAAAAGAGAGGAGACTGCACTTTAGCTGGATCCATTTGAATTTCTTCCAAGAAAAGATGATATCCCAATAGACCAGCGTGGGCAGGAAAAAGGCATACTTCTTTAACTCAGCCTAGCTTGAAGTCACAAAGGCACACAAGGAGTGCCCAAACTTGTTTAGTGCAGAGATCGGCTTAGAATTAATGAGAAATAGTAAAATAAAATTTCATAAATTGCATGAAATTGAGGGACTAATTCCTGATCTGAATAACATTACCATGTACCTAAACATTTCTTAACAAAAGCCACCCAATATATAAAGCTACCCAATATATAAAGCAATCCAATATAGTGCCTTCTCTAGGTCCCGTCAGCCAGACAGTGTCGCCTGGCGGGGCCTAGGGGAAGAGCCTTCTCTGTTGTGGCCCCGGCCCTCTGGAATCAACTCCCCCCGGAGATCCGTACTGCCCCCACCCTCTCCGCCTTTCGCAAATTATTGAAGACACATCTTTGCTGACAGGCCTGGGGCAGTTAACACCTTGCCCCAGCCAGTGTATGTTTGTTTGCATGTCTGTCTTTGGATGATTGGTTTTTTAATTAAGGGGTTTTACAATGTATTTTAATGCCAGATTTCTTCATGTGAGTATCCATGTTGTAAGCCGCCCTGAGTTCTTGGAATAGGGCGACATAGAAATCTAAATAAATAAATAAATAAATAAATACGCCCTCCCTTGTATGAATTAGATTGTAATATTCCTTGAGATTTAATGAGATAAATATGCATGTCTTTGGCACCCATTGCAAGAGCTCCAAAACCAGGGTTAGAGAATCCTAACGAGGACAGTAATAATGGACTACTTTTCTCTTAAAAAAAAAACAAAAAACAAGGCAGAAGCACTGGTCAGGGACAAAGAGAAAAATTTATGGGAGGCCAAGTCTTCATGTCTTCTTCTCCAAACACATTGTAAACCATCCGAAATCACTTTGCAAGGGAGATGGGCAACATAATTTAATAAACAAATAAATAGCCCATATATTTCACACTGAAAGTAGAGTTCATATTTTACTGCAGTGTGATAAACCTAAAGCCCTAAGGCTGTGAGGTTTGCATGTCAATTCAAATGTTGTATTATCCCACGAGTATCCAGATTGTGAATATGAAGCCTATCCACTCCAAAGACTATTGGAAAATGACAAAGAAAAGCTAAATAAATTTGTTGGGACTCCTGACAATTGCTGATGAGGGTAAGAGGGAAAACTTCAGAGTAGTCTCAAACCCAAAGAGGAGTTTAGATGAGATAAGAGAAGAAAGCATGTTTGATTGTATTAGATTTAGTGAAACGTGCCCCGTTCTATTTGGACTCACAGTTGTATTTAGTAACAAGAATGATTAAATATTGACATGAGACTTTGCATACTGTAGCTGGGTTCCATTTAATTTCTGGGTGCCTTTGAACTCCTGGAAGTAGGGACAAACTTTTTTTTTATCAATTAGCCAAATCTGGAGCATATGGGGTGTCTTCTTTCAAAATGTACCCCTTTCTGTCAGCTCTACTAGGTGGTCTAGATCCAGGAAATTAATTCCACAGGAGGTTAAAACAATTTGTTAAATCTTTTTGTACTGCACCTCCTCATTACACTATTATCCATATGTTGTGGATTTAACACATGTTTTCCCCCACCCCGTTACTTTGGTAGCAGAGCTTGCTTATCTACATCAAGGTCATCTTTCTTACTTTCTGCATTTCTCGATAAGAATGTGGTTTCATTGATACTTTAGAAAAGGAAAATCATGGTCCAGGAAATAGACTCTTATTTATTTATTTGGGTTTGTATGCCGCTCCTCTCCAGGAAGCTGCTCCAGCTAAACCTGTGGATAATCAGCTTTAGGAGACACAAGCCAGTCTGTGTTTGAGCCTGCTCCAGTATCAGAATAGCTGGAGTACTCAGATGATGAGCATACCTGGCTGAGGAATTCTGGGAGTTGAAGTCCACAAGTCATAAAAGGACCAAATTTGAAGACCCCTGCCCTAAGCCCTCGAACTCAGTGACAGAGTAGAGAGGAGAACAAAGATTATTATTATTATTATTATTATTATTATTATTATTAATTTAATGTCTATGCTTTGAAATTAGTTACACCTTTGCCAAGCAAGGAGTAACTAATCTTATGAAAGTCAGCTGGTTGCAGACTGATTTAAGAGGCAGCCTTAACCCATATTTCCTCTATTGGAAAGAACTATCTGATCTCCTGTTCTGGCATGTCATTCTTGTGAATTCAGTTTACAAACCCTGAAACTCTCATTCTTAGACTGGGTGACAATCTTGACTTCATGTCTGCCTGTTCTTGTTGAAAGCAAAACTACCTAGGGAAGCTTTCTTTCCCAAAAACTCTGTTTTGATGTATACATTTTTTCCCCTGTCTGCCACTTATCTACTCAGCCTTGAGTAAATTGCTATTCTTAACTAGCAACCCATCTCTCTCTCTCTGTGTGTGTAGGTGTGTGTGGCATTTGCAACAGGACAGGGAAAGTTTAACATGGCCCTGATGCAAATTGGCCAAATTCTTAATATAAATACAGGATTTGTGCACACTGCTGTAACTTTTCTCTAACAGATATGTAGGCTCAACTTCTAATGAGTGGGAGGAGGCAAGTGAAAAGGGCAATGATATTCCTGGTGTCTTCCCTTCCCACCCATATTCTGGTACAATTTTTTCACTGATATCTGAGCAGACCTGAAGTCAAAATCCCTGGGAGATCTCACAAACTATTTTTTTTTCATATTTCATCTGATATCCTACTTTAAATACCATATTCCATAGGGCACAAATTTCTCAGCCGCCTATCTTACCCTAAGATAACTCTGGGCAGCTTACAAACATAAAAAAAACCACATCTACATTAAAACCTGAATAAATTAAAACCAAAGATTAAAATCAAGGACACGTGGGGAGGGTGGGGGCAGATTGGGGGGAGATGGGATCGCTTGTTACTCGATCAACAATTAATAGGTGTTTTTTGCTGGAGACCAGCCAAAAAATGTCACAAATTGCAGTCATGTAACTACAGGGACCCTACAAATGTCTGTAAAGATGAGCAAGTTGCCAGACATCCAAAATGCAATTAACTGCAGTATTGGTGTGTATATGTGCAGCCATCATATTGCTAAAAAGGGTTGTAAAGAGCTCTGGGGAGGTCTCTCGTAACTTTGAACAGTTATTAAGTGACCCATTGTAAATTGAAAACTACCAGTATTTATTCTATGTTTCTGTAGCAATTCTCTCTGGCCTGAGAATTAGCGATTCCCGCCTTACCAGTTTCAATCCTAATATTAATAATTTTAGCAGTAAGAAAAAAAATGCATTTAAAGCATTATATTTAACCCTGCAAAATTCAAATACTAGAGGGGAGGAGATGGGGGATGTATCTGAATTAACACATGTGGCCAGCTGCCAGGCATCCAGAAGCCTGAAAAACTGACGCATGTCTACTCGGATCTATTTCAAGCTTGTATAAATAATTATAAGCTGTTAAAAACATGAGTCAAAATGCATCCAGCAAAACTGAAATTGAATATATGTGAGGTGATATACTGATGTGACTGGCAACATTTGTTATTTGTGACTGTAAAAAATATACAAAAAAAGGAACACTGGAAATATATTTGGAAAGAAATGTGGTACATAGCACTACTAAAAACTGTGCTTAGATAGATAAATCTTATATTTAAGACTTTCTATTCAGTGCAATATTGGAGTAAGTCTTTAAAGCGAGTACAAAAATGAAGAAAACTTTCAAAATGAGAACAATCAGCGGAACAGCTTGCCTCTGGAAGTTGTGAGTGCTCCATCACTGAAGACTGGACAGAATTTCAAGGAAAGACTGGACAAACTTTTGTCCAGAATGACATAGGATCTCCTGCTCTCGTCAGGGGATTGGACTAAAAGACCTCCAAGATCCCTTCCAACTCTGATATTGTTGAAAAATCATCATTAGTTTGATAGAAATAAGTAAGTTTTAACTATAATCTCTCTTCACCCCAACTCCTTCTTTTAGCCCATTTTTTTTAAATCTACCGAGAGCAAAGCTATCAAATTAAAATATACCTTCCTAAAAAGCAAGAACAGAACAAAAAATGCTGAACCTACTTCCTATTAATTTTAATTAGAAGGGGCGTTTGTCTTACCTGAACGCCTTTTCTCAGCATGAAGAATAGAGAATCCACGAATGGGTTAAAGAAGTCCTCTAGCCCAATCAGACCAAATCAATCAAGTTGCCACGCCCCTGCTAGACTGGACCTTGCCCCAGTTTCGAAAAGGGCGAAGCTGAAAACTGTGTGACATGTTGGCTCCCAGCTACTGACACTGACCTGACTGTGAATATCAAAAAGGGGAGGGGGTGGATTCTCCATTCTTCATGCTGAGAAAAGGTGTTCAGGTAAGACAACACCCCTTCTCCAGCATGGAAAAGAATGGAGAATCCACGAATGGGACATACCAAAACCCATGTGACCCTACAGGTGGGAAACAGGCTGATCAAGTGTCGACGCTGACTGAACCACCTGCTGTAAAACACGTCGGCCGAAGGAGGCGTCTGCAGATGCAAATTTATCAAGCCTGTAATGACGGATAAAGGGGGAAGGCGAAGACCACGTCACTGCCCTACAAATGTCAACAATAGAAGCCTGAGTGTGCCACGCAGCCGATGTAGAGGTGCTGCATGTGGAGTGCGCTGTCAGGCGTCTTGGAACAGGCAGGGAGCGTACCCGATATGACTCCGCAATGCAGGCCTTGATCCACCCGGCAATAGTAGAGGAAGAGACCTTCTGACCTTTAGAAGCCGAATGGAAAGATACAAAAAGCACCTTCGATCTACGAAAGGCAGCTGTCCATTTAATATAATATCGCAGGACCCTGCAGACATCTAGAGTATGCCATTGCCTCTCTAAGTCGTGTGATGCGTTAGGACAAAATTCTGGTAATACAACCTCCTGTGCCCTATGGAATATGGTATTAACCTTGGGGATGAACGAGGGGTCCAACCGTAGGACCACTCTGTCCTGATGAAAGGCGCATAAGTCTTCCCTCATGGAAAGAGTTGCTAATTCCGAGACGCGCCTAGCCGATGTCACTGTTATTAAGAAGGCCACTTTAAGGGACAAGTGTCGCAGAGTGCAAGATCTAATGGGTTCAAAAGGAGTTCCTGTAAGAGCCTGTAGAACACGTGGTAACTCCCAAGTGGGGTAATGATGGACTACAGGAGGCTTACTGTTTGTAACCCCCTTGATAAAGGATTGAACCCTCGGGTGTTGAGACAACGGTGCGGAATTGGTACAGGTGAAAACCGTGGAGAGAGCCGCCACCTGTTTACGGATAGTGTTGGGTGCTAGGCCCTTGTCCACGCCTTCCAAGAGATATTTGAGTATCCTCGGAATAGTAACAGAAGATATGGACAAACTATTTTGGTCACACCAGTGACAGAAGTTCCACCAGGTGGCATCGTAGATCCGATTTGTCGCCGGCCGCCAAGAGGCCTGGATCATTGAGATCATTCTTGAGGAGTATGAACCACGTGACAGGAACTGGCGTTCAGATGCCAGGCAGTCAACTGGAGCCACTGCGGGTCTAGGTGTCGTATGATCCCCTGTAGTAGGGTTATCCGCCCTGGAGGAATCCTCCACGGAGGAGCTACAGCGAGGCTCACGAGATCCGTGAACCATGGTCACCTCGGCCAGTGTGGGGCCACAAATATCAGCTCCGCTTCTTCCTGTAATAGTTTTCTGATGACCGCCTGAATCAGGGGAAACGGTGGGAAGGCGTATAGCAGTCCCCCAGGCCAAGGGCTGTGGAGAGCGTCTACTCCCTCCGACCCCTGGGAGGGGAAATGGGAGAACTGTGGTACCTGAGCGTTCACCAGGGAGGCGAATAGGTCGACACTCGGTTGACCGAACTGCTGCGCAATCTCTCTGAAGAGACGTGGATGCAGACTCCATTCTGAATGGTCTACTGTACAGCAACTCAGATAAGCCGCTTGCCGGTTTGCCTCCTGAGATGTGCTCCACCTTCAGGGAAAGAAGATTCCGCTCTGCCCATGATCCCAGTAACCGGGCCTCGGACATCAGTGCCCGCGATCAAATACCGCCCTGCCAGTTTACATGGGCCTTTGTCGCCACATTGTCCGTCAGGACCAACACATGTCACCCCACAATCGTTCTGCGGAAGTGGCAAAGTGCCAGGCGTATAGCCCTGAGTTCCAGCCAGTTGATGTTTTGTCTGAGGTCTCGCTGGGACCACCGGCCCTGGGCAAATTGAAGTTGGAGGTGTGCCCCCCAGCCGAATAGACTGGCGTCTGTGGGCAAGGTCACACGAACGGGCTCTCTGAAAAGGGACCCCTTGGACAAAGCTAGGGAGAACCACCAGAGAAGGGCTATGAGCGTCTGTGCTGGAACTCTTACCCTCTGGGGAAAGGAGCTTATGCCCCGCCTTTGGTAGGGAAGTAAGAACCACTGGAGCTGTCTTGTGTGAAGTCTGGCCCAAGGGACTATGGCAATGCAGGAAATTAGTTTCCCCAACAGTTGGGAGAGCAGGGCTAGGGTCACCCATTATTCCCTGCGGACCTTGATGACCAGAGTACGGATACTGACTTGGCGCTCCTGCAGTAGGAATACTTGACAAAGGGTTGTGTCTATTATAGCGCCTAAATGCAACAGGCGAGTGGCTGGAATCAAGTGGCTCTTTTGAAAATTGATTAAGAAACCATGACCTTGAAGCGTCCCTATGGTTAGCTCCAGGTCTGTCAGTGTGTTTGGTGCAGAGGACTAGATTAGGATGTCGTCCAAGTAGCACTGAATGCGAATTGAGACCAACCTGAGATGTGCGGCTAGTGAAAACCCTGGGGGCGGATGATAGGCCGAACGGGAGAGCCTTATATTGGAAGTGATGGTTGGAGTACCTGAACCTGAGGAATTTTCTGTGATTTGGGTGAATGGGGATGTGAAGGTATGCCTCTGTAAGGTCTACTGGTGTCAGGAAGTCCCCCTGCCTTACACTGGCCAAGATGGATTGAAGTGTCTACATCTTGAACCTGCAATACGACAGATCTGAGTTTAGAACCTTGAGGTCCAGTATCACCCTCCATCCCCCTGAAGATTTCGGTACTACGAATAGGATGGAATAAAACCCCTGCCCCAGTTGGTCCGATGGTACCTGCTCTATGGCCTCTATGCTTAAGAGATGTTGAATGGCTTCCCACATGAGGCCCTTTTTTACGAGATTCCGCGACTGGGGACAGGTAATGTAGCATCGAGGGGGAGTTGTCACGAATTCCAGGGATAAGCCATCCCTGATTGTGGTGAGCACCCAAGCGTCCGTGGTGGTGTCCTCCCATTTGCGAATGTAAGAAGTCAGTCTGCCGCCTATGGGAGGGGTCTATCCCAAGTCACCTTGAGCTACGGAATGGGCGACCTCCTCTGCCTCAAAAAGGACGTTTGTTCAGGACCTGCTGTCTGGGTCTGTCTCTGTAACCGGACCAGTCCGATCTTTTGGACAGATGGTAAAGTACCCTTCTCTTTTCCCTGTTTTCCACCAAGTAGGGAGTGAGAGCCTCACCAAAGAGGCGACCGCTCTGGTAAAGGGCCATGGCCACCCTCCATTTGTGCTTGGTGTCAGCACGCCAATTCCTAAGCCAGAATAATATACGGGTGGCGATGTTGGCAGCTATGGCACGGGCACAGAACCTAGCCACTTAGAGGGATACGTCTGTCATGTATTCCAAGGCTGCCCGCAACTTGGTCACATCCTGGTGTACCCTTACCTCCTCTAGGGAGATTCTGGACTGACGTTCACGTAGCCAGATCAGAGATCCTGGCGAAAAAGGAATTCGATGTGGAAGCTCTTACTGCCCACGCCGAGGCCTGGTGTGTCCTACGGAAAGAAACCTCTGATTTTTTGTCCTCGGCCTTCAGTGCCTCCAACATGTCGCCTGGAATCTTGGATTCTGAAAGGATGGGAATAAGGGACTCGTTTATTCCCAGAAACTCCAACGCCTCATTCAGGGTCGAAACCGTATCAATGAGTTTACGGTCAATCCCCCCAAGGGCGGAAAAGGTGCCTGGGGAGCCCCACTGATCCCGCACCGATTTCAGAAACATGGGAGGACAAGGAATCTGTTGATGTTTCACTACAGGTTCCGAGAACAGCCGGCTGGTAACATGACCGGGTGTCTGATCGGGGACCGGAGTCTTTTCCGGTTCGATCTTCCCTGTGGTGCAGGCCTTACATAAGAGAGAAGAGAAAGAAATAGAGTTAAACAAACCAAGGGAGGGGCCTCCGTATGCGCTTCATCATCCAACCACTGACCCTCTTCGAGGACCTGCTCCGAATATTCGGATACCTGGCTCCCACAGGAGTGTGGTGGAGAAGCCGGATCCAGGTACTGATAATCCCTGGACCGTGAAGTCCCCGCACAAGGGATAGAGGTGTGACGTCCCCGGGGTCACTGGGGCACGTGCTGAAGAAGCCATAGCTTGAGCAACAGCCTGAGAGATCATGGTCTGGAGCTGGTCTATAAATGAAAGTTGCTCCAGGGGGCGGAATCCCGCCGCCGTTGGAGTGAATGAAGCTGACGGAGTCTGAGATGGACCCACAAGGGAGAAATTCTCTGAGACTCCACCTGCCACTGTGGGAGGGGTGAACTCGGCCCCTGGTGGCGGATCCTGGGTCCGCACTCTTAGATCCTGCTCAAAAAGAGAAAGGTGATCCTGGCTGAACCCAAGTGAGAGATCCTGATCTAAATTCTGTTCAGGAGACCAAGCCCGCACGAAGGACGAGGGGTGGGGGTCCCCCGCTGTTGATGCAATAGGAGAAATCTGGGGAAATCGGCCCCTCCGCTGCACGCTTTTGGGGTTTGGAAAATGGCCTTTCTAATGCCCTGTGCCTGCAACCAGCCTGCTTTTCAGCCGCCTTAGATGTTCTTTTGGTTTTGGCCTTGATTTTCGCGGCTGCTTCTTGATTGGATGACTTATGTTTCTTATTTCCACTGGAGGTGGAAGCCTGTGGAACGGTGTTGTCCGCCATAATTATCAGGAGTTTTCCAGCAGATCCCTGAAGCTGTCCTGGTCTGCAGGAGATACGACTACGGCCCACCGAGGAATGGCCGGTCCACTAGATGCAGTCAGCGGTAACAGGCTGTGATTGAGTAGTCAACTGAGCCCATCTGACAGATGGAGCAATTCAAGGCTGGGAGAGATAAGCAGTGTTTATTTAAATACAGAATACTATAAATTGCAGGGTGTTCCTGCCA
Organism: Bothrops alternatus; assembly: GCA_034064705.1. Taxonomy (NCBI): domain Eukaryota; kingdom Metazoa; phylum Chordata; class Lepidosauria; order Squamata; family Viperidae; genus Bothrops; species Bothrops alternatus. The sequence continues at coordinate 23,069,057 of JARGCV010000052.1, read as the reverse complement.
AAAAGGCACCTTCCTGAGAAGGATTGCCCTGTCAGTGAAATCACACTGTGGGGGCTGAATCAGCCACCCCCACAGCACAGGCTGAGGAATCCAATTAGCAATAAATGAATAGCCAGAGAGAAAACAATTTAGGGATACAAGAAGCAATAAATCAATAGCCAAAGAGAAACCAACTTGAGAAAGGTATGAGGAAACCAAAACTAAGACGACCGCGGACCACGTGGCGGTTCAAAATGGCAGCCGCACTGGTCGCCGAAGGAAAACTGAAAGTAATAATTGAAAACAGAAGAAACAACCTTCTGCCGGCAAATAACTGAAAGAAGTAATTGAAAAAACAAAGGGAACGACCTTCTGGCTGATAAATCAAGATAAGGCGGCTTAGTAAGGCAGCATGAATCCGGGGGGGGGGGGAAAGCCCCGTTGCAATTAAAACAGCAGCTGACAAAGCAGGGAGAAGACTGCCTCAGGGAAGCTAAGAAACCTCTTTTGGAACACTTGCCGAACTGGGACAGCGCTGATCCCAGCGCTGACCAGATGGCAAGAGAATGAAAATCCACAAATGGGAATCAATCAAAAAGAAATACGACTTGTCCTCCTAAAGGTTTGCTTTGGGAGCCAAATTTCCACGTCCGTCCTGGGCTGAGACCAAATCGAAACTGGGGCAAGGTCCAAGTCTAGCAGGGGCGTGGCAACTTGATTGATTTGGTCTGATTGGGCTAGAGGGCTTCTTTAACCCATTCGTGGATTCTCCATTCTTTTCCATGCTGGAGAATATATTCATTCCCTCTTCGTATTATAAGCAAACAATGTCATGGATTTTCAAGGTCAGTTCATAATACAGCAAAGTGTAGGAGGGTCAAAAGAATACCGAATGCACCCAAATTCATAATTCGTAAGTTAAATTTAATTCATAAAAATCTACATAAATTTGATAAATAATTAAAACCAACTCAACAAAAAAAAGTTGATAGAAATTATTGTCTGTATTAAAAAAAACTTAAGACCAGCAGCTTGTGAGACTATAGTTGTGGGCTATTTTATGTTTGTTTGTTTGTCATAATTGATGTGCATGTGACACACATCAAAAAAAAAGGGACAGTTCATAATCAGAGCCACTACCTTGACATGTTCACCATATATCTTGATATGGTCCATATCACTTAATATTAGACAGGGACAAGTCTTATATTTTGAAGCTTCACTGAAAATAAAAGAACCTTCTCTATATTTATGCACTCCAGTTTCTAGAATTTAACATCAACAGTGTTATTTAAAGGTAAATCCTAAAGAAGAAATACTGATAAAAGCTCCTTTGGCTTGCTATATTTAGTCAATGTCCCAAAGAGAGAAAAATATTTCTTTAGTGATTAAGAGAATACTCTCTCCCAGGTAGTCTAAAATATTTCCTAAAATGCAGAAGATCTGAACGAGGAAATATAGTTCATTGAATTACCTGAACAGAAACAAGGTTTTTGTTTACACTGAAAAAATAAACAACCCTAATTCCATTTATGCCATATGACAATGGTGGCAAACCTATGGCACGGGTGCCAGAGGCGGCACTCAGAGCTCTCTCTGTGGGCACGCGCGCTGTTGCCCCAATCCTAGGCCTTCAGCTGGGTTTTATAAAACCTTTTCGCTTTAGGCCTCCGCCGCCGTGTGCAAAAAAAAAAAAAAAAGTTCAATCAATGAGTTAATTTCAACTTCTTGCAGGAAAAAAAAAGATCTTGCAAAGTTGGAATTGATTGATTGAACTTTTGAGTCCCACCCAGTCTGCCGTTACCACTGCAGCCACGCCCACCCAATTGGCCACACCCAGCCAATGGCCACACCCAACAATGCATAAGTGGATTTGAGGTTGCAGTTTGGGCACTCGGTCTCTAAAAGGTTCGCCCTCACTGCCATATGATTATAGAGCAATACTTCAATTCAGTCCATGATTCAACCCAGCTTCCCAATCTATCACTATCTAGGAACTGCAGTCCCGTGAAATTGGGATTGTCTACATGGGAGAAAGCCAATTTAGCTTAACAGTCCTGTTCATATACTGGTAAGTCACAAATCTAACTTATTTGCCATTAATTAAAGCTTAATTGGAAACTGTGGCTGGATGACTTTGAACTAATCCATTCTCTCTGGGTCTAACCCACCTTACAGAGTTGTTGAGTGGTAAACAGGAGGTGGGAGCATCATATATGCCACCTTGAGTTGTACAAAATAAAAGGTTGGATATAAGATCAACAAATTGATGTTTTCTCTCAAGTCTTCCCTCAAATAATGTGAAGAATTCATTTTGTCAAGGGAAAAAAACTACTGTTTTGCTTGAAGACTCAGTTTAGCCATAGGGCAGAAGGGTTCTCAATTTTTCTTTTTCCAGACTTTATTTGTATATGTAACAAAGGACCAGCTTCTAGGATTACAAAGAGAAGAGAAAGAATAATTTGTATGGGCATTTTTTGGAGTTTTTTAAAAATATTTTTTTGATTCTGCCTTTATTATTTTTATAAATAATTCAAGGCGATGAACATATACTGTATAACACTCCTTCCTCCTCCTATTTTCCCCACAACAACCCTGTGATGTGAGATGAGTTGAGAGAGAGAGTGACTAGCCCAAAGTCACCTAGCTGGCTTTCATGCCTGAGGCGGGACTAGAACTTACAGTCTCCTGGTTTCTAGGCCAGCACTTTTAACCATTACACCGAACTGACACTCAATTATCATAAAAACAGTCAAGAGCCATTTTAAACTACTACTGTTTTTTAAATTATTGAGAAGTGACTTGAATTTATTTTCATTTTAAATATCTTACACTACCTTTTAAGGCAAAGATAATGTCAACTCTACAAAGTTTACAAGTTCATTTTTATAAACAGACTAAAAAGTAATGCTATCATAATTCATTTTTTTCTCTCCAACGCACTCCACAAACTTGTTCCCATTATTTGTGATGATAATAACTATCTACAGAACCCAGCCTTGGGAAAATTGGATTGGAATATTTTAGGGAAACAGCTCTCTTGGTAAAATGACCTGTTTGATTGTTATGTATTTGTTTGTTTCCTCTTGCAAAAGTCAGTTTTAGCAGCCACAATTAGACAGAACAAGTTAAAAGTACAATACCTCTATCTTAATTCTCTTTGGTGACAGTTCATCCCTTTCTCCACATTTAGACCTAGGAAATGAAAATATATTTTTTTAAAAACTGGAATGCGTATACTATGTTCAGAAAAATATTTGCAAAACATCTGCCTTGAAAATTACTCTTCTCTGAATTTATCTTTATTTAATTTATTCCTATGTTTGTCTGTTCATTTGCAAAACTGTTATACTGTCTCAATTTGAGAGTCTTAATTTTAAGGCAGCTTCACAGTCAGGCAATGTACATGTAGAGGGCAGAGGGACTGGCCTTGGGACAAGAGGAAGAGCTGCTACCAAGACAATGGCCAGATAAAAGAAACCTGAGTCTGGTGAAGAACAGTAACTTGAGGAAACATCTCAAACAAAACTCCCCTTCGTTCTTATGAAGATAAAGGGAGGGAGGGAAAGCATATCGAGACTTGCAAGGTTGATGTTAACCTTCAAGGTAGACCAGACTAGAGAGGGTCTTATCTGAAACATTTTCTCAGGTCCATTTTCTCTGGACTCGAGTTTCTTATCTGACCACTGTCTTGGTAGGGAGTCTTCTTCCTGTCCTTCAAAGCCATTTTGCTCACTGCAGTACATGGTTCAAGACATAGGGTTCACTAGCACTGGATTGCACCATCTATGGCAAGGGGAGAGAAAGTGGGTTCCTATAAACAATACTCACTAAATATGAGAGATGAGAAAGATTTTTACCCTCTCTGAGAACACCCAAGTAGTCTTCTGATGAAAAAAAAAATGCAACTCTCCACAACATTGATTTTTTTTAAAAAAAAAATGCTGTGGATATGTGAATGTTTCCATGTTCCCAACAGAGAAGTATGATGCAATTGTCTACAGTTAACTTGTCCAATCCTCTCTGCTCCAAAAAAGGCTGAGCTATGACACAGAATGGTGTCAAACGTGTGACATTCTCAGTGTAGTAAGAATGCACCAGCATTCACACCTCCCATCTGGTTCATATATTTGTATTGAGCCTGTGAGATCATAAACTGACCACAGGGCAGAAAGATTGCAAAATGATTTCTAATACTTCATAATATACCCATTTCAAGTTAAGTTGTTTGTTGTTGTTTTAAATGTAGCTTACTTGGTAGTCCGGTAAGTATACTTGTATGTAACTTCTCGAGAGATCTGCCGTGCCAAAGCAAAAAGTTCATCCCTCCGGGTTAACAGTGCATTATCCTTGACACATAACTGAGCAGCTGCTTCATTTACTGTGAGCTAAAAAACAATATACAAAAAAAAATCATTGCCTCATTACCACATCAGTCCTGGAAAAATGATCTAACCCCCTCTAAATACCTGTGGCGCTACAATAGAGGTGTCCATAGGAAGCAGGATGACTGTCTTCAGCTTTGTTACAATTCTCTAATGATTTTTTTCATGGAAGGAAACAGTCCTTCTACTCACCCACTTCAACAGATCTTAAGGTTTTTTTTTAAAGATCAGTATTTATAATAACTAGGTACCTATTGAGACAATTTCATATCAACAAAACCTAGCTCTCATTGAGAGAAAGGCTATTTTTTTAAAGAAAGTCCAGACTTACTTGGTATTAATTATGTACCAGTGTGTAAATAAGCAGTGATGGGAAGAAATCACATTTTTGAGATCCAATTTTTGTTAGAATCATGTCCACCAACTGTAACCAAATGCAAAACAGCCTTACATTCAATTAATGGTAGCATTAGGGAAGGAGACAAAATGATCTTGGCTAAAGCTCTCAACTCATTATTTAATTTCTCTTCAAAACTTCCAAGCAGCTTTACTCTAGATTAATATTCATGAACTTATTTCCCAAATAATTATTTCCCATTTTTCCCCTATTGCGACGGCCTGCATCGCAATAGGAGAAAAAAATGGCCGACCCAAAAAAAATGGCGGGGCGCATCACACATGTGCGGCGCGACGGCCCGCTTCGCAATAGGGGAAAAAATGGGCGACCAAAAAAAATGGCCAACCAAAAAAAATAAAATAAAATATTAATAAAATATGGCGGACTGCGGTGCTTGGTGACCCCCGTGAAATGGTCGTTCGACCCCAAATGGGGTCGTGACCCACAGGTTGAGAACTGCTGCTCTTTAAGAAATACATTGCAGGGATTCCTGAGTCATGCTTTCTCAATTGCTGCTCCCCTTCACTGGAACAGCAATCCCCTGATATATCAAGTGAGGCCTGAATTTGTCAACTTTTCATATATATTTTTTAGTTTTTTTCCTCCCTTCTTCTCTTTTCTGGTTTCTATCCCTTTTGTTAAAGTTAGGGATAGCTCTGTTTAATTTTACTTTTTAAGTGTCTCTCGGGGGCATTTTGCTTATATTTTGCATGTTTCCATAAAAAATATAATTTAGAAAACTTCATACACTCATCAAAGTCTTGTGGTTTCAGCCGGTAATTTGGTGTATATGGTTTCAGTTGGATTTTATTGACATATTGCTAAGAAATGTATTGTAATATTGCTAAGCTTTTGTTTCAAATCATCACATTATTGTTTTTGAGATCAGCAAGACATGACTGGAGCAATATGTATACTAAGGTGAATGCAGCGGTTTAGGATAGAATTTTTAAACTTTCACTTCACATTGTTCAGTTATCTAAAATAAGATTGCAAAACATGGAAAGTTTAATATCTATAAGGAGAGCCACTTAGGTGTAGGGTTAATGCACCAGGCTAGCAACCCAGAGACCAAGAGTTCCCGTCTTGCCTCAGGCACAAATCTTAGAAGGGTAACCTTTTAAGAAAATTGCAAGGAGTTGTCCAGGCAGTTGCCAGGAGTCACAGTCTCAAAGACACAACAAACAAACAAATAAACAAACAAAAGCATTGACAAAAGTAGGAAAATGACAATCCGTTGTATTTTGTAAGTGCAAGAAGTTTCAGAATGGACTGCAAGCAAAATAAGCAAGATTCACCAACATTACATATTTTATCATATGTGCTAATTTCTGTAATCATTGCCTGTAATCTTAAACTTACTTAAGAAATTGAAGTTTAAATAAATCAGAATAATTCTAAATAAGTGCTTCATATTAAGCTATTATTATTAGCAAACATTTATGAAATTAAGAATATGCAAACATCATCTGACAGCATATATATGTAGGAAGATGCCTATAATTGTATCGTGTGCCCTCTTACTGTGGAGCTGAAAATATTTTACACGTTTATCATTGTACCCTCACAATTACTGTGGGCCAGAACTACTTCCTTGGAACTTTATAACCAACAAGTCAACAACATCCACTGTTACTAGTTTTCACATTAAGAATACCCTGAAACTCTTACATTTCTTGAAAATAAAGCAAATTTCTAAATGTTACAGTGAAGACACCTGTGTGATCAGCACTAGGAAGTGTACAAAAGTTTTCTATCCACTGCAAATGTACATGGCTTGTAATACAGAATTACTTAATTAATGATCTTTTTAAACTAAACATGTATAAATTTCCCAGAATAAACAAAAACAATCTATGTATACAATAAGATTTATTTCAGTCAACATTCCACTTCCGCCATGGTGCAATAGCCTTTATAAATAGTGATTGGTAAGCAGAAATTTACATGCTTTGGGTGTGATTCAAATAACTTGATAGCCTGGAACAAATGATTATGTTGGCAAGGATGAGGGAAACAGTAGTAGGGATAAAGTGAATGGACGGAATCAAGATTACAGGACTGTCTTTCAAAGAATGACAAGTTTATTAGCAAAGACAGTATGCTATTATGAGCAATCTGTTTTGTTGACACCTAAGAAACAAGAAATATGTCATATTTTTATACAAATTCAAGTATACTTTTTTATCTTTATTCCAACATGTTCAAGTACTTATTCCTTTTCAAAACCAGTATTTCATCAGAGCACTAATTTATATAAAAGAAGAAAGGAAGCAACTGAAAGCAATGACATCTATCTTACATTTAACTATGTCACCAGAAATACAGGTTAATCCCTCAGGTCCATTTAGCGAGTTTTCACAAAAAACAAATTTATTCAGAAAAGGTACTTACATTAGAAATTCAAAACTGCGACCAAAGAGGCATCTGTAGCCATGTGACTTGGATTCAGTCACTGCTGCAGTGGTGGCCATCTTTAACTCTGTGACTTGCCTGGGCCAGTTACGAATGCCATTTCCTGAAGCATGAAGGGGTTTTTTTTTTTCCCTAGTCACATGGCCAAACAAGATCTGATTATTTTTGCAGCCTGCGCAAGTTTGTTTTTGTATTTTTGGTGCTAGTGGAGGATCTGCTGTTGCCTGGACTGGAGTTCTATAATTGTTTCTGTAAGTATTTTAAAATATTTTTTCTGTTACTCTATAGCAGTGTTTCTCAACCTTGACAATTTTAAGGCATGTGGACTTCAACTCCCAGAATTCCACAGCCAGCATCCCGCGGGCCAGATGCGTCATGCCAAAATCACGCCCACCCCAGTTTGGGCAATGGGGGGGAAAGTCGCAATACGTCACGACATGTCATGTGACATTGCGAGTTTGACATCCCTGCTCTATAGTAACACTTTGGGAACTGCTCTGCTTTTTAAGTACTGTACTTTGCAAACTATTGTGTTTGTAAGTACAGTACTTTGCAAAGATAAAGTTTGTTCCCTTGAAACTGCTTGTAGAAATGTTAGCCAGGATCTACACAAAGCATTCTATAGCGGTTATGTTTCCTTGCTTTTATTTTGGAGATGGGGCGTTGTCTTACTTGAACGCTTTTTCTCAGTATGGAGATGGAGAATCCACCAATGGGTTTTCTGTCTGCCTGCTCTTGAGACCAAGTAGCCAAACTTGACACGCCCCATCTTGCTAGGAGATCCAGTCTTGACGAGGGCAAAAGTGATTGATGCTAGAACGCGGTGTTGGCTCTCAGACCCCTAATTCCAGCCTAACTGACCTTAAGGGTGGGTGTGGATTCTCCATCTCCGTACTGAGAAAAGGCGTTCAGGTAAGACAATGCCCCTTCTCTAGTACAGGAAATGGAGAATCCACCAATGGGACATATTAAAGCCTCAGTGTCCCGATAGGTGGGAAACAGATAAGGCCGGATCTACGTCCCCAGAGACCACCTGCTGGAGGACCCTCCGACCAAAAGAGGCATCTGCTGAACTGAAACGGTCAATCCTATGCCTCCCAGGATGGACTGGAGTGATTGCATTTTGAACTTTTTGTATGTGATGTAATAGTTCAGAATCTTTTTTGAGGTCTAGAATTGTCTAGAATTGTCTTGGGGACTACGAAGAGGATGGAGTAGAATCCCCTTCCTATGTGGTCCGGCGGTACTGGTTCTATGGCCTGAATCTCTAGATATTGAATGGCCTCCTGCATAAGTCCCTGTTTGGTTGGATCCTGAGAAGTGGAACAGGTGATGAAGAGACCTGGGGAGGGGGACTGGCCAGAAACTCCAGGGACAGGCCAAACTGGATTGTTTGTAAGACCCAGGCGTCCATGGATGTGAATTCCCACTGATGGAAGAAGTGGGCAAGTCTTCCCCCTATGGGAAGTGCGGTGTGAGAGTCACTTGGACCTCCTGTAGGGGCATCCTGCCCCTCGAAATGGCCTCTTGGATTGGTTCTGCTGCCTGGGTTGAAAGCCCATACGGATGGTCATATGGTCTGTCCTGCCGGGGTGTGTACGAACGGGAGGGCTGGGTGGCTGCCGAACCTGCTGCCTGCCGAAAGGACTGCCTGCAGAAATACGGAGTGGCACGTTTGTCAGACCGTTTATTAAGATGAGCCATGACCTTCCGCTTGTCCTTGTTTTCCACAAGGTACGGAGTCAGGGCCTCCCCAAAGAGATTGTTGCCCAGATAGGGGGCAGTTGCGAGACGCATTTGGCCTTGGCATCGGCCTGCCAGTGTTTCAGCCATAGCATTCTTCTGGCTGTAATGTTGGAGGCTAGAGACCTGGAAGCAAAGTTGGCCGACTGAAACGTCGTGTCCGCAGCATACTCAGTTGCTGCCACCATTTTGCTTAGGTCCTGGTGGGTCCGAATGTCCTCAGAAGGGACTCTGGCCTGAAGCTGACAAAGCCATAAGAGGATGGTTCTGACAAAGAAGGATGCGTAGGTGGCCGTTTTAATTGCCCATGCCACTGATTGATGGGTCTTTCGAAAAGTTTGGTCCCATTTCTTGTTGTCCGCTTTAAGCACCTCAGACATGTCCCCAGCGACCGCAGTCTGGGACACCAGAGGAGTCCAGGCCTTAGGGACCTCCAGGGCTTCAGTTAGGTCTGTAGAGGTACTAAAAATCTTTTTATCTGTCCCGCCTACAGAAGGAAATGAGGAAGGGGAGACCCATTGCTTTTTGATCCCTTTAAGAAATATAGAAGGACAGGGAATGTGGTGCTGTGCTGCCACCGTTTCAAAGAATATTGGATTTGGGCTGAATCCGATGTGGCCTGTGGCTGAGAGAACTGATCGGACCCTATGTTTGCCGCTGAGGTGGCCTTGCGAAGCAAGGGGAGAAACAGGGCTGGATTGAATAGACCTCCTGATGGAGAAGGTTCAGAGGGAAGTTCCTCCTCCTCTGATAGATTGAAGTTCGGCTGATCCTCACCCTGCGGAGATGAGTATCTGCTAATTGAGGAGTGTGAAGGAGATATGGGTTCCTGAAATATAGGGATCCCCGTAGGAGGGACATAAGGTGGTATAGCTGATGTGGAAGCCTCCTGCCCAGGTGGGTAGAAGGACCGTTCTGCTAGTGCGCGGTCCACAACCTTGGATAATCAGGGTCTCAAAGCGGCCATCGGACAAAATGTCTCCGAGGTCTGGTCCTCTGAGCCTGGCGGCCGTTAGCGTGAAGGTGGCCTCAGGAGCCAAACCTGAGGGGAGGGTTGGTAGACTGGTTGCTGTGTGCTGAACTAGTACAGAAGGGGAACAATGTGTGGCGGGGGTTTCTGTCAGGGACCACACGCCCTGAGCCGAGGTTGAAGGACCTAAAGGAAGGTCAAATTTGGGGGCCACCAATTGATCCGTCTCCAATCCTGCCTGTCTCTGCGCTCTGGAGAACTCCTCTAGAGCCTGGTGCCTACAGCTGGCTTGCTTCTCTGCCAACTTGGAAGGCTTCTTGAGAGTGGCCTTAGCCTTGGTTTTGAGCTTGCCTGCTGCCTCCTGTTTGGAGTTTTTGTGCCGGCCGTAACTGGAGGACAGGGAGGCAGTGCTCATGGGTTGAGGCACCGTGGAGTCCTCCATCCTGGGTCGAGCTGTCTCAGGGAAACTGAGGTGGAGCTCTGGCAGGCAAGCAGTTGGTGGAAGCAAAATTGGAGCAAGTAATAGGGACTGCTTCCCTGACCGGAAAATCAAATCTATCTGGGCTTTGGTCACGGCAATTGAGGCTGATGCTGAAGGCACAGTTGGGGACCTGCTATGGGCTCCGCACGGAGGCCTTAGATGGCCAGTCAAGGTGCACCAGACAGCCCAATGAAGGGCGCAGAGGGCCTGAGGAGAGGCCTGGCAAGGAAAGGATGAGGGTCAAATTGGTTGAGCAATTGGGCGTGGTCTGTATTTGCAGCCTAGGCCTATGTAACTACAGGGCCCTGGCTTGATGAGGCCTAAAGAAGCGACCACATGGCATTCAAAATGGCGGCCATCGGAGTTGGAGTGACAATTAGTATCTCTAGGGCTGTGTGGCTTAAGCAGGGGCCTGAGTCCTAAAGGAAAAGGGTGATTGAGACACAGGAGCAAGGATGAAGTGACCAGGGCATGGACCGTTTAACTCTTTGTTGCCTTTGGAGGCAACAAAATGGCAGCTGCTACTTGTTCTGCCGTCAAAAAACGGCTGCAACCCACAAAGGCAAGGTTCCCCGATGGTGAGGTGGCCGTGGCAGCAGCGCTAGGCGCTGTGCCGGGGGGTAGTCCCGAAATTAGCCTCCGATCGGCAGGAGAACCGGAGCCCTGAAACCAGAGTTTTTAAAAACTTCGTTGCCTTAAACGGCAACCAAAAATGGTGCCCGCGGCTTCCAAAACGACTCTGGAGTCCTGGGGAGTGAAAATATGAAACCCAACGTGGGAGCGCTGAACGCTGCTCCACGGGTCTGAAGAGGGGAGGTGACTGACCGGTTTTAAGGCAGCTCTATGAGCTACTCAAGAAATATTTTCCCCCAGAGCCCTGGGGAAAATGGAACAAGTAAGTTGCAGTTGCCTTCCCCCCCACCCCTCACAGTTCAAATCCTCCGATTTGAGGCAGCGCTGAACCCAACGCTGCAGGGGGACAGTAGGGAAGGATTCCCAGACTGTAGTAATTTATCAAGATTGCTGAGGGATATTATTAAATAAGGGTGAATTCACAAATGGGTCTTTACCTGCTAATCTGCTGAGAGAGCCAACCCTGACACATCTTCAAGAGCTTAAGACCAAGTCAAGACTGGGTTTCCTAGCAAGACAGAGAAAACCCATTGGTGGATTCTCCATCTCCTGTACTGGAGAATAGTGTATATTACTGTAGTTTGTAGGTTTTAAATTTAAATTGCCTCCAGAAGTTGTGGGTGTCCCATCACTGGAAGCTTTTAAGAAGAGACCGGATAGGCATTTATCAGAAATATTCTCTTGTGAGAGCAGTGAGTTAGACTAGATGACCTCAAGGTCCCTTCCATCTCTGTTACTATTGCAAGCCGAGAGTTTTGCAAATCCCTCCCCCATCTCCCTCTGGGTGCCTAGTTGGAGACTCTTAAGCTAATTAGTGGCAAGTGGTTTTTTTTTTAAAGCAACCACCCCACCCACCCTTCTGGGCAGCTGAAAACATTTGAGCTGACTAGCAGCAGTTGGTTTGTTTTTTTTAAAAAAAGCAACTGCAATAGCTGCAAGCCCTGCTTGGAGGCAATTTAGTTCCTGAACTGGCTGCACCGGAAACAGCTGATGGGCAGGCTCTCAGTTCAGTTAACATGGCAGCAATCAATTAACAAATTGGAGGAAATAGTAAGTCAAATCTTCATTCATTTAACAACCCATTTGATTCAATTAATGAATTTGATTTTAAAAATTATAAAATTGAGTCTGATTCATTTGATGAATTTTTTGACTTACGATCCTAATGGGTAGGCTCCATTAGGTTTGTACCTCAAGGACTACCTGTAGTTATGGAATTTCAATGCTGCCAAAATGTATAAAATAAGCACGAACAAAAGAATTATTCCAACTGCAGATTTGACAATCTATTAAGAAAGAGCAAATAAAATGAATTAGATAGCTAAAATGGTTTTATATTAAGCCTCACTAAAATAACAAAGGTGGTTACACTCCTGTTCCTCCATTTAAAAAAAAAAGTTTTAGAAATGTTAAATCCTTAAGGTTAACTAATGCATCTAACCAGGAATGGAAATGACAGAAAGACTAGACTACCAACTTTAGACCTTCAACGCACAAGTAATTTAATTTTGTAACAAATCAGATCATATAATAACAAACTATATTATAATTTGGGGAAGGGTTTTTCTTCCCTAAATTAAATGTGAATGAGCTAAATTAATTTTACTGATCCTATGAATAAAAACTTTTGCCTCACAGCTGGATAACTAAGAAATGGTTCGCTTACTGAAAATTCTTGTGGATACATTTAGAAGAGTTGGAGCAAGCAGAAAATAATTCCCCAATCAGGAAGTACCTTTTTCCTTGGTGCTATGTGAGCATGATTATTTCATTATTCAACTAGGTAACATTGTCAATATACTGAGCATTGGATTTGCTCTGTTTATATACTGTAGCTTGCCCTGCTAGCAACCAACAATCTGATAAGCAAGGATTAACACCAGACAAATGATAAGGCAGAAAACAAGGCGTCTAAGGAAAAGAAAAAATAGGGGAGACATGATAGCAGTGTTCCAGTATCAGAGGGGCTGCCACAAGACAGAGGGGGACAGATTGTTCACAAAGCACTAGTGGGATGAGAAACAATGGTTGGAAACTGATCGAAGAGAGAAGCAACCTGGAATTAAGGAGAAACTTCCTGACAGTGAGGACAATCAACCAGTGGAACAGCTTGCCTCCAGAAATCATGGGCGCTCCATCACTGGAGATTTTTAAGAGATTAGACATTCACCTGTCTGAGACGGTATAGGTCAATGGTGGTGAACCTATGGCATGGGTGCCAGAGGTGGCACTCGGAGCCCTCTCTGTGGGCACACGTGCTGTTGCCCCAGCCTCGCCTCCCCCCATGACCCCCTCTCCAGCAGCCCCCCTGAAGGAGAGTTGCCCTTGAGCGTGGCCCACACGGAGGAGCGCAGCCAAGGATATGGCAGCCAGGCAGCATAGACAAGACTCTGCCCTCACATCTCATCATGCAGTTGATGCTGCAGGACACGGGCAGAGAGTGTGGCGGCCATAGCACTGCTGGGCTGCCTGGGCGGGCCCTGGAAGCAGTGAGTGGTCCTGTGGGCAGGCAGGGCAGGGGACAGGAATCAGAGCGGGGGCGGGGCAGGGGGTAGAGCAGGGGCAGGGCCACTTTTTGGGCACTCAGTTTCTAAAAGGTTCGCCATCATTGGTATAGGTTCTCCTGCTTGAGCAAGGGGCTGGACTAGAAGACCTCCAAGGTCCCTTCCAGCTCTATTCTATTCTACTATTCTACCCAAATCAAAGGGCTACCAAAAAGTAAACTTCCCCCCAACACTAGCATTGAAGATGTTACCTAGTCTGTTAATGAAACGTCTGCAAGTAAACAACCAAGCTCAGAGAGTACCAAGGAGTCCACAGTTCAACACTGAGTTACATATATTCCCTGCTATTGATACCTTTCAGTAGAATTAATAAACAGAAAGTACCCTCTGCTTGGTTCTAAATAGACTCACATAAAGAATCCCCTGTACTTCACGAATTTCAGATATAATTTATTCAGTACTACATAATTCAAAATACCTTGATTTAGCATGATATGTGTACCTAATCAATACATGGAACGTCTGTGACTGTCTGTACAGTTGAACCCTGGCAAAACTGAGTGGGTTTGGGTTTGGGTGGGCCTGACGATTCTAGGACTAGTCATCTTTTGTGTTAGATGGGGTTATACAACCCCAGACTGGCCCAGTGCATAATCGTGGCCCTCCTGGACTCACAACTCCTACTTGAAGAGCAATTGGCAAATGCAACTAGAAGGGCCTTTGCGCAGATTCAAGTTGTGCATCAGTTATACCCATTCCTAGATCAGAAGGCTCAGCTTAGAGTTACTTATGTTTTAGTCACCTCCTGACTGGACCACTATGATGCCCTTGAAAGGTATCCAAAAGTTTCAGTTGATGCAAAATGCAATGGGGCAGTTATGTGTGCTTCTAGAACAGAACATTATACGTCTTGTCTGCAAGCTGTATTAGTTGCCAGTGTGCTTCCAGATCCAGTTCAAGGTGCTGGTTTGACCTTTAAAGGCTTTCATGGCATGGGAATAGGCTATCGGAGGCTATCTGTCTCTCCCTGATTACATGGGCTTAGCTCATCAGATTTAGCAAAGGAGGCATGCTGCAGATCTCCTCTCTCAGGGGACTCCAATTGGCATGTCCCAGGAGAGGAGGTTTCTTTGCCCTCACCCGTCTGATGACACATTCTCCCCCCCTCTACATCCCCAAGTGAGGTCAGCTCGATCCCTTATTTTTTCATAAATAAGACCTGCTGCCTTCCGGCCTGTAGGTCTCAAGGGACCAGTAAGATCTTGAGGTACTGATCAAATCTCTTGTGTGTGCTTTTTACTTCAGTTTTTTTAAGATGAACATGTTGGACATGTTTACTGTTTCATACTTTTTTGTTGTATGCTGCCTAGAGTCACTTCTTGTGAGATGGGCAGCCACATAAACTTGACAAATAAATGAAATAAACACCTAAAGTAAGAGATGTTTGTGTTTAAATCATTTAAGAGTGAGTTCCACAAATTTTTATCAGTATGAGAAACAGAATGTTTATTTCATGATCAATTAAATTTCCAATCAGCTGAAATTTTAAACTGAAGCCTGAAGCCAGCAATCACTGAAATGCAGTCTGAGTCAGCCAATTCCCTCTAAAACTCGAAAGCTGTCAACAATTGGCCAAATTAGCACCATTACTCCAACTGTCATTCCATCTTCCTATATTAAAACAGATGCTGTGGGGTCCTGATGAAGATGGAAATAATTACTGTGACTTAGCTCACTTAATTCTCTTGCAAATGAGAAAGAAGTATTTTAAAATAACACTTCCCGTTTACTATCTATCTATTTTAGTAAGAGGATGGATTAAAATGTATTCATTCAGGTATAAAAAAATCTTACTCCATTTCCCCCCAAAATAATATTTAATGTGATATTTTTATTATTAAGCATAATATTACATTAATATAAAATACAGAAACATTGTGTGGGCTCGTATGTCACATTCTTCAGTGAAGAATTTTTATGTTAATTGACAGAATTTGTGGCAGCCAATTCTTTGGAACTCCTTTTTTTCCCACATGTCCTACATTTAGAATGAGACATATCTTTCCCAACAGTCAAATGGACAGAAATTTAGGCTATCAGCTCAAAAATACTTATCTATATGTTCATATCAATCTAGTTTTCCCCAATATTGGATAATCGTATGTTTATAAAGAGAGACAATCTGTAATTGTAAAAACTGTACAGCATACAGCCTGGAATCTGCTTAAATAGATTTGGTTACATATGCACACATCATAAAATCAATATTGTGATTTCCACAATAGCAGGATTTTGCATGGCATGGTACTGGAAATCACCAGATATTCCATCCATGTTTCTTTGTTCCTAAAAGATTAGGCAAGAAGACTTGAGCTACCATACCTGATAAACTACAGACCTTTGAAGACATGGGTTCTGTTTCTAGCATACAATGATCCTAAAATGCAGAAAGGTGGGGTTCTTTTCAATAATCTACAGAGAAGCCATCACTAGTGGGACAAATCAAATAATGGTTGGAAATCGTAGGAAATGAAAGAGGAAAGCTTGTTAAAAGCCACTTGGAGAAACTGCAAGACAAAGTCCCCATTCTCTATACAAATTCATATTAAATTACTGGATTATAGATAGCTTCAGAAAAAATACCTACCCTACAAATTTGCAATGAAATTCAACAAAATTACTAGAGAAAGTCCATTAATACTGGGAGTAAGGAAATATGGTACCCCATACAAAGGAGAAATCCATGTTGTAGATCCTTCCAAATCAATCTTAAATGGTGTTTAAATGGGAGGGAAGACCCTAAGACCCCAAGCATTCTGTGTATTACTTCCATAGCTACTTTTATTTATCCTTCCTATGGTAAATAAGGATCACAAGACTATGTTTTTCATACCTAAGCAGTATTATAAATCATCTTAAGTTCTGATAGGTTTGTTGTTCAGAAGTGAAGTGACAAAAGAATGTCTAACAAGTAAATAGGGCACATTTTTCAAATTTCCTGATCCATAAAAAAATATAGATCAGAAAAACAAATGTTTGTTGGCTCTGAATTGTTATTTCATTGCCATAAGCTATATTTGTTATGAGGATCACCATAAAAAAAACAGAATGGTTTAGCCCAGGGGTAGGCAACCTCGGCTCTTTTATGACTCATGGACTTCAACTGACTCAGGAATTCTGGGAATTGAAGTCCATGAGTCATAAAAGAGCCGAGGTTGCCTACCCCTGGTTTAGCCCATCAGATTGAAATAACTGTTCACTAGTGATGACATAACTGCAGGAACATCTCTTGGACAAACAAATCCAAGAAAAGTCTGTTAATAACCTTTCCCTAACACTGATCATTTGTTATAAATCCAAGCAATGAAATTTCCAACATTCAGAAACCCTATATATGCATAAGATATATATGCATCAATGTCCAGCATCCATATCAACTTATCCATATCCATTTTTTTACAAAAGGAAGAACTATTATAATAAATTTAATTAGACTTGGGCAGGGAATCATCAAAAGGTCTGGTAAACTGGTCTGTCACTTATCCAAAGTTGAGGAAAAACTGTGCAATGCTTTATATGTCTAGTTAGAAGTTCAGCTCCACTGATTTTAGTGAATGGAGCTCCCAGGAAAATGCATAGGGAATTGTATCATTAACTAGTAAACTTGTTACAACTCAGAATAAACTACTTATGCCAATTAATAAATGTACTGCTAATGAAAAATAATTAAAGTAACTACAACTGTATACTACAATCTATGAAAAAAATAAATAAAAATCAGCTTTTGAAAGTTAATTATGCTACGAAGACACAGGCAAATTATCAAAACCTCAAGGGTTTAACATACACAACATAGTGCCCGCAAACTAACGACCGAGACTGAAAGAGAAACATTTTTATGTAAAATCGTTTATAATTTTCTTTATAACCCAACAATATTTTGAACATATTCAAAATCATCAATGTCATTAGATCTAGACATATTTAACTCTATTGGATACAGTTACAATTATTTGTTTTCTTGCTTTTTCAAAATATATTTAGTTCTTATCCTCAAATGGAAATAAAATGCATTAATTGTTAAGATTATCATACAATTGGATATATACATTCACTCAATTGTTTTACTGCTGTTTATCAACATCCAATACAAACAGGTACTTCAAAGTATAATGAACTTGGGTTTAAATGCTACAGACATACAGACATATGGTTTCAAAGAGCTGCAGTTGAAATGAAATGAAACTTAAAATTATATATACAGTATGTTCCTGAACTGTTGACCATCTCCTTGGGAATAGAACAGTTCTCTTTGGAAAGAAATCAAAACTCTTGAAGATCTTTTCATCATTTACCAACATTTTTATTGATCTAAATGCATGAAAAACCCAACTTCAGAGCACACTTAAAAACAGATAATTACTAATCAAGCTTCTTATATTAAGCTCTCTTTAAAGGAAGATGCTTAAAATAATCTAAATGTGAATTTATTGTAGAAGTTTCCAAAAGGAGCAAAGAAAACATGGATTTAAAAAGATGTCAGTTTGTCAATTCCAAGTTCTGGAATGACAAAGAACAGTCAATTTTGAAGTACTATTTTCTTTACTTTACTTTATTTTGACTTATATGCCGCCCTTCTCCTCAGACTCAGGGCGGCTCACAGCAAATAATAC
Source organism: Bothrops alternatus (assembly GCA_034064705.1). Lineage (NCBI taxonomy): Eukaryota > Metazoa > Chordata > Lepidosauria > Squamata > Viperidae > Bothrops > Bothrops alternatus. Next base: position 23,050,877 of record JARGCV010000052.1, on the reverse strand, counting down.
AAGTACAAAATATAAATTAGTTAAAATAATAATATACAATATAAAAAACAATAAAACTATACCCACTCATACAACATACAGTCCCAATCAAAGGCCCAGGGGCAGAGCGCAGCTCACAAGCCCCAAGCCTGTCTGCATAGATGTGTTTTTAAAAGTTTTCGGAAAGCTAGGAGGGAAGGAGCAGTACGAACCTCTGAGGGAAGTTGATTCCAAAGGGCTGGGGCAGCAACAGAGAAGGCCCTAGCCCTAGGTCCCACCAAACGGCATTGTCCAACAGACGGGACCCGTAGGAGGTCAACCCTATGTGCCCTAACCGGTCGCTGGGATTCATGAGGCAGAAGACGGTCCCGCAAGTATCCTGGCCCAATGCCATATAGGGCTTTATAGGTCATAACCAACACTTTGAATTGTGTTCGGAGACCAATTGGCAGCCAGTGCAGCTCACGGAGGGCTGGAGTGACATGAGCATGTCTTGGAAGACCCAAGACGGCTCGTGCGGCCGCATTCTGAACCACCTGCAGTCTCCGGACATTCTTCAAAGGTTGCCCCATGTAGAGAGCATTACAGTAGTCGAATCTCGAGGTGACAAGGGCATGGGTGACTGTGAGGAGTGATTCCCGGTCCAAATAGGGCCGCAACTGACGCACCAGGCGAATGCCCCCCTCGCCATAGCCGAAAGATGGTATTCTAAACTTAGCTGTGGATCGAGGAGGACACCCAAGTTGCGAACCCTCTCCGAGGGGGACAAGACTTCCCCGTTCAGGGTAATGGATGGACAGATGGAATTGTCCTTGGGAGGAAGAACCCACAGCCACTCTGTCTTGTCGGGATTGAGTCTGAGCCTGTTAGCACCCATCCAGACCCCAACAGCCTCCAGGCACCGGTTCATCACTTCCACTGTTTCGCTGTAATGACGCGGGGTAGAGATATAGAGCTGAGTGTCATCAGCATACTGATGACAACTCACCCCGTGTCGACGGATGATCTCACCCAATGGCTTCATGTATATGTTGAAAAGCAGAGGTGAGAGAACAGACCCCTGAGGGACTCCACATGGAAGAGACCTCGGAGCCGATCTCTGACCTCCTGCAAACACCGACTGCGACCGGCCAGAGAGGTAGGAGGTGAACCACCGCAGAACGGTGCCCCGCACTCCAAGCCCCTCCAACCGGCACAGGATACCATGGTCGATGGTATCGAAAGCCGCTGAGAGGTCAAGAAGCACCAGGATAGTGGAATAACCTCTATCCCAGGCCCGCCAGAGATCATCGATCAGCGCGACCAAAGCAGTTTCCGTGCTATAGCCGGACCTGAACCCAGACTGCTGAGGGCCCAGATAATCAGCTTCATTCAAGGACCGTTGGAGTTGGGAGTGCCACCACCTTCTCAACAACCTTCCCTAAAAAGGGAAGGTTGGAGACTGGACGATAGTTATTTAAAACTGCCGGGTCCAGGGAAGGCTTCTTGAGGAGGGGGCACACAAGTGCCTCCTTTAAGGGAGCCGGAAAGGACCCCCCCTCAGTGAAGCGTTAACAACAGCCTGGACCCAGCTCCGTGTCACCGCCCTGCTAGCCAAAACCAGCCAGGAGGGACACGGGTCCAGTAGTAAACAGGTGGCAGAACTCACAGCTCCAATGGCCTTGTCCACGTCATCAGGAGTTACCAGATCAAACTCCTCCCATTCAACAAGACTAAGACGGGCCTCTGTCATCTCGACTGACTCATTGTCAGCCAACACTGTATTCCAATTGGAGTCCAAGTCAGCCCGGATCTGAGCAACCTTGTTTGCAAAAAAGCTGTTCAATTCTTCGGCATTGCCCTGCAAAGGTTCCTCTCTCCTCCCCGTACCAAGGAGAGAGCGAGTCACCCTGAACAGGGCAGCCGGACGAGATTCCGCAGACGCAATCAATGCGGAAAGATGCTGAGATCTTGCCGTAGTGATTGCTTCCAAATAGGTCTTAATATAAGCTCCCAATTTGGTTCGATCAGATTCGGATCTCCTTTCCCTCCATTGCTTCTCTAAACGTCTCTTCTGGCGCTTCATCCCCGAGTTCCTCAGTGAACCAAGGAGATCTCCTGGGTCTGCTACCACAGAGAGGTCGCAATGGCGCAATCCGGTCTAGAGCCCCCGTAGCGGCCATATTCCAGGCCGTCACTAAGGACTCCGCCGAACTGTGTACGAGCGAATCCGGCAATTCCCCAAGCGCCCTTTGAAAACCAATAGGATCCATCAGGCATCTGGGGCGGAACCATTTAATCGGTTCCGGCTCCCTGCGAGAGAGGATTGGTGTCGTAAACTCAAGCCGCAGCAGAAAATGATCTGTCCATGACATGGGCAAAACTTCTAATTCTCTTAATATCAGATCATTCCTCAACTGTTCCAAGACAAAAACCAAGTCAGGTGTGTGTCCCTTCTCATGGGTTGGGCCCTCAATTACTTGTGTCAGGTCCATGGATGCCATGAATTCCCGCGCCAACCCAGAGGACTCACCGAGTGATGGCACATTAAAGTCCAAGACAATAAGTCTGGGGAACTCAACCGCCAACCCGGCTACCTACTCGAGTAGCGTGGGCAAGGCTGTAGAAATGCAGCTGGGAGGCAGGTACGTAAGCAACAGACCCACCTGTACACCTACGTCCAACCTCATAAGGAGGGACTCACAACCTGATATCTCAGTAGCAGCGAGTCTGCGCAGCCCGAGTGACTCCTTAGCTATAATCGCCACTCCTCCCCCCCTTCCCTGGGGTCGTGGCTGATGCCATACCTGAAACCCAGCTGGGCACATCTCAGAGAGGGAACTCCTCCCTCTGGTGTCAGCCAGGTCTCAGTCACGCATGCCAGGTCAGCCTCCCCATCCAGAATTAAATCCCGGATGAGGAGAGCTTTATTTACCACCGACCTGGCATTAAGCAGCAGCAGCCTGTATCCTCAACAAAAGCACCTAATGCATTACATTTAGTTGAAAATATTTTTATAATACAACTATAAAAATAATTTATTGTACTGAAAGTGCTTCCTGCCTATAAAATTCTGATTGGTATCAATGTTCCCCCAGCAAATTTGATTGGGGTGTGTGGAAAAAAGCCTCAGGTGTTTGAAAAAGAGCTAGCAGAGAATATCAGTCCCCAATTTACCTCATGAAGGGTGAGATGTTTCCCATCTTTTCTCTTCGAGTCAAACCTGCCATATATTGCACTGTACTTTCTAATCTCGTCTTCTTTGTGAGGGTCCTCATCATTCATTTCAAAGATATGGCCAACCATCTTGGCCAGTTTTTTATTGATTTTCAGCATTTCTTTCACTTCATTCAAGTCACTTTTGGGGAGAGTGGAAACCATGCGTTCCACACACTCAGTGACTGACAGAGCTGCAGCTGCATCCAAAGATTCTGTGCTATCCTTTGGTGAGGGTGGAGAACCAATATCAGCAGGGGAAAGGCTATGCTCACTTTCCGTTCCATGATGCCCTTGCCACAGTCTTTGTTCGCTACTGTTTTGCGGTACTAAATTCCCCACTCCATCAGATTTGCCAGGACTCACACTCTGAACACAGGTTGTGGCGGCACATTTTGGAATCTTCACATGAGGCTCCCGGGTACTACTATTCCGTTCGTAACTATTGCAGGATATTCCCAACCAAGTTGGCGATCCTTCAGGTAGCTTATATATTGGAATGCTACTGACTGGTAATGAGGTGAGAGGCTGGTTAAAAAGGCTTGGATTTGTGACCCAGTCTCTCAAAGCTTTCTGAAGCCTTCGGACATGAAGAGGTTTGCTAGCCATGCCAACCAAGGCCATGATCTCAAGAAACTCTTCTTCACCTGCCTCACACAACTGCTGAACGTCATCCCCTCCCTGCTGAATGAAGGCATCAAAGTAGAACAAGAGATTGGCTTTCTGCAGGATGCGATAAAGCTGCAATTCACCAAGGGTTCTGGGCAAAGCTGTGGCCATTGTGGACCCAATGCCCTGCAAAAGAAGTAGAAAAGCAACCAAATTAATACCAATTTCCAGATACACTTTTTTTATTCAAAATAAATGTATTCTTTATGGGAGGGTATAGCAGAAGAACGACTAGATTGGGAGCTGCTTAAAATACTGCTGAACTGACCAAGTAGTAGTAGGCAAATTGATGTCTCAATTTCCCGACTCTGAAGGGAATTCATAATACTGCAGTTGTAAGAATAACAAGATAAAACCTAATCTAAAGCATGCTTTAGAGGTGGTATCCAACAGGGCTGTGCAAGTCTTTCAAAAATGGTGAAGTGTCTCATTAAAGCAGATATGTATTTTTCCAGACTCCTGCAGCCACTTCATAAATTGTTCTCAACTCTATTTGCATACTTGTTCATGTAGTGGCTATGTATGCACACACCCGCAGAGCCAGCTAACAGCAGCTTATGAAACAACCACACACAAACCTGAAAAATGACAGATTGCTTAACTGATACGAAGGGAGATTCAATATCTAACAATAGTTGTGCTCCCTAAGTATACAATGAAAGCTATTATTATGGAAAAGGACAGTTCTTAGACTGGAACATAAAGGGTTTTTTTCCACTTGTATTTCTGATCTAGTTTGTAAAATATAAATAACTTTGCCAAAATACATCAGGTAAAGGTAATAAAAGTAATGTATAAACTGTAACTTCAAGGGTTACTGTGATCGCCTAAGATTGCTCCACTGTTCATAACATTTAATGGCATTGTTTTAGTATTATTTTATGACTTTACTGTACGCTGTCCAGAGTCACATTCTATGAGATGGACAACTATACAAATATAATATATAAATTATAGTCTTTGGAGAGGAGCGGCATAAAAATTTAATTAATAATAAATAATAATAAATAAACAAACATTCTAGAAGCCAAGAGGATATTTCCCTTACATTCACTATATATTCAACTGTGATATAGCTCCACTAGTTTATAACCATATAAAGCATTCCAGAATTCTCAATAATCTCCAAATATTAATTCCAGTTTTCCAAAGAGCTATTTCACTACCCATAACCAATGTTTGATAGGTAGTTTTTAAATATGACATTAATAAATAAATGCTCAATCATCTAATTAGGAGTGATAATTGTTCTGTTTGCATACCTACAGTTCTGTATGCAGCAGTGAACTACTACTTCAAGTACCTTCCCCTATAAACAGGTTGCCACTTAAGAGATAAGAAAATAGGTGAAAATTGAAGAATAAAAAAATATTATTTTATAAAGTGAAGAGAAACAATTGTAACACATTAGCCTTTTCCCATCCATTTCTCCTAATCAGCTAATTAAATAAAGCCCTATCTAAATACAGAAAAATGAAGAATTCCAAAAAGCCTTCAAAACAGGTACAAACGTTAATGAAACCAAATAAATTTATAAGACACTAAAACCAGATTCAACTTGTGTCTGATGGATTAAGAACATAGGTCTAAGTGTCACATTACAGAATTTAAATCCTGGTAAGATTAAATCTAAATGCACTTATATATAAAATAAGGATTTAATGTGGTAACAAATTCCATTTAATTAAATAGGCTTTGAGGCAAGGAATGCATAACACAGTAAGTTTTAATATGTATTTGATTGTATGATTTTAAATACAGAGGGGAATTGCTCAGATTATGAAAGAGCAAATAATATATTTTCATTCTAGCTTTCATTCCTGCATTTTGTAAAGAGAAATAATTTAATACAGAGGACTTTTATTAATAGTACATAGTATTAAAGATACAACATGGACAACTTTATCATTAGAGCAAATTTAGCTTTGTGCAGACATTCATTTAAAATGGATCAAAATGTCTCATTTCATGGGTTCTACTGTTGAAAAGAAGAACTGTCATCCACATTCATGGATCTTCCTTTCCAAATATGAATTAAAGTGGAGGCTAAAATCTGCTTAAATCAGACTTAATGCAACCTCACACCCTATTTCATGTTCCTATTTGATTCAAAACCAACCACAGAACTATAGATGCATTCTTAAAAATGTGCAACAATAACTGTACACATCTCTTGGCTGAAGGTTTTATTAAGCCTGAAGGCTACTGAAGAAGTGAATAAAATCATGACCATTGCAGCATCTCCACGGTCACATGATCAAAATTCAGATGCTTGGCAACTGACTCATATTTATGAGTTGCAGGCTCCCACGGTCATGTGATCCCCCTTTTTTGGCCTTCTGACAAGCAAAGTCAATGGGGAAGCCAAATTCACTTCACAACCATGTTACTAATTTAATAACTGCAGTGATTCACTTAACAATTGTGGCAAGAAAGATTGTAAAAATGGGGTAAAACGCACTTAACAGATATCTCACTTAGCCACAGAAATTTTGGGCTTGCTTGTGTTTGTAAGCTGAGGACTACCTATATCACTGTGCTAAATTTGACCCAGAGCATAAACCAAATAATCTACATCATTAGATTCTAAACTGCCTTTCTTTTTGGAGCTCAAAAGTCACAGACTCCTCTCAATTACTCCTCATACTCACAATGCTATGAGGTATGTTGGCTGAGAGAGTGACTGAGCCAACATTATCTAGCAAAGTACCATGCTCAAAAATTGTCATTGTCCCAAATCAGTTATCTCAACCAGTACACCAGACTGCTCAACAATAACGTGATCTCAGCCACTGGCCATGCTGATTAATGGCTGATGATTTTGCAAGATGGTGAGGGTTTGCTCATTCTGATGAAATCTGAGCTACAGATAATCTTTGATTTTATGATGGCAATTGGGACGTGACCACACTGCTTAGCAATGGCAGTTCCAGCATTCCTGGTTGCCATAGTTAAGTAAGGACCACACACGTAGTTAAGCAAGGATTACACATGACTAGGACTTCAAACTTTCTGCAGGCTTCCCTGTGAATGTTGCTTGTGGGAAGCTCACAGGGATTGCTGAAAATTACGACCATGTGATTGCAGCTCACTATGACATAAAAATTGCAGGCCAGACATTGTAATGACCAGAACTCTGAAGACTGGTTGTAATTGCTAGTCATTCAGCGCTGAATAAGTAGGCGTTAAATGAGAACTGCCTGGATTTGAAGTAAGTTCTTACTTTAAAATTGATTTCTACTAATTTGGGAGTCCAGCAGATACTATGGAGCTGTACTGTAGACTTCACGATAACTGTGGCTATTGCACTGCAAGAATCATATGCATTGTAGAGTTGCTGTTCTGTCTTTTCTAGATTCAGGCCTACCTTTTAGTATGTATAATATGGCTAAACAGTATTTTTGGCAATATATTTTTTGGTTAATAAATCCAAAGCTAGGCTGTTGTTCCAATTCAGAATTTTAAATAAGGAAAAGAATTGATCAGATTCCCTTTGGAACCTTGGAAGATTAACCACCAAGGGCCCACTTTTCTTATTTAACACCTCAAATAATCATTTACCTCATTTCATGACGCAACCAGCCTACCTCTGTGATTCACCCAAAGTTCCTTGATGGAAAAGGAGGAAGGTATACAATAAGTGGGGAGGGATGACTCCAGGAATGTCAAGCTGTGCCACGCCACGACCACAGTAATCCTGGGAACCAAATCTCTACCAGTGGTTGACTCAGAGCAGATGGAACTGCCAAGACACCAAGGAAGAAGCTAAGCCAAGATGCCTCACATAACTATTGATAGCTGCACTTAAGACTGTGCATGACTGCGTCATCTTTGTTAGATACAGGGCTGACAGTGGAAACCCCATGGTGAACCACTCATCGCCTGCTCAGAAGCACAAAAACATTCATTATTTGAACCTAAGCATTATTCTACAATTGTGTTCTAAACTGTAAAGTGCTCGAAAGAAACCTACAATCTACAAGCTCAGTAGACCTACACTTTCATCTCAAGAGCAACGCCTGTCAACCAAAGACAATGACAGGATTCACTGATAATCAACAATTAAGTATGTTACATGCATGTGTGAATTAGCTGTCATCCAAATTCTTTTCACACATTACTGCATGAAAGGAAAAAACACATTCAAAAGAGCAACAGGCTCCTATCTTTAGCTGCTGCCTGGATGCTGAATATTTCGGCTGACCAAAAGAAGGCAATTATATTTAAATTTCCAGGGATAAAGATTTTACCTGGCACTAGGAATGATTACACAGATTCCCAAATTCCTAATAAGGGACCACATGCAAAAGTCTATATTCCAGGCTTCCCCATTTAAGACAACCTTGCAAAATAAAGGTAGGACAGAGCCAGGAAAAGCTGTAACACAAGAGGGGCACAAATAAAAACTTGCCCTTGCAGCTTTTCTGAACATTCTGAGAATAGGAAAAAAAACAACAACAACCCAACCTCTTTTATCAGTTATACATTATTCACATGACCTCAAGCACCATTTTATACTGTAAGCAGCTTTTAAAAAATTGCTTGACTCCTTAGAGACACTAAAAGTGATAAACTCTTACATGTATGCGCTGCTTATCCTGCTGTCAAACCAAGCCTTTGGGGGGGGGCTCCTCTCTCTCTCTCTCTCTCTCTCTCTCTCTCACTCACACACACACACAGAGAGAGAGAGAGAGAGAGAGAGAGAGAGAGAGAGAGAGAGAGAGAGAGAGAGAGAGAGAGAGAGAGAGAGAGAGAGAGAGAGAGAGAGAGAGAGAGAGAGAGAGAGAGAGACAAGTACAGTAGGAAGGACAAGTCCCTGAGATATTTTTAGTAGATATTTCCGGATGAAATGATCCATACCCACCTTTACCCAATTTGTATGATGTTTTATGGCTTCCTTTTTACTGTTAATTATGTTGTCTTTCTACTGGTTTTCAGCGGCAACAGCAAAAACAGGGTTAGGAGCAAAAATCTGAAACAATAGCCTAAATCAGATTATCAAGCATAAGGATCAATCAGATCAGATCAATCACTACCTTACAAGATAAATATTAATAAAACTAAATAACACAAATGCTGTAGTAACATTCTGACAGTATTATCCTATACATGGCTATTCCAAAGTTAAAAGTGTTAAGTGGGAACTTCCCAGGTTCTGTAGATGGTTGAAGGAAGACAGGTAGGCGCTATCTAACCAATAGATGGTAAAAACACTTGCTGTTATCACATGAAGGGATGAGATCCTCCCACCAATCCTATCTCAAGACATCTAGGGTGACCTTTAAAAAAAAAAAATTCTTTCAGCCAAAACTGACTGTGGAAAATAAAGGTACTTGCATGTTGTGTGTGAAAATTGGAGGGAGGAGGCGTTTCTGCTGAGATGTGGCTCATGTGGGCGAATTATAGAGGAGAACTCTTGGTGTGGGTTGCTAACAGTGGGATGAATGCACATTAATCAGCCTTCTAAATCTTTCATGGTGGCAAGCGATGCTGTTTGAAATTCTAGAAAATTTGCCATCAAAGTTCAGAAAAAAATACCACTAAAAAGACTTTTTCTTTGAAAAGGTAAAGTCTGACCCCAAACTCCACAAAAAGAAGTTAACATTAAAGCACCAGTCTTCAGTGTGTTCTAGCAGCAAATCTTTTGCATCCTTAAGATATTTCAGATCAGCTTACACAGAATGACTGAGGGCAGAGAGAAGGGAAGGAAACAAAACAGAGAAGTATTTTGTATTCCTCCCCCCCTCCCAAGGCTTGTTCAGGTGTTAGTTGACAAATTAAAGTTGCCCTTCCATTTTAATTTAGCTCACTTCTCCCTCTTTAGTTAGGAAGCTTAAGTTCTATGGAAGGATAACAAGCAAAACTTAACAGCAATAGCTTAAGTGACACAGATTTTTATATAAGTGGGCAGAAAGCAAAAGTTTAATATAGGAGTGTTCCTATATTAAAGATTCCACTTGATACATTTAGATATTAAATGCCAGTAAATGTTTCTTGGTTCTACCACAGGAATGAGAGCAAATTCCAAACTTTAATAATGAAAAATCTTATTTGTTGACTGCTTTCCCAATCCAATACCAATGAGTTTCTATACAAATGAATGATTTCTCCATAAAATGAGCTGAACCTATTTCAGAAGGAAAAGAGGCAAAGAAAAATACAGTAATATTTTCCCACAGCCATTTAGCTTTACTACCCTACTAGCTAGCTCAGACCTCTCACATTAAAAGAGTAATTATCTCCCAAGAGAATTTTCTAAAAATATTGATTTCACCACAAGTGTATGTCTCAAAAAGGTCTCTTTAAAGTAACTATGCTTTGGACAGCTGTTTATTTTCCACAATATTAGCAGCTATATATTTTAACAACCTTTCTGCAGCCTCATATTTTTTTATGAAATATTGCAAGTGGATGGCTATTATTATAAGGACTTTTAGCCTTGAAACTGACACTGACACTGACATCTTATTGCTAAACTCATGCTTATCCATTCCCCCCACATACACACACCCTGTGCATGCACACAAAACCTAATAAACACAGCTTACTTCCAAAAAGCCACCTATTTAGATCTGGGTTCCACCAGTGTTCCCCCTCCCAACAAACTAGCAAGCTTATTCAGCAGAAAAAAAAGATTCTTTCAACAAATGAAATCAACCTGAAGAGGATGAAACAATTTTAAGATTAACTGATAATTCTACAGAGATCTTTAAAATTAATCATACTGCTTCAATCAGCTACCAAGTTTGCATTATTGTTTTTGTATACTGCATATTTTTCAAAATCATTTTTGTAGCAGAATACAGTAATAATCTTTTTGTATTTATCTGTGTATGTGCACATCCATACAGCTCAAATATCGATTATCTACCAATTTCCTCAAATAAGAGATTATGGATATAATTTGGTAATATATCCAAGAGTTCCTATCTTAAAATATTTCAGATGCTCAAAGTATACAAATGTTCAAATAAGACCTCCTAAATTGAAAAGCTGAATTGTATGTATCATTTTTTTCTCACCCTTTTGGTTGTTCTATGGCTCCAAACACTTGAGAGGGCAAAAAACAACAAACCAGAATCTTCTCAAGAAAGCATTCTATGTTGGCTTTGATTTGCAAGGAGACAGGATGTATTACCATCCGTGTTGAAACATATCTGATAGTCAAACTAAAGTTTTAAAGCTGAATTAAAGATGTTCTTCAAAAATATATTTATTGGGAAGATAGCCTTAAAAGCAATCCCCACCCCAAGTTAGAAATATATAAAAATGTTCACCAAAGATAAGTTTCCTAATTCTTAAGATGTTCAAAGCTATTAAAACAATTGTTAATCCGGTCGGCAAATAATTAAGATTAGCTATCCATATCAAATCAAATATTTATTGCGATCATAGACAAGGACAACCTTTCGTATACCGTATACTTGACGCTGTAAAAGCATTCCCTCTTTTGCAATGTTTGGATTGCATACCATCTCTCCCAACTTTTAATGAAGACAATGCAAGGATGTTTCAGTACTTTCCGCCCACGCCCTCACCCTTTTTTTTTTTTTTTGGCACTGGATTTCTCTGGGAATTATCCACACGCCACCCACCCACACACGCATCCTCGCTCTTCTTCCGGCAATCTACAGCAGCGGGAACCAACTGCAGCGCAGGAGCAGTGCAAACAGCCCGCTTAGGCGAGAAAGAGGCAGAGCGCTTCTCTATTCCGTTCGCCCCTTTCTCCTTTTACAAACGTTAACTCTGCCTATACACCTATTTAATTGAGAAGGAAGCCCCACTAGCCTCCCTGGTAGTTGCTCCCAGATAAAGGCGTAGAAGATTGCGGCCTCGTTTCAGACAGGCCGCTGTCCCCATCCGTTTCGCTTCCGAATGCGAGCCCGGCTAAGCGAAACTCGTGCGGATGTTACCTGCGCAGGTATCCCGCGTCCACGGAGTATTGTTTATCTCGGAGTGTTTTTATCCCACCTTGCGCCCAAGCTGATTCGTGCATTTTTTTTTAACCCAGCCGCTGACTTCGGAACGAGTTAGAAGCACCCGCGCAAGTTTGCAAAGGCGCGTAGATCGGGCTGCAAGGAAGGGGCGCTGAATTGAAGACCGCTCATTTCAGTTTGAAACCCCGAAGCACCCACCCCTAGTCCAAGCTCCAGCGATCAACCCGAAGCTTCCCATAAAGTAAGGATCGCGACCGAAAAACAGCAATTAAAACGAGAGCTGCGCTTTTCCTATTGTTCCTTTCCAGAGTTGACTATAATGAGCCCATTGGCACCAATTTCACTACGATTGCAAGGACGGACGCGGTTTCGCTTCGAAGAGCAATGCCGTTTCGCAAGATGCCAGCCTAAACCCGCCGCGCACGCCAACGACCCGCGCGCCTGAGTGGGTGCCGGGCCCCGCAGCCTCTGAAAGGCGCGCGAACGCCACCATTCAGCCGGAGAGAAAAAGCGCACGCGGCGCCAAAGGGTGCGCCGCCGCTGAGCCTCCGGACTGCGCCGCCCCACGCCCTTCGGAGCGGAGCGAAGGAAAGCCAAAGCTCCCGCCTGGAAACTCCCGTGCGATCGCCAGGCACAAGGTGAGAGTCCCGGACTTACTTCTCTCCGGGACTTCCTCGCAGCCGCCGCCGCTGCTCTGCCTCAGCGTCCGGGTCTTTGCCTAGCCGGGGAAGATGTTGGTCAGAAGTTACGGCCAAAGTGCCCCTCGCCTGCGGCCAAGCTTTGCCCTTTCCATCGGTGGGTGTGCGGCTTCCGCCTCCTAGGCTCCGCTCTGACCCGCAAGCCCGAAGCGCGGGAATGGCTGCCGCTCTGGCGGCGGCGGGAGCAGGAGCAGGAGCCTCCGCCTCCTCCACCGCTGCCGCCGCCGCCGCCGCCTCCTCCTTGCCTTCTCTTCTGCCTGCGCATCCAGGGCCCCCTCCCGCGCCGTCACATGGGGAGATTCCGTTCTTGCTCCCTCCTGCTCCTCCCTCCCACTCGCGGCCGCGTGACGCAGATCCTGGCGTGGGCAGCGCGAAGCCGGGGGCGGCCGCGGCTGCTCCTGGCTCGGCGGCCTTTGCTTTGCCGCCTGGAAGAGAAGGCGGCCGCCCCGAAGGAAGTGCTCGGCAGCCGAGCAAGGGAGGCGGCCCCTGGGAGTGCCCGCGAAGGAGGGAGCGGTGGCAGCGCCGCAGTCCCGGAGCGCTGGAGGGCTTTAGTTCAGTGAGGTGAAAGGACGCCCATCTTCTGGGGAGGGGCGTCGGCGTGAGCTCCTGTTCCCCGAGGGGAGATGTCGATTGGCGGGGTCTCGTTCAACAACTTTGCAGGGCGACAATTTCAATTTCGGGCAGGCTTGGATGCCCGCGTTGCGTCACATGCCCAGCAAGAACCGCAGCTTCCTAATGGGGTTTATTTTCAGGGCTGTTATTATTTTGTGTGGGTAATCTATACTTAGATTTCGCAATCTTAAGACTGGTGGAAACTTAATAATTCAAGCCCAATGAATGGGTAAGGTAGCGTTTAAGAAACTAGGCAGTTCCAAGCAAGGTGTTAGTTGTTGGGTATTTTGTTTTTGTTTTTTTTTTTTGTAAAATTAGGCAGCTCAGATCTGATAAATTCAATATTTCCAGATATCAAAGAAATTCTTTATTGCTCTCGATTGGTTATAACAATGGATTTCTTTTTCCATAAGTGTTCAACTTCAATCTGCAAGCCCTGGTGTTTCATAATTCCCCCCCCCCCGTTATTTTTCATCAATCCTAGCATCCCCCGGAAGAGCATTATCAATGAACCAGACATTCTTCTTTTCAATAGCTGATATCAGACATGTTATAAATAAGATGCCTTTCTATGTGGAGCTAAAACGGGTTCTCAACCTTGGCAACTTTAAGACTTGTGGACTTCAACTCCCAGAATTCCTCAGCCAGCTTTGCTGGCTGAGGAATTCTGGGAGTTAAAGTCCACAAGTCTTAAAGTTGCCAAGGTTGAGAACCCCTGAGCTAAAAGATCTTTACCCACTCATTGTCCACAACCTTCTCAACTTGATGGTCCCAATAGTTTTTACTGCATTCAAATTCAAAACTCAAGAGCAAAGTTTCCAATGAAGAATTCTGGCAACTGAGTCATGATGCTGCTTGGAGTCAGTTAGTGAAATTTTGCTGCAGCCACTGATCCAATGGCCGGTTGTTTTGATGATTTTATTGTAAAGTTGACAATTTGCTGTTGTTTGTTACGTGTTGAATTTTCACCTTCATGCAATTAGTAGGCAAAGCTTGTTCTTGAGTTGCTAGAATAAAGCCATCAGTTTCTTTTAACACTCCTGATCTTAACCAACTCTGCGGGTTTTGTGTTTTTTTGGGTCAGCTTTTTGGGTCAGCTTTTCCTTCTGTATCTTTCCAGTATTGACTCTTCATTGGCTTCTTCCAATGAGCAAGTTTGTATTCAATTGCTTCTTTTCTATAGTCATTGTTGTTTCCAAGAGCTTTCCTTGATTAACTACCTGCTGGTTTGGCCTTCATATGTATTGAGCTCTTCTTAAAGATCTTAATTGCTTCTATTCTGAGCATTTGTGTGTCTGCAAACAAATTAAAATGTAGTATGTATCTTCATGCAAGTACCTGTGATAAATACCAGTAGTATTTATTCCCAGAAAATAGACATAAGAGGGTGCCCAGGACTATTCAAAAGTGAATTCCTAATTCTTCTTGCCTAAAATGAGTAGAGAATTGCAGCCCCTTCTTCCTTTCCTCTGTATCCCCCTGCTTCTTGTTTTTTGAATGTTTTCAGACAATGAATTCAAGAACTTTGTCCAACAATGAATACATTTATAGCACATGTCTGCACAGTGAGATTTCATCTTAAGTTAAAGGTCAGATTGTAGCAACAGATTAAAGGCTTTGTGGTTATGTTACACCCCAAATAATATTTCATGCCAAAGATCCCCAATCTTTTGGACACCAGGGACCGGATCCCTGAAGAAAGATTTTTCCGTGGACCGGAGGGGCCGTGGTTTTGTATGCTGCCTGCATCTCGCGGATGGGGCTTTGCTTGTCTGTGTGGACCGGTACTGGTCCATGGACCGGGGGTTGGGGACCCCTTTTTATGCTATCTTTTTAAGCTTGTGCCTAGTTCTGTATTGTATCTTTCAATTATTTGTGCAAGTTCCAGTATCTTTTTTAACTGCTGTTGCTTCTTACAGCTCTAATTTTGTTTCTGAATATCCTATTGAATTAATCTGGTATAAGTCATAGTCACCACCCTCCGATTAAAACAGAAATGTTCATGGGATGGTAAAGTTGCAACATTATCTGAAAAACAATCCTCTTGAGAAGAGCGAAAATGACAATTTTCATTAACTGGATTTAAATAGAATAATATCAAATATATTCCAAAAATTAATATAATCTGTCATTTATAGAGCACCCCATGAAACAATGAGTTCATTAACAAAACTTCTGTTCACATGGACAAAGAACCTGCTGAGCTTCACTGGGACCATAGAGCAAGGGAACTCCACCACCAGTCTGGCCATGGAATCAAGTAGCTCAGGAAGTTGGAAGTTGGCACAATGGCAACAATCCCAACTGTACCCTAGAGCCCCACCTAGCAAGCAGGGTCTTGCACCTGACAATCTGTGGAATTGCCTCTGGAAGAATCATGGATGATGGTCACTACACTTCTGTCCATGCTCAGAGAACATGGCTGAGGCCACACCCACGGCATAGGCATATTTCCTAGAGTAGGGGTGTCAAACTCAATTTCACTGAGTATTTGCAGCGTTGACAGTCGCATCAGCATTGCGGTTGCCCTTGGGGGGCCAGGTGGGTGTGGCCAGAGTGGGTGCAGCCTACTGGATGGGTGTGGAGTGGGTGTGGCCTACTGGGTGGGCGTGGCCAGTTCTACA
Organism: Bothrops alternatus; assembly: GCA_034064705.1. Taxonomy (NCBI): domain Eukaryota; kingdom Metazoa; phylum Chordata; class Lepidosauria; order Squamata; family Viperidae; genus Bothrops; species Bothrops alternatus. The sequence continues at coordinate 23,035,163 of JARGCV010000052.1, read as the reverse complement.
TCATCCCGTCAAGGGTGTCTGTGGGGGCCTGGGCAGGAGTGGGACAGATCTCTGGCAGAAGGGGGTGGGACGGGGGCAAGTGCCAAGGCATGGTCCACTGGGGCAAGTGCCAAGATGGCCACCACAAAATTGTACATTGGCTCCCGGCTGGCCTGGGCCAGGGCCAAGGCAGCAGGGGCCGTTCCCTTACTGTTTCCAGAATGGCTTCGCGGGCCACATGAAACCACTTCGCAGGCCACATCCGGCCCCCGGGCCTTGTGTTTGACATGTCTGTCCTAGAAGGAAATATCTCCTAGAGAGGAGCTAGGCATATCTCCTAGAGAGAAATATCCTTCTCCGAGCCCAGCCAAGCTTCAGGTGTCAGATCGCTTTTTTCCCCCCCCGATCAAATAATGGATGAGGACAGCCTTATTATCGACTAACCTGGCATTCAACAACAACAGCTAAAAACAGAGAGAGATGTAGGGTCGAGACCAGAGGAATGCACCACCAGAATGTATTCTGTATTCTGGTGGTGAAGGGCATATTCTGCAAGAGTGACCTGCCTCCTTCTCCTGTCTCCCTGTTACTCCTTTTCCTGGGAATACGGTAATTTTCTTGGTAATTATCACTGACCAAAATAAGAAATGGCAAACCTCAAAGGTGGTATAGGTAATTATGTATTTTGTTTTTAAAAGCTTTCTAAAGTACAGCTGTGCATGTAATATTTCTAGAGAAATCTTCATTAGAGACAATTATATTTTTCTTGGGATTGACCCAGAAGAGAAATCAATCAAATGCCATTTGTTTCTTACAGGTAAAACTTACCCAAAGGGATTTTTATCCTGTGAAGTTCAACAGAGAAGTTTCCACAGGGAGTCAACAGCATCAAAATGGTAACTGCAACCGGGTAAACAAAGCTCCATCCCCTTTTAAGGTACACTGCTTTGATTACCCCTGCTGAGACTATTTTGTTGACCACTTTTGCACACCCCCAAACCCCTTGGAGTTATCCCTATTTCAAAGACTAGAATAGTTCCTTCAATTCAGTGGTTCTGTATGGTTCCATAAACAGCCTGAGATACTTGTAAATTATTAGGAACATCTGACAGCTGTTCGTAACACCAGTACCTGACACTTGTCACACCCACACCTAGAATATTTTTTCTGGGCAATGAGTACATTTTAGGCAAAGTTGTGGATTAAGTCCCCCTATGGATCCCAGAGACATTCTTGTAAATGAATATCATGTTAGAGCCTAACATTTGCCTTAGCAACAGGCCAGTTTCCTGTTTAATTAATACTGCCTTAAACTAATTCAGTTGTGGATGATTTAGGTCCATCTCAGTTGTAATGAAGACAATGTCATAAGGCTATGACAGGAAAAAAAGACGTTGCTGAGTATTGCTATGATTTAGTTAAATGGAAGTGGGGAATGATCCTGAGTGGCTTAAACTGTGAGCCAGCCATGCTGTAAAGAGCTCAAGATCATAATATATAACCTGGTGGGCATATATTTATTTTCTCTTTTTGAGCCACACACGTGCATAAATGCAATTTCTTCTCTTTTCTATTGCAACTGAGCCTTCCTGGGTACCTGTAGGCCACTAAGAATGTTGAATCATCATTGTATTATTTCTTTTGAGAAAGAGGAAGTTATCCTTTTTCCAGAAAGAGTAAAAATTATTGATTCTGCTTTAAGTGAGCATACTGGTAATAGGTGTTCCTATTTCTCACAGATGCTGTTTAGCTCCTACCGTATTTTAGTTTACTATAAGAATGCACAAGGATTATAATTATTAGTAGGAGGGGGAGCTTGATCCCATTGCCGTCTGAATTAACTGGTTCTTAGGCTGCAAGCTGAACACATTTCTACATAGAAATGGGGTTTGCTTTTTTCTTTTCATTTTTCTATATTCCAGATTCAGTCATTTCCTCTGCAGATGATTATAGAGAGTCATACAAAGTCAAAGGTATTTTCTAATTGTTGTGAAGATTTTGTAAACTTGAAAAGAAACAAGATACCATATGTGTGACACCAGATTTCTCTATCACCAAACATTTCTTTAAAATTCTGATGATTCCTACAATATTCATATGCTAGAGCATTTGGGGTTGAACGACCATTTCACGGGGTCGCCAAACAACGCAGTCTGCCATTTTTTTCTCCTTTTCCTTAGCTGTGCTATGCCATTTTTTCCCCTTTTCCTTAGCTGTGCTACTCCCTCTTATTCTATTGACTTTTGAAAGCCAATAGAATTAGACTCTCTTGAATAGAGTCTAATTCTATTGGCTTTCAAAAGCCAATAGGAATTGTCCAGGCTGTCTCTGCCCTGCTGAGCCTGCCAAAAGTCCCAGTCTGCAAACGGTGCTGCGAGTTGTCTGCAGCGAAGGCGAGCTCTCCGGAAGTTTCCATCCCTCCCTGCTGAGCAACTACTAAAAATGTAAGTAAAAGAGGGCCAGGGGTGGGAGGCCGGCGGGCGCAGGGAGGGTTTTTGGCGCGCGTGGGGCCCGGCGGGTGGCTTACCTCCCTTGGGCTGGGCCAGCTGGTGGCCCAGCCCGTGGTCACCCTGTGCCGTCGCTGCCGCGGCTGCCCAGGAGCGCCTGGGCCTGCCTGCTGCCACCCCAAACGGGAGGCAGCGAAGGCAAGGCTAACGGGGCAACGGCGGGCACAGGGAAGGTTTTTGGCGTGCATGGGGCACGGCGGGTGGCTTACCTCCCTTGGGCTGGGCCATCTGGTGGCCCAGCCCGTGGTCACCCTGCGCCGTCGCTGCCGCGGCCGCCCAAGAGCACCTGGGCCTGCCTGCTGCCACCCCAAATGGGCGGCAGCGAAGGCAAGGCTAGCAGGGCAGCGGCTTACGCAGGGAGGGTTTGTGGCGCCCGTGGTGCCCAGCGGGTGTCTTACCTCCCTTGGGCTGGGCCAGCTGGTGGCCCAGCCCGTGGTCGCCCTGCACCGTCGCCGCCGCAGCCGCCCAGGAGCACCTGAGCACCTGGGCCTGCCTGCCGCCGCCCCAAACGGGTGGCGGCCTACACCTCAGCCGGCGCAGGGGGCAGCACTGAGCATGCGTGGCGCAGCGCCGCGCATGTGCGGAGTAGCGGCCTGAAAAAGGTTGAGAACCGCTGTGCTAGAGGTTAATTGGAGGAATCACTATTTAGCAAATAATGTGTTGTCAAATTGTAAGCAGTGAATTTGGACATCCAAGGTCCTACCTTTAGCTCAAATCGGGTCTACCAAATCCAGTGAAGATGCTTCCTTCCCCATCACTACAAATGTGGCAACTTTTTCAAGGAGAGGAGACAGCAGTGGCATCTATGTACTTATCCTATATCTCGTATCTGTATTCCCCATGCCTGTTTCCATACTTTGCACACAACTCCCCTTAATCTGAACAAAATACCTTTGGTGGTTGTAGTTGTTTTTAAAATGTAAGTATATGTCTAAAATCTGCAGAATTTATTGTGATTTAAGGGGAAGATGATCAAACTGTTAGCAAGCAAAATGTACTTTGGTAAGACAAAAAAAGGTAATGACAAGAAACATGGTGGGAGTGAAGCTGTGCTGAATATATTTAAAGAGGCAGAACGGGAAGGATTTAAAGAGGTAGGAGACGGATATTTGAATCTATCTAGTCAACTCTTAATCCCTGTGATATTCAAGATAATTCAAAAGAGCAATTTGTTTCTATTTTATGCATAGCTAATGGCAATGTACGTTCAACTAGTTACTAAAAGAAAGATTTTTAGAGAGTTGAATATGGTACATTAGAAGCAATATTTCTCTCTCTCTCTCTCTCTCTCTGTGTGTGTTTGTGTCTGTGTGTAAACACACAGACAGACAATAGATAATATTTCTTCCCTTAGTGAGCTCACTCAAATATCATGTTAAAAGAATGTATAAGACAGGGTCAGATTGCCTATTGTTAATATTATAATTACTATTAATGCATAGTATTATACATTTTAAATAAGAAAGAAGCTTATTCTATAATTATTAAAAACAGAAGGTGAACAGTAAAAAAAAATCAGGAAATTCTCTAGAATACGTACATGGCGCTCATTAGGTTTATACAATAATAGAATATATATAGCTTAGGGTTGAACTGTGGAATTTTTTGTGCTTTCTGAGCTTTGTGGTGTGCTTGCAGATGTTTCATTACCTTACTAGGTACCATCATCAGTGCACTGATTTATATGCAAACAGCTAAGCTCATAATATCAAGGACTCTCATTTATAGAGTATCTTTGTAGCAGACAAAATGATTTTCTGAATTTATTTTTACTAAACTATATTAACACAGTGTCATGGTTCCGATAGATGAAACCCATCAAAAGAACTTTGAGGCAGAATTCTTCCTTAAAGAACAATTTATTCAGGAAACAATGTATCGGCACTGCATAGTTGAACCCAAAAACTAAATTCCCTTCCCCCAGATACAAAGTAACAAAGTGCAATTCCCACCCTCAATAAGCTGTCATAAATCACATTCTCCAATTAGCCTAAAATGCAGGCTTTCTCCCCAGCTCCTCAGCCCGCCAAAACGTTATCAGCTCATCCTTGGATTACCACAAGCAGTGTTATTGTTATGGCTAGCTGAGCTTGAGCTTTCATCCCAACCTCCCCCTCTTCTGCACCTGATTTATGAATACCAGAAAAAGCATGTTAAAAGCAAATAGAAAATGGCTGCAATTTTCATCAGTTGTCAGAGCGGGAACATCCAATGTTTACAGTGTTGACACACAGTTAAGCAAAGCATGTTTTCTAGGCTTTTGACTGAAATCTGAGAGCCAGTTTGGTCTAATGGTTGGCGCCAGGCTAGAAAGTGGGAGATGGTGAGTTCAAATCTTGTCTTAGCCCTGGAAGCCAGCTGGATGGCTTTGGGCCAGTTACTCTCTTTCAGTCAAACTTACGTCACAGGATTGTTGTTGGGAAAATAGGAGGAGGAAGGTGTGTTGGATATGTTCGCAACTTGAGTTATTTGTAAAAATAATAAAGCAATACAAGTAATAAAGGGATGCACATAATAATATAAAATAAAAAGAACAAAAAAATAAAATGTGATATCAACATTGAAGGTGGGATAAAATTGTGTTTTTTTTCCTGACAGTGAAATCACATAATGCATATTTTAATTGAATCCAAATAAGAAACAGAGAAGCTCATGTTGCAGATGCATAAGTTCATTGAACAACTTTCCTTTAACATTTAAAACATAATTCCAAGAAAGATCTAAAGTATTCCACTGTGTGAAAGACCATCCATAGACTGTCCCTAACAGCCTTTGTCTCTCCTCATTTGGAAAAGACTTCTGAACAGGACCCCTCTGAAGGGGATGTTAGGGGCTAGGAAATCACATAAGGGAGAAATGAAGACAGGGGATCTGAAAAGCAACCCATTCAATAGGGCCCAAAGGAAGAACAACTCCATCAGAAGGAAGACATGAGAAGGAATGAAGCTGTGTGCAGAAAGAACTGTTGTACTAGCACTGAATAGTTGTCAGCCTTCAAGACTGGGAAAAGAAGTGCTAAAATCTCTTTAACATTTAAACCCTGAATCTAACACATACGCATGCATATTATTCCTTTTTGTAATACTTTTATTAAAAATTACAATTATGATAAAAAATACAAACTAAAAAAAGGAAAAATATGCAGGAAACAAGAATAGAAAAAATATAGTAAAGAAAAAGAAATATATATAAATAAAAGACTTCCCCCTTCATCGCAACATGTATAAATAATTTTAGTAACTTACCACCTTTTTAAAAAAACCAGCAAATGATCTCTTCCTTCCATAATACATCTCTTATCTATAAAGCAATCTGTAAAATTGCATCATTTTAGTTCTAATTAGCAAAAATCTGTTAAGAATTAACAACATAACATATCTTGATCAAATAAACCAACTTTATATTCTTTTTAACAGTCTTAATTTTTTGTGCCTTCAAATGTCAAATCAAATCATAATTTTATTTGTCCCTTTTCACAACATTCTAAAAAGCTTTAACCCTCTTTTGTAAATCCAATATAGAAAAATTATCTCATTTACTTTCTTGGTTTGTTATTTGTGTATTTCTTACAAGTATTAAGACATTTCACCAATTTCTTTTATATGTTCAGTACAGAACAGCATATTTCCCCCCATATCATTCTGTCTGTCATTTTTAAATCTACTTTTAGATCAGTTATATATATAATTTTCCCTCAAGATTTCTTTTCTGACTTATTGATATCATTTATTCCAGACTTCTACAGTTGTGTGCCCTTCGTATTAGTTGAACTTAGCTCCCATAGTTTCTAGTTATTATCTATGTTGGTCAAGGATTTGGGAAGCTGAAGTAAACATTAACCAGGCTGGCAAATTGATTTGATCTGTTTCCCAACAGCAAAGCTGATGCATTAATCAGATCAAGAGAATGCCTGGGAACCAAAGTCTTCTCCCACACAATCCCCCTCATTCTGACCTTGCTTGCTCTTTTGGATCTGACATAAATGATTGCTATCCGATTGATCTTGACTGCAATTGTGCCTGACATGAAAATCCTCCCTACTCCTGTAGTATACACAAAACCCATTAGAATCCTAGGTTTTACTTCTGAACATATATGTAGTGTAAAAGATACCACTGCTCAGAATGGTAATGTGGAAAATGCAATAGCAATATAAATTGATTCTGCATACATCTGGAGGGATTGTTTAAACGATGGTTCCTGGATGAGTTGAATCAGTTTAAAAGTTGTACAGCATTTCTTTCATTACAGCAAACCTGTAATAGGAAATAGGTTGGTAACTGCAAACAGTTTGTTGCAACTAAATGAAAATACACATTCTTGTTGCATTTTATAATAATTATTTTATCACTGCTTAAGTTGTATTCCCTTAAGTGCTCTCAGTTCTTCCTGAAAAAAATCAAAAATATTCTGCTGTACACAATATAACATGTTAATTAATTCCATACAAAAGAGACAAAAATTGTTACTAACCGCTATCCCATGGGGTCTTGCTTTGAAGGAAAATATGATTGAGTCGTATTGTTAAACAAAATAGATATTGCATTCAACATTGTTCCTTTTTATTTTTATTTCTAAAATCTGTGCAAGCTAGAGATCACCTACACAGTAATGTCTGAATTTTTAATTACTATGTCAAAAATGACATTGAAATATTTAATTTTTAAAGACTGTAGCAGCTGGTATTGTTTAGTCTCCTGATTGTGCATGTGTCTTTGAAATCATCAGGGTGGGCTCAACATAAGCAACAGGTAAGTGAGTTCTCAGAGCTCCCCACAAGATGTGTAAAATAAAGTAAAAATGCTCGGGCATGCAGTTGGTGTCAAGAAAGTTCCAGAGGCTGTTCTAAGACTGCAAACGTAACAGCTGGTGTAGCTCACTGTTGAGATTCTTGAAGCTCATCTCCCACGACTTGCTCCTCCGTGTCTTTGACAGGCGCCAGAAGTGGAGGAGGAAGAAGAGGAGGACGAGGACAAGGCAATGAACAAGTTGATGTACCTCATCCACTCAGTACAGTCTGTTTAATTGTGCAAGCTTTTGACTAGCACATAAGGTTGCAACACAAACAGAATTACTATTTTAAAATGTATGTTTAACCATATTTTCCAAAGATGCTACTGTCATTTGTGAAGAAAACACTCCAAACTGTTTGCTATTTGATACAGAAGGTTGATGATTCTTTGCATATGTGTGTGTGTGTGTGTGTGTGTGTGTGTGTGTGTGTATGTATGTATGTATGTATGTATGTATGTATGTATGTATGTAAAGGGAGAACTAGGATAGCTATTTCGAGTTTCTTAACTCTCATCAGCCAGAACTTACCCTTCTGAGATTCGAACCTGGGCTGTATGCATGTTAGGCAGTTGTATTAACCTCTAGGCCACAGGCTCTTTCTCACTTTGTCAGCAGTATCAGGGAGGGAAGAGATTTATATTAAGTGTTTCTTTTTAAATTGCACCCTGTCAACCCAAATATGGGAGAAAGAAATCTTCTTTCTTTTACCTGTTTCAGCTCAACCCAGAGCCATCCACAGGAACTAGTATATATATGTTTTTAATTTAAAATTAAAAACATATATATACTAGTTCCTGTGGATGGCTCTCGGTTGAGCTGAAACAGGTAAAAGAAAGAAGATTTCTTTCTCCCATATTTATGTGTGTGTGTGTGTGTGTGTATATATGTTCTGAATGTACCAGAGATTTCTTATAATAGTCCCAAGTTATTCTGCATTTTATATAGTATAATGGAATGAAGGAAGCTGCTCATGGGGAAGGCTTTCTTCCATATGCACATTTTGGTTGCAAAACAGGCATGGCATGCAAGAGGCTTAAAAATGTCCTGGTTTAGGTACTTCCAGGGCTACAAAAGTGAAAGTTATACTTAGCATTGGGTATGTTGCAGGCCTGGCACTGTACAATTCTGGGATAGTAAAGCCACAGAAGATTATAAGCCCAAAGAGGGTTACAAGGGTTGATATTACTATCACCTTTTTTATGTTAAAATCAATGTTTTGTTTTTGGCAATGCAGCCACTTAATTCAAAATGCTTTAAGGTGTATTTAAGAGTAATGAGGAAAGTGGGCATACCACCCATTTGCTGAGCTCTTCTCCACTTTAGCCAGCCCCTGCCTAGGAAACCACAAAGTTGTTGCTTAGTAGAAAAGAACTGCCAAGCAAAATGCCTTTCACCATAAACTACATTTCCCAGAGTGCACTATAAGGTAATGGATACCGTACTGGACTGGAGTCTGGCAATGGCCCAAATTGATTGTGAGTAACTTATCAGTTGGATGGATCACAATTTGTATAGGTCACATAGCACATAAAGAGGTCAAGTTCTATTTTGGGACTACCAAATTAGTGGATGGATGAATGCCCCACTAAGCAGTAAGAAAAAGGATCTCAGAAGAAAACAGCATAAAATGATACTGTTTGTGGAATGAAGCTTGATGAACAGCACAAGAGAGCTTTGGTGCAGTTCAGCATCATAGGAATCATTATATAAGCCATTCAGAAAGCCCACTTTAGCATAAAGTAGTATCCCTGGCACTGGTTTTCTCCGGATACTAGCTGGAGATAACGGAAGGAGTAATCCAATATCTAGAAGGCAATACATTAAAAAATATTGGTACAGAGCACCCATCCCAAATCAACCAGAGCATTGTTGTCCATGCCAAAAAAAAATGGTGCTTGCATATAAAAATCACTAGGAATTTGACCTCAGCTCCACAACATCCTCTGTAATGAGAGCTGTGCTAGATCAGAGACCCATCTAGTCCAGTATCTGCTCCTTCGATGATCAAACAGAAGGTCTAGAAAGCCCAGGAGTAGGATGTCAGTGGTGTTACTTCATCGGTTAGTATTTATCAGCAGGCTGCTCTTGAACTTCAAGACTTCCCACACCTTTCTTACATGATATTATATATCGGAACTGGAATTATTATTTATTAAACTTATATGCCGCCCTTCTCCCAAGACTCAGGGCGGCTCACAACAAGAATACAAGTATAAAAACATAACAAAATCAATTAAAATTACTAATTTACAGTATAAAAACTAGGTAATTTATTTCGCTCATACCACACACAGTCACAGTCAAAGGCCCAGGGGCAGAGTGCAACACACGCCCCAAACCTGTCTGCATAAATGAGTTTTCAACAGTTTTCGGAAAGCTAGGAGGGAGGAAGCAGTACGAACCTCCGAGGAAAGCTGGTTCCAGAGGGCTGGGGCAGCAACAGAGAAGGCCCTAACCCTAGGCCCTGCCAGATGACATTGTCTAACAGACGGGACCCATAGGAGGTCAACCCTATGTGCCCTAACCGGTCGCTGGGATTCATGAGGCAGAAGACGGTCCCGCAAGTATCCTGGCCCATTGCCATAAAGGGCTTTATAGGTCATAACCAACACTTTGAATTGTGTTCAGAGACCAATTGGTAGCCAGTGCAGCTCACGGAGGACTGGAGTGATATGAGCATGTCTTGGGAGACCCAAGACGGCTCGCACAGCTGCATTCTGGACTACTTGCAGTCTCCGGACATTCTTCAAAGGTTGCCCCATGTAGAGAGCATTACAGTAGTCGAATCTCGAGGTGACAAGGGCATGGGTGACTGTGAGGAGTGACTCCCGGTCCAAATAGGGCCGCAACTGACGCACCAGGCGAACCTGGGCGAATGCCCCCCTCGCCACAGCCAAAAGATGGTGTTCTAAACTTAGCTGTGGATCGAGGAGGACACCCAAGTTGCGAACCCTCTCCGAGGGGGACAAAACTTCTCCCCCCAGGGTAATGGACGGACAGTTGGAATTGTCCTTGGGAGGCAGAACCCATAGCCACTCCGTCTTGTCGGGATTGAGTCTGAGGCATGCTGCAAAACAAAGCATCTGTTTTATTCCAGAAACTTTCTTAGAAGATAATTGCCATCAGCAGTTGGAGTCATGCTTTAAAATGTGCCTGCATGCCTAGAATAAAGGACAAAGATAAGCAAAGAGTGTATACTGAGGTGGCTAATGGATAGATGTATCAGTGTTTGACGCTGGTTACATTTCCAAAGCAGTCATGTCCAGAGTCATGGTTTGACAATATCAACAACATGTTTATCACATTGTAAAAAAAACTCTTACCAACCCTCAAAGTTTGGCATGATTTGCCATAAACGCTTCCAGTTAAAATAATGTGGAATCCTTTATGGAAGAGATGCTGAGATTGTACTTTACTTACTATATCTAAAAGCTAATGACTGATTCAGATAACCAAAAACTGGGCTCCTTTATAAAATAAATATAGGTAGTCTTCGAGTTAGGACCAATATGGAGCCAATTGTAAGCTCTGACTAATCTGATTTTATAACCTTTTTTTACCAATTATTATGAGCAGGATGTTTTTTCTCATAGAACACCCAGAACGGAGTTCCGGCACCTTTTTTGGATGGAACCTTGTAGGGTAGGCAAGGCGGGTTGTATGACGTGTGTGAGTTCCGGAACCTTTTTTTTTTTTTTTTTTTTTTAGAAAAAAAGCACTGATTATGAGCTGGTTTTGCCAAAATTCGGAAGTAAATGTAAAAATGGTGTAAAACGGGGCCATATGACTGCAACATTGTGTATGGCCATACTGGACCAACTGCTAAGCACCGGTCATAAGTACCCCCAAGGAGGTCTGTCATAACTCTGGAACCAGGTCATAAGTCTAGATTTATCTGTACATGCTTTCCTCAGTCTGCTCAACCCATTTGTAAACAATTGTGAAATTATGCAAAGAAGATCAGTGCACCCCATTTGATCTAAGATGCTAACAGCTGTTGGCTGTCTTGGCACTTCCAATCATGCTTTACAGTCGAAAAGCAGGAAAAGATTTCTGCAAACGAGAGTGGTTGTGGGGTTGCAAGCATAGTATTGGATTGAGATTGGGGAGAATCATGTTCAAGTCCTCATTCGGCTATAGACTTCATTATAAGTGCCTTTGGGACAATCCCTCTCTCTCAGCCCAACCTCTTTCACAGTGTTACAACATGGAAGAATAAAGAGAGACTTCCCATGTCATTGACCTGATTTCCAAGAATAAAAGCAGATTTAAATGTAATGAAGTGTAATTTTAGATTTGTACAAGGATCCTTTTGGTCACTTCTCTCTACTGAGCCACACTTGTCAAAATATATGTTTGCCTCACGAAGCAGTTGGTTTTCCTGTTGCAACTGAAGATACATCTTTTAATGTTTCTCATTTCACACATCATCTGGCTTCTGTGCAAATACGGTAGTTGTATCCGCAGGAGGAGAATGGTAGATCTGGATTTACTGCTAGGCTTCTTGGGATTTGAAAAAGCAACATTTCTGGCTCCCAGTTGTTTAACTGCAACAGCAAAATGATTTCTTATTCCACTTCAAACCATAAAAGGAAGAAAATCTGGAGTCACCAGGGGATCTATTTGTATGAAAGAACTATATCCATTTTCAGCTCCATTATTCAGGAGAAATTCATGAGCTCAGAAGTCTATATTTATAGGTGTCTATATTGTAATAGGTGCTGGGGGGGGGTTGTTTGTTTTATTTTTCATCATATCCGTAAGGCTTAGGAGAGAATATATAAGGCTTATGGACTCATGAAGTTTTTTGATCACTGAGATTTCATGGGATATAATTTTTCAATTTTGGGGAGTGGATAGTGCACCTTGATTGTACCTAGTGCCTGAAAACATCACCAGGGCTATTCTACTTAATGTTGGTTCTGATCCTGAAGGTGCCTTACAGACAAAGAGCCCCAGGCAATTTCAGCACTTATCATGTCCAGGAAGAGATATAAAAACATATGTAGAGAAGCTAAACTTAAGATAACGATGACAGAAAAATGAATGTGGCACGAGACAACTCCGAATTGCATGAAGTGTGAAACAGCCCCACACATCCATACTATTGCATTTCAGTTGGAATTTGCCCCACACCTTTCTGCCCTCCTTTAGCACCTTGTGCCATTGTCACACAAAAAGTCAGAAGGTCCAGGAGGCTGCAGAAGTAACATGAATAAAATATCAAACAGAATTGCCAAACTTAAGATTGAGCAGATCCAGGAATGAAATTCAGTTACCGGCAGCGGTAAAATACAGGTAGCCCTCAATTTATAACACTTCATTTAGTGGTCATTCAAAATTAACAGCAGCACTGAAAAAAGTGACTTGAGACTGGTTTTCACACGACAGTTGCAATATTCCATGTAGTCAAAATTCGGATGCTTGGCAACGGGTTCCTATTTATGACCGTTGCAGTGTCCCAGAGGTCATGTGATCCCCTTTTGCAACTTTCCAACAAGCAAAGTCAACGGGGAAGCCAGATTCACTTAACAACTGTGTTAATAGCTTAACAGCTGCAGTGATTCACTTAACAACTGTGGCAAGAAAGGTTGTAAAATGGGGGCAAAATTCACTTAAAAACCGTCTCACTTAGGAATAGAAATTTTGGTCTCAATTGTGGTCAAGGACTACCTATATGCAATTCTATTTTCTGACTTGCACCTATGGACGATCCATTGCATTCTTTGGAGATAAACTTTTTCTGACTTCATCCCCAGACTGTAAATAAGACCGTTGTAAGTTCATCATTAAAGTAGCATTCCTCTTTTTATTCTGACACCACCCAAGGGTAGCCTCCAGATGCACAGAGCTTTTGGGCTGTGTGCCCATGGCCTGGGAGGAATGGCAAGAATGATTAAGCAAGAGAGACATAATAGAGATCAGTAATGGGGACAGACAACTTTATGCCAGTCGAGTTTTCAGATGCCTTGAAGATGGGTTGGGAGCAGTGCAGCATGATACTCGGGGAAATGCTCTGTACAAACACAGTAGTGAAGCAGAAAACAAAACCAGTTTGACTGACAGAAAGTGTGACTTGGAGCCCAGAAGTAAGTGTTTGGCTTAACATCCAGTCACTTAGATCTCAAAAGTATCCTGAGGAGATTTTTTTTTTCCAGTTTAATCTTTTAACTGTTCTCTCCTCAGATGTGTGGGAGAGCATGTGAAATTTCTGTACCCTTTCCCCTGCCTGTTCCTTGTGTTTGTTTGTTTGTCTGTGTGTGTGTGTGTGTCCCCTTGCATGCATGCTTGCAGAGCACATAGTGCTACCTACTTAAAGATATCCTTAGAATACAAGGCCTTATTGAAAATACAAAGCGAGATTCATACCTCCTCATGGAATACTAAGGCAAAAACTCTGAAATAGTCTGGGTATCTAAAATAAACTAATCAAGACTCCCAGATAAAGAAAAAACCAAGGATTAAATTAAAATTATTACAGGATGCTAAGGAAAGGGGGGGTCTCGGCTTCTCCGATCTGGAAAAATATTATCAATCTACAATTCTATTGTGGGTGTGGGATTGGATTCGACTGGAAAATCGGAGATTATTAAAACTGGAAGGTCATGACATGCAGATTGGATGGCATGCCATGTTATGGGATGAGAAGCATAAAGTTCACCAGTACTTCCGGAAGCACTATGTTAGACGGGCGCTAATAGATGTATGGATCAAAATCCGACGACAGAACTATAGGCAAGTCCCCAATTGGATTTCAACACTTGAAATGTACATACACCCAAGGTTCATTCAGTTAGGGAAAGTAATAACCTATAAAATTATACTAGACGAGAGAGGAGAATTAAAATCGAGGAAGAATCTCCAAGATGCAGGGATAAAGTTAGAATGGTGGGCATACCTCCAACTACAAGCAAGATATAGGCAAGATAAAAAAAGAGTGGGGTATAAAGATAGAACCGACAGAATTAGATAAAATTTTATTAGGTCCCGAGGATAAAATGATTAAAAAAATATATCATTTTCTTTTAGATCAGACAATGTATGAAGAACAGGTTAAGGAAACCATGTTAATTTGGAGTAGGGATTTTGGTTTCAGTATCGACCTGCATATTTGGCAAGAACTGTGGGAAAGAAATAGGAAACTCACCTTAGCTACCTCATATAAGGAAAATCTTTACAAGATGTTCTATAGATGGCATTTCCCACCCGCAAGGCTAGCCAAAATGGGTTCAAACATCTCATCCTTATGCTGAAATGTAAAAAAGCAATAGGATCATATTACCATATGTGGTGGGAATGCCCAAAGACTCGTGAGCATTGGCACAGGACACGAAATTGGTTGAGGGATATATTATCACTGGACTTAGAGTTAAAACCGGAACTCTTCTTGTTGGGAATAACGACAGAAAAATATGACAAGGGAACAATCTATCTGCTGCTACACATCCTGACTGCAGCTAGGCTTGCTTTTGCACAAAGATGGAAGAGCAAGGAAATTCCCACAGAGGAAGAGTTAATACATAAAATATTAGCATGTGTGGAAATGGACAGGCTCACAATGATATTAAAAGATAAATGTGGATCAGTTTATTACGAAACCTGGGATAAATTTTACCACTGGAGGAATTCGAAGAGGACGGTTGGGATTAAGGATGAATGTTAAGATAGAAATATATGTTATTTTATTTTAGAATAAGTACTGTATATAAATCTTAGATGTATATGTAGAGATGAAGAAGTTATTGTAAAAAGTGGAACAATCGGATAAGAATGTATATACTGGAATGTCACATCAAATCCAATGTTTGTTTGTTTTTAACTGTATCATAAATAAAATTTGTAAAAAAAAAGAAAAGAAAGAAAGACTCCCAGATAAATCAGTTGACACAACAGTGGAATAGACACACAGACACACATCCATTCTTTTACTTGTGTTCTTACGTTAATGTGCTTATACCAGGTTGGAACATAGGAAACTCAGAGTCAGTCTGGAAGTCAGATGGATAGTACCTAAATTTGACAAATTAATAAACCTACATCATAGTTCATTAAAAACCAAACATAATAAAAATAATCTAAAAACATTCTGTGTTTCAAGGACCTTTATACCTTCAAAAAGTTGCCGTTGCAAAGCTACTTGGTATTATTTTAAAAAGCCCCCTTTTTAAGCAAAGAGAAGACATGTTGGATCCCAGCATCTTCTCCCTTGGCAACCTTTTCAATTTAGGCATCATGACCGGGAGGTGCCTCCTCCAGGTTACAGCTGGTAAGACCACCTGCGCTTATATCGGATTGCAGCCAAGACAGCCAGCCCAGCAGGCTCACTTCAGAAGGACTGAGGATCCTAAAATTATATTACCAGGCCAAAGAAAAACTGGCGAAGGCTGCAGGCTTATGCAGACATCTCTGAAAATAAGGATGTTTCCAGATAGAGCTCTGGGAATGCTGCCAGACAAAAAAACATACAGTTCTTCCAACTTTTTCTCCCTAAAGTTTTGGTGTCAGGGGTCTGGGTGTGTATAGAAAAAAATAACAGCGAAATGGGAACAGAGAATTTGCATTGGCATCAAAAAAATCATGGTGGTGACCACCTCCGTTTGATCAAAGCTCCACCCTTTTTCACATGCATCCTAATATATTAGGATGGAGACCACATGCTATAAAATAACCAAGAGTCTGACATAACTGAATGGTTAAAATGACAACAAAGTCAAAGTCAATTACAGTATTGACTTTTTAACCCCTCCCTAAATATTACTCTTGCAAAATAAGATAAATGGAGTTATGCTTGTAATTTGGCATCTAAAAATCTTTTGGTTGGGATAAGTGTTTGCAAATGGCCATATATAATGATCCAGGCATCTATACAGAAAGAATTTGGTAGAATTCTGTCAAATTGAAGTGAAGGTCATTCCATTCTAGAGAAAGGTGGTGACCAAAATTACAATAGCAATGAAAATAGTTTACTTTTGTCACACGATTGTTGCAACATCCCCATGGTGAGCTATTTTTTCTGGAAATCCGTTCATACTCCAACCGTTCGAAGGGTGTTCATCCCAAAGTGATAGCTAATTGTCTATGGAGATTCTCAGTCATCCAGACCATGGTTGTGCTTGGATGACCTGGATGACTGAGAATCTTCATAGACATCCCCAAGGTCACGTGATCTAAATTTGAGTGCTTGGCAACTGGCATCTATTTAGAATGGTTGCCGTGTCCCAGGGCCATGTGATCACCTTTTGCAACCTTTTGTGAAGCAAAGTCAATGGGGAAGCCAGATTCACTTAACAACTTTGTTACTATCATAACAACTGTAGCGATTCACTTAATGAGTGTGGCAAGAAAGTTCGTAAAATGGGGCTAAACTCGTCTTGCTTAGGAATGGAAATTTTGGGGTCAGTTGTGGTTGTAATTTGAGGACTATTTGTATTGTTTATCTATTTAGATATAAACACATGTATCATGGTCTATGTTATGCATTTATTTCCATGTTTTTCAATAATATAAGTACTTCCATGAAAAATCAAAATTACTTATTACATTGGGTGGACTGCTTTCTTCAGATTTCATGGACACTTTAAAGAAATTCAAATTGAAAGATTATAAGTTAGTTACATAGGGAAACGTTATACACCAATTACTGGAGAAAATAACAGGAAATCTATTTTTCCTGTAAAATGTACTAGCTGCTAAATGGACTTATTTGGGAAAAAGAGATTCATGGCACAAAGTACCAAAAGCTATTCAAAAAACAGTGCTGAAATTATACCAGTAGACAAAATAATATAGTGAAAGAATGGTCCAAAGAAAAATGCATTAACTATACAAGAATTCTGTGCTTCAATTTATGCAACATATATTTTTAAGCTAGCCTTATTGTTTTCCTTCCTTTTTTCCAGGAAATGAAAGAAACTGTCAAATATTTTTAAACAGACGTATTGGTAGCACAATACTATTTTACATATATCAATTTTTATGAGAGACCAATGTCTTTTCCACTACATTATGAAAAAGATTGAAAATCACAACTGTAATTTCTTTTTTCAGTTAAGTGCAAATTTTAGTGGGAAACAGATGTGCCTTTAGAATCTGTCAAACCAAGAACATTAATGAAAAACTGACATCTGTTTTTATGGATTAATTTTAAAAAATCCTTCAAAGTGCAAGAAAATGTAAATGTTAAATACTAAATTGACTGATTTTTGCATCTAAAAAAAGAAACTAGAGGTTCCTTTTTATCTTGGCTATTATCTAGTTGGTTGGTTTGCTTCTTTGCAATATTAATTAATTTAAAGAGGAATCCAGCCATTATTCTCATAGTCAATGAAAATTCCCATACATAAAACTGTCTAAAAAGTAACGTTTCTCCCTCTGGATTATAGCCACAACTCAAGGTGAAGTAGCGGTCAAAAAGTAAAAAAGAGTTTATTGTTTTTAAGAAGGCAAATTTATCATGTGTATTATCCCATGACTGCCATTTTCTAGGTCTGGAAAGAATTTGCTATACATCAGATTGTTTTTCTACCCTGGGGACTCACCAACAGTTGAAAGAATTAGTGATGCTATCCATTGTGGATATTTGGAACTAGGTCTTCTCAGCCAGAACTTCCTGGCTGACCCAACTAACATCATAGGGTTGTTGAGAAGATAAAGTAAGATAACTTGCTTTGTTTCAATTGCTTACGCTCTTTAAAAAATTTGCTGTTTGAACTCTGTTTTAAACAAGCAAACAAGCAATTAGGGATTTTATCCAATTTCAGCACTGAAGAAGAGCAGCAAAATGAAGATATTTGGATATTTCAGATACATATGTCCAGGGAAGAGATTGGCAGAGCATCACTAATCATTCTTTTTCTGGGATTAGATTAAGATTGTGTTATGTTACTTATGTTTTAATTGTTGACTTTGCCTTTTCTCTGTTTTTGTCAGCCGTCCAAATTCATGTATATAATGAGATGGGTGGCCATGTAAATTTATTAATGAATAAATAATAAGTGTCCTTATTAATGTAATGTTGCAAATTTATAAAGGGCATCAGAAAAAAATAAAGAGAGCCCAGAAAAAATTACTCTGGTTCTGTTTTTCATGCAATGACCTCAATTTCTTTTTGAAATCACCTCCTTTAATTTTTAATTCAGTGTATTTAAATAAGAAATTATTTTTGTAAGTTACTATGAAAAGAATACTTTGATGCTATTAACTAAATTTCAAACTGTTTTATATGACAAGTTTTTTTCAAGGCTGAAAATATAAGGGTAATTTTTTTTATTTCTTCTTCATATTTTTGAACCACTCTTGTCCCTTGGATTAGAATATTAATATCATACCTTCAGTATGTTCCCAGCTTTGTTAATAACAATCACCAAAACTCTGCAGCTTGAATCCAAATACCATCATCTAACCTTTGAGGGAGTGTTGAATGAGAATACTGTGTGTCATCCTTCTATATTTACCAAGATTTGGTATGGCCCAAATAGTCAGTGTTAAAAATATCATGAGGGAAGGTAACTGTGTGTTTCAGTAATTAATGAAAACCTACTTGATCAGGCAAAGAACATAGCATGTATAAAAGATTTTGAGGTTAACAAAAAAAAAAATCCATAGGTAGTCCTCAAGTTTACAAAATGGCAGTTGGGACTGGAATTTCTGTTGTTAAGTAATGCAGTCATAAAATTCAATGGCAATTTGCAACGGCAATTCTGGCAATCCTAATTGCCTTCATTAAGGGAAGACTATACATTCATTAAACCAGGACCTAACATGATCATGACTTCTGACTCCCCGCTGGCTTCCCCCATTTACTTTGCTTGTGGGAAGCTGGCATAGAATGTCAGAAATTGCGATTGTGTGACTACAGTGAGCTGCAGTGACTGGAACTTGAAGAATCAGTATTAAACCATTCATTCAGTGCCACTGTAACTTTGAACAGTTGCTAAATTAATGGTCATAACCCAAGAACTACCTGTACTTCAATTGAATTTGAAGTTGTTCCAGAACAGTTTCCCCATCCTGACATCCTCCAGGCTGTGCTGAGCTGCAATTTCTAAGATTTCTGGAAATTATGAGCATGTTAAATCTTACTGTGTTAGTCCCAAAGGAGGAAAGTGATCTGACAGGAACTGCACTTTCCTCTTCTGGACTAATGACAGTTTTGGGGGGTCTTCTTGGGCTCATAAGTACAACTTAATCATCAAGTGACCACTGTAAACAAATTATATCAGATGTTTGTACAAATCCATCTAATGTGCCTGTTGTACCTATATCTTAGACCAGAACCCTCTTAAGACAATCACTTGTATTTTAGTTATCTTACATTTGAACTATTAAAGAATGTCTTACATGGGGCTATCCTTAAGTCTACCACAAAGCTGCAGCCAGTCAAAGAATGCAGTGGCATAGGCAGTTATGCGCATGCCATGGAATGGCCATGCCACACTCTTGCTTGTGAGTTGCGCTGGTTGCCGGGATGTTTTCAGTACAATTGGAAAGCTGGTTATCACCTATAAAGCCCCTCATGGCATAACACTGGGTTATTTGAATAGTCATCTATATCCAGTAGTGTTGTATCTGGCCCTTCTCAGCTTAGTAAAATCCACATAATATTTCTTTAAGAGTTTTATTTAACACATTTCAAAAGATTCAATTCAAAGCAAGCTGCTGGCAGTTTGTTGGCCGGAACGGCCAAGTCTGATATATGTACATTTAGTTTAAACATTCTCCCACCTTCCAATTAACTCACTCTTTATCTCACATTGTCCAAGACTTCATTAATCTTCCGTAGATTTCAAGAACACCAGAAAACTGAGTTCAAACGAACTCGGTGATGCATCAGACTGCCTCTTGATATTAACGTGCTCGTGACAAAGAATTAGTCTCTTCTTCCTCTTCTAATATAGTTTTCAATACGTCACTTCCTTTTTCCACTTAACTGACACCTCCGCCTATCAAACCTTCGGAATCTCGGATCAAGCCATCTATCTTCCTGTTCCAAATCTGACTCATCACTTTGAGAGTCTGACTCAGATTGCATACAAATCTCCTCATTGTCTAGCTCGGCTGCCGGGAGGGGAAAATACCCAGAGGGGCCTGGTTGTGCTTCGTCATCCTCTGATATGTCCCCCAGCCGGTCTAGAGACACTCACAACAAGTAGTTTCAGTCCTTTTCACATATTCTGACAGAGCTGGCAATGCTCCATTTCCCAGTGTCACAATTGAGTCAGAAAGTAGTTCTCCTCTGGCATGGCACCTGCCCTCTAGAATTCTGGGGGAGTTCAAGTCCACAAGTCTTAAAAGTTGCCAAGTTTGGACACACCTGCTCTATAATACCATTTCCCTAAGAGTCATATGACTTCCACCTCAGCCCTAGTTAGAGAAGCTCTTAAAACCTGGCTGTACCCCCCAGGCCAGGATCAGAGTGAATGATTGGAGCTTTTTGTGATGCTTTGATCTTTTGAATAGCTGTTGTTGGTCTTTGTCCAGACTTTATTTTTTCAGAGATGTATTTCTTTTTAAAAGCCACCTAAAGTCATAACAGATTGGGGGAGCCTATACATTTCATAAACAAACAAACAAATTGTATGTGAAGGGACTGGGTTAGGAACATCTGCTTTGCAAACTATATACAGGGGTAGATCAAAAGTTGGTCCCATAGGCCAGTTTTATAATATTTTCTTTCATAGAAAATAATACTGTTCTTAAGAATGTTCAAGGGTCATGCATCAAACAAGTAAGATAAATTTTAGAAGAAAATGGCAACCAACTGGAAATTTTAATGTAGTTTATACAATAAATTGCATGTGGGGCCCGATTTTTAGTACACTGACTATATTCCATAGAGAAAATTGTAATTTTAGTGCCTTTGTAAAAAAGGGCTTTGGATGTTGAACTCAGATGAAATTCTCTCTCCAAACCAGTTTTCCATATTTAGCACATCCTTCATCATGACATGTGCCCATATTCTAATTTTAGAGAAGATGAGACATTAATCATCACAACAGGAGCTCCAGAATGAGTTTACCTATGAATTCTGATTGTCAAACTAATGAGACTTCATGTCGCCTTCTTTCTATGATTTCAGACATGTTAGTACAGTGGTTCTCACCTTTCTGAGGTTGAGACCCCACTTGCCACGCCCATGCGCGCCGCGACCCCGACCCAGGGGTGCGTGCGTGGTGCGCGCGCGGGGCAAAAAAAAAATGAAAAAATAAAATAAAAAAAATGGCGGCCGCGACGGGCGGATTCTGCGCCTGCGCGGATCGGCCCGTCGCACACACCGCGCATGCGCAGATCCACCCGTTGCGGTCCGCCATTTTGTTTTTATTTTATTTTATTTTATTTTATTTTTTTCCAGTGCGATGGGTGGATCTGAGTGTGCGCGGCGCGCGCGCGCCAAAAAAAATAAAAAAAATAAAAAAAAAATTAAAAAAATTTAAAAAAATTAAAAAAAAAATGGCGGCCGGCGGTGCCCGGCGACCCCTGCGAAATGGTCGCACGACCCCAAATGGGGTCGTGACCCCAAGGTTGAGAACCACTGTGTTAGTAGAATTGAGAACAGAGTTCAACATCCTGAATCAGGTACATTCTGTCCTCTGAATCACTCAGGGATAATTTCTATGCAATTTTCAAACAAGAATTCTATTGCAATTTTGATTTCATTTTGTCTGACCCTGGTCCTTTCTCTCTTCGGGATTTGTGCACTTGGTAACCATAGCCATGTATCCTAAGATGTGGCTGGTTATTTGATAGCACCTCTCCTTCTAACCTTTGCTACTACAGCAATATAGGAAATGATGACAACAGGCAAAGAAGAACTGATCTGGTAGCCAGAAGTCAAATTTTTGCTGTCACTTTTGAAGTAAAGGGGAAGAGGGTAAGGGGTGGATCAGCAGAAGAAAGGTCACTCAGTGCCTGCTCTGTTGGTGAAAGCACTGTAGTAATCAATGATGGTTGATTATAATGATGGTGATGGTGGTGGTGGTGGTGGTGAAATTTTAAACAGTAAGTTTCATCAGTGGACTGTTGGAACACTGAAACTTCAACATCTGCTTGAGGGTGCCAGGTGGTGTTGCTGACCTTGATCTGCACAGATAATAATCAGGGTCTACCATCACACTGCCAGGTTAATTACTACATCCTGTACTTTGCTTTTAGTTGTTATAAGGAGATTTGGGCAAAATGCTTAGCTTTTCTTGATGAAAATCCTCTAAAAGTTTTGAATGAAATCATGGGCTCTGTCCTTCCAAAGCCTGATAACAAAACAAAAACCCCATTAAATTCTATATGTGTTTATTCTGACTGAAGCTGAACATGATTAGTTCTTTTGTGATTCAGGAGAAGATTACCACACAGCTTGCTCCACACAGAGGAATTCAATAGCTTCCTCTTAGCTTACGATTCTTCACATCCTCCGCCTACAGAATGAATGCCCCTTGGAAAATGTTCTTTGGCATTAATTTGTAGTGTGTATGTGTGAGAGAGAAAGAGAGAGACAAACAGAAAAGAGAGAGAGAAGAGAGAGAGAGGAGAGGAGGAGAGAGAGAGAGGAGAGAGAGAGAGAGAGAGAGAGAGAGGAGAGAGAGAGAGAGAGAGAGAGAGAGAGAGAGAGAGAGGAGAGAAGAGGAGAGAGAGAGGAGAGAGAAGAGAGGAGAGAGAAATTAAAAAGCCAAGAAGAACTTTACTTCAAGCAGGTTTTATTCCAGAAGAAGCAGACTAAGAAATTGTGTTAACTGATTCAGGCACTTGACATAATCTTTTTTTTAAAAATTTTTTATTATTAGATATCCATTTGTACATGCAAACAAAGAAAAATTCAAGTTAAAGCCATTCAACTTAATACAATCATTTTAAATT
The DNA here is from genome assembly GCA_034064705.1 of Bothrops alternatus. Lineage (NCBI taxonomy): Eukaryota > Metazoa > Chordata > Lepidosauria > Squamata > Viperidae > Bothrops > Bothrops alternatus. Next base: position 23,012,034 of record JARGCV010000052.1, on the reverse strand, counting down.
TGTAGACCTTCCTCACTCCGTATATCGAAGTTTAACTATAAGCCAACTACATTTTATAAATTTTAAGTTTCACTTCTTTTCAGATCTATCCATTGTACATCAAACAAACAAGTCTTCTTATTAAAGTTAATAATTATCATGTCGATACACCCCTCCCTTCAATGCGTACATTCTTAGTCTATTTAATATATATCTTCCATTAATCACCCTCTCATGTCTCTTGCTCTTACACTTAGTCCTTAAATCAGTCCATAATTCTTTGCCTTTAATTCCTTGCATAAAATATTAAGTTTCTCTTCTTTTCAGTCGAATTCTGGGTTTCTTCCTCTGCCAGGTGGATTTCCATAGCACACTTCCCTTCCAAGTAATAAGTCTCTCTTTATTGCTTGCAATGTCCCTTGGTTCCATATAAGCCATGCTCTATGGATTCTGTCAGTTTGCCAAGAGAAATTTTTAGCCTCCTCTCCTGGATATTTTTCCCATGCTTTTATAACAATTCTTTTAAAATCTTCTTGTCTCTCCACCTCTTCCATCTTTTCTTCAACCCCTTCCCAGACCCTCTTAGAATTTCTCCCAGTATCTTCTCTCTTTTCCCCACTGTGCGTTTCTCCCGGTTTGGTCCAAGTCCTCAATAACTGCTTTGCTTTGATCTTCCACCATCTTCTCCATTTCTCTGCTTTGTTCCACTGCCTCCATTGTCCTCATCCTTTCTTCCCATCTTTTTGCAAACATGTCTATTATCATATCCATCTTTCTCCTCATTTTTTCAAAAGTTGTTGATATTTCATCTTTTAATTCTTTCATCGTCATTTCTGGAGAGCTTGTATACATCCTTAGGTTTATTTTGCAAAGTTTTTAAGTTATGCGTCTCTGATGCCCTCTAGAGGTCTCTTTCGCATTACAGTTTCTCTTCCTTAGGTTTATTTTGCAAAGTTTTTAAATTATGCGTCTCTGCTGCCCTCTAGAGGTCTCTTCCGCATTACAGTTTCTCTCCGCCTTTCTCTTCCGGTAGCTCTCACTTTAAATTAAAAGCGGTCGCCATTTTGGGTGCCTTCTGTTCATTGTGAACGTATTTGATCCGAGGTAAAATATAAGAAATACTTGCTTTTTAAGCTCCTGGGTTCAGTCTGTCAATCTCTGTGCTTCTTTGAGATGTGTTCCTCGGTGTGGTGGCTGGTCTCAGCGTCTTGGTCTGTCAGCTGACAGATGCTGCCCCGGGCTGGAGCTATTGTGAGCGCACGGGGAGTCCTCTTTCTTCCCCCCAGAGCATTTTTTTCGGGGGGGTTTCAGAGGATCTCAACCCACACTCACAGCTCTTCGCCCCTTCTCCTACCGAGGAGGGGTTTTTTTCGCCACGAAAAACAGCTGGTTTGCGCTGTTTTTGCGGCTTTACAAGTCCCGTGTCGCAGAGCCTCCGAGCAAGGCTATTTCGACCCTCGCACTTGACATAATCTTAATCCTCCTGTGCAGAAGATGATATTCATCCCTGTCAGATTTTAAATCAATCCCATAATCGGCATATTTTGGAAACCTAGCATAAGAATATCAACAACAATTAAAGAAACTATTTCTACGTCTCATCTGGCTGTACTCATTTAGACATGGAGAACTTCTAGTCTTCCAGATATTGCTAAACGCCAGTTCCCGACAACTGAGATCAGTGAAGCCAAAGGAAACAGATTCTTGTGATTTCTTCCATTTTTAAAACAATCTGGCAAAGTTGATCAAAAAGTTATTGTGATGACATTATGGCCTCCAATAGCAAATTTGCCATTAAATTGTTTCCCTACTTGTTCCTTTCTTTGGTAACTTTTTGGATGCATGTGTGTTTCAGCAATTCCTATTACCTCCAGGGAAGGGTTAGACATATTAGAATAGATATCTCAATCACACAGACCTATCACAATAACAGCCACTCCTTTCACTTAACCAAACCAGAAACAATAGCTATGCCTTTTTACAGGATGACAAAGAAAGAAGTTTGATTCCAACAGGGATCCATCCTGTCTTCATTGTCAGCAAGATGAATGGGAAGTGAGGGGTTTTCCACTCATCCTTTGCTTGAGATTTGATTTAAAATAAACCATTATGAAAAAAATCCCCTATCTTCAACAGTTTATGTTTGTAAAATACTGCCCTAAACCACATTTCTGCTTTGTCTGTCATACGATTATTATTCTGCTCATTTCCCCTCCCCCCCAAAAGGAATAGCACTACAATAGCACTTAGGCTTATATACTGATACACAGTGCTTTAGTAAAACTATACATTTTAAAATAAAACAGAAAAACAATGTAAGATAGCAACTTAATTATAATGAATTTTAGCTACTTATTGTTCATTGGCCTCTTATAATGAAACATGAATAAAAAAGCAGCATAAAACTGAAGTCCGAGAAAAGAAAATTAATACAAAATTTTGATTTTTTTTTAAAAAAAGGGATTGTGGTTGCCTAGTTCTGTATAGAAACAAAGCAAATCTTAGGTAAATATGTCTGTACAGAACATTTTACAGCGTGGTGCCCCACTAAGAAGATGTCACCCATCATCCGATCGCACAGAATGGCCCTTGGAAAAAGACCTTTGAGTAAATAATTGCCTTATTTTGGTTTGACTTTGTGTACTGTGGGAATCCAGTCAATATGATTCATAGTTTATGAATTCATGAATTCACGTTGTATAAATACACAGACAAGCTAATACAGGCTAGTCAATCCTTCAGGTATCTTCCTCCAAAAACTTGATCTGATTTTCATTAAAGTTTATTAGAATCAAACATAGGTAAACATGATTACTCTGTAATCATGCATTTAATTATTGTCCTTGCTTATTAAAAATTAGAATTTGATAACAACTTTTTTTAGATTCTTGGGAGCACCATTGAAGATTGACAGTAATCAGTTAGGAAGTGGGATGGTACAGAGATTGACCTGTTGGACTGGAACGAGAAGAACCAGGTTTTAGCCCATCTTCAAGCATAGAAGCTTGTCAGGCTATGTATAAGGACAGATAGGAGAAAGAAACCCAGTGTATAGTACTGTGGCCCCCTGAATGTCTAACAAATAAAATAAATCAGTGTAGCCACTTAAATTACTGACAAGGCATATATTCAGTATTTCGTCCCATTCAATGGCCTACATCAGGGGTCTTCAAACTTGGCCCTTTTATGACTTGTGGACTTCAACTCCAAGAATTCCTCAGCCAGGCACGCTGGCTGAGGAATTCTGGAAGTTGAAGTCCACAAGTCATAAAAGGACCATGTTTGAAGACCCCTGGCCTACATCTTGTAATTTGAAATTAACTGCAGTTCCCAGGCTGACCACAAGGCTACAGCACTACAGCTAAGGCAGTGGTGGCAAACCTATGGCACGGATGCCGGAGGCGGCACTCAAAGACCTCTCTGTGGGCATGTGCGCCGTCGCCCCAGTCCTAGGCCTTCAGCTGGGTTTTATAAAACCTTTTCGCTTTAGGCCTCCATCGCCGTGTACAAAAACAAAAAAAAAGGTTCAATCAATCAATTTCAACTTCTCGCAGGAAAAAAAAATCTTGCAAAGTTGGAATTGATTGATTTAACTTTTTAGTCCCACCCAGTCTGCCGTTACTACTGCAGCCACGCCCACCCAATGGGCCACACCCACCCGGCACTCAACGATGCATAAGTGGGTTTTGGGTTGCAGTTTGGGCACTCAGTCTCTAAAAGGTTCGCCATCACTGAGCTAAGGCATTACAATAACTTACTACAGAGATTGCTAGAGATATGTTGGTGCTTTGTAACTGCAACTGATGAAAGAGAAGAGAGTTGTGCCAAAGAAGCTACTTAGATCTTCAAAGACAAAAATGAACAACAGAGCGTCCCTTAACTTGAATGTCAACATTGAAGGGGACTGTAATTCCAAAAGTGCACCTACCAAGATACATGAACCATTCTTTGGCATTGCTGTTTCCTTTGGTGGATTTATTGAGTCACAATCAAACTATTATCAAGCAAATATGTTATAGTTCCAATTGGTACTCTACTGCCTTGTATTATTCTAAAAAAAACAGAGAAGAAGACCCAGTTAAATGGGTTTTTTAGTGATTTTGAAAAAGCTATTACCCACTGCAATCTGATGCAGGACTAAGCTGCTAAGGCAGTTCATTCCAACTTGTAATGTAGAAGTAAAGCCACAACCACAAAATGTGGTTAAAGTAATCTGGTTAATTTATGAATCAGTATAATGTCTATACTCAAGCCAGTTAGTTAAATTATTAAACCGTAAGTTACTTAACATCACAAAGCAAAAGACATTCTGAACAAAACTATTGCAATTTTTAAAAATTACAGAAAAAAAATGTAATACTACCACTCTGTCCTTCAGGACTGAAACAAGAGTTGTTAAATAACATTGCTTCTAAAACAGGGGTTCTCAACCTTGGCAACTTTAAGACTTGTGGACTTCAACTCCCAGAATTCCTCAGCCAGCTTTGCTGAGTTTCAACTCTGGGAGTTGAAGTCCACAAGTCTTAAAGTTGCCAAGGTTGAGAACCCCTGTTCGAAAACATGAACAGTACAGTTACAGTTTCAGTGGACAGCTTCCAGTGAGCACTTCTTTCTCCTAATCTGCAATTTCAGAATCCAAACACACAATAAGATATATAATAATGAGTATATTGCACTGTATATCAACAAAGTAATCCTATGTAATCCTAATTTTCTAAAACTAACTCCCCAAGTCAATGAAGCTTGTTCCTATCTAAAATTGGGTGCACAAGTTGCGTTATGCCCTGATTTAGTTTAGCTTAGTGTGATTTATGACTCCCAATTAAGACACTTATAAACCATTATTTATGGCCTATGGTACAGGCCAATATACTTCATAACCACTAAATCAAATTGACTCTAGTTTACCTGATGTGCAAGTCAGTAAGACTAACATCTCGGTAAATCTACACAAGATGGTATTTTTAGTATTTTCAAATACTGTTAAGTCCATAGATAGAATCATAATATTGGCAGAGTTAGTACATGCTGCTGGGAAGCTAAAAGTACAGAAGATTGTGTTCTGTACCTAATGATGCTAGAGTGCTTTTCACCACAAATATATCACTTGCAAATGATGTTACCATGAGACAAAATGGAGGTGAAATTAATGATAATGGTGGCAATGACAGTCAGGGAATCAGTGCTCATGGTGATTTTCATAGTAGCAAGAAAAAGGAATAGATTCCTGTATTAAGAAGCCAGTAGCTTACATGTCAATAATAGGGGAAATGTGTGCATAAAAAGGAAAAATATAGATGAATATATAATGACATAAACACAAGCTTAATTGTTACTGGCAGGTTTTGAAAATCAAGTAGACATTCTAGTTAATTTAGATGGTTCATTCAATTCACAGATGTAAAAAAAAAATCACTTAAGCTCCCTTTATAAAAATGCTGTTAAGCCTTGGCAAACAACAATAAAATACAGCAATTAAAATCAGCAGCTACCCTGTAGCACACGAGTGTCAAACTCACCACCTCACGTGATGTGTTGTGACCTATTGCGACTCTTTTTATATTGCCGGCAATGAGGTGGGCACGGCTTCGGTATGATGAAACCAGAGTTCATACTTTTCACTCAGTTACAACATAGTTTATTGGATTTTGGCATAGATATTCTGTGAGCTCAGCATTACAGTTGTAAATCATGGCCAATGATTTCATACATTGTGTGAATTTAGGCACTGAATCTGCTTTCAGATTTGCCTGACTGCTACCTTGCCCAGCTATGAAACCAAAGCACAACAATAACCAGCATGCTGAGCATTCAGTAATCTGTTATCAAAGCTATATTCTTTTTATGACTAAAAAAAAAAAGAAACCAAGCAAGATAGCAGAGGCAGATAGGTGGATTCCCACACTGTGTTAAGCCATTTTTAAAAAAATGGTTTGTTGATTTACATTACATACCCGTTTCCCCCCGAAAATAAGATCAGATTTTTTTTTCTTTTTGCCTCCAAAAGAGGCACCAGGTCTTATTTTCAGGGGGTGTGTGTCTTTTTTACTCACCTCCTGCACCAACAGCCCTGCCCTGGTCCACTTCTTCTGCAGCTGCATTCTGGCCTGCATTTCGCAGTCAGGCCTTTCCAGAAGGCCTCTGCAGCCGAGTACTGAGCTATGGATTCAATCTATGACTTGGTTCTTGGCTGCAGTGGCCTTTCCAGAAATGTAGGCCTGACTGAGAAATGCAGGTCTGGCTGCAGAAGACACTTCAGAAGAAGTGGGACCATGAGTAAAGGCCTGGCTGCAAGGTCCACCCCCACCCCACACACACACCCTTGCCCTAGCTTGATTTTTAAGTGTGTGCCTCACCCCGAAACTACCTAGGACTTATTTTTGGGGTAGGGCTTATATTAGGCCCACCCCCAAAAATCAAGCTAGGGCTTACTTTCAGGGAAACAGGGTACATACTGCCTTTAGTCCAAAACAAAATAAGCCCATTTTGGCTTTGTGTAATGAGTGAAGTCAACCAGAAGAACTGTCCTGTCTCTGCCCACTTGCTCAAGGGTCACTTGCCCTCTGCATAAAATTTCTTCTTTTCTATGCAAGCTAAAATACAAGATTGGATTAACCAGTATTGCTGGGTTCCTGGCAGTGTAGAAAGATTTCAAAAAAAGTACCAGGTATTCAGTGTTATTGCTGCCAAATGAAAGAATTCCCTTCTGCCTACTATTGGCATAGGCACAAGGGTCCCACAGTAATCCCATATAAGGTGGTAATACCTGGTGTAGGTATTTCATGCAGATTACCCAAAGTGTACATGAAAAACTTTCTGTGTCATAAACCATGAAATGCCAAAGAACTGGTGCTGAAAATGAAATTCAGCACTTCTTTCCACTTCTTCCACTGGAAGACAGCCAGATCTCACCAAGGAGGAAGGGAACTTGGCAAATGCCAACATTACTCCTACTCAAGCCTTTGTAATAAAGCTCGTTTTATCCCATTTTTTTAAAAAAATGATGCTGATGTTCTGATAATTACAGACAGAATAAAGGTGGAATAAGATCAGACAGAAGGCATATCGTTTTGCCACTTACAGTAAACATATTTTCTCACTGGTCAGTTCCAAAATCTGGTGCAAAGCTCATTATTTTGAAATATTTTTCCTACCTTTATTATTTTTTTTTATAAATAACTCAAGGTGGTGAAGATACCTAATACACCTTCCTCCTCCTATTTTCCTCTCAACAACAATCCTGTGAGATGGGTTAGGTGGATGAGAGAGAGTGGCTGACCCAAAGTCACCCAGACAGCTTTCATGCATAAGATGGCACTAGAACTCACAGTCTCTTGATGTCTAGGCCAGCATCTTATCCACTACACCAAACCCTCTCTGTTTCTCTGCAGATAAAAAAGAATGAGAATGTGTTCATGAAGCACAGAGTTCCAAAGGAGGGAAGGAAAACCACCTATTTGGCGAGGACTAGCCATAGAGAGGATGGCTATGTCTAAACTTGATTTTAGTTTTCCAATGCTAACACAAGAAGTAGTTTAGGTCCTCCTATGCTCTGGTACATGAGTGAACAAAAGTTGCTAAATCAGCCCTTGCTAATGTGATGGGAGAGGGAGAAGATCTTCTTTAAAATTCCCCAGATGAAGCGTGCTAATATCATTAATACAATGTGCTTTAGGCTTATAGACCTCTAACTTGGGTGATATGTAATGGATCTCAATTTGGAACTTTTCAAATCATCCAAAATTATTTCAAAAAACCCCTGATTGCATGCCAAAAGAAATCCCATCCCTCAGAAAAATAATCTAATGCCAAATCACGAAAAAGAAACCCTGAATTTTAATTTCTTTGCAATCTGCCTACATGTTGCATGCACACAAACATATACAGTATATTGTAAAGCCTGGCAACAGTAAGAATTTAACATGTTAAAATATCATAGTAAAAATGATTACTACTATATAAGTAAAATATCTTGTGATATATGAAAATAGAAAAGACCATCAGGAAGCCACATTATTGACTGCTGGTTTCATCCATTATGCTACACACAAATGCTTTGTATTAACTATTGTTGGCTTTGTGGTAGTTTATTTTATGTTACAAATGCTTAATAAACACATCTTTCAATCTTGCATAAATTCAAGTGTCAATGAGTAGCATGGCTCTCTCTACAGCTTCCCCCCCCCCATTCCTGTATCTTTGTCTGAAAGCAATGATGCAGAATCTCTTCTGGCTTCATCCTGATATTCTTGCTGTTGGTTTGCAAGGTCCTCCCTGAATGACCCAATCTGGAACATCTGGAACATCCCCCCCACAATGTGAGGTTAGCCCCCACCCTCCTATCCTTTCATAAGGTCCTAAAGACGTGGCTCTGCCAGTTGGCCTGGGGCCCCAATGGGTGAACAGTACAGTGGAAGTGGTTGATCAAGTAATAACAGCTCCCATCTCCCCCCCCCACCGCCCCCACCCTCCCCATGTGTCCTTAGGTTTCAATATTTGGTTTTAAGCTATTTATGTTTTAACATAAATGTATAGAGGGATAGAATCAAGATCACGTGAAGTATTAATACCACTTTACAATGCCTTGGTAAGGCCACACTTGGAATACTGCATCCAGTTTTGGTCACCACGATGTAAAAAAGATGTTGAGACTCTAGAAAGGGTACAGAGAAGAGCAACAAAGATGATTAGGGGACTGGAGGCTAAAGCATATAAGGAACGGTTGCTGGAATTGGGTATGTCTAGTTTAACAAAGAGAAGGACGAGGGGGGACATGATAGCAGTGTTCTAATATCTCAGGGGCTGCCACAAAGAAGAGAGAGTCAAGCTATTTTCCATAGCACCTGAAGGCAGGACAAGAAGCAACAGGTGGAAACTAATCAAGGAGAGAAGCAACCTAGAACTAAGGAGAAACTTCCTGACAGTTAGAACAATTAACCAGCGGAACAACCTGCCTCCAGAAGTGGTGAATGCTCCAACACTGGAAGTTTTTAAGAAGAAACTGGACAGCCATTTGTCCAAAATGGTATAGGGTTTCCTGCCTGAGCAGGAGGTTGGACTAAATGACCTCCAAGGTCCCCTCCAACTTTATCATTATTATTATTTATTATTACATACATTTTTATCACTGTAAGCCATTCAGAGTTGCCCTATGGTAAGTTGGGCAGCCAATACATTTTATAAATAAATAATTAAATAAATTCATTAAAATGTCTGTTTAGAAATATGGAAGAAGTGGACTGACCAAGCTATAAGCCATGATTTACAGACTATAGTGGCAATCTTCATCATCAACCAAAGACAAACAAACCATACTAGAGCAATGGATAAACCCAGTATACAGTTTGAAATGAAGGGATGGTTACTATTGGATTCCTCTTCCCCGCCCCATCTAGTGCATTCTAGATTCCTAGAATTCTCATTCAGTGTGGCACAGCTGGAGGGCAACAGATTTAGGAAGCATGGATTGTATATACTTGCATCATTCAGTTTTATTCCCACGTATAATTTATCGCAGCATTGTTATGCCTCAACAACTCCAAATTTCCATGATCACATGAAACATTGTCTTTCAGTTTGTCTCTAGCTGATGTGCAAGTCATTGCTGATACTGGAATAAAATAGTTTTTCCCTACAGCTGATGCCATGGGTTGAAGATGTGGGAAATGTATAACTTTTTATCATCCCTTACATTGTCTTTCAGTTTGTCTCTAGCTGATGTGCAAGTCATTGCTGATACTGGAATAAAATAGTTTTCCCCTACAGCTGATGCCATGGGTTGAAGATGTGGGAAATGTATAACTTTTTATCATCCCTTAACTAGGATGTGGGGGCACGATGGCTCAGTGGTTAAAGACACTGGAAAGTTGACAGACCAAATTTGAGACCTTGAGCGCTGCACAATGGGGTGAACTCCTGTCCTTGCCTCAGCGCCTGCTCACCTAGCAGCTTGAAAGCATGCAAACACAAGTAAATAAATAGGCACTTCAGTGGGAAGATAACAATGTTCCATGCCCCTTGACGTACATTCATGCTGGCCACATGACCACAGAAACAGAGATGAGCGCCACCCCCTAGAGTCGGACACAACTGAACAGGGGAAACCTTTACCTTTAACTAGAATGTAAGGTAAAAGTTAAGGTAAGAGTAAGAGGTAAGGGAAGAGTAAGGGAAGGAAAGAGATCTTCTCCTGGGAATGCATTAAGAGACTGTAGGGAAGGCATGGGTACTGCAGGAATTCTGCGGGGAGCTAGAGTCTGAAAAGCAGAAGCTGAGCTGTGGGAAAAAAAACCTCTCATGGGTAGAAGAAGAATCTCCATGTTTACAGAGGGCGATCAATTGGTTAAAGTAGCTTTATTGTACAATGCAACAAAGTCTTATCTAGCATGCCATGTAAGCTTTGAGACTGGTTGTCGGATTGTATGTCCCTTCCCCTCTGGCCATTAACTCCCCACCACACCAACCATTTATCTCTCCATATTTGTCCTCTCTTTTAGGACTTTGTGGTTCTGGATTTGTTTCATTACCGATAACTCGTTCCTTCCCCCCTGTTTTTTTTTTTTTAATGTCACTTTTTCTCCCAGTTTCTAACAAGATAGCAGAAATGAGAAGAGAGCACCACCTTCATATTCACAGAAAAAGAGGGAGCATATGGTGCTACTCTGTTGGGGCAGTGTTCTAAAATAGCATTAATTACAATCGTTAGACGCAGCACTCTGAGCTGACTGGATATTCCATGATGAAGAAGACGTGCAAACGTTAAAAGGCATAAATGCCACAGGGAGTCCGGAAAAATGAGTCCAGATTCCAAGGACTGAACAATCCCCATGAGCTTTCATTCAACTACACAGCCCCTCAGTTGAAAACCAAGCCTCCCCGTTGCTCCTAAGGATCAGTTAGTCAGATGACTTGTGACTCATCCCAGACAGAAAGGGGATATTTGCTTTCACCTGAAAAGTTAAATCTTCCTTGCGTGTTTCAGTTGCAAAGCTGGAACATTTAATAAGGGAACTGGAAAATTCTGTATTTGCATCACAGAATAATTTTGGATACAAATCCTTATTTTTCTCATGACTGAATCTCCGATGCCTGCCTGTTACCTTTTCTTCTCAATCTGAGGGCAGGGAATTATGACCAGTCATGCTGGGGGGGGGGGAAGCTAATTTGAGCAACCCCTCCAAAATACATTCAAAAGCTTCTGAATGCCAATTGTGCCATGTCCAGTTTCAAACAGTGTCAATTACTGATCATTGGTAGAAGAGCCAGCTTAAGCACCAGCCTGAAAACTGGGAGACTGTGAGTTCGAGTCCCACCTTAGGCATGAAGCCAGCTGGGTGCCAGTCATTCTCTCTTAGCCTTAGAAAGCAAACAAGGAAAAGCCACTTCTGAAATCTTGGCAAGAAAACTGCAGGGATTATCCAGGTAGTTGTCAGGAGTCAAAATGTACTCAAAAGCACACCCAACATGCATACACACACACACACACACACACACACACACACACACACACACTGAGAGAGAGAGAGAGAGAGAGAGAGAGAGAGAGAGAGAGAGAGAGAGAGAGAGAGAGAGAGAGAGAGAGAGAGAGAGAGAGAGAGAGAGAGAGAGAGATTCCATGTCACCTGGCAAAGTATGCGATGAACCATTGCATGTTTCATAGACAAGCTGGAGATTAACTGGCAAGAGCCATTTGAAGTGGTTTTCTCAGAATGATGACGGTTAAAGAGGAAATTAGCTTGCCAGCACTGCCACTCCTGTTTCCCTCTTGAGGTAATGTTTCTTAGTAGCTCTCACAATGACCAGTGTGCAGATTAAACTGACCTACAAGGATTGAGTGAGGCTGACTAATCAAACCATTCAAAGGAAATTAAGGCGGTTCTTAGATATGTTTAGTTGTGATTTGTCACAGATTTGATCAATAGGGATAGACAGAAGAGCTGATATATTTTATATGGAAGAAGAAGATCTGTTTGTTATAATGCAGCGTTAGTTTGTTTATTTTAGCCTAGACAACTGTTCAAATTGTTTTTGACAGCTTGTGTCTCGACTGGTATATTCCATATTCATTTTCAGAATAAATTGAAATAATTAGTTTGTTAATCAACAACAGAGTTTGGTTTACTACCAAACTTCTTTCCTTGTTTGTTGTCATATCTGGTCTTTCTCATTCTATATCTCTCACTCCCTTTCCTTTGATTGCTGCTTTAAACATGTCATAAAAATAAATTCATTTATCAGTCAGATGTAATGAACAATTACCGTACTTGTTTCAAGTTCTTTAAGTGCAGATTTCCAACGCTTCAGATTCTTTTTAGATACTTAACAACTTAATGCACTATACATGAAAGATATGATACCTTTTTTCTCAATAGCTTCCCTAAAGCAAATTTCCATTTTAATAAGCATCTTATTTTCAAATTCAGTCCCTCAATTCCCTATTTTTGTACCACGTCAAAATTGGATCCCACACAGAGTTCCTAATGTGAAGCTAGAAATACAAAATATTTTTGCATACTGATAATGGAACAGCTTATTCTCCCCACTGCCTATGCTTGTTAGAATGAGATATGTCACTATCACAGCCTTAGACTTCTTTCTGTGGATATGTCAGTTTGTTGATTTATAGAAGGTAGAGGAGAACCATGCTTCAAGCAAGAGAAGATATTTCTATACATACTTGTGTCCACAGTGAGCAATAATTATATTTCTACAGTGTCTCTGCCAGTAGAACATGCTTAAGCATGGTTAACAACCATGATTTATGGAATTAATCCACTTGAGGGATTTACGTGATATTCTGAACTATCAACTAATCCCATAGGGTGCATTTTCTAGGGCATACAGTGCTAAGCCATAGATTAATCAAAGATGGTTAATGTTTTGTACTACCCTAGCCAATTAGATACTCACAAGAAATCAACTTGCTTTATTTTTCCATTTCATACTATGTTACAGTATTACAAAACACACCCATCTGTCATTAAAATATATAGTCTGTCTTTCTAATCCAAAATGTCACTGAAAGATGGCTAACATATCTGAAAATAAAGTACTCAAAAAGAGTACTCAAAATTAAACTCAGAGGAAAAGAGTCGTGAGTAAAAAAAAAGATCACCAGAATCCACTGGTGAAAAGTTTAACTGAAAAGGGACTTACACTTGATGTTTAGTGGCTAATTTAATAAATGTTTATCATATCACATCTTGATTGATTATGATTAATGAGGTGCCATTGGTGATCTCTCCTCAACGTGAACATTATTTTAAGGTTATGTTACAAACTGAGCCTACAGGTATGCACTACAAGCTACAGTTTATACTCTTCTTTTCAAGAGAATTAGTCTTTCTATTCTTATTAATTACAATATGTAATATTAATTAATAAAGCAATATTAATTAAATATTCTTTACATATTTAATTATACAGGATCTTTTTCAGACAAATTGTGTGCTAAGCTACAATGTCTATGGAGATTCTCAATCATCCAGGCCATGGTTGCCCCTAAAGAAGAAGAAGCTTCTTGGATGAGAAGTGAAACAGTTTCAAAGGAAAAAAACAAACAAACAAGAAAGTCCAGTTGCCTTTTGGAAAAAAAGCACCTTTGGGTGAAGCCACAATGTGGGCATTTTGAACACGTGCTACTTTCATGGATGTGTTCAGTCATATCACTGAGCACTGAGTCTGACCCTTGGTTCATTTAAAGTGATTCTTGTCTAAAAGGTAAAATCTCCTTTGAGCTTCAGGGGATTTTATGGACCTGGCCATGTAGTATGCTTTTCAAATATGAAAGTGGTTTGCCATTACGTTCTTCTGGTATATTTTTTGTGGCTTCTTGGTCCAGCCTATAGTCCAGTCTGATCCTCTTTTGTTGTTTGAGACCAGACAAAATGGTCTCACCACTATTTAGGCCAGGGATCTTCAAACTTGGCCCTTTTATGACTTGTGGACTTCAACTCCCAGAATTCCTCAGCCAGCATGCCTGGCTGAGGAATTCTGGGAGTTGAAGTCCACAAGTCATAAAAAGGCCAAGTTTGAAGACCCCTGATTTAGGTCAATGTTACTTTGGCTAAGACAAAGCTATAATAAAAAGTTAAATATTATCCTATAGTTTGGGTAAAAGCAAATAATTAGAAACAAAGCTGCAAGTGAAATTGGAAAGCAAAATGTCTTCTAGAATAACTCTTTGGAATACTTGGGAATAAAATTAGAGAAAGAATTCCTTGCTGCCTACCAACATTATCTATTACTTTTCATAATTTTTGTCATCGTTTCTATTGTTTATGACTTCGTTACCATGGCTCCCTTGGGTCTTCTCCACAAAATGTATCTTGATGAACCGACAACCCTAGAGATAATTATAAACTATTATTTTAAAATAATAGAAAATCATTATTGGAACTTTAAAAGCACAAAATAATAAAGAAGGCCTCCTTTATTCTGGAAAACTTGACAACCTCCTTTGATTATGCAGAGCGTAATTGTTAAGTTCCCTGAATGCTTTAGGGCTAAATTATCTAAAAAAATACAGGTATTTTGAAAAAGCGTGATTTTCTCTACTTTTAAACAGAAACTGAATCACTAAGCCTGTGCTTCCAAGTCCCTAGGTTATTAATTGATTCAGCAGACATGACAATAACAAGTACATGAAGCTTTATGCAAATACAAGTCTGAAAAAGTGAAATAATGGGCAAAAGGCAGATAGAGATTGAGAAAAACAAAGCTAATGAACAATATTGATCCCACTAACAGGCAGATTTATTCTTTCATACCAGTGCTTTTTTATCTCATTGGGGACATAGCTGGACCTGCCTGATCGCACAATCTTGTGTTGTTTTAGAAGCTAAGTTGATTTACTTTTGACTCTCTCCAGTGTATTGGAAACTATAGCAAGGCTGGTTTTTTGCTTTGAATCAGCTCTCTCTCCATGTGGGTGGTCTGTTTGTTCTTGGTGGACACTTTGGCCTCACCTTGTATCTTGACACCTGGACCCAAGCCAGCCATTACATCCTCCTACGCCTACCCCACACACCCCCTCCACAAACACACAGAAATTCAGTATTCTGTTCCTGGAGTTCCTTCTGTATTCACTTTTTGAAATTTGTCACCCTGCTTCTCCATTTTGGCCAGCTAGAAAATTCTGAGACTCAGAGAGACTCTGAGACGAATTGCTATTTTTAACTCGTTCTCACTTTGGCTGAGTTTTTTTTTTTTTTTAAAAGTACAAGATAGAAGAAGCCAAATTGTTTATCCCATGCCCTTGCAAGGAAGGCACAGATATGCAGGATATTTTATGCAAATGGCTACCAAATATTAACAGTATGCCCTCTGTAGCCATTCCTTTTATGTCATCTGCTCATAAATGGTGCCTTGCTCACACCTTGGGTAAGAAGTCGCCTTGAGCTGTTCCAGATTTAAAGTAGTGTTTTATGTCTTCTCCCAGCATAATGTGTGCTCTAGAAATGGTCTAGCTTGTTTCTGTGAAAATGTACCTATGCCTTTTCTGCTTCACCATGCCACCCACTCAGCAATCGCACCTGTCAGGGAGTATTCAAGCCACTTTTAAACACTGGTTCAGTGTTTAAGAATAGTTTGAATAGCCACAGATTGATATAGGAGAAGCAACCAACAAGATAAAATGGAAGGAAGCTCTTTTACTGCACTGAGAAACCTCATCAGCTGTTAGTTTGGACTACATTGGATTCAGTGCTCTTCTGAAAAAACACAGAAACAACCGGAATCTGGGTCTAGCACTCTTTCAGAAGACAACCAAACCCAAGCTTAAGGACATAGACAGCCCTCAACTTAAAACCATTTGTTTAGCGACCTTTCAAAATTACAATGGCACTGAAAAAAGCAAGTTATGACCAGTGTTCCCCTTTACGACCACCACATATCCCCCATGGCCACAGGATCAAAATGCAGCTTTGTGGTAACAACACATATTTACAATGGCTGTAATGTCCTGGGGTCATGTAATCACCATCTGCAGCCTTCCCAGCTTGCTTCCAAAGAAGCAAAGTTAAGCTGGATTCGCTTAACAACTGTGTGATTCATTTAAAAACTGTAGTGATCCTCTTAACAACCATGGGGGGGGGGAAGGATGTAAAATGGGATGTGACTCAATTAATAATTGCCTTATTTAGCAGTGGAAATTCTTCTCCTAGTTCTGAACAACCTGAGTTGCTGACTTTGTTGTTGCTGTCAGTTATTTAGTTGTTTTTTCTTTAAGACCTAATAAATATCATTTTATCTCTCTTTGTCTTCTTTGCATTCTTGTAATGAACGTTACTCATGCTTGTATCATTGCTGATAACAAAATTGTCTTGTGTTGGCCTTTTTTTTTAAAAAAAATGTCTTTGATTTTTCCAAGCATCAATTCCTTCTCCAATGACTTTTGTTTTTATGTTATGCATTTGACTCCCTCCCCCATAACAATGCACAACTTTTTAAAAAGATTGATTGATTGATCTTTAAAGGAGATTAATAACAAAAAATATTTTAAACATATTTTGGTGCTATCTTTTCAGGATCACTCTGCATTTCAGCATGAACAGAGGAATCTATAAAGTCCACATTCCAATTTAAAAAACAAACAAAACTGGCCTTTGCTCCTCTTCCTCTCTTATTGAAAGCATCTGTGTGAATCTGTGAAATATACAAATATCAGTTTAGCAATGTGATAAATAAGTTCCCTAGGAATTGTTTCTGACAGATTTGGAGTTGCCCCTGGCACTTTTACACAATGTCCATGACAATCTGTGAAACTCTTTGGGCAGGCCAAGATTATACAAAAGTTTGCAATGAGGGAAATGCTCACCTGTGCATTATTAAAATGATATCTGAAGCCTGACCTCTGTTGCGGCAGAAGAGCTGCCCCCAGATTGTCAAATGGCAGCAAAAGTCCTCCTGAGCCCCAAGAATCTAGCATAAGTAGCCCTGGTAGCCTCCTGCAAGATAACAATAGATGGCTATAGGAAGCTGCTCTGGAGGTGGGAATTATTTCCACACCCACATCATAATGTAAAGGCTGGTGTTGCATCTCCTGGCTTGGCTGGCACAAGATGTACCAGTGAGAAACAAGTTTCCATCTGGCCCTGTAAAACGGTTGAGTTCCGCACCGGCAATGGTAATTCAGAGTACCTGTTTGCTTTATGTCTCGGCTTGCCCTGCCCTACTTCACCTTAGATACACAAAAAGCTGTGAGTCACACCCGGGACTTCCAGGATTTCAGGCACAAGGCTTTCCTAGATCTTCCTGGAGACATCAGGGTAATGTAGCCCTTTTAGGATAACATATAGCTTAATGCATTATACCTCCAATGAAGGAATGGCACAGCAAGGAAGTTAATATCCAATAGGTTCATGGCTTAGCACTTGCTAATTCTCCTTAAAAATATTCCAGTGCAGTCTTTCTCATCCTGGCCATCCTCTAGTTCACGGGTGTCAAACTTGCCACGTCACATGATGTGTTGCAACGTATCACAACTTTTTTTTGCATTGCTGGAGCTGAGATGGGCGCGGCCTCCATATGATGCAACTGGTCCATGGGCCGGCAGTTTGACACCCCTGCTCTAGGTGTATGGCCTTCAGCTGGATGGAATCTCAGTAATGGCCACATATCTCAAGGACCCTGGGATCAGAACAAGCTGGGCCAAGCACTGCCCTGATTGCCCCCTCCCACCTCTTTGCACTTCCAGAACTGAAGAAGGCTGGCCTAAGGAGTTTTGGAAGTTGAAGTCCACATAGCTTAGAGTTGCCAAGTTTGAAAAACACTGCATTAGAGCATGTCTAATGGCCACCCAACCTCTGTGTGAAGGCCATCAGTGAAGGAGAATGTATCACTTTACTTGAATACTGTTCCATTGGCTGACCGCTCAGGACATGCTTGCTTACATTTAGCCTCAATCTCCTTCATTGTAGTTTTAGCCCATTGGTCCTTGTCTTAAGGTAACAGAAAATGAATCTCCTTCTCTTCTGTGTGTGACAACCCTTCATATATTTGAGGACTCCTATACCATCTCCCTCAGTCGTCTCTTCAGTAAGCTAAGCATACTCCTCCATGCTTTCAAAGAAAAGCAGTTCCAGGAAGCTTCCAAGGCTGAATTTTACTGACATGTTTCATTTCAAAATCTAGACAAATCTAGAAAGTTCTGTAGCCAGTTTGCTTGCTCCAAGAATAGATTGCCTAATGCAGGGGTGTCAAATGGCCAGCCCGCAGGCCAGATGCATCATAGCAAAACTGCGCCCACCCCATTGCTGGCAATGGCAAAAAGTCACGATACATGGCGACACATCACCTGATGTTGCGATTTTGACACTCCTGGCTTAATGGAAGGACAGGACTGATGGAAGTCTTATACCTGTGTCCTCAGCACAAAATCCTCTCGTCCAGCCACCCCTGCTCTGAATTGTTTAGATGTCCTTTGGCAGGATTACCATATTCTGTCTGAAAAAATCTAGACAGCCAATAGATTCCCACTAAGAGATAATACTTTACCTGTTTCTTGTTGCAATGCATCCAGATATTTCAGGCCAGTACGGAAACTTCAACTCGAGTGGTGAAGATGCTTTAGAAGCAGGCTGACCCTGAGTGCAAGTGTCATGTGCACAACCAGGAAGCAGAGACTTGGGGCCACCATCACTAATCCATGGACACATTTACCCAGAAATAAAAGTGCTGTTATTCATCTTTAGAAGTTAGTGGCAAATAGCAGGCTGGTCCATTTGCCATGGGAAAGCTGCTGCCACAGGGTGAAGAAAAAGAGAGAGCATCAGGATCACGTGAAACAGGTTCCAGAGTTAGCAAAAGAAAAGAAAAAAAAACACGTGCACAAGTATTTTATGCATCAAGCTCCATTTCCATGTAATTCCCATTGACTGTAAAAGCTCCTTACGCATAGGTTGCATTCCCCATTTAAAATGTTCTAGGGCCAAGCTTTTGCAAAACCTCTGCTTATTTTGCTTGAGGCATTCACCACAAAAGGGCCATACAAGCCAGCATAGGTTTAGAATAGTGGTTCTCAACCTTCCTAATGCCGCGACCCTTTAATACAGTTCCTCACGTTGTGGTGACCCCCAACCCCCTATCCAGCTGGCCGGGAAGGGGGGGAAGGAAGGCCTCTCTGCCGGCTCTGCCCAGCCTGGTTGGAGAAGCGCCGTTCCTCTCCCTCTTTCTCTCTCTCTTTCCTCTCTCTCTTTCTCTCTTCCCCCTCTCTCTCCTCTTTCTCTTTTTCCTCTCTCTCTTCTCTCTCCCTCTTTCCTCTTTCCCTCTTTCCTCTTCCCATTTCTCTTCTCTCTTTTCTCTTTTTCTTTCCTCTCTTTCCTCTCTTTCTCTTTCCTCTCTCTCTCTTCTCTCTCTCCCTTTCCTTTCTCTCCCTTTCCTCTTTCCCTTTCCTCTTTCCTCTCCCCGTTTCTCTTTCTCTTTCCTCTCTTTCTCTTTCCACTCTCTCTCTTTCTCTCTCTTTCCTCTCTTTCTCTTTCTCTCTCTTTTCCTCTATTTCTCTCTCTTTCCTCTCTCTCTCTTACGGCAGCACCGTCAGGGGTCCCCACCGCCTCCGGCCCGGCCTCTGCTGCATCCTCAGCCGAGCAGGACAGGAGGCAGAGCTCTGGCAGTGGCAGCGGTGGCACGGCTGCATCGTCGGCGCTCCCCGCCGCCCCTGCCCCGGCCTCCGCTGCGTTCTCAGCCAAACAGGCGGGGAGGGAGAGAAGGATGGGAGGCAGCAGCTCCGGTGGTGATGGCGGCAGCACGGCTGCATCGTCAGGGGTCCCCGCCGCCCCCGGCACGGCTGCTGCCCCTGCCAGGACTCCGCACTGCCTGGCCTTGCCCTCTGCCCATCGATGGAGCCGCAGTGGGGACAGCGCCCACCCGAGCCACCTGGGGAGCAGCAGGAGGAAGAAGGAGAGGAGGAGGGTGAGGAAGCAGCCGCTCAAGCTGGGACTCCATGCTGCCCGGCCTCGCCCTCCGCCCATTGATGAAGCCACGGTGGGGGTTGGTGCCGCACAGCCCCTGCCAGCCCCTCCGCCAGCTCGGCTGCTCCCCCTCAGGCACCCCTCTTGTCCCGGCACCCGCCCGAGCTGCCAGGGGGTCAGCAGGAGGAAGAAGGGGAGGAGGAAGAGGAGGGCAAGGAAGCTGCCATCAGCGCCGGGCCCCAGGAGGAGGCTCTCCTCACATACCATTGCTGCATCTCCTTCTTCTTTCCTGGCAGCCTGGACTCCGGCGCGCCTTCCCAGCCAGCGGGGCCAATGGTCGGGCTGGCTGGGGATCGCATGGGCTAGTCTCCCTTGGGCCGCGGCTTGCGAGAGGGCTGGCCCGCTTAGTGGAGCCTCCAGCGGGCCACTCCCAGCAGGGATCCTGTGGCTTCCCTGGGCAGCTTCAAGGCCATGAGGCCCTGGCCACGCTTCTCCCAGGGGGTGGGGGACCCCGGCGCAGGGCCAATCAGGAGCCCTGCAGGAGGTAAGTCCTCCTGAGAGAGAGAGAGAGAGAGAGAAGGGAAGCGAAAGTGCCTCTCTGTCTCTCTCTCTGCAAATGGCGAAGGAGGTCATGCGGAGACGGATGCGGAGCGGTGTCTCGGTTCCTAAGACCATTGGAAATATGTGTTTTCCGATGGTTTTAGGCGACCCCTGTGAAAGGGTCGTTCGACCCCCAAAAGGGTCGCGACCCACAGGTTGAGAACCACTGGTTTAGAATAAGGATTCCTGTCAGTACAGAAGGGTGTGTTGTCTATCAGTATCAAGCAAAGCGTAAACTTTATACATACAAGTATTAAAATAAGCAGCGATGCTGATTTTCTTGTCTTTTTTCCCCATTAAAAACTCAACAATAAATTCCACATCATTTTATCAGCAAAATATTTCTCAGTAATGTTGGCAAGAAATGAACATCTTCTCTGCCTCGTGAAACATTATAAAAAATACATGTGTCCATGTGTTTGTACATGTTCAACAGTGTATTTACAACATATTTGTATCCTTTTCTATCAATGTGAACGACTAAAGAAATATACATACAGGGAGACTTACATTTTGGAAAGTACATTGTTCAAATGAGAAAAATTCAAAATAGAAGATTGTTGAGACAGAGTTGCTTTTTAGAGAAAATGATTAAAAGAAAAGAAACTTCAAAACAACAATGCTGCAGCTGCCTATTATTTTTCCTTTTTCAGGAAATTAAAGACAAAGTACCTGGATTGCAATGTTTCACAGAAAGTCAAGTAACTTCCTTTGACTTTAGCATTGATTTAGGCATCAGAGACAAATAATTCTACTGCCAGCCTAGAAAAAAAGAACAGCTGCAGATGCCCCAAAACTTGCAAAATGCATTGGGTACTGACTTAGGAAAGGAAAGAGGTAAAAGAAGGGGAAAGGCAGAGATTATCTCAAAGCACAGTTCAGTTCTTCCCAAATCCTTCCAGCTGAGGCCCACTGATGTACCTTGGCATTCATCATGGGAATCATTGACCTCCAGAAAACATCCTTGTAATTGCAAATATGTTTGTGTCAAATCTGCTGCTTCCATTTAGAACAGCGGTTCTCAACCTGTGGGTCGTGACCCCATTTGGGGTCGAACGACCATTTCATGGGGGTCGCCAAGCACCGCAATCCGCCTTTTTTTTTGGTCGGCCATTTTTCCCCCTATTGCGATGTGGGCCGTCACACCGCGCATGCACGGTGCGGGCCCGCCATTTTTTTTTATTTTGGTCGGGCATTTTTTTTTTGGTCGGCCATTTTTTTCCCTATTGCAATGCGGGCCGTCGTGCCACGCCTGCGCGATGCGCCCGTCACACTGCACCTGCGCGGGCCCACCAATTTTTTTTATTTTGGTCGGCCATTTGTTTTGGGTCAGCCATTTTTTTCCCTATTGCGATGTGCCCCGTCGCGCCGCGCATGCGCCCCATTGCGTCACGCATGCGCGATGCGGGCCGGGGTCGAGCCCCGGAAAAGGTTGAGAACCGCTGATTTAGAAGGAGCTTATTTGTATAATGCAGGTTTGTTATTTTTAAAATATGATTAAGTAGTGTGTGACTTGATTAAACAATTACCTGGTGTTGTTTCCAAGTGGAGACATTTACCCAGGAATCGGATGACATGGAACTATTTTTATAGACCAGCCGGTTTCAGAGCTCTCTTTAGTCCTAGATGCCAATTTATCAAGGCAGGCTTAACAGAGGCTAAGCAGCATAGAACAGATATTGCAACCAGCCTGAAGTCCCCCTTTGAAGACCTTTTTCTGGTTACTCTACCTTGTAATACAGAGAAACAAATTGCAGGTTACAGTAATTATTGCCGGAATAAGGAATACCTCCCTGCATTCCTGATCATAAGCAGGAAAAAAAAATCTGACCTCTTGCTGAGTCTTCCCATGTTAGTGGATCAGCAGGAAAATTTCCAGTTATGACTCCTAAGCTTGAGTAGGTGAATTCACAGGGAAGAAAGGAGGGGGGGGGAGGAGGAGATCTGTTCAAGCATGTCAAATTTTTGGTGAGAGATAACTGCAAAGGCCATTATATTTGATGGGGATGCATACATGAACTTGATCTCAGAGTGGCCAAGCAGAGGCCAGTGAAGTAACCTTGTGTTGCACAACTGTGCTTTAATCAGAATCCAGTTTGATTACTGGGAGCTACTGTAATGCCATTTTTTTTTGTCAGAAATGCAGGAGGGGAATTTCATCAGTCAAAAGTATCTGCCAGCTCATACGCTGGAGCATTTGGAATTGAGAGGCACCCTGCCTGAGAAACTGGAGGCAATATACCCTTAAGATTAACAGCCACGAGACCCTTTCCTCTGTGAATGTCTCTCATTTCCTTTTAAAAGCTGTTTTGGCAACCGGCATTGCTTCCCGGATAGAGTCTGGAAGCAATATTTTTGCTAATGAAAGTGGTTTAAGTGCTTCTCCTATTGGCTTTGTCTGAATATGTGAATCTTGGCAGAGGGCAAAGCAAGCCTCTTTTCCCCTCAAAGCTCCCCCCCCACACACACTCCCACACACATATTGTGCATGTGCTGTACCCAACAACCACACATTCACAACACAGAATTACATGGTGGCTGTAATGGGTCATTTGCAAACAATTGTTTGACTGCAACTAGAGGGTTGATAAAATAGGGTAGCTCCCTGAGTGTTGATAGAACTATGAGATTTGGGCTGCAAATAATCAGGATGAAAATTAGATGGCAACAGTGAATCATATTTCTCTGTAAAGCAGTTCCTGCAGTTTCCGTTTTTTGGTATTGCTTTACTGCCATCTGATGGTCAAATAGATTTTTGCAGCTCAGTTCTCATAGGCCTAGCACTACTCCGTTATACTGTTGTTACCACCATCAAAGCCCAGTAGTAAACATAACAGTAAGGAGAAGCTACTTAGCGGGTAAATGCTGAAAGGTAAGGCAAATTTCTCAGGGTCCCTTAAAGTCCCACCCCAATATAAAGTTCCAATCAACTGAAGAAACTGGAGAATCAAACTGAAACCACTGAGAGACCCAAACGTGTCCAACATCATTGCTTCTCTTCATGGCTGCAAGAATACAGGTATTGTTACAAGGTGAGTAAGCTCGGAAGACAATCTAGCAAGGTGGAAGAAAGGTCCCAATCTGATGTTCCAACCATGCACAGTGTCAGCTATAAGAATCCAGCTTCCTAAAGCTTCAAGATGACTGGCGCTCTTAAATCCAGCTTGTAGAATTGGTCAATAAATAGTGCAAGAGAAACTAAAGGTCAAAAATGAATAACTGCACAATTTTAAAAAAAGATTAAGAAGCAAAGCTTGCATCTTCTCTGTGGGCCTGATCTGGCTTTGTCAGACAGACATTTTTATTGTCCCTAATGCCAATCTTCATTCAACACGTCCTAAAATAATTATTTTTTTGTGTGGTGGTATAACATCTAAATATATCCAGCCGTTTACTCATTTGAATGATGTTTTTTTCCTAAAATAAATAAATAAACACAGCTTATATCAGCTTTGAATATAAAAGCTGAGGGGGATCATGTATTTGTCATTTTACGGTATTATTGCGCATTTAGCAAAAAGCTCTTGATCACCATCAGCTGGTCACGATGAGGAATGATTCTGAGGCTCCCACATTGCACCCTGCAGAAAGACAGACAAAGGCAAAAATACAGATTGGTTCCACATATTTATCATCATTTCATGTGACTCTCCCTGTACAGATACCCTTCAGCTTCAGGGGTTCTCAACCTTGGCAACTTTAAGACTTGTGGACTTCAACTCCCAGAATTCCTCAGCCAGCAAAGCTTAAAGTTGCCAAGGTTGAGAACCCCTGAGCTAACTCATTCATAGATCCACAATTTGCCCTCATCAGTTGTGATATTATTCCAAATTATAAAATGCCACAACTGGCAAGATTATAATATCTACGCAGGTATAGTTTATATCATACTGATTCACTTTCCTGGGTCAATTTGCTGGAATCCTTTGTCATATAAACTTTCAAACATTTAATATTTAGATATTCCACTTCTCCATTTTAGAGGAGTTCTACCAAGGCTTATTCAAATTCTGGCTTGCTGAGTGCATTGTGCTTATAAGGCTCTTTGCATTTATCCAAAGCACACTTGTCATGGTTCTGAATTTTTGCATTCTTGGGTTTTTTTCCCCTCCTCTATTAAACTCAAGTGCCATCCAATTCACACTGAGTCAGGACAAAACCATGCTGGCATAAAAATCATTGTCCCCGTTGCAAAATTCTATTCTGCCTCTGTGAAAACTGTTCCAAGACA
The DNA here is from genome assembly GCA_034064705.1 of Bothrops alternatus. Taxonomy (NCBI): domain Eukaryota; kingdom Metazoa; phylum Chordata; class Lepidosauria; order Squamata; family Viperidae; genus Bothrops; species Bothrops alternatus. The sequence continues at coordinate 22,987,317 of JARGCV010000052.1, read as the reverse complement.
TTGCAGAAGGACACCATTCTGCTTTGTGAAAGCGGTAAACAGTATTGGCATGATGATTAGCTAGCTTCTCTGGCTTTGCTTCAACATCTTCTTTGAAAAGGTGATCAGCCAGTTGGGGAAATACCTAATAATGGAACAAGGAAGCATAACAGGGTGGATCTGGCTTCAGGGCTCTGCTTGAGTTTGTCTAGCCTTGTTTGTCTACCCCTTGAATGACCTTCCAACTTCAGCTAATTAAAAGGGGGGCGGGGAGGAAAGCAGTAGGAAACAAACAGTGCACAGTAGCCACAGAGAAGATAGAAGCGATGCTTTTTTAATGGTTTTACTACTATATAGAGTGAAAGAATTGACCCTGACAATCTGTTGGACAATCAGTACTCTTAATTCACAGGGCTGGGGAAAAGAAAACTGAGAAACACAGACATTAAAAAGAGCAGCACAAAATTAAGTTTATATTTCTCCTTATTTTAAAGAACATTTGCAAAGAAGAATAGTAGAGCTACTGCATTTATAAGGGAAGATTTCCCAAAGACAATTCAGACTACAGTAACCCCTTAATTTAACAGATTCATGGAGAGAAGGGTGTCCATTAAAGAGGAATGTCATCCAATGGAATTTTACGTCTGTGTAAAAAGACCAAACAGGATTTTATGCATGCTCAATAGTATATCATCTATGGAAAGTTTCGTTCTTGCATCTGAAGTACACTAAAATGACACTGGTTAAATAATGATTTGTTGTATTGTTAAAATGGAATTTGTCTAATATGCTCTTCTGCCTCAGTTGAAAGAGTGGAGATCTGTACATTTCAGACTGCTGGTAGTCCTCGACTTGCGACCACAATTAAGCCCAGGTTTTTTCGTTGCTAAGTGAGAGGTTTATTAAGTGAATTTTACGACCTTTCTTACCACGGTTGTTAAGTGAATCTGACTCCCCCCAGAAGGTCACAAAATGTGAGCACATTGTAAGGATATCAGCACCCCCTCCAGAGAATGAAATCTTTTGGGGAATTTTAAAGAGGCAGAATATTGTATTTCCCCTAAAGGATTGGATATATGGGGTGAAGAAGGTCTACAAATTTAAAATGATTGTATTAAGCGGAATGGCTTTAACTGGAAATATTTTTTTTTCTTTCTCTCTCTCTTTGTTTACATGTACAAATCGATATCTAATAAAAAAAGAATACTTTTGGGAAGAGAAAAAAAAAATCTTAGGCAGAAACAGCCCTCAGTCTCCCTGCGCCAGGCAGAAACTGAGCAGGCCAGCTTTTAGTAATGAAGATTTGATAATCCATTCAGGAAGACTGGGGCTGGATGAGATTAGAAAAACAAAGACTCCTAAAATTCTCATCCCCCACCCAGCTCCAAGGACAGGACATGACCTCAAAGACACAATAGGAGTCGGGCAACAATAATTAGAATACCAAAAGGGCACACTCAAGCACAGGTCAAAGCACATTGCACAGAAACAGGCACCTCAAACACAAAGCCCCAAAGAAGGTATAAAAACCCACCCACTCTCAATTCCATTTTGTCAGCCACCTCAAAAACATGCTGCTGTCACTGAAGTTTCTGGCAGCTAAATAAAGAGACCTCCTTTCCAAAATGCGGCCTGCCTTCAGCTCCTTTCTACAGCGTCCCCCCAGCTTTCTTTCTGACAACATGATCTGGGGATACTGTAACCATCATAAATACAAACCAATTGCCAAGCATCTGAACTTGCCAAGCATATGACCATGGAGATGCTGCAACATTCGCAAGTGTGAAAAACAGTCATAAGTCACTTTTTTTCAGTGCCATTGTAATTCTGAACAGTCACTAAAAGAATTGTTGTAAGTTGAGGACTACTTGCATAAGCACAATCCAGGTCTTCTACATCCTCACAGAACTTTCTGCACTTGAGTTCATGCCTCCATGCAATGCCATCCGTTCTTATGTAGGAACTATTTCCCAAGAGTGTGGATATTTGGAAGATAGCGACATTATTGGCTGTTTTGCAGGGCTGTTTTGAGAACAAGTGAGAAGAAGAGAACATTAGCTGAAAGCATCACAGATAGAGAGGCGAAGAAACAATTTCGCCAACCAACTTTGTGAGTGCCAGAAGAAAGAAAAACAACTTGGACATTTGGGGAATAAGTTATTACCTGACTCACATAATATGCACCATTTTGCCTTAGGCTTTACAAATAAGATGTATGGAAGAATTTAGGGTAGAAAAGAAACTTTTTCCACAAATAAGAACAATCAATATTAGTAAATCTACTTCAGGGTGAAGGTAGAGATAATGGATAAGCCTCAAGTTAAGCCATAATGATTTCTGACTCAGCAGGTGTATCAACCTAGCTACCGGTATGTTATGTGAAACTGATCAATAGTGGCTCATTAAAGAAACTCCTGTGAAAGAAACCCCAGTTCTTCATGTTGTGTGAACCCAGTCATTGACATCATCAAATGTTCATTTACAAACCTCAACCTCAGCATCATACCATCGTTTTAATTGCCTTCTTCCTGCATTTGGCTCTTTATATGGTTTTTCAGATTTAAGTGAAGACACGAAATGGCCACCATCCTGGCTTATCAGAAACTGGGTACTATGTCTTACCACAAGATCTGATATAACACTGAGTTTACAATGAGCTCAGATGCAGGTGGGGTCTGCGTGAGACAATAACCCTATAACCTCAGTTGAAAAACTGAGCTTGGCACATATGCACAGAAGGGGTAAAATGATACAAATACATATTCATAGAGCCTTGCAGTGTGTTGTGTGAAAATTCATAGCCACCATGCATGACAAGGGTAAAATGAATGCACAATAAGCTACCAGAAACCTAACTTATGGCTTTGCATATGCTGTAGCTCAGGGATCCCCAACCCCCAGGCTGCAGCCCACTACCAGGCCTTGAACCCTTCAGAACTGGGCCTGTTGTGATTCCTTGCCAGCCAGTGGACCTGGCAGCTGAGTCTGAGGAATCAGAGGAGGAGGAGGGAGCTCGAGTGACATCAGAGTCAGAGGAAGGCTCTGAGGAGCTCCCAGACTTACAGTCTGACTAGGAGCCTGGCCCCTCTACTCGCGCTCAACTGAGACACAGTTGTGCTGGGAGTCTGAGTTGGACAGTGATGAATCACAGCTGGGAGATATATCCAGGATGCATGAAAACGCTGGCAAGAAAAGAGAATAGGACAGAGGAATGCAATGGGGTGGCTCCAAAGGCAAAGGAGAAGGCATTAGGAAGCCACGCCTTGGCTGCATAATAAAAGGGAAGGTGTGGGAGATGCTGGTTGCCAAAGGCAACTGTTCGTGTTGAGGATCGAGTTTCTGTGAACTGTGTTTGTTTGCCTTGAACATTGACTCAGGTCTGTGAATAATAAAAGGGGATTGTTTTTTTCCTGCCTGCTTGTTGGAAGAGGGGTTTCTCCTTAACCAGGACTCACGTAGGCTGGGACAGAACAGGGCCATGGAAGCGGCGGGCAAGTACAAGTGTATCCCCACTTGCATGAGCAGTGGGCAAGCACTGGGACATGTGCTTGTTCAAATGGAGCTGCATGGACACTCTTGCCCACTGCTTGCACAGAACCATCTCACCCCCCCCCCCGGGTTGATCCACACGAAGCTGGAAAGATTAGGGAACTCTGCTGCAGCTTACAGCCCATGGTTTATGCTTTCCGGTGATGTGAAAATCTAGCAATTATAATTTATCTAATAAATCAAGAGACAGTGTGTTCTAATCCTACCTTAAGTACAGAAGCCAGCTTGGTCAGTCACTAGGAAGAAGGCAAGGCAAACACTTCTGAAAACATTGTCAAGAAAATTGTGCAGACTTGTTCATGTAGTTATTAGGAGTCAAGGCTAACTTGGAGGCACAAAAACAAAGCAAGCCACAGTTTAAATTTTACAATATGTGTACTCAGTATCTGTCTCGGACAATCAATGAGTTCCATGGTCAAATGTGGGACTAAGCCTGAGTTTTGCAGCCCCCTTTCAAACTACCTGAGCTCATCAAGCCCCAGTGATGAGAATCCAGTCTCCCCAAAGTTAAAGCAGTTGATGCAGCAGGGGATTGGGCTAGGGTTTATAACAAGGTTTATAGCAATTTGACAAAAACTGCTGCCCCGCCCAAGAAAATAAAAAAAAGTGGGACTTAGCCAATCAAGTACATACAAGCTTATTTCTGGGAATGACAGCATGATAACGTTAGGTATTGTGTTCCATCATGTCATTTTTTAAAATCATTATTAATATATATTTTTAAATATATATATAAACTAAACTCAGAAAAGGAAAGAATAATAGAGAATAGAAAGTGCAAGAAAAAAGTAAGAAGAAAAAAAAGAAGTGACTTCCAAATCTTTGTCACAAAAAATACAAACAAACTTTGTAAAGTCTTTCTTCCTTACGTAAGCATCTCTTCTTCCCTTAGTCATATGCAACTCCATAAACATTTCAGTCTGGATGCCAGCAAGAAGTCCATAAATGGTTCCTAGTATTATTATTTTTTTAAAAAAAACATGTCTTAGTTTAACCTTGGTAAAAAAAAAATCAACTTTGTACTCCTTCCTTTTGCTCCTAGCCATCTTGATCTTTATTCATGTAGGTATCTCATAGGATTTTACCTCTGTTCAGGGTTTGTTTGTTTGTTTTTTCATTCCAAAGACTTCTTTAAATACTTAAGCTTATGATTTTTTTTAAATTCAGAACTTAAGGCAGACTCATTTGGCATTTTCTCCTCCTCCTCCTCCTCCAGCCTCAACTAATCGATCCCGTTTGCCGGTTTTGGCCGCCCAGGCTTCTTCGTAAGCGTGTATCGAAGCTCGATTCCCGCGCCTTCCTCCTCGGCAGTTGCGGGCGGCGCGCCGGGGAAAACAAAATGTCTCAGTGCTGCGGTTCTTCCTCGGGCTGCCGGCTGTTTTTGCAAGTCCGGAGACAGCCTCTTGCATTGCTCCTGGGACAGCTGCTCGCCACGGGGCTAATCCAGGCCGTGAGGGCTGATGAAGCCCCGCCTTCATTAGCAGGTAACTTGGCTGGAAGCTGCCATCTGAAATCAGCTTGCTAGCCAACGGTTGCCTTCAGGGGTTCTCAACCTTGGCAACTTTAAGACTTGTGGACTTCAACTCCCAGAATTCCTCAGCCAGCAAAGCTGGCTGAGGAATTCTGGGAGTTGAAGTCCACAAGTCTTAAAGTTGCCAAGGTTGAGAACCCCTGCTTTAGAAACAACGACAGAGCAGTGACCCCCAATCTTTTGGGCACGGCGGAGAAAGGTGTGCATTTGTGTGCTGCCTTCATCCCATTGCCCTGTTGCTGGCGTGACTCGGACCGGTGCCGATCCACGGGCCGAGGGGTGTGGGGGGGGAGGTTGGGGATCCCTACTGCAAAGGCAAGCGGTCAGTCGTCTGTTCATTCGGATTTCTGCCCCTAATAGGACCCTTGCCGCTCTTTCCCCGAAATCTTTGGACGGCGTCAGCTTATACCCACCCACCCGCTCGCCTTTCGGTTCTTTGGCGCTTCAGAGGGCAGCGCCTAGCAGCGTAGCCCGTCGCTTTTGGCTTTTTGGAAGGCAAAAGATGTGCTAGGACAGGGGTAGGCAACCTGGGCTCTTTTATGACTCGTGGACTTCAACTCCCAGAATTCCTGAGCCAGCTTGGCTGGCTCAGGAATTCTGGGAGTTGAAGTCCACGAGTCATAAAAGAGCCCAGGTTGCCTACCCCTGTAGCTAGCAAGGAGGACTGCACGTACAGGTAGTCCTCGACTTACAAAGGTACATTTAGTGGCCGTTCGAAGTTACAATGGCACTGAAAAAAAGTGACAGGGCCGTTTTTCAACACTTGCCACCATTGCAGCATCCCTATGGTAGTCTGATCAAAATTCAGATCCTTGGCAGCTGGTTCGTATTTATGACGGTTGCCGTGTCCCGAGGGGTCATGCGATCATCTTTTGCCACCACCTGTCAAGCAAAGTAAGTGGGGGAGCCAGATTCACTTAACAACCGTGTTACTAACTTAACAACTACAGCGATTCACTTAACAACTGTAGCAATGAAGGTTGTAAAATGGGGCAAAATTCACTTAACAGCTGTCTCGCTTAAGCAACAGAAATGTTGGGTTCAGTTGTGGTGGTAAGTCAAGGACTACCTGTACTTGTTCACAACTTTGCAAATTAATATATGAAATCTCTGGTTCGGATTGGGTAGAGCAGTGTTTCTCAACCCTGGCAACTTTTAAAATGTGTGGACTTCAACTCTCCAACTTAAGCTGGCTTAAGTGCGCACATATCATGCTGGCTGGGGAATTGTGGGGGTTGAAGTCCAGACTTCTAACGCTGCCGAGATTGAGAAACACTAGCTTAGAGTAGCATAGCAAGAAAGTTATGCAGCCAAGTTATGTTGCAGATGGGACAACAGTGGCCCCAAATATATGTGGGTGTGCATTTCATAGGAAGAATTTAGGACCGCAGTGATGGATTGCTGGACTGATAAACCAAATCCAGCAAATCATAGAAGGTGGGCATACTTCAATGTGGCAGCTTGATTTGGTTTGTCACAATTATAATTCTTGGGGAAAAATGTCTAAATGACTTGCATATACAGTATTTCATGATGCTGTGATTGACCCTTTTCCTTTTGTATAGCTAGTACTACCGGTAGCTGTAAACAGTTGAAGATAATGAAGATAATGCATAGTATGGAATCAGCTTGTTTCTGCTACATTCCAAATGGAGCAATGTACTTACAAAATACTTGGTCAAGTATTCAGGTAAAGTCATGCTGTTGATGAATTCATAAATTAAGTGGCTAGGGGTTTTTTTGGCAGAAAAAAAACACAATGAAGAATGCTATTGAAGATTTGGCAATATTAAAAAATGTCGAATGGAATGTTGCATAGGAAAACTCTGGAGAAACAAGACATCTCTCCAGATGTCCTGTCTTCATTTCTATTGGCTGTCAAAGCTTTTGTGGAATTTCTTAGACTCCTCTTTGGTGTACCCTCCTTTGCAAACAAATAAATAAGGTCTTTGTACTGCCCAAATCCCATAAAATACCCACAGAATAGACTTTGTGTATACTGAAATAAATATCTCAGTATTTCAGCAACAAAATAATATAAGAGTCACCTTATAGGGGAGATGTGTGGCATTAAAAATTTAATAAATAATATAGATAAATAAATAAAATAAAGAATGTTTCTAACACCTCTAATCCGTGATTTTGGGAGAAACAGAGTTAAAGCTTATAGCATCTATAAGCTTCCAGTGGAAATTTAGGCATTTAAGCTCCTCTAAAATCTCATTTGAACACAGAGATTTGCGTTAGAGTAAATTTGCATAGGAGTGCATTGTATCTATAATAAAAGCCTCTATTTATTTTGTAATCAATTAGGCTGCCAGGTGTTCTCCAAACAATTCTCTCTTTGTTGTTAGTTGCGAAGTTGTGTCCGACCCATCGCGACCCCATGGACAACGTTCCTCTAGGCCTTCCTGTCCTCTACCATCTTCTGGAGTCCATTTAAGCTCATGCCTACTGCTTCAGTGACTCCATCCAGCCACCTCATTCTCTGTCGTCCCCTTCTTCTATTGCCCTCAATCTTTCTCAGCATTAGGCTCTTCTCCAGTGAGTCCTTCCTTCTCATTAGGTGGCCAAAGTACTTGAGTTTCAATTTCAGGATCTGGCCTTCTAAAGAGCAGTCAGAGTTGATCTCCTCTAGGGCTGACCGATTTGATCGCCTTGCAGTCCAGGGGACTTGCAGGAGTCTTCTCCAGCACCATAGTTCAAAGGCCTCAATTCTTTTGCGCTCAGCCTTTCTTATGGTCCAACTTTCACAGCCATACATTGCAACTGGGAAAACCATGGCTTTGACTATATGTACTTTTGTTGGCAGGGTGATGTCTCTGCTTTTTAGTATGCTGTCTAGATTTGCCATAGCTTTCCTCCCCAGGAGTAAGCGTCTTTTAATTTCTTGGCTGCATCTGTGGTGATCCCCATCTGTGGTGATCTTCTCTCTTAAGGATCCCTAACTGAGCCACCTAGAGGACAAGTTTCCACAGTTCTGTCAAAATAATAGAATGATTGATAATTCAGTCTAAAGCCTATTTGTGCCCATTGGGAAATCATTAGAGGGCTTTCTGTATTAAATCTTTTGGACAAACATTGGAAAATTGCAAGAATATCTGTTAAGTGGAGATTTTTGTTTTATGTTCACCTCTGCTATTTGGATTAAGAAAGTCCTTAGGAGTAAGCAGTCTGGGGCCACTCAGGTTTTGGGACTATAATTCCATGAATCTTTGCCATCAGGTTGCCTACTTTCTGTTATGAAAATGTAAACTATTTCTCCTAAATCAAGAATGAGTAATGTACAGCCTTCCAGATCTTTCAATTCCATTAGCTCTTGGTAATATTGATGCTACTTAGAATTTTACATGTTGCAGTTCATCAACATCTACAGAGCTACATTCACCCTTGTTCTAAATCAGGGGTGTCAAACTCGCCACGTCCTGTGACATGTTGCGATGTATCATGACTTTTTCCCCCTTACCAGAGCTAGGGTGGGTGCGGCTTCCACGTGAATCATCTGGCCCATGGGCCGGCAGTTTAACACCCTGCTCTAAATAAACTCCTTAAGACACATCTTTGCTGACAGGCCTGGGGCAGTTGACATCTTGCCCCTAGCCAGTGTATGTTTGTGTGTACGTTTATTGAATGAATGGTTTCTTAAATTTAGGGGTTTTCTTTTTATATATGTATTTTTTATATATTTATTATGTAGTATTTTAATATTGGATTTCTATTTATGCTGTGAGCCACCCTGAGTTCTCGGAATAGGGCGGCATAGAAATTTAATTAATAATAATAATAATAATAATAATAATAATAATAATAATAATAATAATAATATATAGCATCTATGTGTAGAGCCCCAGTACTATGTGTAAAGTTATTTTGGGGAGAGCAGTCTTGGAATTTTTCAGACAAACATCAATATTTGCCTCTTGCTTTTTCCTCCACTTGTATGATTGAGTAAATAAACCAGAATAAATCATTTGTGGAACCTGAGTTTTTAGTTTGTAGCTTACAATCAATGCAAGATGTCAAGCCAGGAATTATTAATGGCTTGCAAGCTCTGCTTGGGTTTGGAGCAAACAGATCCAAGTTCAAGTGCAATCAGTTATTTGCAGATAGTATTCATCTTAAAACCATTCGTTGAGTGATCATTTGATAGTAACTGAAAAAAGTGACTTAATGACCAGTTTTCACATGACTGTTGCAGCATCTCCATGATCACATGATCAGAATTAGGGTGCTTGACAACTGGCATGTATGACGGTTGCAGTGTCCTGGGGTCATGTGATCACCATTTGTAATCTTCCCAGCTGGCTTCCAACAAGCAAAGCCAATGGGAGAAAGCCAGATTCGCTTAGTCACTGCATTATTCACTTAACAAGGGCAGTGATTTGCTTAACAACTGTGGAACAAAGGTCGTAAAATGAGGCACAACTCACTTAACAACTGCTTTGCTTAGCAGTGGAAATGTTGGACTCGGTTGTGTATTTCTACTTGTTCACCTACTTGCGCGAATGGCTGTGTTAGGATGTCTCAGGATTTCTGACTGAAAGTATGTAAACATAGACTAAACTTTAATGGTAGTAAGAAATCCCATTGTTCCTTATTTCATAATTCCTTTTAGGTTTTGAATATATAATTAAAAATTATTATATTTTTTAGGTGTTCACAAACAGCACTGGATTATTTCAAGTGGTGTATATCCCAGATGAGCGTGACTGCCAAAATTCCGAACATTTGCTTGATTTTTTGAAGTGCCTGATTAGCAATATTTGGCAGCCTAGTGTGTCTAATCAAACGCTCATAACAGTGGACCAGTATGTTGGGAAAACATGTTTCAGGATCGAACCAACAAATAAAATACTCTACACTGTGAGAGTACAACAAAAGAGTGAGTAATATTAAGAGAAACCCATCTATAAAATACTTTTGTATTGTTAAAAGTGTGCATTTTCAGTACATAAGTGAAACAGGTTTGGATTTCCCATCTTTTCTTTTGTTCCAGTGTTGGATAGCAAACTCGTTCTGTTATTTGTTGCCGGTGGACTTCTTTTTCATTTTGCCTATAACCTGAGCAGGTATGTATTAGCTTTACTGGAATCTGTCAATTACATGAACTTGCTCATTTTGAAAATAAAAATGTGCTGCAAGTCTGCAAACCTAAGAAATTGCATTGATTTCAGCAAGACCTGAGACAAGTTACCATGGGTAGGGCTGCAGTTCTTTCCTTCCAATTTTTAAAGTGTGTGTTTATTTGGATCAGTGGTTCTCAACCTATGGGTTGCAACCCCATTTGGGGTCAAACGACCGTTTCGCGTGGGTCGCCGGACACTGCGGTCCGCCATTTTGTGTTTTTTAAAAAAATTGTTAAATTTTTTTTATTTATTTTTTTCGCCACGCGCCGCGCATGCACGGTTTGGGCCGTCGCGCGCGCTCCACGCATGCGCGGATTGGGCCGTCGCGGTCCGCCATTTTTTTAATTTTTTTAATTTTAATTTTTATTTATTTGTTTTTATATTTTTTTTCGTCGCGCACGCGCCGTGCATGCGCGGTTTGGGCCATCGCGTGCGCGCTGTGCATGCACGGATCGACCCGTCGCAGTCCGCCATTTTTTTGGTTTTTTTTGTTTTTTTTTATTTTTTTGTTTTTTTTTCCCGTCGCACGCACGCCGTGCATGCATGGATCGACCCGTTGCGTGCACGCGCGCACCCGGGTTGGGGTCACGGCGCGCATGGGCGGCGCAAGTGGGGTCTCAACCTGAAAAAGGTTGAGAACCACTGATTTAGACGTACAATATTGTCTAAATCAGTGATCAGTAAATTGGTGGAATAAATAAGGCACATGTTATGGAATAAATCAAGTGACTTTACTGGGGCTGAGTGAGCATACATAGGATTGCATTACAAAATTGCAATGCTGTGTTCTCTGGAAAGTAGTATCAAAGCAGTAGAAGTTTTGGACTCTTCTCTGAATGGGAAGAGAAACAAATGCTTTCAGAAGGAGATCTGATCTTGGATACTCTCTTCTGCTATGAATCTCATGGCCTTTAACTCTCTGACACCGATTGTCGCAAACAAGGGCTGATGGAGTGGATATTCTCTGGATCTGCCTAGAAATCTATCCGCAGGGGGGGGAAAATTGCATGGCCTCCAGCACACCCTCTATGGATAGGAGTTGCATATACAACCTCTATACAATAAATGAGGTCATCTGTAGAAAGCTTTATAAAATAGTTGGATGGAAGTTGGCAGTAATTTATTTATTTGTTTATTTATTTAAAGTTTATTGGTTGCCCATCCTACCACTGAATAACTAGGTGCTTAGCCATTATGTATTTAGTTGGCTTAGCCATAATGTATTTAGCAAACCATGATTGAATTCACCCATCATATTAAGCTCTGAATCATGATATACAAACCAGAAGGACTTTGCACAGTAAGATAATCTAAAACTGAAACCAACCACATTATAGCTTAACACAGCTTGTGAATCCAGGCAATATGAAGCAAGGAATTCTCATGGGATGTTAATTGCAAGATGCAGAGCTGTGTAAGTAAGTGAAGTGATCTGTAGAATTTAAATAAAGCTATATATCTTTGCTTTTCTACTTTCTTGAACCTGTTTTCCTTTGCAAAAGATTTACTAGCATTCATGTGTTTCTCCCAAACAGAAGTAATATCTTCTATTATTGTGCTGGGATAGCATTTGGCATTTTCATACCTCTAGTCTTTCTCGTTTTCATGCTTAAAAGGTTTATTCCCAAGGTAGATTTATGACTTTTAATATAAAGAAAGACAGCAAGTATTTGATGCTTCCCCAATGTTAACTGAGCTTTTAGTTTTGTGGGTGAATCAAAGGTTACTGAAGTGGTTTAACCATGGAATAAATATTTCAGCAGTCAGCTACGGTAGTAGCATGATCCCTAACTGGTAAAGCAGAATAAAACCTTAACATTACTGCAATTTGGGGTAAATAGTTTTGAATTCAATGTTTTCTATAGAGACAGAGTCAACTAGTCATTTCATTTTGGACAAAATTTCACTATGGGTGGAAGACTCAAAATCGTAAGATAGGTAACAGGGTGGGCAAAGTATTTTGATATTCTTTATATAAACAAAGCACATTCATTCAAGACAACAGAGTTGAATCCAGATTCTTTTTCTCTACTGGAAGTATTCCTGGAGTAGAATTCAATTTAAAATGTTGTATTGGTAGAAGAAGATAATTGATCTTCAGGCGTCCTCCTTTCCTCAGGAGATCCCTGATGCTACTTCTTCCCGTTATTCTAGAGCAGTGGTTCTCAACCTTTCTGAGGTTGAGACCCCACTTGCCCCGCCATGACCCCGACTTGGGGATGTGTGCGTGTGCGCGCGCGCGCAAAAAAATTTTTTTAAATTAAAAAAAAAATGGCGGCCGTGACGGGCGGATCTGCGCATGCGCAGATCAGCCCGTCGCACGCACCATGCATGTGCGCATCCACCCGTCGCGGGCCGCCATTTTTTTTTTTAAATTAAAAAAAAATAAAAAAAAATGGCGCCCGCGACGGGCGGATCTGCGCATGCGCGGATCGGCCCGTTGCACGCGCCACGCATGCGCACATCTGCCCGTTGCAGGCCGCCATTTTGTTTTTTTATTTTTTATTTTAAAAAATTAAATAAAAAATAAAAAACAAAATGGCGGCCGCGATGGGCGGATCTGCGCCTGCGCGGATCGGCCCGTCGCACGCACCGCGCATGCACGGATCCACCCGTTGCGGTCCGCCATTTTGTTTTTATTTTATTTTATTTTATTTTATTTTTTTTAATTTTTTTTAATTTTTTTTTAATTTTTTTTCCGGCGCAATGGGTGGATCTGAGCGTGCGCGGTGCGCGTGCACCAAAAAAAATAAAAAAAAATAAAAAATTTTTTTAAAAATTAAAAAAACAAAAAAACAAAATGGCAGCCGGCGGTGCCCGGCGACCCCCGCGTAATCGTCTCGCGACCCCAAATGGGGTCGCAACCCCAAGGTTGAGAACCACTGTTCTAGAGGTCCCTTGACCCTTCAAAGCGGGTTTTCTGAAGACATAGGGAGCTGCAGTAGAAGGAACGAATCACTGAAATATAACCCAGCAGTTCTTGATATAGCTAATCCAATAACTCTTTCATCTTTGACCATAAAACAGAAGAGCTGACTTTACTTTCCAGGTCAGCAAAACACAAATTTCAGTTTCCTAGCGATATACCAAGAAATATCAGTCCTTAAAATGCTGTATTAAAAATACAATGCTCGTTCAATGTTTTGCTTGGTTTTGCTCCTTGTAAGTTTAGACCCTGGGTCATATTTTAATTGCTTTTTGTGGCTCTGCTAAGTTTTTATCAGGCAGAAATGTAAGAACTTCCCATTCTTAGATTGTATTTGTACCTGTAGAAAATCTTCCTCAGTGGCCATTAGATGTTCCTCAGAGGAAAGGCATGTGCTGTTCCCATAGTGATGTAGTCTTTCTAACCTTAACATTCAATGTTTGTACTAATTGTGGTGAAACTATATACCCCTGAGACAAGAGGTATGTTTGGCTTTTGCTAGAAGAACCTTTTGACTTTTAAATTCCAAAATGAAATTATCATTAGATTTGTCTAATAGTGAGCTCTTCTCTTCTCTAAACTTGTTTCAGATTGATTTGGGTGGTTTCACTAACTCCACTTTTGTATATCTGTATGGACATGCACCATAATCAAACGTCATTGTTCTTTCCCCCCCTTCTTTTAGCTTAGTACCTTCTGGATTTTAATGAGTGGTTGCTGGTTCTCTTCTCTGTATATGTTCTATGTTTCAAGAGAAAAACTGAAATGGATGTGGAACAATTCTACATATTATATACTGGGTATGAGAATGAATAACAATATAAGACCCTTTGAAAATAAGCTTCTTTGGCAGTTACAACTCTCTTCAGTCCTAAAATGGAAAGCTTGTCAAATAAAGTGCATTATCTCCCAAAGGTTGCAGATTCAGACTAACTATATCCTCATTAGACATACCTATTGCAGGTAATCCTCAAGTTACAACCATTACTTTAATGGCCATTCAAAGTTACGTCATTGAAAAAATTAACTGATGACCAGTTTTCACATTTCTGACTGTTGCAGCATCCCCATAGTCACGTGATCAAAATTTGGGCATTTGACAACTGGCATGTATTTATGACAGTTGCACTATCCTGGAGTCATGTGATCACCATCTGTAACTTTCCCAGCCGGCTTCTGACAAGCAAAGTCAATGGGGGAAGCCTGGCTGCATGATTCACTTAATAACTGCAGTTATTCACTTAACAATTGTGACAAAAAGGTTATAAAATGGGGCAAAATTCACTTAACAACTGCCTTGCTTAGCAATGGAAATTTTAAGCTGGGGTTGTAAGTCAAGGACTACCTGTACACTTACAAGTAGTCTTGGTTGCATACCTGGTGAATCTTAGTTATATTTGAATGACAGAAAGACTATTCTGAAAACCTTCAAAAACTAAGGTTTTATTGTTCCCCTCCCTGGCTCTGGGATACAGCAGACTTTTATTATTTTGGATGTAAAAAAGCTTTCTGTTCCCTAATGGGAAAGATGACACTTGAGATAGAGATCTCTATCTGCCAAATATGCTGTCCAGAGGCTTCAAGAGCATCTGGAATTATGTGAAGTGATACAAACATCCTTTATATAGTGTCCTTTAATATACAGTTGAAACTCGAAAAATTAGAATATCGTGCAAAAGTTCATTTATTTGAGTAATGCAACTTAAAAGGTGAAACTAATATATGAGATAGACTCATTACATGCAAAGCAAGATAGTTCAAGCCGTGATGTGTCATAACTGAGATGATTATGGCTTACAGCTCATGAAAACCCCAAATCCACAATCTCAGAAAATTAGAATATTGTGTAAAGGTTCAATATTCTAGGCTCAAAGTGTCCCACTCTAATCAGCTAATTAAGCCATAACACATGCAAAGGGTTCCTGTGCTTGATTGGCCAGCAAACTCGCCTGACCTGAACCCCATACAGAATCTATGGGGCATTGCCAAGAGAAAGATGAGAGACATGAGACCGGACAATGCAGAAGAGCTGAAGGCCGCTATTGAAGTATCCTGGTCTTCCATAACATCTCAGCAGTGCCACAGGCTGATAGTTTCCATGCCATGCCGCATTGAGGCAGTATTTGCTGCAAAAGGGGTTCAGACCAAGTACTGAGTACATATGCATGCTTATACTTTTCAGAGGTCCGATACTGTTCTATGTACAATCCTTGTTTTATTGATTGCATGTAATATTCTAATTTTCTGAGATTGTGGATTTGGGGTTTTCATGAGCTGTAAGCCATAATCATCACAATTATGACAAATCATGAACTATCTTGCTTTGCATGTAATGAGTCTATCTCATATATTAGTTTCACCTTTTAAGTTGCATTACTGAAATAAATGAACTTTTGCACGATATTCTAATTTTTTGAGTTTCACCTGTATATGATAAATCATCACTTAGTGTTTAGTCATTGCTGGTTGTGTTTGTTCCTAGCACTAAACCAGGATTTTTTTTTTTATAATGCTGGCTCGTAATGCTAAACGATCGGGGTAGATTCACACATCCACATGCTAGATTGACTTTATGTGTGAAGTAAATAACTGAGTAAAAGATATGCTTGTTCAACCTTTGCTACATAGCTATAATCATGCAAACTCCTGCTTTAAAGTCCTCATTAGCAAATACAGCTGATCCTCACCTTACAACTGTAATTGAACCCCAGATTATGGTTAGAAGTAGCTGCAGTCGTAAGTTGAGGCATCATGTGACCGAATCTGATTTTTTGACATTTTCTGCCAGAAACCAGAAGTTAACACCGGAAACCAGCAAAAAAAGTAGCAAATCATGGTCACATGAATGTGTGGGACACTGCAAATGGTGTGAAAGTGAGCTAGTTACCAGGTGCACAAAATCTGACCAAGGAGAAGGGGTGCAATTGTTGTAACTTCAAAATGGGTTGTACGCAACTGTGGGGAGGTTCATTGTAACTTTGGTCATTAAGCAACTAATTGTAAATTGAGGATTTACCTGTATTATGAGATTTATCTCAGTAAATATCCATACAAATTTATGAATGTATATACAATATTGCTCTTTTTTTTTACTGGAATCTTGATCAGAATTTTTTTTAAAAAATCATCTTTCCATGAGTATTATTTTAAATGATGCAATTGGAAAATGAGCACATTCTACCATTTATTAGTATTAATAAAAGTTAATCTTCCCATAAAATGCCGGGCAGATGTATTCCCAGAGTAATCAGCCTGTTTGTCCTTCAGATGGGCGTATGTGGCATAACTCTAAGCTGCTATTATGCCATGAAAAGTATCCCACTACCGTAACATAGAAAAAAAAATCAGGAGTGGGAAGAATTGACTTCTAGTTTATTATTATTATTATTATTATTATTATTATTATTATTATTATTATTATTTATTCGATTTCTATGCCGCCCTATTCCGGAGAACTCAGGGCGGCTGAGACATTTTACTTAACTATCCCTCTCAGAAGCAAATGTTACTTATCACAATTTAGCCTCAAGTGAACAGTTAGTTGCAAATCTAAAATGAAGTAAATATATCACTTTTTTATCTACTATTTATTTCATGGCTTGGTGTTTTGTTTTTCAGGGTATATTTTATCAGTTGGATTGATCTCTTTTGCTATTTGCAAGAAGCACGGGCCACTCTGCAGCCAGCAAAATATGAACCTCTTGATGTGGATGTTGCAGCTGAAAGGCCTGATCTTAATTTATTTTGGCATTGCAATCCCCTGGGTTGCCTATGCAGTCATAACTGCTATGCTCTGTACAAAACTCCTGCATTATCCCTTTCGAGCATCCTGCTATATTGGCAAGTCAGTAATCTTTCACTTATTAAATCAAAATGATATTCTTACCAAAAAATTGTTGAAGCAACTGTATAATGTAATCAGACATTTCAGGCAATTTTATTCTGTCAATGAAAACCGTGTTGTTTATTTATTAAATTTGTTTGCCCCTTATGTTCTACTTTCTCTCTGTCTAATATGTAGTGGAGCTTGCACAGTGCCAGAATGCCCCGGAAGTTGTTTGTTTCTGTCCCCACTCAGCTGTAAAGTCATTCAGTGCAAGGCTATGGGCTTTCCAGCTCAAACTGAGTAGCATCACAGTGAGAGAGAACAACTTGTCCTTGAGGATGTAATGTTTGGCATTGGTGTACTTTTTCTAAAAGTTATTGTCCTATTGAATTATATTATTTGAGAATTGGATTATACAAATCTACAAATAAACTGGCTATGTTTGTAGCCACTGCAAAGCAGGATTTATGTTACCGATGCTTAGTTAAGGAAGCATGAATCATTCTTTGAGGATAAGCAAAACAATTTCCTGGTTCGGTTGTTGCCATTCCCTCAAGAAAGCATGGGTTGGTTTGAGAAACAGAGTCTGTTTAGACATTTGCCTTAGTGCCTTGGTAAATTGGCAAAGGGTCTAGAGAGCAACACAAAAATCAAGGAAAAAACTAGGATTCTGGGATCAGCCCTAAAGATTAAAACAAATCAGAATATGTAACCATAGTTTCTCTTTGCCTTATTAGTTGTGATGCACTGAGAGATACAGTCTGTAGTTACATGAAACCCTGTCTCAGCATTATACGAAATCCAAGCTTCTGTTTTGTTATTCGCTGCACTTCCTTAGAAGCAATCATTCTAGGGAGCCTAACAGCTATCTGGGGCCATATTCAGTATAGAGTATTCTTACTCTTATATTGTGGGTATGTCATTTCAGAAGTAGTAGCATTATTAGGGATTTTTCTGACACATGGTTGTGCCCTAGTATTTGAGCTATGATTACACTTTCTTTAGCACTTTTTAGCATCAGGGCTATTGTAGACACCGCATGCAAATAGACTTAATTTTAATCACTCTTTTGGATGAAAATATATGCTAGGACAGTGGTGGCGAACCTGTGGCACGCGTGCCAGAGGTGGCACTCAGAGCCCTCTCTGTGGGCACGCATGCCATTGCCCCAGCAGAGTTTGCCAGAATAGCGAGCACATGGTGCTTGGAGGTGACAGGGCAGGAAATAAGCGAGCAAGCGACATTGGTCCCCCCGGGGATGCCCCAGAGATGGCGAGGGACTGGCCCCAGCCACGTTCACCCAGTCTGCCATGACCACTGCAGCCACGCCCACCCAATGGGCCACGCCCCACGTCCCCCGAGGCCACCACAATGCTGATGCAGCCCTGGCACTTCGCGATAAATAAGTGGGTTTTGGGTTGCAGTTTGGGCACTCGATCTCTAAAAGTTTCACCATCACTGTGCTAGGAGGTTCTGCTTTATTTGCCAGATAATTAAACGTGTGTCTAAATATAGGTGCTTTCAAGGGGGAGAGCAGTTCACTCATTATACAATGCTATCTGTTGTTAGAGCTTTTAGCAATAAACTCAGGAATCTGGGGGGGGACTTTCTTTTAGCATTTTGAATTCTATTCATACTCAGTTGTGCTTGGAATCTCATTAAAGGGCTGCAGAACTGTTTGGGTACAAAATTGGCACCTTGTCAAGAGCTTAAGTTTGGCTGTGCTTGGAGAAGCCTTAAGAAGGAGATCTGATCTCCAAGGTGGCAAGGTTAGAAGGTCACTTCTTACCTTTCCCCATTGCGAAGTGTTACAACACAGTCATCTCTATGTCTGCTCAGAAAGAAGGGTCACTGAAATTTACTTAGGAGCAAACAACATAGCTAATAAACTCAAACTTACCTTGAATGTAATTCTTTGATTATTTTAACTTGGTATGGATTTTCCATTTAGTATAAGGTAGTCAAGAGTAATAGTCTGCCTGTCGGATTCTAGATAATTCTTTTTAAAAATGTATTCCATACCCTTTGGGTTTCAAATCCATACTATAATCTCTAAAGTGCCTCCCTCCCCTTCCTCCCCCCCTTGGTTTAGGAAAGCTGCTCAGTATTTCCATCCAGAAAAATTGGAGACCCGTTATCTGACAGAAGACGAATACCAGGAACAAGGAGAAACAGAGACTGTGAAGGCCCTGGAGGAGCTGCGCATATTCTGTAGGAATCCCACTTTCCCCTCCTGGATAGCTGTGGTCAAACTGCAATCCCCACAAAAGTAGGAGCATTTGTTTTCTTTTCCATACCTTATAGCTTCATTTGGGGTTTTAAATAGCAAAAGCTTTTTTTCCCATTGAGGTTGCACTTCCACAGAAGTCTTCTCTGGCGGGCTACATTTGATGCCTTTGTGGATGAGATTAGAGCAAGGTGGGGTTGGGCCAGTATTTTTCTTCCTGACATCCCTCCCTTTTTCCCCCCCCATCACTTTTAAGTGTTTGGTGCATTGCTTTCTTCTGCTTTGTGATCCCTCTTTCTCCTTTCTCCAGGTTTGCAAACTTTGTTCTAGGTTCTCCTCATGTATCTGCTGAAGAAACGACAGCCCATGAGGCACAGTATGGCATCGGAGGAGCCCTCCTAGAGCAACAGCTTTTCCAGCCAGAGACTGAGGCAGAACTAGAGCCCCATATTGCTTCTCCTGAGGTGGAGGAGAGAAACAAAGAGGAGGGACTGAGACTGTTACAACCAAACCTCCGGCACTGCCACAGTAGAGAATTTCTTTGAGCTGATGCCCAGGTCAACGGAAACATGTAATAACACGCTTTTTGAACTGTAGAGGGCAGTCAAGACATTTTGAAGGACTTAACCATGACTTCATTGGTTTCCAGGAAGCAGTTAAATTTGCAAAGCTATCATGCCTAGGGTTATGTAAGGAGAGAATCCAGGCATATATGAACAATACTGGACTTAGCCAACTCTCTGCTTAGAGGAACAATTTGCTGAAGGTTTGATGAGGCAGCCTGTGGAGGGCAAGGAATTCCTCTCAGCTGCTCTGCCAATTTACAAGGTTCATTTTACAGCAGTCTTTCTTATTTGCCTGATCTGTTGATTTCTAAGTTTGCACATTAACCCATGGTGTGCTTAACTCTCATTTGCTGAGTTCACGGAAACACATTAAGCCATAATCTTTGGTTTGTAAACCACAACAGCTGCAACCCAACACACAATCACATTGCTTGGGACAATCCAGTGACGACAACTGAAGTTGGGAAAATGAGCTGGGAAGTTGACGTTACTGGCGATTAACCACTTTATGCTAATTATTTCTCTCCAGTAATTGGGATAAGATAAAGCTGTGTTGTTTCAGCATAATTTGCAAATAAACAGAGCATTCTAGATATTACAGATGCCACAGAGCACTCATCTTTAGAAGAGCCAAGGAAAATGTTGGAGCATAATAGTAGTAGTAGTAGCAGCAGCAGCAGCAGCAGCAGTAAAAGCAAAGGTAATAATAGGTACCTGGGGCAGAATTCCAAAACATCTGGAGCACCACTTGAACACCATCGAAATTGACAAAATCACCATCAGTTGCACAAAACAGCTTTACTTGGAAGAGTTTACATCTTGCGACAGTACCTTTTAATTTCATCAAACACCATCTGTCTATCCCAAATCCTTGGAAAGGACTCAACAGGTGGATAAAAATGCCAAATCCAGTCTAAATGTCTGGCAGAGTGTGTGACCAACAAAAATAAAATGTATTAAATTATATGCCACTCAACTCATAGTGACTCAGAGGTTAGTAGCACAAGTGGGACAGAACTAGTGTTTACTCCTGTGTACATGAAGCCCTAAATCCTAGTTGGGATCACTGCCAAAACCTTCCAAGTCTACAAGAGGGATTGGCATTGCTCCCATGTTTCTGCAGATTGCAAGCTCTTTTGGTTGGTTATTTGTTGCTTGACATTTTGGTCTTTGGTGAACTATTTTTTTTTTCTTGGTATGCTTTAATGTTTTTTCTGTAACATGGTGTCGCTATGGAGTCAGGCAGCCTTGAAACTGAAATACACAAATGAACGTATGAAAGGCTTAGAAGCACAAATCTGCAAGGAAAGACAGTTAAGAGTTACTTTGGCTCCAACAGCTGCTTTAGGAAGGAGGTCTGAAGCTTTGTTCTTGTTTCATTTAGAAGAAGCTTGATTTTTCTTTTGAGGCAACAGGCCACCAAAAGAATTGTGTAATCATAGGTTACCAGGTCTCTGATTTTCCTTACATCGCTCCTTTGGGCTAGGTAAGCATGCTATGATTTTCATAGCAGTTCATGATTTGGGATGCAGTATCTTAAGTCTCTAGTCCTCAAATTGAAACAATTCACCAAGATTTCTGTGCACATAACATGATCTTAGAAACATGAAAAGGGAACCAAGGAGATCTTGTTCTTTAATTACTAATTACTTCATATTAGTCTAGCATTGAAGACTCCATGAAGTTTGCTGTAATGTAATCATCTCTCCGATTAACCTATGACACTGGCTTTTGTGAAGATTTAAAAAATGGAGACACATCATTTTATATACTTTGATTTTTTAAAAAGTTGAAATATAAATGCAAACAATAACAATGTGTATGAGTGTCGGTTGATGCATTGCCGACAGAATGCACTGTGGAGTAAGAAGAGAACTGCTTGGATTTTGTAAATCCCAACCTGTTTTTAATATTCACTTTCAAATAAAATGAGCCGTTGTAAATAGTGCATTCAAATATATTAATAACGTATCGTAATTCCTGCAGAGAGCAGCCCACAGGACACCAAGCAAGGAGTGGAGATCCTTGCTGAACAAGGTGGTTGATAATATTGATATATTTCTCATCTCTTGGGTTCGAATTCTTTCTATGAACCCCTTGATGCCAAGAATAAAAACAAGAAAAGGGATATAATTCACTTCCCAAGAGAAAGGGAAGGGGGAACTCGTCTATGATCTCCCAAAGGGACAGTTAAATTCATCCTCTGGAAGGGCAGCTCTTGGAACTAGCCAGACTATCATCAATCAATACATGAATGCACTTGCAAGGAATTTCAGTGCTTCATATACCAGCATATGGGAAGGGTTAGATTAGAGCAGGAACAATTTGATTGCAGTCTAGGTGCCAAAAAAGAAAAGCTGCCTTGTTGCAAAAAGTGACAATGTCAAGCTAACCTTGGCTAATCTCCAAGATAAAAGCATGACACGTAAACTGTGCTGGGGGGGGAAAGTCCTCAAGAAAATCCCAGGCTGTAGGGAATTTGAAAAAGCAACCTGGAAGAAGACAGTGACAAATCACCTAATAATCAGGAGTCAAGCTTAGTATAGGCCATAGGGAGTGATCAAAAGTAACTGCAGGGCAAGTGCCCTCATAACCATCTTAAGAGCCATGATGATTTCAAATATGGCCATGGTTCAGTGGAGGGCTTTCTTGCTTGTAATTTATAGAGAACGCTGCTGTGCAACCACTTGCAAAAAAAGTGAATATTTTTTTCTTCATTTTCAACAGGAGACTAGCCAAATGTTCCCTCATTATTAAGGCTCTCAGTACATATAAGCCGGTAACAAACATGTTGAATACCTGCACTCGTCCAATGGCTGAATGGGACGAGTCATTCGCCCCTTCTGCAAATAGAGCAGTCAGATTAGATCACAAAGTCTTGTTAATATTGTATTTCATCCTCTACTTCTTAAAGACCTGGCACTACTTGGAGCCATTAACCGGAGGAGAGGCATTTGAGAATACAAGTAGTCTAATAAAAGCACAAAGTATTTAGTAAACACAAACTCTTGCTAGTCCACCTCCTACTACAGTTGTTCACGTTTTTAACAGAACATGACATTTTTGACGTATACATGAAATTTTATTTATCTCGCTACATTTTAACAACTTCACAAATACGCGAGCTGTCTACAGCCCCATTGTCCACAAACAAGGAAGAAACCGATTTGACAGGCAGGTTGGATATGTAAACATAATGTGTAAGTCTTCCAACTCAGGTATCCAACATTAACAGTTATTACCACAGCATTTATCACATAGTTCAGATAAGTTCATCTAAAGGATTCGTTGCCTCTTAAATAACCATTTTAGTCTCCTTTTTAAAAAAAAATTCATTTCCTTCCTTCCCTCTGCAATATAAACATATAATAAATAGATTTCTGATTTTATTTTTAAAGGTCACTTAAACAAGTCAAGAGAAATTTACAGTACATTTAAGTTGAAGTGCAAAAAATAGCTAATAACTACTTGCCCATATTTGGTCCCAGGTATAGATTGTTAACAGTCCCTTAAGGCTTATGTAAGGAAAACACCCTTAGCATCTATCTTAAGGTATTCTATATTCTGCATTCAAAAATCAAGGGTATCTGAAATTTAATTCTATGAGCCGCACCAGCCTCTGGGACATAAATGGCATCCCATTGGCTGCCAGAAGTCAAAAACCATCTGGGCAAAGTCACCCATGAATGGGACTCCTCTAATGGAAGATTAAGTTTGATATTCAGTATGCTTGAAGCCTAAACGCTATAAAATTGATTCTAACATTTTCTCTCAGCTATAACAACAAAGAATGTATGGGACCTGCACTCAGTTCAGTGAAATGTAAATGTCAAATCTGAATCTGCCAATGTCTTGACAAATTAGTGATAAGACAACATGATCAATTTGCTCTATCCATTTTTCTCTTTTTCCAACTGCTTTTATGTTAACTATGTCTTCCTTTCCTTTACAATAATTAGGATTTACACCCCTTCCCAATCCACAGGCACTTTAAATATATTCTATAAAGTTTTATTCCCTTTCCCCTTAAATAAAGATACTCTATCATAAAATAAACTATATCAGCCTGGCTAAGAAAAACCTCTCAAGAAACAGCTGATATATACTGTATGCCTCTCATTACCGGCTTTCAGAACAGACTGCAGGCCTCAGTTAGGAATGTGGCATCAGCATCACCACTCCAAAAATCTAACAAAGCTAGACATTTCTGACCCTTTGTTGTTATTGTGCTACACAAGTTAAGTAGGAACTTCTCAGATCTGCCTGAGGGGAAGGAATCATGTTTCCCCATCACACACCAGAGAGGCAAAAAAAAGAGAATCCACATAGACTGCTTCTGTAGGACAATCCCTCTTTGACGTTTCGGGCAGATCCATCCCATATAAAACCATCAGTACCTTCAAACTGTATCATCACAGTCCAGGTCTTCAAACAGAACATCACACATTCCAACCCATATCCCGTTCTTGCAGAATTATGGACAACCACATTTTCCTGTTCTGTTTCTTTTTTAAATGCCCTAACGCTCTACGGCTTGGCCACCGCAACATAAATGCCGCTTGTCTGGTTAGAAAGGTTTCAACAGATGTTTCAGGTAGAATTTTACCAGCCAAAAGTTCTACAACATCTCTGAAAAGTCTTTACAAAAGACAGAATTCTATGGGGCTCCTTCCTTCATTTCCATATTTAACTACTGTATTTTCTCTGAGGTTTTGGTGGATTAACTGCTGTAGGGAAGCCTGCACCTCATAATACATAAGCACTGTCTAAGAAAAAACTGCCAGGAGCTCTTGTCTGCCCTTTCCCTAATATTGAATTAAAATGTTCAAGTGCATTAAGTAAGAGGAAACAGAATTGAACGGCGGGGGTTTTGTCTGTGAAAATTAATTACAATCCAGAAAATTATCAAGACAATCAGATGTGTTTGTTTTACAACACTTCCATTCAGGTGGGTGGGTGGGTGGGGGGAAAAACTTCAGATGAAATAGCATGCTTTTTTGCTAGTCATTAACCTGGCCGCTTTTGCTTAGCCTTCAAACTGTTCCTGCAACAGGCCTCAGGTGTTGTCACAGAAAAGGCATTAAATATTTTAAAAGCTTTGGCCGCATCAGGTTACTATTGCCAAGAGGAAGAGGTCTCAAAACTGCCACATCAGTCTTTTTTCTGATTGCCAAGAGCAGTATTCAGTGCTGCGAGATGGATTCAAGAAAGTTCTATTCCTGCCCTCTCTCGGGAGACTGAGCTCTGCTTCCCAAAGAAACAGGGCAGTCCAAACTGGGGTGGTTTTCAGGGGTAGCTGTAGGTACTGAAGGTTCTACCACTGTGCCATCAGGTCTTGGATCCAGGGGACTATCTGGTGTGGAATTGTGATTACTGCTGGCATTCTAGGAAAAAGCAAAAGAAAACCACAAGTTTAACATCTGCTGTGTGGAGTTGCTCAGAAAATACACATAGACCAGGGGTAGGCAACCTTGGCTCTTTTATGACTCGTGGACTTCAACTTCCAGAATTCCTGAGCCAGCCATGCTGAGGGGACAGGGAGAGGTTTCCAAAGGGAGCCATGCTGGCTCAGGAATTCTGGGAGTTGAAGTCCACGAGTCATAAAAGAGCCAAGGTTGCCTACCCCTGACATAGACTGTCATTCCTGGTAAGCCAAGGTAGCGTCCTCTTAACACGGATCACAAAATCATATTCACAGCGCAGCGCACAAGCATTCAGGCAACAGCAAAAGCCATCATACGCAGATAACAGATCAGATAAACTTACCTGTCCTATATTTTCCTAACTGCTTTTCCCCAAGAAGCATGTAGAAAAAAGACTTGGTGTATTTTAAGACAAATAATAATAATTCTGTGTAGATAAGAAAGAACATTCCTCAGAGCTTAACACATTTCATGCTTCTCTTTATGCAGTTGCACATATTTTCCTCATAGGCTTTCTAGGCAATACTTTCTATCTGAATGTCAGCAGCGTGCTATTTTGGGAACAGAAGTATGAATATTTCAGCAGAGAAGTAAATTATCTTTCCTAATAATCACAAAAGGGGTAGGACAAGAACCACATTCTTCTGCAAATAAAAACACTAAATAACAAGATTTAATTTTATATCCTGTGCACAAACCAGCTGATATAAGAAAGCAAGCTCGTGTGTTCAGATTTCTTTGCCAGATTGGCAAAGCTGTTGTAAAACGGTTTTTCTTGCACTATCAAGCCAAGGCACAGGATGAGATACTACAGTATCTCTGTAGGTCTGAGACAATAGTGGATTGACTATGCAAAAATATTAATGTCAACAGCCTTTTTTTCCATGATGTTTTCAAGAGGTGTTGACTTTCCTTGGCACCCAGTGAAAAAGTTCAGCTTTGCCTCTTGATTAAGAGTTCTAGGACTTTCTTTAAAAAACAAAACAAAACAAAAAACTAAGAGATTCATCAGTCTGAGAAGATTTGACTTCACAGCACTGTCATCCATCTCTCCAGTTATCCTACCTCACTAGATATTGTGCCTCTCATACAGGCACAGAGATCCTCTAGTTTGCTTCTCTCCAACTATGCTCTGAATCCTTTTCCAAATCCCAAGTTAAATGACAAATGAACTCCTAGAGCTTTTTCTTCCTATGAAATGACAATACTGAATCAATCCAACGCAAGGCACAGAGGCTCGCCCATGTCTAACTACATTATGCAAGCAAAATCCACGTTACATTTTTTAACCTCTGTTATTGTTTTGATAGCACCAATATTGAATATGTGAAGAATGGGATGTACTAATACTGTAGTTTGGGAGCTTCTGTTTTAGAATTGGAAAGCCTGGAGTATCGGGTATGTACAACTTTTTGCCTGGAAATACCTTTCATGCACCCAAACCCTGGTTACCTGCAAAGGCTGGTTCTCAAGTGCCTGATTGGTTTTGGAGAGCTGAACCATCTCTTTTATCTGATAAATAGCATAGGCTAAAGTAACCCAGGGTGAAGAACTGACACCCCAAGCAGGCTTGTGTACATCTTCCTGCTCTTCTTGGTGCTTGGTCTTTTTGGCAGGAAGCTTGGGCAACGGGTGAGGCATAATATCTTCAGTCTGTTGTACCAGATCAATTGTGGCAATGGGCACCGGACTTGAAGGCACCGGGATCCTTTCGGCCAGCATGGTCTTGTCTAAAATTTCAAACAAGAGACAGGATGTTGATATCAAGAGAACTCACCATCTAAGACAGTGGTTCTCAATCTTTTTCAGGTTGAGACCCCACTTGCCCCGCCCATGCGCGGCGTGACCCCAGCGCGTGTGTGTGTTGGGCTGATCCGTGCATGCGCGGCGCGAGCGACGAAAAAAAACAAAATGGCGGACCGCGACGGGCCGATCCGCGCATGCACGGCGTGCGCGACGGCCTGAACTGCACATGCGCGGCGCGCGCGCGATAAAAAAAAACACACAAAAAAAACAAAATGGCAGACCACGACGGGCCGATCCGCGCATGCATGGTGCGCGTGCGATGGCCTGAACCGTGCATGCACAGCGCGACAAAAAAAACCAAATTGGCGGACCGCAACGGGCCGATCCGCGCATGCGCAGCGCGCGACGAAAAAAAAACAAAAAACAAAAAAACAAAAACAAAATGGCGGACCGCAGTGTCCAGCGACCCCCGCGAAACGGTCGTTCGACTCCAAATGGGGTCACGACGCATAGGTTGAGAACCGCTGATCTAAGAGTTAAGTGGAAGCACTTTTCTGAATCCAGCATTCTGATTCTAGGTTCTCTCTGGCTATAGTAGGAATCCGTTGCTAGATTTTGATAGCAAGCTCCATTTCCTCAGTTATGAAGTTAGCACTTACTGACTGCTAGCTACTGTATTGGAGAAAAATACTTCACACCCAATATACAATAAAAGAGGTAAGGTGTCTTCTCTCAATCCATTGCAATATAGCGCTCTCTCTCTCTCTCTCTCTCTCTCTCTCTCTCTCTCTCTCTCTCTCTCTCTCTCTCTCTCTTTCTTTTTTTCTTTTTGCAAGAAGAAAAACCAAGCCCTGTATAAAATAATTATCAATAATGTTTAACTTCCAATCTTATTTTTCAAAGAAAATAGTACAGGGATGGCAAAATGGGACCAAGTTTTCAAACACGTCATAGGTCGCCTAATTCTTCTAGATGCAGTTCAGAGAAATGTATCAAAGCATCTCTTTTATTTCAATCACCCGAGTATCTACAAAACCAATTTTTAAAACAGGCCTTAGTTATTATACAAAGAGGCACAGTATCAGAGGCAAGCTTATTTTTAGCCAATTTTTTTAGCTTATATGCGAGTCATCCTACATTTCTCCTCATTCTACATCCTTCTGTACAGCTACAAAAACTCCAGAGACAACTTCCAGATGGATCTCCGTGATGAACATTACAGATTTATGGGATGAGGACATGAAGAAATTCCTTCACTAGCAGAAGCCATTTTCTATAGATGACACTGGATTTTACCACTTTTCCCTGGGATCTTTTTCCCCCAAGACATCAATGTTGTAAGTCGATGTGCATGTCCTTCCATTACTTTTTTTTTTAACTAAAGAGCATTTATTTTATTGTTCACTATGATTTTTCACTGCCTCCAAGTAATACTATTGATCTCCCCTTTTCTGAGGAGTACATATAGCAAGGATGACGAAGGAGATGTGAATAATCTTGAGGACCCTGAACAAATTAAAACTAAGTAAAATTAAAAATTAAAAACTAAATTCATGTAGAAGACATTTTCTTCTGGAAATGAACAAGTCTCTTACAGTTCTAACTGACTCAGTCCTAGTCATAGGCTTATAAGAATGAACAGTGGACTACAATACAAGACTTTCACTACAGAATGCTGTACACGCCCCTCCCTCAGTACCCCATTATTTGCTTGCTTGCTGAGCTTGTCTGCGGAGAAGAACATAGATCTTCTCCTTTATCCAATCTTTATTGTATGGCTGGTATGTCTGAGTATCGGCACGATAGACAAGGCAGCTAAGGTCAGCCAAATCATCGATGAAATCAAATAACTGGCTAATATCATATGTAATGGAAGGGCTGTTAGGATTCATTCTCTTCAGGTGTTCTTCATACATTTTACAGACTCCTTCCATACATTCATTTACAGATTCATAATCTGCATAAGTCCTGCCTTCAGGTCGTTTGGTAGGCTGAACAAGGAGAATTGTATGAGACATGGCGACTCGTTCCGCTCGGCTCAGGCGCGAAGCACCTCCTTCCATTACTTTTAAATCAATCTGTATTATATCAAGAACACAAATGAGGTTTACTCTCGCTTCAATCTGACATTGTGAAGAAGAAGAAAAAGCAGTGCGCCCAATCTTATGTAAAGGCATACTGTGACAGGGCTGCAAAACTACAGATGTCCACAAGATGGCACCAAATATTAAACTATTCTGCTTAGGCTTACTGCCATTAGAAGCTATTTGGTCTGTTGGGACTTCAGATCTGGTAGGGCTGCAATAGGCAAAGCTATGTGGTAAACACAATATGCCACATGAACAAAGAATGAACCCAATCGAAAATCATTAAAAAGTCATCATGCAAGCTAATTGATTAGAGATGGCAAATGTTTAAAAAAGCAAAAAACGGCTTCAGGATAATGCAAACTAAAAATAACCCAAAGGAGAAAAACCGGTTAGGTAAGGTTGTTTACCTAAGGAATAAGCACTTTACCTTCTTTGTCATCCTGAACGGCTATCCACTGAATCAAAGCAAAAAGCAAGAGGATAACAAGAAAAGCCATTCCTATCCCTCTGAAAGTTGAGGCAGCTCCTGTAGAGGAAAAAGCACACAAAACAGAGTCTGATTCAGTTGCTGGGGGAGTGATTGACTAGGTAGGCATGTATTTACTAAAGCATGCCCTACTCAAGCCTTAGTAAATACAGGTAGTCTTCAACTTATAACAGTTGAGCCCAAAGTTTCTGTGGTTAGGTGAATTTTATCCCATTTTACGACCTTTCCAGCCACAGCTGTTAGTGACTCATTGCAGTTGATAAGTTAAGTGAATCTGGCTTCCCCATTGACTCTTGTTTGTCAAAAGGCCGCAAAAGGTGACCGCATGACCTTGCGACACAGCAATGGTCAATAAGTGTGAACCAGCATCTGAATGTTGATCACATGATCATGGGGAAGCTAGAAAAAAAAGCTGAACTGTAACGGAGAAAAACGGTCATAAATCACTTTTCTCAGCACCGTTGTACCTTTGAACGGTCACTAAATGAACTCTTGTAAATCGAGGACTACCCGTAAATAAGCCAGCTTGGTGTAGTGGTTAAAACAGCAGGCTAGAGATCTAGGAAACTATTAGTTCAAGTTTTAGGCACAAAGCCAGCAACTGACCTTGGCCAGGTCACTCTCCCTCAGCCCAGGGAAGCAGGCAAGGGAAATCACGTTTGAAAAACCTTGCTAAGAATAATGGGCAATTGTTGGGAGTCAGAACTGACTCAGTGGCACAAAAACAAACAAAACAAAACCCTATCCTCATTTCAATGAAATTTTCTCTCAGCGAAAGTGTACGAGAGGATAGCATTCATGCTTCAAGGACTTCTGCACCATTTTGTTTGTTCTCCCTCAAAAGAGAGAAAGATGCTGAGATCAAAGAGACAAGTGGAATTGCATTTTAGTTTAACAGGCAAAAATGGCTGCCATTTAAAAAACAACAACAAAAAAGCAGAGGGAGCTGTCACTAACAACTGAACAGCTACGACCTTATAGTACGTTGAGGAAATTACACAAGGTAATTATTATAGGTTTTATTTACGCCACAATACAAGAGGCTTTTTAATAGTTATTGTTCTTTAAGGACTCATTAGGGGTCTCAGATTTCACATTAGAAATGGGCACACTTGTCTATTTCTGCTTATAATTGGAACTGGAAAGTGTGAAAAGAAGTTCCCAGTAGAACTCTGTATTAAAAAAAAAATCATTTTAATGCTAAAAGTTTGGTACTCGCTCTTGGTATTACTCTTGGAATATTTTCCCATTTCTTTCTAACAAGACCACATATTATATGCTACAAAGTCAGAAGAAAGGAGAGACTAAAGTTTCGCTTCATGATTTCTGAACCTGCAAGCTTTCCAAAATATGAATAATTCAGAAGTAGAATTGGGTGATTTGTTGTAAATCAGCAAAGGTCCCTGACTGTTTAAAAGTTTGTAAAACCTTTTGAATTTTCAGTATTTCTGCATAAACATGGCGTAAAACATGATCTATTCTCCACCCAAATCCTAAAACTGGATAAAGAGAACCCAAAGAGAGCTTTGGGCTTTGGCGTTTCTAGTCACATGGATAAATTCCAAGTACAATATGGGATCAGAGGTACAGCTTGAAGACACCTTTTCAGCAATTTATCTGCTTGAAAACCTCCTAGAACAGTTTGCTAATCTCTCTATGTGTTTATCAGGGCAACTTCTCTTTTTCTCTCTCTCATGTGGGATTAAAAATATCTAATATTATTTATTTGCTTACATATCACATTTAGAAACTGCCCATCTTTCTCATAGGGCAACTTTGGGCTGTGTACAAATCTAATAATAGCCATAATAAATAGAGAGGAGGCTGCATCCCAAAGCAGCCAGCCTGCCCAGCTACTGAATCACCATGGTCACTGCAAGAGCACCATCTAGCATGCAAATACCGGTAGCAGGGTTTGTGCTGAAAGAAAATAAAAATCCCTATTTCCACATTGAATTGAAAATCCCGCAGTTAGTTGGCTTTGGTTATGGGCTGAGAAGAAGAAAAAAGCAGAGTGCCGTGTGGAATATTTCCCAGAAGATGGGGAGCAAAGTCTCTTTGAGATTATGTTCAGAGGCCTTGTAGATGTGTCTCTAAAACCATAGCAGAGACGGTTGAGTTACCAATTGATATTTGCTGATTGATTTGGCTGCATTCTCCCCAATGTGACTTTTCCCTCCCTGTACACTCTGTGTGTGTGTGTGTGTGTGTGTGTGTGTGTGTGTGTGTGTGTGTGTGCATGCGCGGGCGCATGCATATATTTCAGCCAAACAATGGAAAGTATTCAAATTGACTGTGCTTGCCTGCAACAGTGGGACCTACAGTCCAAGACAAATACCCAGCATCTGGCTGAGGAAAGCCAAATCAGAAGGAGTCTGGTAGCACCTCTTACTGCTAACACGGTTCTTCAGTTTCCACAGTGGTTGAGGAAAAGGTTCTTAAAGCAATAGTCCAAACAGTTGAAAGTCATATAAATACCTAAGTTTCCCTTACCAAAATAATTGACCAACACTCCACCAATCATTGCTCCGCATCCTCTGCCCAGGCCAAGGTGAAGACCCTGCAAGATCCCCTGGGCTGACGTCCTCAGTTCCGGGGGCACAGCAGCACTTAGATAGGAAATGCAAGCTGCCCAGATGGCTGCGTGGGTCACACCTACAAAGAACAGAAACATGGCACCATGTGTTCTTAAGATGATTGTTCTCTGCAGGAGTGTTGGGAGTTACCAACCAATACTGTCCATGGCAAGAGTGTGTAGCCATTTTAGGGTGCAGCTGCACTTTGAGCCCTGGGCACGCTTCAAGAGCTGTAAAACTGAATGAGGTTGGTGGTAAAGAGTACCAGAACACATTCATACATATGGCACCTGTCACTTCCTTCATCAGCATCATAGCTAGTGTAGTGAAGATATAAGCAGTTTCTTTATTTCCCAGCACACGTCCACTCATAGCCAAAGAAACAATTAGGTCTTCCAAAAGCCAGTGATAATGCATCCTCTGAATGCAGAGAAAGTAAGCAACGCAGTGAGCCTCAGGTTCTCCATGAGTTGCTCACATGTGAACAGTGAGGGCATGAAATATATCTAAAAGAGTGTACAGATAGTCCTCGACTTATAGCAGTTCATTTAGTGACTGTTCAAAGTTACAACGGCACTGAAAAAGTAACTTATGACCGTTTTTTCACACTTCTGCCCATTGCAGCATCCCCATGGTCATGTGATCAAAGTTCAGATGCTTGGCAACTGACTCATATTTATGCTTTTGCGACCTTCTGACAAAGCAAAGTCAATAGGGAAGCCAGATTCACTTAAAAACCATATTACTAACTTAAAATGATGGTGATTCACTTAACAACAACTATAGCAAGAAAAGTCGCAAGAAAGGGCAAAATTCACTTAACAACTGTTTCGTTTAGCAACAGAAATGTTGGGCTCAATGGCGGTCATTAGTCAAGGACTACCAGTATCATGCTTTATCAATATGCTATGCTGTGCCTTTCGTCCTTAAATTACAGATGCACAAACTCAGCAAGATATATTTTTATTTTAGAAAAACCCATGAAAATAAATTTGGCTGGTCAGCTAACTTGCCTGTAAAGACTCACATTTAAATTAAATAAAGCTTCCATACTTTTGTTAGAGTACTTAATATAACTTTTAATAACATACATTTTGCAACTAATCTAGAAAGTTTTCTTATTCTGTAAAAACAAAATAAATGATTTCCCAAGTTGGAAGATAGCAAAGACAAATTTCAAAAAGTAACAAGCTCAAATTCCAAGCAACATTGCTGAATATCCAGAGTTACTGCAGTCTTCATTCTTTCAGCAATACTTGCTAATACTACAAATATTAAAGAGTGCTACAAATAATGTTATGAATATTGGAGAACCAGTTTTATGTAAGAGTTAAGGTGCTAGAGTGGAAGCTGAGAGACCTGAGTTCTAGTCTTCCTTTAGCCATTAAAGGTGTGATTTTTGGGCTAGTCACTCTCACTCTCAGTCCAAAAGTCAGGCCCAGCCCAAGAACAACATAGAACAATTCAGGCAAAAGTTCAGTTCTTTATTTGTTCAAAGCAGATAGAATCTTGTCAGATTAAACCTATACTATTCTAACACGAACAAATAAAACCTGGGAGTTTCTAGGGAGTGGCTACTCTAAATCTCTGCTTCCTTCTGTGATCCATCTCTGGGCTGTGTTGTCCCTTGTCTCCCCATTCCCCCCTCCCCTTTGGAATGTGCTCCCTCCTTCCTGGGAAACTACTACTTCACTGTAGTCCACCCCAACACTTCCCTTTTGTAGCTCCATCACAGCAATCCACCTCATAGCGTCACTGCTATGGGGAAAAAGGGGAGATGGGAACAATAGATAGGCTGCCTTGAGTTGTACAAACGAAGTCAGAATACAAATCTAATAGTAAATAAATAAAAATATTCTATTCAGAGTTAGAATGTTAACCTAAGTGAGGGAAAAGACTAAAGGTAGTTTTAAGTTTCATGCATGAAAATTAAGAGCACAGCTATTCTAATCTTCTATTGGATGGGTCAATTTATTTATTTATTTATTTTGGTGGACCTGATTTTTTTTTTCTTTTTTCAGTTTGCAACATTTTTCTCTTGGACTTGAAAGCTTCTATTTCTACTGCCTCCCTTCCAATCAGGTGCATTCATTCATAGGGCGCAGGTCAGATCTCAGCTAGTCTTCCCTAAATCTCAGGATCTCCGCCTCTTCCCTCCCCCCAAGTCCATTACCAGCTATTTGGTCTTTTAACTTTTACCCCAGTGACAGAAAATGACTAATATTAACCAAAACAGAACAAAACTGGTTCGGCCTGAATGTGTAGTTGGTTTTAAAAAACGGGTTTTTTCCTTTCAATTACAGGCAATAGGATATTAACAGATTAAGAAACTAATGCCTTCTAGGTAGAGCCCTACAAGCAACTAAGCCTTATCTGCTGCAAGTTTCATCAGGAATCCCTTGTTTGGTGAAAGGGTGTGTTGTTGGCTTAGGTCACATAGCAGAATATTATGTCCGGCTACTGTAAAAACCACTTCCTGTCATTCACCGTTTTCTCCACCAACTGTAGAAAAAGAGAACAATCCCTTTTGATTAGTTCCTGACAAAAGCTGAAGCCCAAGAGGATTTATGCTTAGTTATGACTCAGCAGACATTACAACTAGGAACCTGGAACGTAGAGTTCAGACATAGAAGTGCTCTATTTCCTTACCTTGAAGGACTTCCATAGGCAGAACAGTCCAAGCATTTTCTAGATAGGAGATATAAATATAACGAGCTGTATTGCAGGCAAGACCGATATACAGAACTCTGCAAGTAAATGAGAGGAGAGATTGCTGATTACTTTTGACATGTTTTAATATTTTTTACCAACAAATTATCTGTATTGCTTTCAACCTGATCTACTCCAGCTTCACAAAAGACGAAGATTTTTTAAAAAATATCCAGGACTGGACACCAAGTTGTTCACAAACACTCTTAAAATGCAGAGATAGTAGTGGCTAGAAACTGGGAGGCTACGAGTTCTAGTCTTGCGCAAAGGCACGAAGCCAGCCGGGAGACTTTCAGTCACTTTCTCTCAGCCCAAGGAAGGAGCCAATTCTTTTAAAATTTTGTCAAGAAACTGACGAAGGTAGTTCAGTCAGTCACCAGGAGACAAAAACTGACTCAAAGATCTCTGCGTGCACAGACGAGTGCCTGCGTGCGCGCACGCGCACACAAACACACAATAATCAGATACTGAAGAGTATTGTTTGTTGATGAGGAAAATGGACAAGTAGGGTGGTGCAGCAAGGAGAGTGAAAAACGATACCTTGCAACATTTTGTTGCAGAATCCCACTTACCATTCAGTCTGTTTTCAGTGAAAATGTTATGCACAGCAGTTGCACATTTCTTTTAAAGCATTGTATCATGTATTATTTCATGGCATGTAAGTATGTTATTAGAGCAGACATGTCAAACACAAGGTCCGGGGGCCGGATGCGGCCCGCAAGGTGGTTTCATGTGGCCCGTGAAGCCATCCTGGAAACAGTGAGGGAACGGCTCCCGCTGCCTTGGCCCAGGCTGGCTGGGAGCTAATGTACAATTTTGTCGTGGCACCACCATCCAGCCCCCCCCCCCTGCATGGCCTGAGAGGAACAGTGAGGCTCCTCTGTGGACCATGCCTTGACACTTGCCCTGGTCCCACCCCCTTCTGCCAGAGACCCTCAGATCTGTCCCATTCCTGCCCAGGCCCCCACGATGCAAACAATGTAGAGCTGGCCACGCCCACCCAGTAAGCCACACCCACCCTGCCCCCCCCAGGGCAACCGCAATGCTTATGCGGCCCTCAATGAAATTGAGTTTGACACTCCTGTATTAGAGGTATTTATCTCTATACACGGATTGCTTTAAATATTTATTGGCATTGAAACGTTAGCTTTCCTGTTGTTCATTCTGAGCACTACTGCAGAGAAACCAGTGGGGTTCTTTATTTCAAAAAAATGAATAAGTATAAATCATATGCTGTATTTATTGAGTCTCGAGTGCCATGTATAAACACAATGGTAA
The DNA here is from genome assembly GCA_034064705.1 of Bothrops alternatus. Classification (NCBI taxonomy): domain Eukaryota; kingdom Metazoa; phylum Chordata; class Lepidosauria; order Squamata; family Viperidae; genus Bothrops; species Bothrops alternatus. Next base: position 22,951,278 of record JARGCV010000052.1, on the reverse strand, counting down.
GAATATTCAACTAATTACCAAAAATATTTCCTGGCTTATACTCAATGTGAAACTATACAATGTAAATAATGATAATAAAAATATGTAACTGGCAAAAAAGAGGATATTTATTGTAAATATGTCGTGCCTTTAGCAGAATAAGCTATCTTTCTAAATGCGTAATATTGGAAACAAATACATTTCAATATTAACAGAGCCCATATGGATTCACTGATATATTTAATGTCTTTTTGAACGTCTGAATTCTGAAATATGTTCATAATTATAAATATTTAGTTTGCCAAAACTGGATATAGATAGTCTTCCGCTTATAACCACAACCGGGTCTGGAATCTTGGTCATGGAGCGAGGGGGCCATTAAACAAGATGCTACCTGATCGCTTCACTTAATGACCACAATCCTGGTTCTCTGAGTTGCAGTTGTTAAGCAACTGCGCAAGTCATTAAGCGGAGTGCCAGGAAAAAAGCCTTTGCCTCCTGGATGTGGTGAAATGGGGAGAAGGCCCAACCTCCCCACCCACTTGAATGCCTGTAACTACAGTTCTGAGAGAAAGGAAGATGGCCTGAGGGGAAGAGGGGAAGCTTGTCTATATGACTACAGCTACTTTGGAAAAGAGCAGACGGCAACTCTGACTTTAAACCAGCGGTTCTCACCTTTTTCAGGCCGTGACCCCGACCTGTGCCGCACATGCGCGGCATGACCCCGACCTGCATCGCGCATGCACGGCACGACCCCGACCTGCATTGCGCATGCGCGGCGCGATGGCCCGCATCGCGCAGGGGCGGTGCTACCCCCGCGCATGCGCGGTGCTGCCCCCTGCGCCGGCAGAGGGGAAAAGGGGGGGGAAATGGCGGACTGTGGTGTTTGGCGACCCCCGTGAAATGGTCGTTCGACCCCAAATGGGGTTGTGACCCACAGGTTGAGAACCGCTGCTTTAAACCATGCATTTAGGAGACTATCCACCCAACAAGATCAACAGCCAAATCAACAGACAAAAATCAATTCCTAGGAAGGACCTAATAAAAGACAGATCACAAAGACAGAACAATAGAAACGCCATAAGTTGTCACCTACGTTTCACAGCTCAAACTGTTCAAACCCATTATTAATAATCTGCAATCCACTACACTTTCTCAAGCACTGGGCAGCAAACTCATACTTGCAAACAGATAACTACCCAACCTGAAGCAGATTCTCACAAACAACAGATGTTAATGTGAGAAAGACCCGGCAATTAAACCAGATGTTTACTTTGCCTCTGCATTTACATTAACAACACAATAACAGGTCCCAACAGCTTCAAGCATAAGATTATTTCCACATGCTTTTCATCCAATATGATATATATCATCATTTGATGACAAACAGGTCAGGGTAATCGACACAAATTTGACATTAGGACCCAAAATAAGGACAAAGCAATATCAGAGCATTTTAACCTCCCAGGACACTCCATTATAGGTCTGAAAGAGCTGTTCTGGAACAAACAAACAAACAAACAAACAAACAAACAAAAACACAAATTACCAGCACAATAAAGCAAGAAACTGCTGAACTCAAATACACATCAAAAGGTTTCAGGCCATCTCAGAAGATCTCAATAAACATGATGAGTTTTTGTTTATTTGCTTATTGTAATTTGTCTCATTAGTAACCTGCATATGCATAACTATCTTATTTTCCTCCCCTTTCCCCCCTCCATTTCATGCCATTTATCTATTTATTGGTATTCCGCCTATATTATGTTTACAAATAGTTCAAGGCGGGGAACGTATCCAATATACTTTCTTCCTCTTATTTTTCCCACAGCAACAACCTTGTGAGGCGGTTAGGCTGAGAGAGAGTAACTGGCCCAAAGTCATCTAACCGGCTTTCACGCATATGCATATTGATTATATTAGTGTTTATGATTTCTCAATGTAGGAATACTTGGCTATTATTTATTTTTACCCTATCTTAATCTTAAAAGATTCTAGGCAATGCACAAAGGTAACAGTGAGCAGCAAGTGCAGCAATAAATACAAAAAAACAGAACATCATCATCTTACTAACTTATATTAAACAATTACATATCCAACGTCTGGTTCTGATCATTCCCATCAATCAGGACTTTTTTCACAATGATTTTTACATTGGCTTCTGGAAGGCTATAGGGGTGGAAACCATACTTGACTTCTTCCAATTTCCCCCTGGGCTTTCCCAATTTGGGAGTGTCCCCTCCTCACACGCCAAGGAAGGCTCTTTTCACCAGCTCCCTGCCTCTCTCATTCAAGGCATCAGGTTTCCTTCTTCTCTCCTGCATCTTCTTCTCCTCCTCACTGCCTTTCTCACAATTCACACTTCCATATAAGTTCCTCTTATGTATTCCATATAATTCACAATTTAGCGACCACATTCAGTTTGGTATAACTCTAGGCTTTCCTACCTTGCTTTGCCGTATACTTTGATATTTTATCATTATCTTTAATTGTTGTTTTCAAGACTTTTTTTAAACTCCTCCTCCTCCTCCCATTGTCCTCATGAGAAACAAATACACAAGTCAAGAAACCACAGTACAGATAGAACATGGTGAAACAGACTGGCTCCAAGTTGGCAAAGGCATGTAATAAGATTGTATACCGGGGTCCCCAACTCCTGGATCCCGGCCCACTACTGGCACACAAATATCCATTTGTGCACGCCCACCGCTTACATGAATGGAATTGCGCACACTCATGTGCAACACCTGCCACTCTCATAGAACTATCCCCTCTCCTGCCCCCCACCAGTCTTCCAAGCCAGAAAGGTTGGGGCCCGCTGTTGTATGCTCTTCCCTTATTTATTCAATTCATATGGCTGAATATATATTAAAGGAAACTAGATTGGAAGAAGATGAACATAGTTTTAAAAATGGAGGGAAAAAAATCAACAATGTATGCTATGCTGATGACACTACTCTGATGGAAAGGATTTGCAAGAATCAGTGCTATAAGTCAAAGAGCACAGTGAAAAATTGGGAGTAAAATTAAATGAAAAAAGACGAAACTAATGACAAGTAAACAAACCAACGGATCATTGAACAAATCAATCTAGAGCAGTGGTTCTCAACCTTTTTCAGGTTGAGACCCCACTTGCGCCGCCCATGCGCGGCGCGACCCCGACCTGCGCGTGCGTGCGCGCGACAGCCCGAACCGCGCATGTGTGCGCGATGGCCTGAACCGCGCATGCGTGGTGCGCGCGACGGCCCGAACTGCACATGCGCGGCGCGCGCGCGATGAAAAAAAAACCAAAACAAAATGGCGGACCGCGGTGTCCGGCGACCCCTGCGAAACGGTCGTTCGACCCCAAATGGGGTCGTGACCCATAGGTTGAGAACCGCTGATCTAGAGTTCTCACTTGAGGCACAAATGACCAGGCTCAAATGACCCTATTTTGAAAAACATTCTCCCGTAGCACTCAGGTTATGTCATCCAATAACAGTCCCCTTCACAACGTCTCTTATTTTCAGGTTTTTTTTAAAGTGGTTTCAAACATACATATTCACAGTTATCATTAAGACTTACCAAGACTAAATGTTATTAAGATAGGAGAGAAATGAAGAAAAAAAAAAAGAAATAGTTTAATTTTTATTTGAAGCAGTTTGAGGTATTGGACCTGATCCCGCTCCTCAAAGAAGCCTATTCCAACCGGAACACGGCTGACTACGTACAGTTCAGGGGGTTCACTTCTGGAAAACTACTAAATCACTGCCTGAATGGCTGGATCAGCATCATCAGTTGTTGTTATAGTGAGGAAAACAGGAGGAAGGACATTATGTACACTGCCTTCGATGTACACAAAATGAAGGTAGAATATACATCTAATAAACAAGTCATTCCTGAAATGATAGATACTGCACTTATTTAAAAAGTCATATTTTATTGAACCGTAACAGGTAAGATACTGAAGTCAGAATAACAGAGTTGGAAGGGATCTCAGAGGTCTTCTAGTCAAACCTCCTGTTTGAGCCTATACCAGGGGTAGGCAACCTTGGCTCTTTTACGACTCGTGGACTTCAACTCCCAGAATTCCTGAGCCATCCCTGGCCTATACCATTCCAGACAAATGGTTGTCCAGTCTCTGTGGAGCACCCACAGCTTCTGAAGGCAAACCGGGCCACTGATTAATTGTTCTAACTGCCAGAAATTTCTCCTTAGTTCTAGATTGGTTCTCTACGTGATGATTCAGGTGCTTGGCAGCTGGCATATATTTTCTCAACGGTTGCAGCTTCCCGAAATCACATGATCCCCATTTGTGATCTACCACCCGGCTTCTGAAAAGCAACATCAATGGGGCAAGCAGGCAAGGAAAGTCACAAATAGCAAACATGTGATGTTCCGCTTAATGATCACTGGAAAAATAACATAAAACCATGTACAGTACAGTCTCATGATGCCTCACTTAACAACTGCATTTCCAGATATGGATGGGGGGGGGAAATTGGTTGAGATGGCCCAGTGGTAAATTTCAGCATTTGGCTATTTCTTATATAGCAGGAGTTCACCTAGTACTCTTCCATTAATTTACTAGGTACAGCAGCGTTAAGTAAGATAATCTTTCCATATCTCATTCTCATCTGAGACACAAAGGAATCAAATATTTTGAGAATTAAAAATTACAACTAGAAAAAAATATTTAAAATTGCTTTGAATGACTGAAAGTGCTTTATAAAGGATGGCTCTATAGATTTACACTTCCTGGAAGAGCTAATTTTGCAGAACCATGACTTATTGTAAGAAATAATTGTTTAGCTCACATGAACAGGACATGGAAACATAGCTCTTTGTTCTGTACTTGTTCAGTATCTGTCACTAAGCAGAATTTTTATGTATCTTAAAGAATGTGCAAATTGCAAAAAGAACCATCTGGATTCTCAACACAGCATTGCCTATTGCGGTTCCAGCATACTTACAGCTTTGGCTTACCTGATGTGACCGATCAGCTCAATCAGCTTGTGGCTAAAGAAATATGCCGTCAGTTCAGAGATGTGACTTAAAACAGAGCAAACTCCAAAAAGTGTGGTGGTGCCGTTCAGATCTTCCAGGTGCCAATAAAGGAAGGTGAACACAAAGCCATATCCAAAACCCATAAACCATGCCACAAACAGCACTGAGCCATACTGGATAGTGCAGAGCAGCTTAATCAAGTGCCAAAAATTGAAAGACTGGGACTGGCTTGTATCACTCTGAGTGTCATGGGAGGAATCTGTGGAGGAATTTCTGTCCACGCCGGAATCCTCTGGCTCAGTGCTTTGGTTTTCCTCTTGCTTGTAGTGATTGTACCGGAACCTGAACTGGGTGGCCACAATCAAAGAGAGTGTCATCAAGACTCCAAAGACTATGAAAACAATCCTGTAGTTCTTGTAGTCTGGAGCCTTACAGCCTTGGCCTTCAATGAGCACATCAATACGGGTAGAGTCAATGCCAATGCCTACCGACAGCATGGCCAGTCCCCAGCCCAGAGATCCCCACATTCGCTGTAGCCCATAACGGTCCCGGTGTTTGCCAAGATACTGCAGTGTCACGGTGTCCACTATAGTGACTGAGGAGGCACTGAAAAACTCTCCCACAATCACAACAAGGAGGATGAGCAAGAAGATCGCTTCAACCTCCTGATGATCATATACAAGAATAAAATGGGCAGGAGGGGCTGTTTTTGTAGTGACTGCAGGTGATGCTGTGGTGAGGCTGGTGTTTCCCAACAGACCCGCAGTAACAATACCTTTTGGTGCACTGGCAACAGTTGCACCTTCTTCTTCTTTTAAAGTACGCTTCCTAGCTCCATTTTGAATAGTTGGAGAAAAGGTAGTTTTTGAATTCGTGGGCAAAGCTGAGCTCAGAGTTGGCAAGTTGTAAGTCAGCAAATCTCTTTTTCCTCGACCTTTTGTTATCGTACTTCCCAGAGTGGGCATGATGGAAGAAATGGAGATATTTTGCGGGGATGCTGCTGTAAGGTGACTGGCATTGGTAGGGAGAACGGGGATAGGCTTCTTTATTACACACCTTAAGGTTGCTGGCTTAACAAATCCAATCCCCACGTTAAACAGCACCCAGCATAATAGGGAGAAGAGAAGAACAACTTTCCCCTTTTTAAAGCGATCTGCTACCACTCCCCAAAACGGAGCGCTGCAAAATTCAATGAAGTATCTAATCCCTACCAGGAGTCCGCTCTGGCTGGGAGTCATGCCTAGTTGTTTGTAGTATACAGGAAGCAATGGGTACAGGGAACCATAAGCAGCATAAAAGAAAAAATAAAAAACTTTTGAGATCAAGAGATCATTATTCACTTTCACGCAGTGTCTTTCAAGCCAATCAAGCTCTTCGTCTGGAATAGTAGTGGTCTCAGTTGAAGGAGTATCACTTTGGGTTTGGAAGTCTTGCTCCTTAGGAATCTCACTGAAAGGGTCAGCAAGCACATATTTACTCTTCTGTTCTTCTTCATCATCAGTTAAGATGGCTACTTTATCATTGGTTGCCATGGTTTCACTGTAAGCATGAGATATGCATGTGATTCTCCAGACTTCAGTTCAAGGAGCCTGTAGACACAAAAAAAGTCAGCAGTTACTTAGAGGGGAAGAATGGTATCATTTCAAAGATTAAAGTATTTCACTTCTCGCTATGGCCTACATATATAAGATCTGAATTGATCTGAGATCAGTGCCACTCCTAGATCTCCATGATCCAGTGATGGGATTCACATTTGTGAACAACCGGTTCTCTGTGTGGATGCCACTTCCGGAAGTCCATTCTGGGCCTGGGCAACAAAAAATTATCTACCGGTTCAGCCAAACTGGTGCGAACCAGCTGAATCCCACTACTGCCACGATCTTATGTGACATCTGGAAATCATCTTGGCTGAGCCAGTTGACTTCTAACTTAGCTGATCCCCCAGAGGAAATATTGTGAAGATGTCAAGCCCCTGGGCTTGCCATGGGCTGGGAGATGGGAAGCACGCAGCCAGATGCCGTGGGGGCCTTCCTCAGGGGAGACAGACACCGGAACACTCCTCCTACCAGCTGGACAATGGGACTAGATAAGCAGGAGGGGGGGGAGATTGTGCCTTACCTTGGCTGCGTCTCCCTTCCTCCAGCTGCCTCGTTATCAGAACAAATGGCTGGGATGGCAGAGGCTGCGTGGGTGTGTTTGGAGGGGGGAAAAGGGTGGTGCACTACGCCTATTATCCATACGGACCGGATGCTGGCTTGCTAAATGGGGTGGGGTTGCTGGGTGGAGCACAACTATGTAAAGCACTGGGAGCAATTCACTCCCAGTGCTGACTTTTCTTTTGCATTAAAGTTTGCTGGTCACCTGTTCCTTCTGTGTCTGGAGTTTATCAGCAGCTGGCAGAGGACAGCTGACAGTAGATATTAATGTTGAGTTTCCTTCAAAAAATGTAGGGTAGATAGCATCAGATCAGTAGGCATTCTCTCCTTGCTCCACTCCTGGGATTTCTCCAGTCTAGTCTCCTTGAGTCTAGCTATTACCGTATGTGCCTTTGCTATCCTTCCCCTTTCTGTTGTTTCTATTGGCTATTTTCTTCCCCACTTCCACATACAGTGGCTGGTGTGCAGAAACAAAAGCACCAGATGGAACATCACTTTTTGCATTTCCCATTGGCCAACTGAAAGGAGTACTAGTCTATACATAGGCAGCAGTATGAGGAGATATGGGGAGGGGGAGGCAAATGCAGTTCTGAGACTATGAAAAACAGAAATCATGTGGTAGTTGCAAAGATAAGCATTAAGCATTATTTACCCAGTTGTTTCTTGAAGCCAAATTGTAGCAGTAAATACTATAATCAGCACCTTGGAATTAGCTACCATTGTCTTCTAATAAGAGACCCTTGCAATATATATAAAAATCTCTTAATAAAATTTACCTTAGCTTGAAAAAACATCAATTCTGCTATACCACCAGTACCTTATTCCTTCTTAATCAAAACAGAGAAAATTGCATGCAGGCATAGCTTTAAATGAATAGAGAACTGGAAGTGAAAATGGAGTGGGAATGACCACAAAGCAAGTTATTTAAAAATGGTGATGAACACTGAAAATAAAGTCATCTGATCATTTGGTAGGAAGTGAAAAGCCAGCCCCCTGACCCAGAGCCAAGGAACCTTTCATAAATTTTTTTTATTTTAAAACGTTTAGCCACTTTGTGGATGGATGGTGCTTTAGACAAAAAGAGCATCCCTTTTCTTGGCTCAACACACACACACACACACACACACACACACACACACACACACACACACGTACGTTATCTATATTATCACAAAACCAGTTCAAACAATTTGAATTCTAAAAATAGATGTATTATCCCATAACGCTTTGTTAGCAAATTAATTCATATTCTTAAATGACCATGTAAGCTATTTCTCAATGAAACTGATCTTTGTTGTTCCTTAATGTTCCCCTGCTAATTTTAAAATATTATCATTCCTGATATCAGATGTGCGGAGATGCTGCTGAAGATAGATGTGCACAGACTGGCTAATCAAATATAAATTATAAATTAAATTATTAATTTATAATTATAAATTATCAAATATAAATTATAAACTGATATAACCGAGACTATTTTAGCAGCTCCCATATAACCATTTGGAAGGATTCAAATAATTATTTCAGCAGATATTTTACCTTGCAGCTATATAGAAGGATGGAGGACTCTCCATTTAGTGCTTGGGAGAGAGAATACAGTTGAGGTTATCATTCATAATTTACTAGGAGTGATAAATTATATGATATAGTACTCTATGCTATGGTGAGTGACGCACACACAAATTCCCTTTTAGGTTACACTTACATTTTAGGCACTAGACTAGAACATCTTTCTCCCTCTGGTGCACTCTGCAATTTATCTTGAACCACAGCATGTACAACTCTTAATAACATGGTTATATCAATGAAAGAATTCCATAGTCCTTTTTAAATAATTCATAAGACTGCAGTGATCAATCATCTGTTTTAAAATGTTGGGCTGGTGTTTTTAAAGCATTTACCTTATTAGCACCACCAAAACAACAACAACGTATTTCAGCCAGAAACAATTTTAATACTTACACCAGTCACAAAAGTAAATTAACTATTGGTGTAATTTTTAAAATGTTAGGAATATTGCAATAAATATGCATGATCCATTGGAAAAAATACTTTAAGTTATTGCTACCTCCTACTTCTAAAAAACAAAGAAATAATGCAAAGTATGATGACCATTATTATTATGACCCACAAAAGGTTATGTAAAATCAATGTATTCATCTACAAAAGAGCTGAGCTTATATCAGCTGCTATCTACATAGCAATTTCCTTGGCTTTTTGACCACAGAAAAACCTAGGTGGTCAATTAGCCGGTCTAGAAGAAAATTAATCAATGTATCAGTTGAACAATAATTTAAGCTAAAAAGTCTATTAGAAAGCTGAGCTACCGTATTAACTGTTTATTTTTCATGAGTATTCATTATTTCAGGACCTCAGATTTTTTTTAAAAAAAAAATATTTTTATTATTCTTTTTATTTTTCTATTCATCCATCTCAGCTGTTATCAATAAGGGGCTAGCTTGCTACATATGCTGCAATAAGAAAGTGTAAAAGAAAGACATATTTCCAGATGCTTGTCTACAGAGATATGACTGACTTCAACTAATGGATGGATGCTGCTCAGATAAAGAAAATGATGGCATTTAACAGAAAAGCGTTTAGCATTCGGTGCTTGAACAGACCTCCAGCTTCCACTTTAGTGCCATTATGGACCTCAGAGGAAGAATACTTGCTGTTAAACCATGTGATATGGGCTTGACATTAACCCCCATCACTTAGCTGAAGGGAAGGGAATAAATCCAGGCTGAAAGACATTCACCATTAGAGCTCCTATTAGGGAGAGATGGATTGCATCAGAGAGCCCGCTTGAAACTCTGGAGAGAGTTCAGGTAGGAGCCCCTCCCTTTCCTAGAAATAATTCTATTATTTCTATTTCCAATTGTGGGATGCAATTGGTTCAACCAGAAATAATGCATTTTGTCCCCTTGGTGCCCCATTTTTTTCTAGTTTGTCACTGCATGGCAGTACAGTTCATGATTTCCCCATGGGGAATGAAAAAAAAGAGCCAGGTGGTTGACACAACCATTGACTTCGAAGGATGCAGCTTTGCTACTGCGTTTCATCACAATTATCAAACCCCTTCTATTTCAGTCACTGGAAAATTCCCTAAAGGCATCCTTTCCATTTGCCTACTAAAACCATATTAACTGGTTGGGAGCTTTAGCGAAAGCAGGAAGGGATCTTGCATAACGGAAGTAAAAAGTCATTACAGGTAGTCCTTGACTTACAACAGTCCACTTAGTGACCGTTCAAAGTTACAACATCATTGAAAAAAGCGACTTATGGCCGTTTTTCGCAGCATCCCCACGATCATATGATCAAAATTCAGATGCTTGGCGACTGGTTCATACTTATGAACGTTGCACCGTCCCAGGGTCACGTGATCACCTTTTGCAACCTTCTGACAAGCAAAGTCAATGGGGAAGCCAGATTCACTTAACAGCTGCGCTACTAACTTATCAACTGCTGTGATTCACTTAACAACTGTGGCAAGAAATATCGTAAAATGAAGCAAAATTCACTTCAGAAATGTCTTACTTAACAACAGAAATTTTGGGCTCAATTATGGTCGTCAGCCAAGGAGTACCTTGTATTGAAAGAAACAAGAAAGTAAACAAGAGAAATTCTGCAAATATGAAATCTTCTTACATCAGCATAACTCTGTCCATGAAATTACCAAAAGTTCAGATAACCCCTGAAGGAGGCTTTATGATTTCTTCTTGAACAAATTGTAGGAAGAAGGCTATGTTAGTTTAAGGTAGCTTTCATAAGCTTATGCCTTTTAATAAAATAGGTTGGTTTGGAAAAAGTCTCTCAGATTCCTTTGGATTTTTTTATTATTTCTGTAGTTTTCCCAGATTTTCCTACATAATGAAGAAGGAAGTAACATTTCCCTTTTAGAACCTGTACTATTTAGCTGCATTAATACAGGCTGCATAAATTTGTCCATGAATCAAAACTTTGGTTTAATGCAAGCGCAGGATTCTGCAGAGAGACACTGAATTATTTCAACTATTAAAGAAGAGGCTGTCTCACCTATTAATTGTAGCCACAGAGATAATTAAAATGCTGGCACTTTTAATCCATCCTTTCAGTTCTATTAGAAAAGATTGGATAACAGAACTGTGTTTTCTCAAAAAAAAAAAAGAAAGAGGAAACCTTTTTTTCCTCAGTAAAGTTTTGGTGGGGCCAAGTATGAACAACTAAATGTACAGTGAAACGTATAAACATCTACATATAAAAGTCTTCAGTTGACACCAATAAACCATTAAAGTGAAAGATTAGATAAATGAAAGCTTGGCAGGAGGAAGGGATAAAATTTGGAGGGGAGATTGATAAAAATACACAAGATGGCTTGTTTGCTAATGAAGAGGAAACATAAGGAGGGGGCATGTTTCAGAAAAGGCATTGAAACCCTTTAGTTGAGCACAATCATTCCTTGAAGAACATTTTCTACATTGAGATTCCCATCCTGAAGACCTCTTGGAAGCCTAAGATACATTTCTGCTACTTAGAGCCACTGTTGTTTTCATGAGAAACAGAAGAAAAGATTCACTTGTCTTACTGAGCTTTACTGAGATTGGTAGAATTTTTCTAACCCTCATAGTAGTTGGACCAGACTACAAAGAGTAAAAAAATACAGAATAAAGGGTAATATCCCTTTTTTCATTCAGAACAAAAAAAACAGCTAGCCTGAGATGTATGTCCATTTTTTAAGACAGGCCACCAGCCATAAAATATCCACTTACCAAAAAGCAAACTGTTGTTCTTTGCCATCTTTTAAAATCTGTGCCAAATGTTTCCCAAATATTCTACTTTTATTTAAAAAAGAAGCAGCAGAAAAACAATACTGTGCTTGCTTCACAAAATATCTGGCATATTTTACACATTGAAGCAAGACAATCAGTGGGAAATTGTACCATAGACAAATACAATATTTGCTTAAGCCACCCACCAAAAGAGGGGCCCCAAAATTACATTTTATGAAAACCGATTCCCCTTTTTCACATATCCTTTCTCAAATCAGTGGAGATTTCCAAAAGCAACCTCTGGAACCTTGGGTTAGCATGGCCTCTGGTACATGTGACAACTCTGCTTCCCCCCCATGTTCCACAGTTATTATTTGAATTTTTAATGGACTGATGACCAATAGAAGACTCATTTGCATATGAGATCAGACCATACCATTTTGTGAATTAAAAAAAGGGGAGCTTAAACACAAAACCATATTGGTGTACATACATATCAAATATTAAATATATATGCATATAAAATGATATAACTGTATTTCTGTGTGATTTATTGTGATTTGCGTCTTCTTTAATCATGGAAGGCATACATTTTATGATAAACAGCATTGTTTGTAAAGGTATTAACAATTTATTAAGAACAAAGTGTGCAATTGAAAGCTAGACAATCATTTGTTGTAAATTGTTTAAATATTATTTGTGATGCATTATTAGATGAAATTAATATGGGGGGAGGCCTTAAATTTTATTTTGCCTAAGGCCCCATGCAGGCATAATGCACCACTGAAGACAATTAGAAGCCTGTTTGTCAGCATTCCTACTTGTTTCTTAGCTATACATTTTCTTGCTCACTCTTGTTCAGAACACTTTTTCTTAGTCAATTTTCCCATCACCACTGACATCTCAGGCAAATAATGTTTCCTTCATCAAGCCCACTGATTTGAACATCCATCAATCCCATTTATAAATCAAAACAACGTTAACTATGTACTCATTACCAAGCAGCTTAGCTAGTTTTGTTTAAGTTCAGAAAAAAATGGTGGCAATGGCTTTTTCCTGCATCTACACAGACCACATGGTGCCAACATCTCCTAAACTTTCCCCATACTTATAAACAACACACTCCATGTGGTACCAACAAGTGATTCAGCTCCATATGCTTTTTGGAGCTGCCGCCATGCTAGAACCCAGGAAGCTACACATCAATTGACTCATGCAGAGGTCATACTGTAAAGCTAGCAGTTAATGGGAGCTGCTTTCTGGAAGAGAAAACAATAGCAATAGAAGGGGATGAATTTCTTCCTGAAAGAGGAAAGGGATCAGCACCACTGCTATGCACAATGGCAGTTATTCACCTTTACAAGGCCAAGTGATGTCAAAGGGTGCCTCTAAGGACTTGCCAGGAAATCAGCCTTGTTTACTCCAATGAAAAGAGTTCAAAGAAGCTCATGTGCTGGCTGGTTACTCAACAGAATTTACTATATTTAACTGTAAACATTTAAAAGGTTGCCTAATATAGCACAGTGATCCAGTGATTGCCTAAATTTGCAGCATGATTTCATTGCAAATGGAATTTTTTTAAAATTCCAAATATTATTTAAGAGTTATTGTTTACAAAACAGTCACTGGCAGTCTTATTGAACTCACTGAGCTTTCTTTCCAAGTGCAGTTGTAGCCTAGAAATAAATATATATGTAGTTTTTGTTTTTAACCTCTGGAAAAAAATGATTTACATTATAAAAACCCTAGCTGTTAATTATCTCTGTTTTGCAGATCTTTCTAACAACATACATCAATACACATTTTAAGTGATTTGTGAAAATTTACCTTAACACTAACTCCTCCAGGCCCCCACTGACTGAAATGAGTGATTTGCCAATCAACTACTTGATATCCCTGAGGTCCTATTATTATATCACAATTCACCAGGTCACCCCATTTGCCTCTGTCAATGATGTAAGAGGTTTCAGGTGTGTACTTAAATAGCCTTCCTTTTTGCTTTTATTTTTTTTAAAAAAATGTTTTATTGGTTTTTACACACACACACACACATACATATACACATACACATACATATACATATACATATATATATATCACCATCAATATTTGATAAACAGTGTTTTGTCTGGGTTTGTATTTACAAATAATCAATAACAGTTAGTTTCTATAGCTTCGTATTTCACATAATAGCTTTCCTTGATTTTCTCTTCTTCCAATAATATTCTCTTTTATCAACCTTAAATTAGTACATTTCTTGATAATTTTAGAATAATAATTAAATATCTACAAATATCCTCTACCTCATTATTAAGCTTCTTTTCTAATTAATCATCTAGATCACCTTGTCATAGATCCTATTTTTAGATTTCTCATTTCAATTTATTTTCCCCACAATATTCAAAAGAAAACATTTTACCTGTTAAAATTTTCTTAAGAGTTAATTACACTTATATCTTGAAGTCTTTTTCCTCATATGAACCATGCCTTCCTTTTTTCTTTAAAGTATACTAGTAATAGAGAGATAGATTAAAACCAAACATGGTAGCTCAGCACATTTTTAAGGACTAAAAATACCCATATGAAGAAGGTTCTGATTTAAAAAGGAGACAAAAATTTATTCACTGCAAGCTTTTACCAAAGATCAGAAGCACCATCAGATAAGCCTGCTGACACTTCATTTTTGCCCTTGATTGGTGAATACCTGGCTTCTAATATAACCACTACATATTTTACATTCTGATATCCTGAAGAAATTTTCCTCTGAATATATCATGTTCTCAAGCTGTTTTAGGCTGTTTTTGTTGTCACTGGTTGAAGTAGTCTGAAGGGACCTGGATACTTCAGCTAGCCCCTTCAGACACAACAAGAGGAGTGTTATTTATGCCTGAGAACTGGTGTGGAAACCTATTCTTTCTCATCTTCAAATGCACACCAAAAACTAAGGGTTATCCTCTTGATTATTTTCCTTTTGACTGTGGCAAAACAGTCAGCCATTTTTTTCCCCAAAAATGATTTTCAACACGCATCCCACACGGCTGCACAGCTGTGAAAGTCAACGTGCACTTTACTTGTTTTAAATGAGCATAGCTGCTCAAAGGTAATTTACTGAGCCTTGTATTTTAAGAGAACCTGAAACAACCTACATAACCTGTCCTGTCGTCTGAATTCACCACAACAATTTCCTTCCTTGTGCATTGCATGTTTATTAGGATCTTAACTTACCCATTTTCATTTGTTCAAATATGTTATTACTCCTTACTGCTTTATTTATTTATTAAATTTTTATGCTGCCTATCTCACTAATGCGGCAAGTGTGGGCAGCTTACAATATGATAAAAACTAAAAAGATACTGTAAAACAATTAAAATTAGAAGAATTAAATAGAAAGTTAAAAACCAAGACAATAGGGATCACTAAGCTTTTAAATGTTATTTTACGTGTTGGCTATTACTGAAGTTAGACCAGGGGTTCCCAACCAGCGGTGCTCACACCCCCTGGGGATGCGAAACGATATTCCAGGGAGTGTGAAAACTTGGGTTTTCAAAATTATGGTGTATATGCATAATTCGTTGTCATTATTTCAAACTTTTGTAAGGGGTGCGAGAATATATTAGAAGCATTCTAGGGGTGCAGGGTTTAGAAAAGGTTGGGAGTCGCTGAGTTAGATAATGGAGGAAGTGAGGTTAACCATTTAAAACATTGATTTGCAAGCTGGAATAAAAGATATTTAAATAAAAACATCAAATATCAACTACTTAAATATGAGAATTGCTATGGGAGAGAGACAGAATAGTGGGGAGGGAAGAAAACCAGGTAAATAATTTATTTTGCCAAAACAAAGTAATATAAGAAGCTGCCTTATACTGTCTTGAATTAGATTATTAATCCATTTATCTCTGTATTTTCTGATACTGACCAAAAGGGATTCATCAAATTTTTAGAAAGACATATCTAGAAATGATAGGATATTGGATTTGGAATCTTCTGCACAAACTCTTATTGAGATGTAATCCTTCCTTAACCATGGGATCCTTATTGGATGATGAAAAGGTATTTTGGTTAGACTTTGTAGAAAAAGACAATTATTACCTTTGATAGTGTGTTACAAAAGGGAAAAACCCAACGTGAATTTAAGTAACCAATATACTGCTTAAATATGATGAGCACCTTCATGCTCATTATGAAGATATACTCTCATGTCTAACCTAAAGTTTATTGTCATAAAAATGGAGATAGGATTACAACCACAACTGCTACACAATTCCCAAGACAGGAATTGTCACACATATGCATTCAGGCAAGAAGCTACAACTGTTACCTGTTTAAAATAATTTATCAGTAAATGTTAAATTTAAGTTTTATTAGCTGATGCAACTTGCACAAACTTCAAATAATAGTATATCTCTTGTGTATTTGAAACAATGGTTGTAAATGCAAAGAGACATGCTGCCTTGTTTTTAGAGGGGATGTGTATAAGAGGTTGATCTCTGAAGAACCATTCCCTCTGGCCTCAAAACACACAATACCTCTTCCAAAACAGTAACTCTCTTTTGAAACTATATTGGGAGCACAACTAATATATGATAGATGCTGAGTTCTTGGTGTTCTCTGAGCCTGGATATTTGCTTGCAATCATTTCATTACCCAACTAGATGCAAACATACTGATGATGTCACACTAGCTGAGCATGCAAATGAAATGTTTACAAGCAAACAACCAAGCCAAGAACTCCATAGTTTAAATCTGAGCTACGATATTCTTTGGTGTTTTTGTAGACTTTCTATCATCATTTTAAGGAAGCACCCTAAGAAAAAACAAGGTAAGAATCTCAACTTTTACATTAGTACCCCGCTAGACCTTACAACACCAACACTGGTGTTGCTCTTAGCTTGACCTAATGGCAGATTTTAAATGTGCAAGGTTTAGTTCCACTGAAGATATCATAAAATACATAGAGTAAACAAACCAGAAATAAAAGCCAATCCAATGTACTGAATTGACTTGTTGATATACAGGTTAAGTTCATAGCTTCTCTTTTACTTTGTACTCAAACCCATAATGGCATTGTTTACACATACAATAATATTAAACCATCACATGGCCTGGTTTCTTCTAACCGCAATATGCAGACAAATCTATAACAGCTTTATGTTACACATCAATCAGACCTCTATAGCTTGGTTACAAGATCATGTTCACAATCCTGATTTAACATAATATATGAATCAGCCACTGTAATTTGTTTAAAAATGGGAATGGATCAGTTTCTTTCTCATGGTTGACCTTTAAGAAGAGAAAGGGAATTATATATTATCTCAAAGCTAGATGCAGCTGTCCCTAGAATCTAACTTGCAATTTAACAGCATGGCAGCCTTCTGAGGCATTAAGCTACACAAAAAGGCATCACGGACACTGGGCAGGTAAGGATGCGCACAAACTGCCATCACATAATAACCAACTGGGCTCTTGTGCAACCCTGAGTTTCAGTATTAAGAAGGAGAAAACCTTCTTCTGTCATTCATAATAAAGAGTACTTATAAATGGGACTAAGCATATTTGGCAAGTGGCTTGAAGAAATGCTTGATATCTCTCAGAAGAATAGTAATTCTGTTCCATTACAGCAGCCTGTCTTTCAAGGAAGAGCAGAAAGATCTGGAGCATGGATCTAGTACAAACCATTCCTTCCAAGTCTTCTTAAAGTGCACACAGCCCCATTAATTGTAAAACACATCCTGGAGCAGACATTAAATGAACTATTTCAACTGCCATTTTTGACCAACACCTTCAAATTCTGTGTTTGTTAAATATCCAAAACAGGTTTATTACAGGTTTCTCATCATTTCCTTTAGAGCAGAAATTCAATTAATTGCATATACTTGCTCTCAACAGTAAATAAAAGAATGGAATAGATAAGTTAGCTGAACTCTTTCTCAACATGTTTAACCATGACATTAAAACAATGGCCTCATTCACACATTGTGCTAACTCATATGTCTGCATCTTAGCATCTTGGTTGACTCTTCCCAATGGAACTTAATTTGTTCAACTTGCATAATTAAGCAGATCCCAGCTTAATGGAGTGGAGAGACCCAAGTATTGTTTATTATGCTGGCCATGGGCTGGATGCATAATAGCAAAACCGCACCCACCCCATTGCTGGCAATGGCAAAAAAGTCACGATACATCGCAACACGTCACGTGACACTGCAAGTTTGACACCCCTCATCTAGAGAGAAGTACCCTTATGATATATAAAGGTGAAGAACCATACTGTAATTCATTGATAAGGTACATGCTTTGCGTACAAAAGATCTAGGATTCCATTCTTGATATTTCTAGGCACTGCTGGAAAAAGATGCCTGTCCAAAATCCTGGAAACCATAGCTTAAGTGCCTCCTCCACCATATTTTAACTTCATTTCCATCTTTCTAGTCAACAGACTATCAATAAGGCACAATGAAAGCTGCAATCCAATCCTCAATTATTTGAGGTTACACATCACCATCACAGCATGAATAATGCTGAGACGCTAACATCAAACTATTGATTAGCTTTAAAGCTTTCTTGTTCCGCATTTATGCTCAAAAAGGGTATCTGCAATAAAAGTTTCTCTTTTAAACCAACTATTTTATTCAGTAAAAATGAAAATGTATTTGGACAGTGTCGTCAACTTCTCAAAAGAGGTTAGTCTAACAACATTGCAACAAATATTACATTTTAAGCAATTCAAAGCCATCAAATTCACCCTTGCCGTAACTGAATTAGTGCTTTCTAGCCAAGCTTAACTTGCTAGAACACTATACAGGTGTGTTATTTACTTTCCTCATTGCAAATTCCTACTCTACCCCCTCTATTCCCTGTCATGACTAATTACCTGACTTACCTTCAAGATGATAGGTAAAAAAAGCTTAACAGATTTGATATACCTCAAAGCTATATCTGGCCTGTGCTGAGTAAAGGGAAAATATTATTTTAACAATGGATGCAACTAAGACATGCTTGTACCTGCCTCTTGTTTAGGCTGGGCCCAAGATAAAAAGCAACAATCAAGTGGATGTGGAAAAAGTTGTAGGCAGGCCATGAGTTTCTGTAATTGGCTGCAAATGGGGAAAGAACTTTATGACCTCCAGTCATCCCTCCATCATTATATTGATACAACAGTAATAGAGGCCTTCTGCTACCTAAATAATGTCTGTGTGGCACTAGAAGACAGAAATGAGCAGTTGAAAGATTAACAATGAGCAAATTTCATATCAGTATAGTTTGTCAAGTATAGGTAGAAAGCACTTCAAAGCATTGGATTTAGAGAAAAGATTAATGCTATTCTGGAGTAGTGCTAACCCAGTGGTTCTCAACCTTTTTCAGGTTGAGACCCCACTTGCCCCGCCCATGCACGGTGCGACCCCGACGTGCGCGCGTCAGGCCAATCCGTGCATGCGCGGCGCGCGCAATGGAAAAAAAATGGCGGACCGCGACGGCCCGATCCGCGCATGCACGGCATGCGACGGCCTGAACCGCGCATGTGCAGCGCGCGCGACGAAAAAAAACAAAACAAAATGGTGGACCGCGACGGGCCAATACGTGCATGCGCGGTGCGTGCATGACGGCCCAAACAGCGCATGCGCGGCGCGCACGCGACAAAAAAACAAAACAAAACAAAACAAAAAAACAAAATGGCGGACCGCGGTGTCCAGCGACCCCCGCGAAATGGTCGTTTGACCCCAAATGGGGTCGCGACCCATAGGTTGAGAACCACTGTGCTAACCTCATGCCTGAAAGTGCCCTTAATGAATTTGTACCAAACCACAGAAGGGTCCTCCTGGTCACAAGCTTAGTGTTCTCCCAGAACTGTGTATACTCAATAAGCAACTCAAACAGCCAAGAGACATGAAGGGGAAGGGGAGAGAGAGAATAGAGAGACTGGTAACCGATGTAAGGGGAAAAAAAGCTTTTCTGCCCAAAGTAGAATGCGTGTCATTCAATTTGGCTTAAGTGGACAATAGAATCCAAGTTGATCCCATCCCTTAAGGATTGATCACCTGGCTGTTACATCAAACAAGCAAGATCCAAGGTGCATCAATCACACTGTGCATGCAGAGACATTATTGTGATTTGTGGTCTGTTTCATAGTGGAAAGCACTGACAGGGGGACTAAAGATTATTTACTTGAGTGCTCAGATACAGAATAGGGATGAAGGCAACTGGGAAATCTGGGGGGAGGGGGGTATCCTGCAAGAAGATGCAGGGGAGGAAAGGCCCATAATTTTTAATGGGGAAAATCTGTTCATCTTCCTAACTGATTGGTTCCTAATTGTTCAGAGTTAAACCCACTTGAATGATTACAATAAAACCCATATCCTGATTTGATCCTAGTGACCATCAACATGCTGAATTTGGCACTACCTTGCAAAACAAAAGTGGGAATTGTATGCCCAGCCAGAAGCGCATTACGGTAATTTATCTAGTGGCCTAGAAACAGATGAAAGTGAATTTTAGTCCCGCCTTAGCCATGAAAGCCAACTGGGTGGCTTTGGGCCAGTCATTCTGTCTGGGCCCAACTCACCTTACAAGATTGTTGTTGTGGAGAAAATAGAAGGAGGAAGAAGTATTAGGTATCTTCGCCACCTTGTGTTATTTATAAAAATATACATACATATAACTAATCTATGTGCAGATTGTCCTTGACTTACAACCGTTCATTTAGTGACTGTTCGAAGTTACAACAGCAATGAAAAAAGTGATTTATGACTATTTTTCACACTCAGGATCAATACCTGGTCAGGTGATCAAAATTCAGATGGTTGGCAACTGGCATGCACTTATGACGGATGCAGTGTCCTGGGGTCCATGTGATCACTTTTGCAACCTTCCGACAAGCAAAGTAAACGGGGAAGCCAGATTCCCTTTAAGTTCAACTGTATTGCTAACTCAACAACTGCAGTGATTCACTTAACAACTGTGGTTAAAAAAAAAAAAAGGTAAAATGGGGCAAATCTCATTTAACAACTGTCTCAGTCGGCAACAGAAATGTTGGGCTACAGTTGTGCTCCTAAGTCGAGGACTACCTGTACACACACACACACACACACACACAATCGATCGATTTGTTGTAGCCTCGGGTTTTTTTTATTCTGTCTGTCTGCCTTTCGATAGACAGACAGACAGACAGGCAGACAGACAAGAAGATAGACAGAATAAAAATAATAATAAAAACCGGAAGCTACAGCAAAAAAAAAAAAAACACAACAGCGGGCGCGCCAGCATCGTGAAAAGGATGCGAGGCTCCCTCAGATGGCCCGCTCGCTTCCTCGGCTTCCAGACCAGCTCGCAGTTTGGCCCTATTTCCCTTTCCCCTGGCCCCGGAGGCTCTGCGGAAGTTACCGCCCGGGCGATACCGGCTCTTCGGCATGTCGCGAAAAACTAACGAGAGGCGGACTTCGGCTGACAGAAGAGGAGGATCCAGTCGACGCCTAGCCGGTGCGCGACGATTTCATGTTTTCAAGGATCCACTTGAAGAGGTTTTTTGGAAGGAAGCGCGAATTACAGAACCGTAGCAGTAGGCAATCGAAGGGGTCGGAAAGCCGAGAGATATTTTCCTCGGCACGGTGGAGGTCCCAGGGTTCCCCACTTTTTGAGAAAAGTACTCCAGGACCACCACCCGATCTTATCTAGAGTAACTCCCGACTGGAGGGATTTACTTCCAGGTAAAACGTGGAAATAAAAGAACGGCAAAGATCGCCTCGATTTCCTCCCCCACCCTCACCCCCACCCAGCCTGCCCGCCCGCCCGAGTCAATTCCGTCCTGCTCGCAAGTGAAGTCCTTCGAGACGCTTTTAAACCCGCTTTGCAATGCGTTCCCACGAGACGGTTGCCAGTCCCTGATCTACGCTCGCGATGTTGACTTTTAAAGCGGTCGGGGTCGATCTATCTCCAAAGCCCCGGGCCGGGACTAGTCTTAAAAAAAGAGTTCGCCGGTCTTTTCTCCGCCTTTCATTCCAAGACCGAGCTCCGGAGTCAGAGCTACTCTTTCGCTCTCCTTGCACCACCGGATGTCCACGGCGAACGCTTCGGGTGGCTGACGCCATGGCTCCCCACATTCTCACCTATTGCATATGCCTAGACCGGAGGCATCATCCCACGGACCTCGCAAAAATAACGCTTCCCCGCCGGCGACCCACCAACCCCGGCCTGCCCGGAGCCTTTTTGTTCGCCGCCTCTCCCATCTCGCCATCGCTTCCCCGGCTGCGGCCGGGAGAGCCTCACCTTAATCAAGCGCGGGGCGCCGCCGGAGGCCACTTCTCCGAGGCGGCAGGCGCAGCTACGGCAGGTGGCGGCCCTCCCGGCCGCGCTCCGAGGGCGGCTTGGAGGCTGCCCAGCTTCGCGCACCATCGCCCGGCTGCTGCCCCGGCGCCGCTTCTTCCTCAGGCTTTCTCTGCAAGGCCCGCCTTCTCGGGTTGCAAAGTGGAGGGCGACGCTCAGCCGGCCTCCCGAGGGACTCCGGCTCCGAGGCCCTTTGCAGGGAAGGCAGGACCCAGCAGCCGCCAGGTGCAGCCAGCAGCCCCGCCCTCCCGCCAGCGCCGTGCCGCGCCCTTTCTCCGCCTTCGCGGTGCGGCTGCTCCCTTCTGCCTCCCTTTCTTCTCGGCCAGCGCTTTTTCCCTTTGCCGAAAGTCGCCTTTTTCGGCCGCACGGGCGTACCTCTGCCGCTCCAACCTCGATTGCTTGATGGTCGAGAGCCTGGCTGCTTGGCCGCAGGAACGAAGAGTCTCCCGAAAGCGCACGCAGCCTTTTGATATGAATGTTAGGAGGAATATTAACAGGTCACCCCTTAAGGCCATCTAAGCACCTTGGCATAACAGGAAATATTAAAGTGGCACGTCAAAAAACTTCAGTATGATAACAAGTAGCCTGTAAAATTATAAAAAGGTGCCGGGGAAAACTTTTAGCGTAAGACGTAAGCAGTCTCCTCATTTTGGGTTATTTGCAGGCAGGCCCAATGCCATTCTTGATCTCACTGGCCTGCCTGGTGGGAAGTCCACAGAATTTGATCTGGACAGCTGTGTCCAGGTGATCTCTGGAAATTGACCATGGACCCTCTTCTTGTGCCATTTTTAAAAACTTTGTTTTTACTGGAGTTAGAATTCTTTTTAAAGTGTGATGGCTAAACTTGGATACAGTACTTGTAATGGAGTACCAGAGTAGAGTGGAATTAAGGCATTTTATTTTAATATTAGCATTAAGTTTTGCTGTTATCAAAAAAATTAACATATTCAATTAATTATATAAATTAAATTATATAATGGTTATAATAAATTATCTCAAATATATAAATGCAATTAAATATTTAATCAGTAGCCCTATTTTTGCCCTAATTTGTTAGTCCTTTATGTTAAGAAAAAGAGATGACCAGATTCTGCATTGTATGAATTCTCTGATTTTATAAAAGCTCCAAATATTATTTGCAAATAGTTTTTAGAAATACTTTGTTTATATGACTACAGCTCTCTGTAATTCAGTGGACAATTTTGTCAGGATTTTCTTACAATTACGGTACTACTTTCCTGAGTTCTTTATGACATTAATATATTTCCCCGTAAATATTCTTCATATAAATTGCAACATCTGGTCCATCAGTATTTACGGAATCAAAGCAGCTGAAATATTAGCCCATTCTTCATTTTTAAGTACAATATGGTTTGCTTAAACATACAGTTAAAGTGAATGATGGAAAACAAGGGCAAAATAACACAGTAAGAGACATGCTTGGTTCTAATAATACAAGCATATTCCCGTAGTGGCAATGTGGAAGATCATTGGATTTCAAGGATTTAGGATTTCTCCATATTTAGCATTCATTCTGCGCTATGCTTTTAACCTGCTTGTTTTTCATTCTTGCTTGAATGGGAGGGAAAGCTTCACACAGCTGTTGATTGTTTAGCTTAGCACTGCCTTATTTGTGAAAATTTTCAGACTTTTATTTGTCATCCAGAATTATACAGATCAGGTCAGGTGCAGCTTGTTACCATGGAAGCAAAGCTACAAAGTTTGGGACCAGATTTTAATAAAAAAAAAAACCCTAGAATTGCCCTTTTAGTTTTGAATCTCTGCATAGGCTTCAGCTTTCAGCATTAGGCAACCAGGGCTTGCTTCAAAAGGCGCTCCTAAGCAGCTGGAGGAAGAGCATCTTGCTTGGTATATTATGCAATTTGTATGTGGCTAAATATACCTCTGTCTCTAGAACAGTGTTTCTCAACCTTGACTCTAGAATGACGTCTGAAAACACCACAGGAGTAAGTCAAAGCTCAAATACAGAACTGAAGAAGTTGCTGAAAAAGAAAAAGAAAAAAGAAAAGCAGACTTCCTCTGATGTAAGGCACACCTTCTCTGAAGCTCTTCGAGAAAACTAGATAGTTTCCAAATTTAAATCCAGATTTCAAAGGAAGCGAGTCTCATAAACAAATCTTTCTAAAATTGTTATTGTCCCTGCTCCCACTCTACAGAAAATAAAAATGCAAGGGGGAAAGGAAGAAAGAGTAACACAACTTTGTGACTGAAACCAGTATGTAAAGAATTTTAAAAAGCCTTTAGTGTAATTGTCCTTCCTGTCATTTTAAATATGATTGTTTGCACAGAAACTCTGATTCAAGCTTGAATGGAGTCTTGAAAAAGACTGCAGTCTATATTTTTATTTATTAAACAGATATTTTCATTCATGTAAATTGAATGATATTCTCAATCCTCTTATCTTCTGGGCTGGGGAATGATAATATTAGTAGGTATTGTGACAAGATTAATTTATGCTGCATACTTAATGGTGCCATTTCTCAGGGACTCTGTTCTGGGTTTGCTGAGTTAAACTGAAATTCTGTTTAGTTTATCTGGACTGGGGAAAGAAGCATGGTTATGGTAGTTGTTATTGTGTTTGGGGGCCAGGCCAAATAAAATAGAACATAGAAATGAATGCTGAGATGGATCAGTTTAATGGCAGTGTTAAGAAAGAATGGAATAATCTTGTTTCAAAGACTGCAGCTTTGGCATCATGTATTCTAAATCCACAGGTGCATATATCAGTACATATGGAATAATAGCCAGCTTATTACAAGTAGTCATCAACAACCACAACTGAGCTGAAAATGTATGTTGCTTAGTTTTGTTAAGTGAGTGTTGCCCCATTTTACGACCTTTCCACAGTTAAGTGAATCATTGCAGCTGTTAAGTTAGTAACACGTTTAAGTCAATCTGGCTCCTCCATTGACTTTGCTTGTCAGAAGTCACTGCAACTGTCCAAGATATGAACCAGTTGCCAAGCATCTGAATTTTCATCATGTGTGAATGGGAATGCTGCAACAGTTGTAAGTGTAAAAACTGTCATAAGTCACATTTTTCAGTGCTGTTGTAACTTTGAAAAGTCACTAAATGAACTGTTGTAAGTTGAAGACTACATGTATTCCAGAACTATGTTGTGGGTAATACTTGCTGGGACCGTCTCCTGCCTCATGAATCCCAGCGACCGATTAGGGTGCACAGGGTAGGCCTTCTACGAGTCCCGTCTGTCAAACAATGCCGCCTGGCGGGACCTAGGGCAAGGGCCTTCTCCGTTGCTGCCCCAGCCCTCTGGAACCAGCTTCCCTTGGAGATTCATACTGCTTCCTCCCTCCTAGCCTTCCGGAAAGGATTGAAGACACATCTATGCCGAGAGGCTTGGGCATGTGAGCCGCGCTCTGCCCCTCGGCCCTAACAGTGTCCCGCCATCAGTGCATGTGAATTGATTGTGTTTGTGTGTGACATGAATGTGTTAATTTTTAAAATTATTGTAGTATTTTTTGTTGTGAGCCGCCCCGGGTCTTCGGAGAGGGGCGGCATATAAATGTGATTTAAACAAAATAAAAAAATAAAAATTATATAGTCACTCAACTCACACAGTTACTCCAGGCAGCAAACAAACACGCTCCTTCCAGTCCAATATAAAGAACAGTTGCTGGAACTGAGTATGTCTAGTTTAATGAAGAGAAGGACGAGGGGTGACATGATAGCAGTGCTCCTATATCCCAGGGGCCGCCACAAAGAGGAGAGGATCAACCTATTCTCCAAAGCAGCTGAAAACAGGACACAAAGCAATGTATAGAAACTAATCAAGGAAGAGAAGCAACCTAGAACTAAAGAGAAATTTCCTGACAATTACGGTAGAACAATTAATCAGTGGAACAGCTTGCCTCCAAAAGTTGTGGGTGCTCCAACACTGGAGGTTTTTAGGAAGTGATTGGACAGCCATTTGTCTGAAATGTTATAGGGTTTCCTGCCAGAGCAAGAGGCTGGACTAGAAGACCTCCAAGGTCCCGTCCAACTCTGCTATTCTATTATCCTTGTGTGTTTGTAAAGCCACATCTCTGCACTGACATCAGTTTTTTTTAGTATATTTATTTGTTATGTGCTTATATTTAAAGGCAATGTAAGACTGTTCTTTCCAAGTCTGAAAGGATCCTTGGCACAATGGTCCTCTCATACCGAGAGCTTTGTTACAACAGGAGACGTGTGAGACACATTACTTGTGGCTTAGGTACTCACTCACAAATTTGTCATCAAAGCACTGGAGAGAGAACACTGGTGTTGGGAGAAAGGGGAAAAAACAATTGGGGGTAATGAATTGGGAGTCAGAACTAAGACAAGCCAACATTATTGAAGATAAACCAAGGCAGAGCACCAAGGAATTTATTTCTGTGATCCTTTAAAACAGAGGTCCCTAACCTTTTGGGCACCAGGGACCGGTTCCATGGAGAGAGGTTTTCTTTAGATCAGAGGGCACATGGTTTTGTGTGCTGCCTGCATCCCGCAGATGGGGCTTTGCTTGTTAGTGCAGACCGATTGCTGACATGCCGTGGCCCAGTACTGGTCCACGGACCAGGGGTTGGGGACCCCTGCTTTAAAAGATATTACACCCAAGACTCTTGAACTGATAATAGTAGTAAGTCCATTTGCTTAGCAGCATAATCTATGAAAAATATGCATTTGCCATAATTTTATATTGTCCTATTTTCCAGGGACTAATGCATGAGCTGATAACAGTGCTATTCATCCCCCATGTCCCAAAGAAGCTATTTGTAGTATAATACCCAATTTATAAAAACAATACGATTGTGAAGTTACTTGAAGGTAAATTCTATTTGAAGTCACAGAATACTCCAAGAAAGACTTAAATAATATCAAAATTAAGACCTCCATCTTTAAAGGAAGACTGCAATGTCTCTTATGCCTTCTGGGCAGAAGATAAACTATAGTAGTGACATCTTTGAACTACTGTAATCTCCAATAATTTCTTTACTCTTAAGTCTCAGAGAAACCAACCAATGAATGTCCTTCAAAAACATAAAAATCAAAACAGAACTGTTTTCTTAAAGGAAAGGAAGTGGAGCCTGAAGTGGGATTGCATCAGTCAGGTTTTTTTTAAAGGTAGAAATCAGTTGAGACAGCATCTTGCCGGGAGATTGTCAGGGTTCTAATTCCTTTATCTATTTGCTTTGATGGTGGCTATTATGATATGAGCCTGCAGGACTTAATGCTCAGCAGAACAGGATTATCTGCAAACATACACTTCTTTACTGAGGCCTTTTTATACAACATGACGCAAGGCAACTTGTATAAATTAGACGTGCAATCAAGGTTGTTAGGTACTATTGCCTTCCAAACTACTAGCTGAAAACTCCTAAAAAGCATTTCACATTGACATTAGCCCTGCTAATGAAATATTGAAAGATAGGTTGTGGTTTTTACAAGACAGGTTATAGGCAGAAATTGGCCAGAAATTCACAATCAGTTGACTCTTGAAGAGAGATGGAGAATTTTATGAGCGTATTTCTACATCTTTAAACTGACGTACATTATAGCACCTGCCACATAAATATAGTTGTTTCTGGATTTACAGGTATAAGGAAAGTAGAGACAATAGTGTAGTTATTGGGCAAATAAGAAAGGTAAAGGTGCTTTGAAACCAAGCCTGCAGTTTCCTTGGCAATGTAGTTTGCAGTTGCTTTATGGCAGATTGTATTGTTTTATTCCTGAGTCTAAACAATAGATCTGGAGTCTTTAGGACAGTGATGGCGAAACTTTTAGAGACCGCGTGCCCAAACTGCAACCCAAAACCCACTTATTTATCACCAGGTGGGAATGGCCCACTAAGTGGGCATGGCTGTGGTGGTCATGGCAGACTGGGTGGGTGTGGCCAAGGTGGGCGTGGTTACCTTGATGTTGCTCATGGGGAGGGATGCCTGTGAGGGCCATGCAGGGTTCGGGGAGATCCAGGGGGTCTCTGGCAGGTGAGGCAGTGGGCAGGAGGCTCGTCCTGCGGGGTGAGGCGAAGCAAGGCAAGGCAGGGCTGGGGTGCCATTGCCGCAGGGCGAAGCAGGAGCCGGGGCGGCTCCTGCCTGACACCATCAGCCCCCGCACACAGAGGCCAGTGAGCAGCCTGCCACCAGAAGTTCAGAGAAGCTGCCTCTGAGCTGGACAGCCAGCCAACAGCTGAGGAGACGATGCAGTGGGTCGTGCCTGGGAAAAGGAGATTATGTGAGGCCAGGAGGGATGGGACGGAGGGGAGGGAAACCAGCCTGCTGGGATGCATCCGGCCACGTGAGACCTTGGAAAGTTAGCGGGCGGCTGCTTGAAGAGGGACGGTTGCCATCTCCGGGGCATGGCACGCGTGCCCACAGAGGACTCTGAGTACCACCCTGGCACGCGTGCCACAGGTTCACCACCACTGCTCTAGGAAATTCCTTTATCCAGGTAATAACCAGGGCCAGTCTTTCTTAGCTTTAAAAATCAACCAAAGTAGGCTAGAGGTGATTCATTTTCCCTTGCCAAATCAAATCAATTACATGAAATACATAAATGAAAGAAGAAAGAGCTAAAGTCTAGTGTTGCACAACATTCCAATTCCTAATTCATTGGAAAAAAAATTCTGATTTGCAAATATTAAATCTCATATGAGAAGCCTGTTACTAATACTTCTGTCCGTCTCATCTGATTTTTTTGGATTTTAGAAACTGATAAGTTGAAAATGAAAAATGATGCCAGGTAGGCTAAATGGATTATGCACCTGCTCCCCAGATCCATTATGGAAGCAATAAAAATGCCCTAAAATGCTTAGAAGGCAAAGGAATGTTGGTAACAAGGAGAAGGGGTATTTGGAGATGAAGCCAGTTATGGGGAAGTGAGGGAAACAAAAGAAACATCACTCAAAAATCATTATTCTAAACCACACTCTATATTCTTAATAAAGCTGTCTCTGTAGTCCCATTTTCATTAGCTTACCACCTCTGCCCTCGTGGATTACATGTTACTCTGACTTACATAAATATGGCATTTCCATCCCTAGCTTTGAAGGTTTGATATTGCAATTTCTGGTATCAAAGAAATACTGTTTGGCCTTCAAAAGGATGAGTGTTGCTGGACTCCATTATTAATGATCTCCAGTGAGGGAATTTCTTAACATGGCTATAATCAATGTCTTTATTATTCCTTGAGCCTTAAAGCAGACATAACACAGAGAGGGTGCCCTTCAGATAGAGAATTAAGACAATAATTGCCTTATTTCATCCGTTTATTGTTTTTGGGATTAAATACAGTAAGAAAATCTTACATGAACGTATATCAGCTTATAGCCACCATCTTACAAATGTGACTCTGCATGGCATACAGTTAAAAATACAATAAAACCAAATAATAAAAATATTTAAAATTATTAAAATAAATTTAAAAAAAACATTTAAAAAAAATCATGGTCCATATGTGCTTTTCCCATTATTTCTCCCTTACCCTTATTACAGCCCTTGAGCCAGTCAGTTTGAAATCAAATGGAACTTCATATAGCTTTACATGGCAACAAGAATGTGACAGACATTAACAACATGAACCCTCTGTTTACTGGAACTAAATTGGATTTAGATTTCCTAAGTTAGGTTACTAGTGAAAGACATGATTGCTACTTTTTGAGCAAGTAAACCTAGCTTTGCACTCCAGTCCTGCAAGATACCATGGCCAAAAGATTCATTTCAAATAACTTTAGATCAGCGGTTCTCAACCTTTTCCGGGGCTCGACCCCAGCCCACGCCGCGCAAAAAAAAAAAGGCAGGCCCACACCGCGCATGCGCGCCGCATCACGCATGCGCGGCGCGACGGCCCGCATCGCGATAGGGAAAAAAATGGCCGACCAAAAAAAATGGCGGGCCTGCACTGCACATGCACGGTGCGACGGGGCGCATCGCGCATGTGCGGCGGCCCGCATCACAATAGGAAAAAAATGGCTGACCCCCCAAAAAATGGCCGACCAAAAAAAAATGGCGGACTGCGGTGCTCGGCGACCGCCGTGAAATGGTTGTTCGACCCCAAATGGGGTCGCGACCCACAGGTTGAGAACCGCTGCTTTAGATTAAAATATTCAGATTATTTAAAATAATTTATTTGATGTTATGGTGAAAAATAAAGCTACTTCTCATAGTAACTCATAACACTAGTGTTGTTTTTCTAAAAGCCTACCAGTCAAAAATGGTAAGAAATCCTCATATGTACAATAAGTACTGCATCAACGAGTTTATTGTAGCAGAATTGCTTTAAAATGATCCCTCCGTATTTTTAAGAGAACAGATTTGATGTACATCAATCAAATGGCCACAGAGAAAAGCAATTATAACAAATACAGGGAATACTCAATGTTTTTCCCCATCTGTGTTAAACATGTATGTTTTATAAATAGAAAAATAAAAAGATTATTATTGTGTGAAGGAACATGGAGTCTTTGTATGAGCTCAGTTCTGGTACATATAGTTGAAGGTAAAGAGTAATTAAAATAATTTTAATAAGTTCTCCAGACCATCTTAGATAATGAGAAATCTCACTTACATGTTTAACTGTTTTGTTTTCTTCTTCTGTATTACTGATTCTTTGTCTTACACACGCCCTCATTCACATTCAACACAACTGTGAGTAAAAACCATCAAAATAGATAAAGAACTGTGTCCTTTTTCCTATGAACAGTTACAGTACCTACTTGACATAGTAGATGTGATGTCACAGTGGAAGGCCTTATGTCATAATGGATTTCCCAGTCTATCAGCCATGGGAACAGTAATTTTGAATTGAATTTTTAATTTTTGAATTGTTTTTAGCATAGCTTCTAATCCAACTAAAATATTTATGAATTATATATAGTTGCTTTTGAAGATGCATACAATACTTTTAATTTAATTATTATAAATATCATTTTAGATTTCTTTTAATACCATTTGATGCTGCCTCCTAAACTACTAAAAAACTGATTTCTAATCAGTTTTGACAACATGTCATAAAGCACACACAAACCCCTAATGCACTATTCCTGTTTTTCTTAATATGTCAATGGATAGCAGATTCATACTATCATTCATTATGAAATCTTCTACCGTAGTTCTATTCATCTTCTTTCTTCGGATTAGCGCAGTTGCTTCAATTACCACCAGGAGTCGCCCTATACAGCAGTCCAGAGCTCTTTGAAGGAGAACTCTGAACTATGTTCCCATGTCATTTCATTCACAAAAATCGAGATCAACGCAATACTGTGTGCTTTCGGTTTTAGGAACTCTTCTTTTTGTCCGCAATTAATTTTTTAGCATTGCCCCCCCCCATCAGGAAAGGCAACACTGGGGAATATGGGCAAGATCCAGATTTCTATCGGATGTATTGGTGACCTGATCCTACCAGCTGACCCTTTCCTCCACCAAATAAGATTTTTTTTAAACCCCTTCGAGTCAGTGTTGATTCTTGGAAGCAGCTGATGTAACAGTTCCTGCAGGTTTTTTTTGGTAAAAGTTTTTCGGAAATGGGTTGCCTTTACCTGCTTTTTCCTACGGCTGAGTGAAATGTCCATGCCTGAAATGCATTTTTTGAACCGCTGAAAGCACAGATGAATAGCTGTTTTGAAACAGGGGAGGGATATTTAGCTGTAAACTCAAATCGACCATGAACTGCCACCACCATATGGCCAGCGATGCGTAATTGTTGAATGCCTCTTGTACTCCATCCTTAAAAGTGAAACGTGGAGTACATGACAAAGTTAACCTCTGCGAGAGACTTCCGCTTCTGCGCCAGGAGAACTAAGCCAAATCCAGAGATTCCTGCTCCACAGCACGAGACGGTTCCCCGGTTCGCTTAGCTTCTGCTAGCTTCCTTTACACGTGTTAGGCGGCAGCAGGCGCTCAGCCTTTCCAGCGCACTTGGATGATGTCATCAGGGCGCGCCTTGTTCGGGGGAGGTGTGAGCAGGCGGTGGCGTGATGGGGCTGCCGGTGACCCTTGTGATGCGGACGTGTCTTCCCAGGTAGATTCCGACGACTGAGGGGAAAGGCTACTTTCAGTTTCGACGACCTTAGTAGGATGGAGTAGACGCTTGCTCTGAGCGGTCGCGTTTTCCCCGGGCATTTACTTAAAAGTCCCACCGAGGTCGGAGTTCTGATCATTGCTTGCCGTTTTGAATAAGATGAAGTCTCTCATCTTGCGTGCAGAGCAACACCGGAGAGACGGTGTCAGCTGGGCGTCCGAGCGTAGATTACAGTTGCTCCCTCTCTAAATACATAACGCGCTGCAAACGAGCAAAAATGACTTTCAGTCGTCCTGATTCTGAGCACCAAAACGGTGAAAAATCTTCTTATGCAATCGCATTGCACTTGCGCGTGGTAATAAAAGGCTGAACCGATGTTCCTAGTTCTAAGGAAACTTGAACTGTAAAGGCAACTCAAAGGTGCTTTTTCCAGGAGGCAACTTGACTTTCTTGTTTTTCTTTGAAGGCGTTTCGCTTCTCATCCAGGAAGCTTCTGGATGGTGGGGAATGGAAGAAGTTATATTCCTTGCAGACAGCTGGTCATTTGCATTCATTTTAGAGAGTCATTGAGGCCATTTGGAGGTTTATTTGTGTCCTCAAGGTCACCCGAGCAGTGCAAATGTGGGTGGAGCCTTCTTGGCTGCCAGACATAAAGGCAAACATTTGATTTATCCACCGAATTTGCGTTGCAGGGTTAAGCATTGATCTGAGACCATTGAAGCTTGCCCTGCATCCAAATGCAGAGATAGTTAATTTCCTGCTATAAAATAAACAAAAACATATATATATATGTGCTAACCTGTTTGGAAATTGAAATAGAGAATCCAGCTTTGCGTTGTGTGTGTATGTGTGTTGTGTATGTATGTATATGTATATATGTATGTTGCTAGTTGGATAAGATCCATGCCTTGTGGGAAATTATGGTAGTGATAAAGAATAGATTTATATTATAAAATATAAAATATAAAAAGGCTTATGTATAAAAATAAGACAGAATAAAAAATCTAAAAAAAGATGGATTTTATTAATTAGTACAAATGTATTTCACATGTTTTATGCCATTTTATGGAATCCCAGATTCTAGAGTATTGGGGAAAACAGTACAGAAAGGACATTAGGAGAAAAATATGGTTCCAAAAATATATCACAGTCATGTAAAGTCCCATATATCTGGCCAGTATTCTTGAAGTTATATATTGTTTGTATCAGAGCAATAGAAGGGAAAAAATCTTCATATAGTATACTGGAAAAATTGTAACTACATTAAATGGATGTATTATTTTGAGAAATGTGCAGTGGAATGAAATACATGTCTAACAAAAATACATAATTTGTTTTATGTATTTACATTTGCTGTGGCAGAGATATGTCTGACCTTGAGTTTCTTGTTCCAGGTTTAAGCCTTTCAACAGGTTGCAAATCACACTACGACACTTAGTGAGTATGGACATTTCCGCAAGTTGGGTGAATAAAAAATTGTTTCAAGCAAAATAGCCAGGATGCACAGACTAATTCTTCACTCCCAAAGAACAAAATGAAAAATTCTTTTGAAAATGAAGGAATGTTTCTGACAGAATTATCATCTGATAGTCTTTTGTTTCAAGAAGAGATAAGGGTAAAATCTGAAGAGCCTCAGATAGTTAAACAACATGGCTTTTTAAAAATATAAAAGTAATAATTTAGTCTTATTCAAGCCAAATATATGAAGCAGAATGAAGAATATTATAAAACAGAGTTGACAGGTTCCTAGTGATTTCACCTTGGCTTATAAACTTACTAAACCATGGAATCTCTTAGACAAAATTCAATTCTGTAATCAGTTGGGTATATTTGACAATGTTAGAATGACATGAATTAAGAGCAAGGGTTAACCCAAAGGTATTGTAAGATATGTAAAAAAGAGTTCTATGTTCTGGAGTTCAAAATTGGTGGAGGTTCTTATAGTCAGTTTTGGATACTTCTGCAGTTTTTTGCTCAAAATACTTGTCTTAAAAATAGCTATTTTTAGTATGTACTAATTAATTATGTTTTTAAGATCTTCTGCAGAATTACAGATTGTCGTTGAAACATCAGCTTATTTAAAATCTTTGTCATTCCATACAGAGTATGACTGGGTCTAAGGATTCTTCAGCTGAGGTTCTGTTTGAAAAAAGAGGGTGTGCTGGCATTATTACCATGAACAGACCAAAGGCTCTGAATGCATTTACTATTTCCATGATTCGACAGATCTATCCCCAGTTAAAGGTTGGTGGCTTTATATTAAAACAAAAGTTACCACAATACCAAAACGTTTAAAATATAGGTAGTCCTCAACTTATGACCACAACTCAGCCCAAATTTTTTTGTTGTTAAGTGAAACATTTGTTAAGTGAGTTTTGCCCCATTTTATAACCTTTCTTGGCACGGTTGTTAAGTGAATCACTGCAGTTGATAAGCTAGTAACACGGTTGTTAAGTGAATCTGGCTTCCCCATTGACTTTGCTTGTCAGATGAGCACAAAAGGTGATCACATGACCTTGGGGCATAGCAGTGGTCATAAGTGTGAGTCTGTTGCCAAGCATCTGAATTTTGATCACATGATCATGGGGATGCTACAAAAGTCGTAAGTGTGGGGAAAAAAGTCACTTTTTTCAGTGCCATTGTAACTTTGAACAGTCACTAAATAATCTGTTGTAAATTGAGGTCTGCCTGTAAAATGATTGATGAATGGTTTGACAGAAGATATATGAGACTAGCTAAACAATGATGGCACTTCCAGTCAAGCTGACATTGATTGCTCCATACACTAAAAGTGTAAATAGATTCACAATGCTTGTGAAGAAGCATTGCTTTGAAGAGAGATGAAAGTTTTGTTTGTGACACAGGTCTTCAGTGGGACATTCATGCCATGGCTTGAGATTATAGTAATGATATTATGAGGCTTGTGATAAAATATGTTGACTGCAAGAGCATCTTCATCTTCCTCCTTTGGTATCCTCTGCTCCCTTCAGAAAAATGAGGAGCCTATGAGATAGGGAGAAATGGAAACAGTATGCTTTTCTCCTTGCTTGTATGGATGCTCTGTTCAGAGAAAAGCTCCATTTGGGCCATCATAGTGGGTTCACTTTCTTACCAGCTTTTTTTGAGGAAGGGATGTAATTATCATGATGGTTTGTACCTCTTGCATGCTGGCTTGTATAGTGGAAAGAGACGAGGAGAGATGGAGGTCTAATGTGCTAATCTAGTCTCTTTTTCATGGATATTCTAAGAAGGAAAAAACGTCTTTCAATCCTCTGAGTTACTTGCTATGATTTGATCTGATTTGATTTATATGGTTGCTCATCTTGCAAAATGCCACTCATGGCAAAATGCGACTTCCAAACAACAAAATTAAATAACAGAAATAAGAAACATATATCATAACATAAGAAAACCAAAGAAAAGAAAAAAAAACTACAACCAAGAATACATCATCCAACAGTAATTAACTCGGGCACACCTCACCTACTGACCCCATGCCCAGAATAGCCAGGTCATAAGAGTTTTCCAAAAGTTGTATGGGGTCAGTCCCAATCTAATCTCAAGTGGGAGGATGTTCCAAAGGGTACCAACAGAAAAGGCCTCTCCGTGGTCATAGTTCAGTAAGTAGAGCTGCAGTATTTACAAGGTTTCAGTTTTATACACTCTATTCCTGAACTTTACCGTACACATTTTTATCTGGGAGTACGAATAGATTTGACTGACTTTCAAAAAGACATTCCTAGGACTGTGCGATAGGTAAAAAAATGTGAGTTCCATATATTGCTGAATTACAATTTCTTATTCTGAAAACACAGTGGTTTGGAATGCAGGGTAGTGTATACAGTCAGGATGTCCCTGATGGAAATATGCAGGAACAGTTACCTAGGCAAAAGGGACTGAAACTTTTTTTTAAGACTGAGAATTGAGATAAAATTTGGTAGGGTCAGATAAACACCTTTCTGCTTTAGTGGATTATAGAAAGAGGGAGTAGGTACAGCAAAAAGATTCTGTTGTTATAGCCAGTAGTTTTAGCCTTCCTGTGGAGTTGATTTCCTGGACTGGTCTATTTGAGTGAGGCTGACAATAGACAATGTTCCCCAGGCCTGCTACAAACAGTTCTAATGCTTTGGCTTTCTATTCAGTCTGGACAATCCAGCCCTGATCTACTGTATGTGACTTTTATGTGTGTTGCATAATTTGAAAGAAGAGACAGCACATTTAAAATGTCTAATGCTCTGACATAGTCTTTCACAATATTTCTTTCAGAAGTGGGAGCAGGATCCTGAGACTTTCTTAATATTAATAAAAGGAGCTGGTGAAAAAGTGTTCTGTGCTGGGGGTGATATAAAAGGTGAGAATGTGAACATTTTTTACAAAATTCAAGGCTTTGTCCTTGTTTTTTAAAGAAAGAAATGCCATCCTACTCCCCATTCAGTGCTAATGCCAGGATGGCCTATTAACATGAACTCCTTATCTTTAAAACCGAGAGGACCTCATAGGAAGCCATTTCCTCAGACCTCATTTAATTTTAGGTGACCCACTCTCTATCCTAGCTCAGAGTTCTCCAACCTTGGAGGGGAGAGCAGCTTCCAAATTACTGCGCATGCACACACACAAATGACACACATGTGCGCACCACGGGCAGCTATTTCTGCGGGCCACTGGTCAAGACCCTGCAGCCCATTACCGGGCTGCAGACTATAGGTTGGGGACCCCTGTCCTAGCGCACCATCATTCACTAACAGAATTTGCTAACTCTTGTGAAAGGAGTTGTGGAAGCCGGAAGGAAAGAAAAAATGAGGAATATTTCGGGATATTAAATGTTGTCAACATTAATTTTGTCATTTGTTTTGTTTTTCAGTTATCACTGAAGCAGGAAAACGTGGAGACAAATTAACAGAAGATTTTTTCAGAGAAGAATACACATTGAACAATGCCATTGGTGTGTGTACTTTTTATAGTATCCCCTTAATAACTTTTTTTGACTTTATCTCCTCAGTGAAAATTGTTTTTTTTAGGATAATATATATTTATTGTGTAAGCCAATAAAACCTGTTCTGCCTGGTATCTTTGATGTTTAGGAGTGAAAGCTATTCATTTAAAGAAACACAGCAGAGGAGAATGAGACTTTATGAAAGGGCTTTAAAATTAGGATGATTATTTTTTTTTAGGTCATTTTAACATCACATCCCAAAAGATAAAGAGTCAGTGCTATAACCTCTTACATGCAAAATTTGATTCAAAATTATTATATGAGTATATGCTTAGTACAAAGTTATATTTACTTGCAGTTTTTACAGTGTCCCCGTTTCATGGTTATTTGGATACTATACACACACACACACACACACACACACACACACACACACACACATATATAAAGCTAATGAAAAAAATTGAAGGTGGAATATTTAAACCAATTTCCTTCTTGTTTACTTGTTTTTAATTTTTTAAGTTTAAGAATGGTGTTTCCATATTTAAAAGGTAAAGCTCTGATTACAGAATGCCCTTCTTATTGAGACCCATTTGACATTTAATATGTTTTTCTTTTGATAATGAACAAATAAGCATTTCTTTATGCACCAGCACTACAGATCTTAATCTGATTATTAATTCTGGTACTGCCAACTTTTTTTTCCTCATTCTGGCCTGTTTTTACTTCTCTGCTGTGTTTTACGCAATGACTATTGTAATCAGGTTAAATGAACAGACTGTTTTTCCTCCCAAAACATTAAGAATGGGGAAAAAAACCAGCATCTTAAATATAAAATATATTTAAAAATGCTCTTAACAATGAAAAAAAAATAATTTAAATGTTTTAACTTACTCCTCTGAACATTTTATTCACATTATAAAGATGAATTTCCTTAGATTAAGTGAGCATTCTAATATTTTAGGTAGGATAATGTGTTCTGTAATTTTTCACAGGCACCTGCAAGAAACCATATGTGGCACTCATCGATGGAATTACAATGGGTGGTGTAAGTGGAGACATTTTGTAAAAAAAAATAGATTGGTTTGCCTTGTGTTTCACAACTAGTCTTAAAAATTGTGGGTAACCAGCTACAATAATTTCATGAAATCTTATTTGATGGATAAAATTGACATTTATTTATATTGGAAGAAGGTTCACAATGATTCTGTCTTCTCATACTGAATGTTCATCGTGCTGCTGAGTTAAACTAATAGTAAAAAAGAACTTTGGTAAGGGAAAATGAGAATACTCTGAAAGAAGTTATTCCAGGAGGAAGAATATATCTAAAGATACAAGATGAAAAGTGTCTTAAAAAAACAGTAGACAAAAGAGTAGGGAGGAACTATCTTAAGAAACCTCTATAGCAAATAAAGGCTAAACAAACAGGATAATCAGGGACTCTAACTGGTTTTAAATATAATATTTTTTGAGAAAGACATTGAAGGAATTTCTACCTGGTGCTATTTGTCCTATTACTTAATTATAGCACTATGATGCCAATGACTATCTTACCTTGGTTTTGCTAAAGGATCGCGCTCTTGGAAAGAACATCCTGCTTGAAGAATCTAGTTTCCTTCTGCTAATATTTGGATGGTGTCACATAAGCAGTGCTTAAGTACAAAACACTGTATTATGCGTGCTTTTTGCAAAGAAAAGCAGTTGCCTGCTTTATCTTATATAGGATTGGGAATGTTCTCCTATTGCCTATTGTATCTTTCCTCTTCTTCTGTTCCTTGGGAATAGTCAATCCTTGAAAAGCCGGGTGTAATCATTGCAAATGGTGTAGTCTAGTCACCAGCTTTCGGAGATACACTTTTCATTATATGTCCCCCTCCCTTTCTCATCTTGAAAGGATTGAGTAGGTATAAACTGTCTTTCTCCTAAATTCTTCCTTGTTAATGATAGCACTGACATTTTGTGTTTTGTCACACGACAATGTTTTTCTTTGAGATTTCAAAAAAAAAAAGTCATTTGATCCTAGGGCCAACTTTGGATTTCAAATGTACAGCTGAGCCTTTCGTCTGTGGGCAGGCGTTGTGACAATCTGCCATCTTCTATCAGTTTATCCTGATCCAAAAAGAAGTCTTAGTGTAACATTCTGTACTTTGAAACTGCTGACCAGACAAGGTCCGGACCTTCCTTTCTTGTGTATCTTATTTACTTAGGCAATACTCAGGGTATTCAGACAAAGAAGTAAAGCAGAGAACACCCCCCCCCCCAAAAAAAACCCCACCTCAACTTCATACAGTTGCATTTGAGGAAGGCATGTCAGTTTCCCCATTGCACTCTAGGCTCTGGAATGATCCTCACTGGGGGCAGTGACATTGGAGACAGTTACTTATTATACCCAAAGCAATATTGGACTTGGCTTGCAGGTCACTTATTAGTTTACCAAACTGTCACAATTTCTGAAGGCTGAGAAACCAGTGTAACAAGATCACTGATACTGCTTCTTGGTTTTCACATATTTCTTTGAGCCAGCCAGCAAAACCTAGTATTGAAGGAGGGGAAAGAGCAAAGGAAATAACGTTTATTTGGGACTTGGTCTCAGTTCCTCCAGCTGTACTGAATGATCCCATGAGACTTCAGCACACTGGAGCAGAGTTGTAACAATGACAAGAGGGTGTTAAAATCTGCTTGCTCTTTTCCATTTCTGGCTTCTTATAGCAATAGCACTTTGACTTATATACCGCTTCACATTGCTTTACAGCCCTCTCTAAGCGGTTTACAGAGTCAGCATATTGCCCCCAACAATCTGGGTCCTCATTTTAACGGAAAGATAGAACACTGAGTCAATCTTGAGCTGGTGAGAATTGAACTGACGAACTGCTGGCAGCCAGCAGTCAGCAGAATTAGCCTGCAATACTGCATTTTAACCACTGTGCCACCACAACTTATACAACTTGATTCCATAATTTTGCATCTTTCCCAGGGTAGAGCAGGCATGTCAAACTGCCAGCCCACAGGCTGGAAGCATCATGCTGAAACCACACCCACCCCATTGCCGACAATGGGGGAAAAGTCGCGATATGTCACGCGACATCACGTGACATCGCGAGTTTGACATGCCTGGGGTAGAGGCATAGTCTGTTAATTGGATTGGGCCAGGAACCCTTACACCATACCCAGAATGGTATTTGGGCTGCCCAGTGATTGTAGCACTTAAATGGAGACTTGCAATACAAAATGTGCTACTGAGATCAGATGTGCATAAGGCACTTCTTTATCTTCTTATATACAAGGACGTCAGTGGAATTATACCAGGCTTAGCTTTGAGGTACTGAGCAAGGTTGAAAGTGTGTGCTTTTGCCTTATTAAAGAATAAAATAATAATGGTAGTAGTAGTAGTAATAATAGTATAAATAAAAGAATATAAATATTAAATTAAAAGTAACTATATGATCTAAATTAGCAATTTATAATGGTTTTTTTTTTGTTACTGTCATTCTTTTAGGTCAGTCTCAACTCCTAGTGACTACTAGGACAAGTCCATGCAATTTTCTTGTCAATATTTTTAGAAGTGATTTGTCCTTGCCTTCTTCCTAGGGCTCACAAGAAGCAACTAGCCCAAGGTCATCTGGCTTTGGGCCTAAGGCAGGATTAACACTCACAGTTCCCTGGTATCTTGCCTGGTGCCTTTAACCCAGTGGTTCTCAACCTTTCTCAGGTTGAGACCCCACTTGCCCCGCCCATGCGCGCCGCGACCCCGACCTGGGTGTGCGCGTGTGCGCGCGCAAAAAATTAAAAAAAAAATAAAATAAAAAAAAATGGCGGCCGCGACGGGTGGATCTGCACATGCGTGGATCGGCCCATCGCACACGCCACGCACGCGTGGATCCGCCCATCACGGCCGCCATTTTGTTTTTTTAATTATTTTTTTAATTTTTTTTAAATTTTTTTATTTTTTTTCGGCGTGACGGGCGGATCTGCGCATGCGCGGATCGGCCCGTCGCACGCGCCGCGCATGCGCGGATCCGCCCATCGCGGCTGCCATTTTTATTTATTTATTTATTTTATTTTTTTGGCGCGACGGGTGGATCTGCGCATGCGCGGCGCGTGCGCCAAAAAAATAAAAAAAATTAAAAAATAAAAATAAAAAAAAAATAAAAATAAAAAAAACAAAATGGCGGCCCGCGGTGTCCGGCGACCCCCGCAAAATCGTCGTGCGACCCCAAATGGGGTCACGACCCCAAGGTTGAGAACCGCTGCTTTAACCGCTCCACAAAATTGGTTCTCAAACTATCTATGATACAAATAAATAAATAACACAGATACAATTGAAATTTAAAAGGAGAATACAAATTTGATCAATCAAGTAACCTACTGATACCCAATGACCCAGGCAAAATTACTTGTTTCAGTTTACAGTTGACTTATGACTAGGTGCTTAGCATCAGCTTACCAAAAAAAGGGCATTTATGACCAGAATTTGAAGTTCCAGTGGCTGCTGTCCTCACAGTTGTGTGATTGCATTTGGCAACCAGCCCATTTACAGCATCCTGTGGCCACATGACCACGATTTAAAGTGTTTTTTCCAGAAACCTTTAGCCTTCAGAAAAAGCCTTAAAACCTAGCTCTACCGATTGGAGGGTAGATTAGGAGAAGTTGCTGGCTAGAGGTGATAGTACCCTAACACAGAAGGCAGCCTGCCTCTTCCTTCCAAACCCTTGTTTTTAGCTTGTTTTAATTTTTTGTAATTTTAATCCATTTTTATGTTTATAATTGTTGGATTTTTTTTTATTTTGATGTAAGCTGCTCAGAGTTGCCTGAACTGTGAGATGGGCAACAAATCTGATAGATAGATAGATAGATAGATAGATAGATAGATAGATAGATAGATAGATAGATAGATAGATAGATAGATAGATAGATAGATAGATAGATAGATAGATAGATGCATGCAGCAAAAATGGGTTTCAGCAAAAATGACTTAAAGCATTTGCTTTAATGACCGTTGCAAAAAAAGTCATAAAATTGGGTCAGTCATGTGATGACTTGCTTAACCACCAGCATGATTTATGACCATAATTCCCATCTCAGTTATGGTTACAAGCCGAGGACTACCTTATATCTAAACATTCATATAGTAGTGACATCTTTGAAAGGGCAAGATCTTTAAATGCAGACTGAATCTGTTTTAAGACAGAGTTTGTTTAACCATAGTTTACTAAATAAATAACATTTGGCTAATGTTCATTCGTACTATGCCTAAATCACACTTTGATGTATTGCACAGCAATGTGTAAAAGTGTCTCACAATTGCTTGCAGTAGCAGCTAAATTAAAGCAAAAATGTTGATGGGCCTTGCATGGTTAAAGTGCATTCTGAAATAGTAGATAATTATATCTTTTTTGTCAGTTGACTTAAGAGTCCCCTAGTTATTTCCTGGTTTCGGATGGCTTGTGCCCAAATGGAACCGAGGCAGAACCGAGGCAAACAACAATTCAGATAAAATATTGAAGGTGGAACAGAATAAAAAACAGACCACTTCTATTTGAACAAGGCAGCTGAAGCTTTTAAGAACACTTGAGGCCATCGGTTGACCAGAAACGCATGTAAATGGAATAAATTGAGCTTTAAGTGGATTACATTAGTCTAATAAGGCATATAATGCAGGAACCAAATGGATGGTCACAAGGCTGGTTTTTAGATGTATTGTTTTATTTTCTACTCGTTTATTAAATCTGGTCTATCACAGAGCCATTGCTTATAAAAATCAAGGTGTAGCCCAGAAGCCATCTGAATGGTGTTTGGGGAAAGGCCTTCCCTCTCAGCCCTAGGAAGGAGGCAAAGGCAAACCATTTCCCCAAAATTTCACCAACAAAACTGAAGGGACTTGTTCAGGCAGTTGCCAAGGGACAACACTGACTTGAAGTCCCCACCCTCAAAAATGAAGAAATAGGCTATGTGAGGAAGTAGGCCTGATTTGAAGGACTCTTGAGAATCCCGTTTTTCCTCCAGATGCATTTCTACTGGTGACTCAGCAATAAGGATATTTCTATTTGGTCGTGTAACATCTTTAGTGAATATTCATAGTCCTTTGTTCAGGATTGCCACTAATTTTTGAATGCACCTGAACCAGGCCAAAAGACTAGGCAGTGTTAGCAGCTGAGCCTTAACAAAGCATGAGTGAAAATGTAAATACGTTGAGAGTATCCTTAGTATTTTTAGCACTATGTAGTAAAGACTCTTCTTATGGGGAGGACCGGTAAATAAAGCTGCAGATGGCTATATAAAAATAAAAGCAGATTGTGGTTTCTCTATTTGTGACTAGCCGGTGGTGGAATGGATGTAATGAATTGAAGACCAGCGACTTCATGTTTCTGTTGGGAATAATGAAGGAGAGGGAACTTCTCAGGGTAAAAATGTGCAAGAGAAATTCAGATACCAGCAGTTTTTATTTTAGACGTTTATGGAAGTTATTTTTCCTAAAGAACAAGAGCAAAAGGCATCTGAAGAGCAAACCTCATTAACTTCTGCTTCCAAGTTTACAAATTGCTTAGAATCTCTAAATGAGTAGTTGGGATGGGCTGTTACTGAAATAAACAGCTGAGAGCCTTGAAGCATCTCAAAGACCAACCCAGCTGTAGTTTCTTAGACCTTCCATTACATGTATATTATCCATAGTTGGGGAGGAGTCTGTAAAGATGGGAATTAAAATGTAGTTTAAATTACAATAGCCAAATGTACAAGTAATGACAATTCGATTCCAACGTAAATGAATGCTAAGTAAATAAAGTACTGCAGTGATTGGGAATGATCTATTCATCTCCCAGCTAAAGCCACCGTAGTGCATTATTTTTGTTGTTTCTGTTCAAGATGCAATGTTTTTCCCCTGTTTTTTGTATCATGTAGGTAAATATGTGCCAATGTAGCTTCAGAGAAAGCACAATGTGGTATTAAACTGAAAGTTGTATTAATATGGGTAGGAGGGAAGGTAAGAGCTGTATGTGTACATAGATACTTTTTTTGGATTGCAACGAGGTAGATATTTTTTTAATTAATACTTATAAACAGATGTGCACACTTGAATGTGGATGTTGGTGTACGTTTCTTTATTCAAAGCTCAAACCAAAAGCACATAAAAACACCTCTCTAGTTTAATCCAAAGCCAGCATCTAATTATACTGTTCCTACAATGGTCAAGCAGATGCATCTATAGCAGGGGTAGGCAACCTTGGCTGTTTTATGACTCATGGACTTCAACTCCCTGAGCATGGCTGGCTCAGGAATTCTGGGAGTTGAAGTCCACGAGTGATAAAAGAGCCAAGGTTGCCTACCCCTGGTCTATAGAATGCCCAAGGGAAAATGCAGTGTGACAGTTTGTTCCCCATTAAATTCTCCAGCAACTGGGTTCAAAAGGTCTTTTAGCTTAGAGTCATGGTCTTGCTTGGTTTCTATTAAGGATGTTCTTGTGGTGGCTCTGAGTGGCAGGTTTCCCTCTTCCTCATTGCTCTCCCATAGGTCATAGCATTAGTATGTACTATCTGATAATGTCGAATGACTATATCTATCTAATATTTTACAGACAATTTTCTTAATTGTATAATTATGTATGTATGCATGTCTAATTTAACTGTAGAGCCAAGTCCATATAGTGGTATAGTATTGCATTTCTGGTATAGAATTCTTTTTAGAT
Source organism: Bothrops alternatus (assembly GCA_034064705.1). Taxonomy (NCBI): domain Eukaryota; kingdom Metazoa; phylum Chordata; class Lepidosauria; order Squamata; family Viperidae; genus Bothrops; species Bothrops alternatus. Next base: position 22,906,455 of record JARGCV010000052.1, on the reverse strand, counting down.
GCAAATCTTAGCATATATGTCTGAAGATGCCAGATGAAGTCATTTAAGGATTAAAGATGTCAACAGTATTCAAATGAAGATTCTATTTATGGATTCTGAGTTAAATGAGACATCTGAGGGTGTACAACTTCTTGGATAAGGCAACTGACTGAATGAAGATCAGTAAAAATGGAATTCAAGCACTGGGATAAAAACCTCTTCTGGGAAATTATTATTTAACATTTATTAGTGGGAGTGTCGACAATGGAGAGAATTCATCAATCCAGTCTTGTTACCAGTGGCTTTTTATGGCCACTGACACATAACTCTTCCCATAGCTAAGATATGGAATATTATGGAAGGGACCTCGGAGGTCATCTAGTCCAGCCCCTGCTCAAGCAGGAAACCCTATATCATTTCAGACAAGTGGCTTTCCAATCTCTTCTTAAAAGTCTTCAGTGATGAAGCATCCACAACTTCTGAAGGCAAGTTATTCCGTTGGTTAATTGTTCTCACTGTTAGGAAATTTCTCCTTAGTTCTAGATTGCTTCTCCCCTTGATTAGTTTCCCTCCATTGTTTCTTGTCTTGCCTTTTGGTGCTTTGCAAAATAGGTTGACCTCCCTCTTCTTTGTGGCAGCTCCTCAAATATACTGGAATACTGCTATCATCTCACTCCTTGTCCTTTTCTCTAGACTAGCCATACCCCATTTCTGCAACCGTTCTTCATATGTTATGCCACTTTTGTTCTTTGTGTAATTTCATACAAATATGAGATGCTACATATTGTTGTAGGCCACTTAGCTTTGGGATTAAAATATTAATTTTACTTTGCCCTCCCCCCTTTAGTGTATCCCCTCCCCCATGGAAGTCTCAAACAAAATTCTATGCTCTTGAGAGAGAAAAATTGTAAAATTAAGAATAATAAATGAATTCTTGTGATGGCTCTGAAGAACAGCTTTAAAATATTTCACACATTGAAATGTGTGATGTAGCTATTAATATATTCGCAGCTCAGTGACATCCCATTAGCCATCTGCTCCTATGCCTTTGTACTAAGTAAATCCATCTCCCATTTTCAAGTTATCTCAAGCTTGACGACCAATTTGTAAGGAATTGTGATACACAGAAAAGGATAGCTGAACCTTTTTTTAATAAGCACTTGGCTGAATGTTCTTATGGCATTGTCTCCTGTGCATTTTGATAAATAGCCAGTGATGCCATCTTTCACATAATTAGCAATTATTTCTGGGCGGGTTTTTGTGCCCTTGATAAAATGTTCAGCTCTGCCAAAAATATAACAAAGTAATTGCAAGGGATGAGGATTTAGAGTTCAAGATTGAACAGTTTGGAATATGTTTGATTTTTAGACTCTTCTTGGAGGTTTCTAGCATCACATCCTATAGGACTAGTTGTCTTTACAAGCATCAAAATGTGTTCCTGCCCCTAGCATTGTGGGAGGTAGGGTCATAGAAAGTTGCTTGTAACTGTTTAGACCAAAGATCCTCAACCCCTGGTCTGTGGACCGGTACTGGGCCACGGCATGCCAGCAAGCAGTCTGCACAAACAAGCAAAGCCCCATCCGCAGAAAAACCTCTCTCCACAGAACTGGTCCCTGGTACCCAAAAGGTTGAGGACCTCGGGTTTAGACTATTGCTCCAAGTAGCTTAGTCTGGCCATGAGTGTCCACAATTGATGGATTTTTCCAGCTCTGTATGGATCTGCAAAGGATTGAACCAGGTACCTTTGCTTGCACACCACTATGAGCTATTTCCTTCCACTGAAATTGGTTTATAATTTCTATTAAGTTTGCTTACTATAATTGTTTTTAGGGGATTGAGTTTTTAAGATTATGTATTGGGTTTTTAAATGATTGGGCCAAATTATTTAATCTATTTTTAATAATTTTACTTTTTGTATGTTGATGTTTTTTAATTGGGCTGTACACTGCCCCGAGTCCTTCGGGAGGGGGGCGGTATAAAAATCGTATAAATAAATAAATACTATAAAACCATTTGATGTCATTTAAAATAATGCTTGTGTTTGGGAGATGGGGATTGTTCCATTTTTTGCAATTAATCTTGCAAATGATTAGGAGATTATATGTATGGAAAGAATTATTATAATTCAGCCCTCTTCAGACTGATGTCCTGTACATATGTTGAACTGCAGTGTTGATCATTCTTAGACTATATAGCTAGTGAGGTTGCCAACCCAGAGCATTTGGAGATTAGCAGAGCCTCCCATCTTTGTTACCATCCTTTTCTTCTGTCTTAGTAGTTGTGCTACCAGTGCAAAGCTTTTGTATTTATCAGAAAAGCTGTTAAAGTGGTCTTTCCCAAAGTAAAATATATGCTTACTTCCAGGCTTCCAGTCACTGAGGTTGCAAATGCTTATCAACCTGGGATGTAATTTGGAAACTATTAGTTGCCTTCAAACTGTAGCAGAGGGTTACAGTATGTCCATTAGTGCAGGGTTTGTATATTCAACTCTTAGAAGATTGAAAACATTTGCTTCCATTTTGAAATAGATGTGATTTGCTCTGTTGAAACCTGAACAAAACTATGATCGCATCATATATACCCATATGGTATATAGCAGTGGTGGCAAACCAGAGGCGGCACTCAGAGCCCTCTCTATGGACATGCGTGCCGTCGTCCCAGCCCCGCCTGCCCCCACAGCCCCCTCCTCACCAGCAGCCCCTGAGGGTCACCACCGAGCATGGCCCGCACATCGTAGCACAGCCAAGGACATGGCAGCCGGGCAGCGGGGACAAGACTCCGCCCCCGCGCCCCATCACATGCAGATGATGCCGCGGGGTGTGGGCAGAGGCCATGGCTGCCATGGCACTGCTGGGCTGCCTGGGTGATCAGTGGGGTGGGGGGGGCAGGTTTTGGGTACTCGGTCTCTAAAAGGTTCGCCATCACTGGTATACAGTTTTTGTTTCTTCAAGGCCAAATTGTAGTTTCTAACCAGTTTACAATAATATCTGTTTTGGATGTCTTTCATTGGACTGAAGTTATTTTCATAGAAAATTTTAAGATAAATTACTGGCTGATCTACTGTGTTATTCCTTCCCAGTATGTATGCCTTATGTACCTGTCTAGAAATTTCAAGGTCTTTTCCTGACTGTGCTCTGAGAATTCAGTTTGGTTCAAAACACCTTACCTGGTTGAGGGCAATCTCAATATCTCTGCTACAGTAGTATTTGTATGGGATCATTCTGCACACCATTTATCTGTAAAGGCTGAAAACACTGGAAGCAGCCTCGAATTAAGACTGAATTTTTTTTTAATCTTTCTGAAGCTGTCAGATGGCTGCAGACATAATCCCAGAGACAAATGGTGCAGATTGTTTTGTAGCTAATCCTGAGTTATCTCACAATAAATCTTGATAATTGAAAAAAAATGATTAAAGAACTGGTCAGTGGAAAAGCTCGACCAAAGGAACACTGTGAAACATTTCAGTAAGCCTGTGTGGATAGGCTATTAGCCTACATTTCCTTGTTGGCTGCAGAAACAAAAGCAAAATGCTTGCATTTGCAGTCAGCATGAGAAGACAAACAACTGGCATTATGGACATTTGTCAAACAGCAGGTGGCAACAACTAGCCATGTGTAACTGATCTGAAAAAACTCAGTAAGGTTTTAAATACCTAGGTAGAACTGTGATGGGAGACCCCAAGGAATTGCAGTGCTGTGGATTAAATCGGGAAGTTGATAAAAGCTTCCCAAGAAGCTAGCAAACCACTTTTGTAATGTTGCCAAGCATGCTACATGAACACATCTATGAAGTCGCCCTTTTCGCCATTTAAAGAAGATAGGATAACCTTATCATTAAAGAATACTTCAGCCAATCATAATGGTGGGGCAGAGACACTTCTATCACCGCTCTCCAGATGGTAAAGCAAATAGAGGCACTCTTTTTCTTTGGTGTTCCCCAGCACAAAGCTTTTGGGAACTTGACGAGTTTTAAATAATGACATGGGTGACTTAAATGCTGCAGAAGGTTAAGGTGCCCATTTTATCCTTAAAAACCCATCTCAGCCCTCTCAAATCAAAAGACTCAAATCTTTGTCCTCCTGACTTCAGTGGAGGAGGAGGAGGAGAAGCAGTTGTATTATAAGTAATTTGGTGACGTTGGGCAGCTTGTGTTATAAAAAATGAAAAAGTACTTGGAAACAAAACTTTAAAAAATTGAATTGAAAAACTAAAAATAAAAATGATGGGGATCTTCTGGAGATGTTTTTGATGGATGGCAGTGTTATCCTCTTCATAGATTTTGTTGGTTGTGCAGTAGTGGGTAGAATGATCTTATCAATTTTTTTTTAATTCTAGACTTAAAATTTATTGAAGATAAACTAGAAGACCAAGTGTTGGCTTACAAAATTTAAGTTTTTTCATTAACCCAACAGAAGTACGGTATACGATCACATATGCAATGGAAAGCAAAACTATCAATGTATGGGAATAGCCAGAAAGTGTTGACCAGATTAGTAATAACCAAAGGCAGCTATTTGATACCGGTATAGGCAAGTAATTGCTAATTAGCAGCTCCAATGATAGCATAAAGTACCTTCAGTCTGTGCAAAGCTGTCTTAGTTTGGTATAAGATCAAAGTCCTGGCAGACTTCTGTCCAAAAATACTTTTGGGTGCAGCTCATAGGACTTAATCGTGACTTGTTGGTAATATTTTCATCAACATTGTAACAGCTTCTCAGTAAGGGAACTTTTTTGGTCAGTCTTTTTAGATTAAAAAACTGGAAAAAACCACTAAACAAAGCAGCAATAACCTCATCTGTTTGTTTGAGACTACAATAGCAAGTTAAAACAACTTTCTGAAATTACTATTTTCTCCAATTCTTATTTCAATCTAAGGCTTTCATGGTTTGAAAAGTTATTTCTTGAATATAATACTGCTGTCATTACCCTCTTTTTGCTGTTACATTTATCTAGCACTTACAGTATTCAGATACTGAGAGAAACTGAAGGTACAATCCAAAATTTAAAATTCAGGTTTAGTTCTCATTTAACAAAGGGCAATGCTTCATTCTCAGTTTAATTCTTTAAAAATACCCAGCTGTAACAAGAGCATCAAAACAGTTCAAAAGAAACCAAGTTATTTTAAGGGTAGAAAAACAAGCTTGTTATTCTGCATTGTACACAACTTGTATTTAAAAGGCTGTATGGGTAAAAATAGCCAGTTTGTTAACTAATGTTTTAATATAAGTTGCATGGGTACCCATTCTATTGGAAGATGTTTAAATAGTCTGTTTGCTTTTCCTGATGCTCAGGGTTGTAGTATGTACTTGTCTAAATAGTGTTCTCACACAGTGTCTCTTGTGGGAGGTTGGGTTGTTTCCTTGATAATGGAACACTTGCTTAGTGTGGATTGTTTTATGATAGACTTATGTTGCTAATTTGGCACCATTAGCTCTGCTGATGAGGATATTGAGGAAGGGTAGAAAGTTATTGTTTCCTCCTTATGAATTTTATTCTTCTGAAGATGTTGCTGATTGTTTCCTGTATCTTCTTTAGCTATTCTTTTTTTACTATGACAAAGATGTCATGAACATACTGGATCCATACTTTTGGTTGTATACGTGGGAATACTATTATTTCTAGACGCTGCATTACAGTATTTGCTATGAGTCCTGAAAATGGTGATTCCCTGGGTGTTCCTCTGATTTGTGGGTATATTTTTCCATCAAATTGAAAGTAGTAGTAAGGCAAAGATAGATGAAGTCCACGATTCTGGGTATTTCAAACTTAGTATATTTGGTTAGATTGGGGTGTGGTATAATACTGCTGCCATGGATTCTTTTGCTAATTCTGGGAATGTGGAATGTTCCACATTACAAAAAAGTAGCTGATGTATGGGGAACTGTGATTTAATTTAATTAAATTTATTTTGATTTACATCTACAGTGAACAGCACTAAATTAATTGCCATTAGTTAATATGAGCACTCCGTATATATATAAAGCATTTTCTGTTATACTACAACCTATACTACCAGTTTGGGAGGGATCATGAAGGCTCCATCCAAAGATGCTGAGAATATAGGTAGGGCTTCCTTTCAGAAGGGGAAAAACAGTGGATAGACAATGTTACTGACTTTTTAAGTTTTAAAACTGGAAGAAAAATAATTAAATTCCCCTGCATCACTGTTGTATACTCAGAAGTTTGTCATTTTTTGGCATGACTCCATTTTAGTCTGAATCACTGTTCTATGATTTCCCTCTGACTTTTACAGAGGTCTTCGTAAGTTATTCCTGGTAAATGTGAGTGGAATAAACTGAGATTTTCTTGGACATTGCTAGCCTTGCTAGTCAATGAAAATGTATATTTTATACTGGATACTAAAAAAGGAGGAATTTGTTGGCATCTAATAGAAGTAATTCTAACTGGGAAGCTTGAATCTATAAATAAAATGTAATTCATTGATTTAAACATCTGAGTCATCAGATGCAAGCGTGCAAATGTATAAAATATATATTACCATACCACACCTTTCTTGTTATAATGTTTATTTTTTGCAGTTTCATGTAATTTATAAAAGAAAGAATCATTTAATAATAAAGTTATAAATTAGGAGCTGCTTGGCAAGGCAAAGATGTGCTTTCGTATCTCTTAAAATTTGAGCTCCAGTATTATGGATGCTTGAGTCTCAGTTTTCCCCTCTTTTAATAAGGCATAACTTTTAAGTGTGGTTAAAAAAATGTGGTTTGTGTTTGCATTTCGTGGGGTTTTTTTTGTGTCTAATCTTTAAATGTTACAAAAGGTTACCTGAATTGACCTTACTGAATAGCAAGACACCCTTTTTCTGCTAGCACAATATGCATATGGAGGAATCTTTTGATTGCCTACCTACTAAAGAATTTATTTTAGCAGCTTTGAAATACATAGACCATCTCCTGAAATAATTTGGTTTCCCAGCAGTGATGGCCTGCTAGGAAATGGCTTAATTAGCATTTTATTGTAATTTAGAAGGTCATTCAACAGAGCTGATACTCCATTGGAGACGCATTTTGGTGTCAAGCAAGGATAGTCAGTCTGTAGCACTCCAGATATTGCTGAATTACAATTCCCAGCTTCTCTAAGGAGTTATGGGCAATGGTGAAGAGATGTAATTCAGAAATACTTGGAGTATCAGAAATTGTATAATCTTCGATGATGCTCCTTTATATTTTGAATCTTGGAATTGTTCCTTTAAATTACTATTGACAAGGACAGATTGAGTTGTTCATTACAGAAAGGGAAGTCCTTATTTCAGGTGCCAGAAGTGATAATCCCTGACTCTGAAAAAAAAAAACAGGCTGTCTAACCGGTTCTTTTGAGCTAAGTGTTTTCCTGTTCTGAGCAAATGAGCCAAATGCTTCTGACCTTTCCAGTATGGTGAATAGTGAATACTTTTGACTATCCACATTGAAAAGTATGGGAGGAGTACGTGCCTGCAGTTTTCCCAACTTGCACGGAAATATCTGATGAGAAATATGGGGTCTAACGGGAGAAAAACTGGTTTGTTTCCAGAGATAAAAACAATGGCACGACCAAATTAAAGGACTTTTTAATGTGCTTAATTGTACGTTGTAAAAGCTTTTAAGTGTACCTAAACGTCTAAATGGATGAAAACTGTATTTCTACAATAAGTAGCAGTTTGACAGCCAATTTGGTATAATGGTTAAGGTAATGGTGTAGAAATAGGGAGATCCAGATTCAAGCCCACTGTCGGCCATAGAAACTTACTAGACCACATAGAGCCAATCGCTCTCTCTCAAAGTAACCTGAGAACGTTTCTGTTGTATGGATAAAACAAAGAGAGATCCCCAAGTACAGAGGTCCCCAATCTTTTGGGCACCAGGAACCGGTTCTGTGGAGAAAGGTTTTTCCACGGACCAGAGGGGGTGTGGTTTTATGTGCTACCTGCATCTTGCAAATGGGTCTTTGCTTGTTTGTGTGGACCAGTTGATAGCATGTCACAATCTGGTATGGTCCATGGACGGGGGGTTGGGGACTCCTGCCCAAGTAGATTATTCTGAGGAGACATGAGATGTAAATTTCATAAGTAGAATAGTAATAAAGACACAATTAATATGCTTGCAAGAAGTATGTAAATACGCAGTTGGCATTATATTAAACAGGGCATGGGAGAATGCCTCTTAAAATAGTACTTAGCATCTGCAGGGTTTCTAAGCACCTGTATTAAATCTGTATTAATTAAATCAAGCACATATTTTAGTCACTTTAAAATGGTTTCCAAGTGATTGACAAATGCATGGCCTATGTCCATGGTGGTGAACCTATGGCACGGGTGCTACAGGTGGCACGCAGAGCCCTCTCTATGGGCACGCATGCCGTTGCCCCAGTCCTAGGCCTTCAGCTGGGTTTTATAAAACCTTTTCACTTTAGGCCTCCGCCGCCATGTGCAAAAAAAAAGAGGTTCAATCAATCAATCAATCAATTTCAACTTCTTGTGGGGAAAAAAAAGATCTCCCAAAGTTGGAATTGATTGATTGAACTTTTTAGTCCCACCCAGTCTGCCGTTACCACCACAGCCATGCCCACCCAATGGGCCACATTCACCCAATGGGCCAAACCCACCCAATGGGCACCCGATAATACATAAGTGGGTTTTGGGTTGCAGTTTGGGCACTCAGTCTCTAAAAGGTTCACCATCACTGGCCTATGTCTTGTAGCACCAATAAAAATGGTGGCAAAAAATGGAGGGGGGGGAGTGGCTAGGCCTATGTATGGACTACAATAGAAAACTGGTTACTAGAGTTCCTTCCAGAATTTATTTCACGTCATAACTTTCCCTTCCCTTCCTTTTTGTTTTCCTTTGGTAGGGTGTGGGCTTGTCTGTCCATGGGCATTTCAGAGTTGCTACAGAGAGGACTATTTTTGCAATGCCAGAGGTAGGAATAGGTAAGTATCACACATTGCATTTTATATTGACTTTTCACAGAGAAGCCGAAACTACTATATAATACTGGCTAGAACATGAAAAGTCAAGTTCCTGTCCTGCTGTCACACTTAATAATATTGATCTACTCATAGACTCTGACCGTAAGATCCCACAGAGGGTCTGTGAGAAGTTCATTCACCTCCAGGTATACTGCTTAAAACTTACAAGAGAAAACATTAAATAACCTCTGAATAACAATAATGATTTGGTCTTTATTTCTTGAGTTACTTTTTTATTTTAATTTCCACTCACAGAATATGCTTTTTCATACAGAGAGAATTGTTCCTGAGCCCTCTTGCTTATTTTTGAAATCTGAGCAAAGCAAGAGATGGAATTTGACAAAAAAAAATCACCTAACCTTTTCTTTATATAGAATTAGGACATCATCATCAGAGATTAGCTACCAGATTAACTATGAGGCAACAATATAATCCATGGGGACACCACATATTGTCTGCAAATCCCAAAATGGGGGGGGATATATTTTAGGGCCAAAATGGTGAATTAAAAAATAAAATAAAAGTACTGTCACCTGAAGTCTCACTATGTTTAGTTTAAGAACACGAACATCCTCTAAAAAGTGATGGATCTCCAGAAATATACAGCACATTTGTTTTTAAACATTATTTAGCACTTATTCCATAGATCACAGGCTATTTGTTCAGAGTTCATAACTGTGAATAAAAGCATTTTGTTCATGGGGAGAAGATTGGGACATCATTAGAATATCTTGAAGAAAAGCAACCTGTTGAACTGAAGCAAGAGAAAACCAAAGGCTCCGGGGTGATTACACTAATCAAATGCAATGTTTTGATCACATAGCATCGTCTGTGTAGCTGTCATTCCAGGGTGTCGGTTGAGCTTGTATTTTTGGTCTCCAAAATCTAATGAAACAAATTCGAGGTTGGGTAGAGCAAGAATACCCTTGCAGGGCATTAAAAACTGCTTTAGAAAGATACTCTTCAGCCTTTTTTTAACTGAAAAGGGCTAACAAGTGGCAGTTGTGAGAGTACAAATTGTGGCATTGTGGTTAGGTCTGATTTGGATAGAGACGATAATGAAGAACTTTCATTAACTTTTGATCTTCATTGTGACTTGAACCATTATCAAAGGTTCTTAACCATTTATATCTTAAGAAAACTTTTCTTCCATTGTGGATGTGACTGCTCAGTTTGGGGACTGCAGCATGGGAACAGAGTCTTCCTAACCCAAGTGCCAAAATCTGGTCTCTTCTCTCCCAGTATTCTCTCCCAGTTTGGTTTTATACTTTGTTCGTGAATGTATACACTACCCAGAGTCTCCCAGGATTTGGGTAACTTAGAAATATGGACTGGATGCATTCCACAGTGTCCCATTTTATTTAACCCTGAGACTACTCACATACTGACTAGGTGTTTAAGCACAAGGCTTTTAAAATAGCTGGTATAAAAAAAAATAGCATCATGGATTTGGTTTCTGAGAACTATATTTCCAATCACAAAAGAAAAAGGCCTAGTGGCTCCTAGTATATCAACACCCTTTTCCATTATAATATCATCCTAAAGTTTGAAGATGGCTTTGAAAAGATTATTCACATGAATACAAACTTTGAAGAAAGGGTCCTACACATGTTCTGCAGTAAATTGTACTTTGTGATGTTGCTACTAATATTTGTGCCCCACAACAATTCACATCAGCTCTTCAAGGTAAAAAAAAGGGAAATGTTCCTCTTTGTGGCTATCAACTTTAGCAGAGTAAATTGTGTGGGCAAAAATGGTGCAGCATGTTTTTCCACAAGATGAACAAAAGAGCAAATGACTTAATTTTCAAGCAAAGCAGCCCACTTACAAGGCCTAGTTATTAGCGGGGGGGGGGGGAATGGCACTTAAGATCTAATTATACAGTTTTTTTCATCTTGCATATCTTTTCCCCCCCTTAATTGTAGGTCTTTTCCCTGATGTGGGTGGAGGCTATTTCTTACCAAGGCTTCCGGAGAGGCTAGGCTATTTTCTTGGTCTTACGGGATTTAGGCTGAGAGGAAGAGATGTCCACAAAGCAGGAATTGCAACTCACTTTGTAGAAGCAGAGAAGGTAAATCTGCCAAAAATAGGTAAAAGTTATGGAATGTGCACCTGGAAAAGGGAGTATTTCAGTAGCACCACAGTTTCTCAGGGAGGAGGCAGTACATGCCAGAGAGAACCCAATCCAGAGCTGGATGGGAGAGGGAAGAAGAGGTTCAGGGTAGCCGCACCCTAGAATTCCTTAGCATATATCTAGTAGGTTAGAAGTTTCTAGCTTTAGTCTGGCAAGATTCTGTATAAGCAAATAAAAAATTGGACAGTTGGATTTCACTGTATCATCTTTGGGCTTAGGCCTGACAGTTACTGCTTATGCTGCATCCTTGTTCCTAATTTTGTGAGACAAGAATATTTTTAGATAACCTCGTGCAGTTTTTGATCAGGTGATCAATTCTCCCTTTCTCTTTTAACTCTGTCTGGTATAATTTACAAATAAATTTCCAGGCTACCACTCAAATCAGAACTCAGTATATGCAAATCTGTTGTTTTAAATACCTTGCATTCAGATTCTGCTGGATTTTTCTCCTCTCCCTGCTCTATGTTTGGTCTCATCTCTAGGTTGAGGGGAGGGGTCCTTTAGAAAATAGGCTGTGGACTATAGGAAGAAAGACATTTCTGCCATTCAGTAACCAATCTCAGGTCCTTTTGTTGATAGAAACCAGGATAGGATACAATACAATGGATTCCATAACATCTTACAGTGAAGTGATTTGGCCCATCAGAAGTCTATACCCTTATTAAAAGGCTTTTCTGCTTTCTCCCCTTAGATGTCCACCTGCAGATGGAAATTATAAAAAAAAGTGATGATATCTCTTTCCCCCCCTTTCTTTTTATAAAATGTTGTGAAAAAATGTTAAAATAAAATGTTGTGAAAGAGAATAAAGATGAACTAAGGTTTCAAACAGTTCTTCATAACATCAGTCTTGAAATCACTTAATTACCTTATAATTTTTCAGAAGTTAGAGTTCTATACTAGTTGTATAGATAAGGGTCGGGGAGCAAAAAGGAGAAGCCAAGTTTTTCATGTAACATTGTTTTGTAGGTATCTAAAATCTCTCTTTTGACATTATCAAGAAAAATTACCTCATTTTCCTTGACAAAATGTCATTGGATAATATTAAGGCCTGTATTAAACAAAATTTTGGCTTCCCACCCCATTGTTTAAATGTTAGATCTTTCAGTAAATTTCAAACTGTGAATATGACAATAGATTTATATAGGTTTTATAACTATATTTTTATTTGCAGATGGCTGCTCTCGAAAAAGACTTGATAGAATTAATATCCCCCACAAAAGCAAATGTTGCGGATGTTTTGGATTCCTATCATAAAGAGGTAAATGAAAATTTAAATATATAGTAAATTTCATAATAGAGAATCTTTATATACAAAGAACACTTTTGTTTTCATTTTTAATTTTTGCTGGGTCTTGTGCAGCAGAGGAAGGTTCGAAATCGGGCAAACCGTCTCTTATACGCTACAATAGCCCAGAGTTCTGTGTATAAGCTATTTGTGTAGAAAATGAAGTGACACCAACTTCTTCAAAGTAAGATAAACTAGAAGCAATCATGATTTAAAATTCATGAGAGAGATAACAATGAAGTATGAATACTCTAATACTAAGAAGTGTTAAAATAATGATCAAAGATTGATACCTGAATGATGCAGTTGCTTGGTATAGCAAGCTTGGCATACTAGCCTTGAAGTAAACAAAACCTTTTTAATTTTGAGATTGTTCCCTTCTTGATTTAGGCAGCAGCATAAAAGATCAAATAATATCAAATAAAATATTGTTCTCAAATATTTGCTCTTCTGCTGTGTCAAGGTTATTCTACATGGAATACTTAGAGGATGTTTACTGTTTTTCTATTAGAAATTTCTAAGGTTGCATTCTATCTATCTATCTATCTATCTATCTATCTATCTATCTATCTATCTATCTATCTATCTATCTATCTATCTATCTATCTATCTATCTATCTATCTATCTATCTATCTATCTATCTATCTATCTTCATTCCAGGATGTAACTAATTCCAAACTCATTTGCTTACTTCTGAATAGATACATAGAGGATGCTTCTCTGTAAAATGCTTTTTTTAAAGTGATCCAGGCTTTTGAAGTACACAGGATGCATCTTTAAATAAATGCAAGAAAGATAATGGTTGACTTTCATCTCTGCATTCCTTGAAACCTTGTGCACTGACAGAAATTGAACTATAAATCATCTTACAGTTTGGCCACAGATTTCAGCACTCAAGTTCTCCATCAGCAAAATGGACTGAATTTATGTCCACAGCAGTATGTTTTCCACAAAGAGGAAAGGATATGATGATCTGCAAAGATTAAAAGTTAATGGAGTGGAAGCAGTCTGTAGAGTGTCCAGGATATTAGTGTTGGGCCTTTTGTTATGATTTGTAGCTAGTGTTAACTGTGTTTCAGATATGTTCATATTGCAGAAACATGGCACGTAGCTTGCAAAGAACTACAACTCAGACAATTCTCATTTGCAGATAGGGTGTTAGTTGTTGCACTGACACTTCTCATTATCAAAATGTGTCTAAGCATAGTTTCCTTTCCATAGTGAGCTGTTATAGATAGATAGGAGCGTCCCCTTGATAGGATGTCTGGAAGCTAAATTTGGAAAATTAGAAGGAGGAATTTGAGATAGTGCATTTCTTCTCACAAACAGATACAGCAGTCTTTTTCTTTCCATTTTTTCTCTCCCCTGGGTGGCTCATCATTAGATTTGTTTGCTTTTACAGGAAAGAGCTTCCCATTATAATTGTAGTGTTTTTAAAATGTTTTGCTCCCAGGACTCCTCGCTTTTGGAGGACCTCCAAATAGCTTTTGTTTGTATGGGTCATATTTTATCAATATTTATTGTATTAAAACTTAAAATTAATATTTGCTGCCACTACCACCTCTCACAATTGTTTGATGGAAATTTAATATTGTATTATTTTTCAATATAGGTTGGCAAATACACTGCATCAGAATAGATTCAACCAATTAAGGAATGTAGCCGTTATTATGTGAGGAGGAGTTTTTTTTGTTCCAGAAGCACTAAGATCTTATGTAAATTTTATCTGCAATATTTTTTTTAAATATCTGGGATCTGTGCTTGACAAGAACACCCGAGGATCTAGCACAAATATGGTCCTTAGTATATCAGTGGAATTGCACAGGAATGCCTTTTGCAGATCAGAGATTTAAGAATAATAAACATCTTGGGGGGGGAAACCCTTATCCATTTCTAATTAATTATAATAACAAAGATAAAGATGGGCTATTAACATAATGATTAGTTTTTCTTTCATTAAAAGGAAATAGCATAGTCTTTGTTTTTTGTAACCATTTTAAATGATTTGGTACTGAAAGAAGTTTTGTTATCTGTTTTCTCGTAGTGCAAACTAGATCAAGAAAAAGAATTTGTCCTTGGTGAACACATGGACAAAATTAACAGGTACTTAGTGCAGTTAGTAGTGCAAAAGCACACCTAGTCTTTTAGATATTCTGAAAGCATCCTATCTGGGTTTGTATTCGTTGCCATTTTTCCTTTGGTTTTGTATAGTTTCCTTGTTTTTAAATATTTTTAACAATTTGAAAACTGCCTACAGTCACAGGGAATCAGATGGCATATAAATTTAAATCATCATCCTCATCGAATCATCATCACCATCATCACTTTGTTGATTTGACTAAGTGGCACAAAAATAGTTGTGGCTCTGTATAGGGCTGAATTAAGAATAGTATGCTTCGCCACAGAAATGGATGGAGAGAGTGGGTCGTACATTTTTCCCTGCCTGTAGACCATCTTCAAAGTTTTCCCAGTTAGACTCCAGTGCTGGCTGTGGTAAACCTTAGTAAGAAGCTTTAGAGAAGAGAACTTGTGAGTAGTGAAGTTGCTTTGGTTCATCTGGCTATCTATATACTGTATACTGTGACATAAAGATAATACTCATCAATACTTCACATACGATTGTGGCCGACCCAATGGAGAGTTTGCCAAATTGTCATTTGTTTCTTGTTGTCCTTCCTGAACAAATGTAGAAACATATGCTCCCCACTTATGGCATTCCTCATATTTAAAGATGGGGAAATTGCCTTTATGAGTAGCCCTTGAATGGTATCACTAGTTACTGTATACCATTTCTGTATGATTGGTAGGTCTGTGATCTGTAATAAAGTCGTCTATTCATTGATTATCTGTTTTTCACCAAAGTGCAATGAATCAAACATAATTCGCAGAAAAACATACTGTACAAACTGCTTATATGTAGTGATCTATTGAGTAGCACTAATGAGCAATATGCTGACATATCATAGACTTCCAAAAACTTTCTTTTTTTAATGAATAGAAGGAAGTGATTAATCCATGAAGCAACATTTGATTCTTAAGTAATGACTATGTCTTCGCTTGACTGCCAGTAGGACATTTTAAAAAGGAAGTCAGAACAAAACAAAATCTGATATGAGGATGAATAAATATTTCAGGGAAGAAACAGCACTTTCTAATTCAGTGCAGAATGTTGGAAGCTTGGGTGGACGACGCTTTTCAATCTGATGTAGCAGTTTGAGCTTTACTTTTGGGGGAGGTTTCTAGGGAGGTTGTAGGGAGAGTGAGGTAATGTATAAATTGGGTATCTTCAGAGATTGAAAGTCAAGGGATTCAGCTGTACTTTTAGCTTCTACAAAATGTAAGGCAGGGGTTCTCAACCTTGGCAACTTTAAGACTTGTGGACTTCAACTCCCAGAATTCCTCAGCCAGCTTTGCTGGCTGAGGAATTCTGGGAGTTGAAGTCCACAAGTCTTAAAGTTGCCAAGGTTGAGAACCCCTGATGTAAGGCATTGTGTTTACTCCTTAAACACTCCCTCCCCAAAGGAACTTTGATATGTCTGGTTCTATGAATTCTGGCAAGGGCTTGGAAGAGTAAATCAGATACACTGCCTACCTCAGTTCCACTCTGTTGCAAAGCCTCTTTATAATAATTATATCAGCACAAACAATCAAAAACAAATAATCACAAAACTCACAAAATGTCTGGTTCTATATTCCCTTTCAAACGTTTCAAATTCTATATTTTTACTGAAGTTCTACCATAATGGCTAGGGAGAAATTCATAGTTTTCCTGCTCAGATTTCCTGCAATTTATATATTACATTTACTGTATGGCTTTTTTTGCATGCTAAAGTACCTATTGCTCATCGTAGGTTGCAGCACTTTCCTCCCTCTCAAATATGACTCGTTTTGATTGAAGAACATTATTCTCTTTTCAGTCTTTTTTCAGCAAACAGCATGGAAGAAATTGTCCAAAACCTGAAAAAAGATGGATCTCCTTTTGCACTTGACCAATTAAAGGTAATGTTGCCTTAGATTTTTATCCTATTTGAAGGATGCCTATATACCCAGTCCCTTTAAGTGGCATTAGATACATTGTCTAACAAGGGAGGACAACCTGTAGC
The DNA here is from genome assembly GCA_034064705.1 of Bothrops alternatus. Lineage (NCBI taxonomy): Eukaryota > Metazoa > Chordata > Lepidosauria > Squamata > Viperidae > Bothrops > Bothrops alternatus. Next base: position 22,889,990 of record JARGCV010000052.1, on the reverse strand, counting down.
CTGCACATGGCCTTTAAGATACTTTTGCGTTAACCTGAAAGCCACCTCCCAAAACTGTGACATAAAGTGACTAATACAGTTATGCTGCCAATTTGTCTTTTAAAAAGATCAAGAACAGGTAGTCATACAATGGCTGCTGCATTCTGCTGTTATGCTATGTGAAGGAGGAGGTGTGCATGTCATGAAACTGCCCACCTTCCAAATTGTGGCTACAGAAAAAAGTTACAGCTACATGCCTCCCCCTCCTTGATGAAGCGTGATTAACTATGAGGTCAAATGAAAGAATCGTAGTGGCCTCCCCCGTCCTGTCTGCTTATATACGGAATAGGAAAGTGGAATCACTTTTGGAACTCTGGAATTTTGGTCCTTACCTTAGATCGAACTGCCTGGTTCTCGCCGGACCCCATCAATGTATCTTATCTGACTGGCTCCCTATCAGAGATCAACTCTTCTTGCATTGCGAGATTTCCCCCTCTCGCAATCATGGCCCTCCGCTCTATCAAGGGCCTATCTCGAGGATGGACTTTGGAGTCCTGAGAGATGGCATGCGTCAAATAAGGGGCTTTGGGGTTTTTTAAACCGTTTTTTAACGAAAGTTTTAAGGGAGGGTAGAGGTGGGGAAGGGGTGCTTAGGGCGGGGGAAGGAATTGTTGGAGGGGAGCTAGAAGATAGGCCCGACAACGGAAGGGGACGTAATCCTGTGGGTTCGGATGGGGAGCTGATTAAGACTGATTTAGTTCCAATTAGTACCGTAAGCGGGAGGGGCAGATATGGTGGGAGCAGGGGGCCGTATCATAATAGGGGAGCGCGTACCCACTGTTTGCGAGTAGTCATGCGCTCCGACCCCCAAGGCTCTACCTGTTCTCGGGGTTATTCAGAACCACAGGGCCCTGGCTGTAGGCTGATGTTGTGCAATGCCAGGTCTGTGGTAAACAAGGCCCCCCTCATCCAAGATTTAATTTCAGAGGGGGGAGCAGACCTGGCAGGTATTACGGAGACCTGGTTAGGACCGGAGGGCGGTGTCCCTCTGGTGGAAATGTGCCCACCGGGTTTCCTTGCATTCCATCGGCCGAGAGCACGGGGCAGGGGTGGGGGAGTGGCGGTCGTGATTAGGGAAGATTACAGGCTGAGGGAGGTCACTGTTCCTCAGACGGCAAGCTGTGAATCTCTCCTGGTGAAGTGGGACCTTGGGGGTCCGAAGGCAGTGTTGATTACGTACCTGGCTCCCTGCCACGTGTCAACCGCCCTGCTTGAGCTCCTGGACGTTGTCGCCGCAGTGGCAGTTGAGGTTCCCAGGCTAATAGTCATGGGTGACTTCAACCTGCCATCTGTGGGCGGGACGTCCGGGGGAGCTCGAGAGTTCATGGCTTCCATGGCAGCCATGGACCTGACCCAGGTAATTCAAGGCCCCACACATACAGGGGGGAACATGCTTGACCTGGTTTTTGTCTCTGGACAGTGGCTGAGTGGTCAGAATATAGGGGATATAGTTATTGAGCCCCTGTCATGGTCTGACCACTCTCTCCTTCGCTTGGACTTTCTGACCGCTGCACTCCACCGCAGGGAGGCGGAACCAGTGAGATGGTACCGCCCCAGGCGGCTGATGGAACCCGAGCGGTTCCAGATGGAGCTTGGGCCAATTCCTGAGGTTCGGATACACGACTCGGTCGAAGAGTTGGCGGCAGCCTGGGATAGGGCTGCGGCCGGTGCTCTAGATCGGGTCATGCCTTTGCGGCCTCTGATTCGACGTACGTCTCGATCGGCCCCTTGGTTCACTGAGGGGCTGAGAGAGATGAAACGCCGGAAAAGACGCCTAGAGAGCAGTTGGAGATCGAGCCGTGCCGAATCTGACCGAACACTAGTAAGAGACCATATTAGGTCCTACCTAGCGGCGATAAAAGCAGAGAAGTGTTCTTACCTCACTGCTCTTATCGCGTCATCAGATAACTGCCCAGCCTCCTTGTTTAGGGTGACCCGCTCCCTCCTTCATCAGGAGATGAGAGGAGACCCCTTAGAGGGTAGAGCTGAGGATTTTGGAAAATATCTGCATGATAAAATCGCTCAGATACGGGAAGGCTTTTATTTCAACTGGGTATGTCCGTGGGAGAGACGGAGTCTGGTCTTGAGACTGCTATCTGGGCTGAGTTTGACCCCGTGACTCCCGAGGACGTGGACAGGTTGCTCGGGGGACTTAGGGCGACCACTTGTTTATTGGACCCGTGCCCCTCCTGGCTGGTGTTGGCATCCCGGGAGGTGGTACGAGGCTGGTTCCAGGCAATTATTAATGCTTCTTTAAGTGAGGGTGTCTTCCCTGCCGCCTTGAAAGAGGCAGTAGTGAGGCCCCTCCTTAAGAAGCCTACCCTGGATCCAGCTGTTTTATCAAATTATCGTCCTGTCTCCAACCTTTGCTTTCTTGCAAAGGTTGTCGAGAGCATGGTTGCCCGACAGTTCCCACAACACCTGGAGGAATCGGTATACTTGGATCCATACCAGTCGGGCTTCAGGCCTGGTTACAGCACGGAAACAGCATTGGTCACGTTGGTGGATGACCTCTGGCGGGCCCGGGACAGAGGTTGTTCCTCTGCTCTGGTGCTATTGGACCTCTCGGCGGCTTTTGATACCATCAATCATGGTATCATACTGCAACGGTTGGAGGGGCTAGGTATGGGGGGCACTGTTTTGCGGTGGTTCGCCTCCTTCCTCTCCGGCCGGATGCAGTCTGTGTTGACAGGGGACCAGAGGTCGACCTCGAGACCCCTCGTATGTGGGGTACCTCAGGGATCGGTCCTCTCGCCCCTACTGTTCAACATTTATGTAAAACCGCTGGGTGAGATCATCTGTGGTTTTGGTGTGGAGTACCATCTGTATGCTGATGATACTCAGCTGTACATTTCCACGCCGAACCACCCCAACGATGCTCTTGCCGTGCTGACCCAGTGCCTGGAGGCCGTGCGGGTTTGGATGGGGAAGAACGGACTCAAGCTCAACCCTTCCAAGATCGAGTGGCTGTGGCTACCGTCGTCCCGGTTTAGTCAATTGACTCCTTCATTGTCCATTGGGGGCGAAACAGTGGCCCCCGTGGAAAGGGTTCGCAATTTGGGAGTCCTCCTGGATTCACAGCTGTCTTTAGAGGACCATTTGACGGCCGTGGCTGGGAGGATGTTCTATCAGGTTCGCCTGGTATGCCAGTTGCGTCCCTTCCTAGACCGGGACTCGCTATGCACAGTTACTCATGCCTTCGTCACTTCCAGGCTGGACTACTGTAATGCTCTCTACATGGGGCTCCCCTTGAGGTGCACCCGGAGGCTTCAGCTGGCCCAGAATGCGGCCGCGCGGGTAGTGACCGGAGCGCCATGGCACTCCCATGTAACATCGCTCCTGCGTGAGCTGCACTGGTTGCCGGTGGCCTTCCGGGTGCGTTTCAAGGTGTTAGTGACCATCTTTAAAACGCTCCATGGCATCGGACCCGGATATCTACAGGACCGCCTTCTGCCAGCAAATACCTCCCGCCGTCCGGTACGCTCCCACAGAGAGGGTCTCCTCAGGGTGCCGTCGGCCAAACAATGTCGGCTGGCGACCCCCAGGGGGAGGGCCTTCTCTGTGGGAGCTCCAACGCTTTGGAACGAGCTCCCCCCCGAACTCCGTACGATGACGGAATTGCGTTCCTTCCGTCGAGAGTTAAAAACATATTTATTCCGACAAGCCACCTGGGATAATGGCTCCAGCTCCAACAGTGGCCATAATTGTTTTTAGGGGATTGCGTTTTTAGATTATGTATTGGGTTTTTAAATATTGGGCCAAATTATTTAATTTATTTTTAATAATTTTAATTTTTGTATGTTGTCATTTTAATTGGGCAGTACACCGCCCCGAGTCCTTCGGGAGGGGGGCGGTATAAAAATCTTAAAATAAATAAATAAATAAATAAATATCTTGTCTCTGGATCTTTTGTAATGCCTTTCCATTAAAATTCCCTCCAGCCTTAAAATCCAGCAAAATTCATTCAGATTCCCTCCCTCTTAGCACAAATTCTCCACTGGATGGGAAATGAATGCCTTTCCTAGGGTACATAGCTTGTCATGTTCTTCTTCTATCTTTCTGCTTCTTTCCCTAGTGAGGGTATTAGAGCACCTTCTCTCTCTTTCTCTTTCTCGCTCTCTCCCTCTCCAGCCAGGAGTAGCTCACAGACATAAAGCTGTTATTGACAAAAGTCATATAAAAAGTGCTACTCAAATCTTTTGGTCTGTTTGTGTACTTGCCTACCTGTCTAACTCCCTAACTCCCTGGTTGGCTTGTTTTCTGCCTCAAGAGCATGATGTAAACCTATGGATTTGTTTGACTGCTATGTAAGTCGCTCTCTGAAGAGGCTGAGTGGTTTAATTTAGTCAAATTGAAAAATTGATTTGCTTATGAAATTAAATGTTTGGAGAAATACCAACAGTGAGTGGCAGTTATATTAATGAGTTAGTAGCCCATATGTGTAATGCCAATTGGGTGTGCTGATACTTAATAAATATATAACTAGCAGTTGCATGGTTTTCCTCCATTAATCGTAGTTAGGGTGAATTTCAGTGAAAGTATAGCACTGTACCATGGTCACTTCTGAGAGATATGGAAAAATAGAAAAAAATATGAAATAAAAGTTAGAAACAGCAAAAGAAGTCTTATTGAAAGGCATGAAAAATATTTTTGCCTTCATAGTTTATACATTTTAAGTAGGGTAGTTTCCATAGCTTTTTTTTAAAACATCTGGACTTGTTGCTAACATTCATTTGAAATGAAATTATTAACAGTGAAGTGGCTAGAACATTTTGCTTTAATCTGCCTTTGGCTAGTACAATAATGTTCTCTGTGTGCCACAATATTAAAAGTGAACAAGGCTGTTTTTCATTCATTGCTGCAGGTAACTTCTTTTGCTCCTTGAATATAGGCTTCTAGTACTTTTACTGCAACCATACGTAAGAGTATTTCCAGTCTTTTTTAGAGTTTGATTGCTTTTGTGTTAACTTGCAGCTGATTGCAGTAACCAATAAGGATACAAATGTTCTTAAACATTTATATATCTTCTAATTTCCAACAAACAGATGGGGAAACAGATCCTTCCATTTCCTTATGCCTGTCAGTAAGGCAATTGGCCTGTGGAGTTTGAGAGTTGTTTTTTATGTGAAAGCTGAAGAAGTAAATTTTACGTTACTGTGCCTTCTTACAGGGAAAAAGGGAATATCTGTTCAACTGTGCATGTAATAGCACGTAGACTTATATACCGCTTCATAGTGCTTTACAGCCTCTTTAAGCGGTTTACAGAGTCAGCATATTGTCCCCAACAGTCTGGGTCCTCATTTTACCGACCACAGAAAGATGAAAGGCTGAGTCAACCTTGAGCAGTCGGGATCAAACTGCTGGCAGGTGGCAGAATTAGCCTGGAAAACTGCATTCTAACCACTGCGCCACCACAGCTAACATACATTATTATATACCAGGGGTAGGCAACCTCGGCTCTTTTATGACTCGTGGACTTCAACTCCCAGAATTCCTGAACCAGCCATGCTGAGGGGAAAGGAAGAGGTTTCCAAGCTGAGCCATGCTGGCTCAGGAATTCTGGGAGTTGAAGTCCATAAGTCATAAAAGAGCCAAGGTTGCCTACCCCTGTTATATACCATTGAAGGAATTGATGTAAGTTCTTTACTATTGAAAAGAGAGCTTCGGTTTTTAAGTTTTGGCTTAAAGGTAGTATACCTGGCCTAGGTCTCTATTTTATCGATGTATTTAACGAATTATCTTGTCTCTAAGTAATTTTCTTTAAGATAAAAAAAAATAATGTCCAGGAATCTATCTTTCTTTGTGTGTTTGGGGTAAATTCATTTTATCCTGCCTTTATTATTTTTATAAATAACTCAGAGGTAATGATATACCTTATACGGCTTTTCTCCATAACAGCCACCCTGTGAAGTGAGTTGGGCTGAGAGAGGGGGACTGGTCCAAAGTCACCCAGCTGGCTTTCATGCCTAAGGCAGGACTCGATAATAGAAAATACTTTGATTGACTCTATAAAAATAGAATCACGTATAATATATTCTTTTACATTCCCATCTTGACATAGTTGCACTGTTTGCCAACCTAATTTTTACTTGTTCTTCATTAAATAAAATCAGTGCCTCGTTTTTTTTCTCGCCTGCAGCCATTAGGAAATAAGATGAGAATTACACACTTATCACTTTGCAGATAATATAGAAGCAAGACCTACAGGTATCAAAGGAACATTTTCCCTTTGTTATCTTAACATTAAAAATAGGCAGCCTTTTGAAAGCACAGTGGCACAAAAGTAATGAAAGGACATTAAAAAAAATCCTTAAATGATAACAATACTTCTCTTGTCCTTTATTACTGATAAGCGGGTGACGAAATGCCTACATTTATTTTGCTTTACAACAGCAGTTAAGTCGGTTGAATAGCGATGAAGGATATTTGAGACACACATCATTGCAAAGCATAAGGTTTTCCTGATTGCAGTGTACTTAAGCATTATATTTTAAAGCAGTTCTTTTTAAATAAAATAAAACATTTACAACTATTTTATCAAAGAATACATAATAGCTACAGTAATGCACTCATCAATAGAATAAAACAAGTCCAGATGGAATCTAGCGATTAAAATGATAAAAATAATAAAATAAGTAAAAACAAGAGTTAACCTTCCAAACAGAAGATGGCAGAAGAGGACAGGAGAGTTGCAGGAAAATCAGTGGACAGGACAACAGACTAGGCTGCTAAAATTTTCCTAGAAAGAGCCCTGTCAAGTGATCAGTTAGTAAAGAAAAGTACCCGATGGATTCCAATATTGTCTCCAATTAAGAGAGAAGCAGGGACTCATCAAATACCAATGCTATGAAACAACAACCAAACAAATGCAATTATGCAGAAAAAAAAAAGTAAAGTGCTTGGTAGTCTTTAGAGCTGTTCTGCTAAGTCATTTTATATATATAAACTGCCACACTTCCCCTTTTCCTGCTTATCTCCTTTTTAAAAAAATCAATCCCAGAATGGGTAGCCTTCAAAGCTTTTTTTATATATAAAAAAAGAATTCTTAACATTATTTTTCATTGAAATATATGATTTGTAAGGATGTGCAAACCTCATTTATTTGGGCCCATTTTATCTGGAGCATCATATCTGGAGTTTCTTAATCTGCTTCTGGTTCAAAGGATCTATTTCTGGAAAATGCAGAACCACTCCTGGAACTGCATAATCCAGGAAGAGGCTTGGCATGGCCCAAAGAGGGACAGAATGTTCCAGAAATCACTAGAATGTTCTGTTCCTGAAGAAGGGGTGGCTTCATTCCTCCCTAGTTATACCGACTTCACCTAAGCCTTCCTTCCGTCTAAGTCGGTTGAATAGCGATTCAATACAGTTACAGTATATTGGTTATATAACTAGCTTGTATTAAATTTGGTACAGCTGAAACTAAGGATCTGGGCTAATGTGGGTACATGTTGTACCCACACATAAACATAAAAACATTTATTGTATAACATACAACATATAAAGGTAGCATTACTACTCATATTGCAAATGCAATCTATTTTCAGTCAAGTTGAATTTGTGGTAGTAGAACTGATTTTGTTATTTCTACTTCTTACATGTCCTAATTACATACGTTGTGTCTATGTGTATATTTTGTGCCTATGTGTATACACGCACACATATATATGGAGCGAGAGAGAGAGCGCAAATAGTTACTTATAGTTTCATTGTGCTTTTGGTGAAATACAACTTTTGGGGTGGTATAGTTAATGTATCTTTCAAATAAAATTAAAGCCATAATATTAAATAAGTTGCTATAGGAGGCATTATTGGTAGAACAAAATTAGGGGTATTGGTTGATTGATTGATTGATGTATTACCCAATTATCCCAGTATATATGCTTGCCTGTGGTCACAGAAGACTTTCTTAATAAATTAATTAGATTTTTGCAATGCTCATGTGTTTGCATAAGTAAATACAAATGCAAGAATTATAATTGCTATTAAAGGGGTTTTATATGAGAATAAGGCAAAACTAGGATATTTCTCACTGTTAATTATTTAGGCTTCAATTCTCAATCACTTCCTGGGAGCAAACCCCCTGACATCCATTGTATATTCAATTGTGAATATACATATTTGTCTTTATTTTTGTAAAACATTACTTTAGAGTGGATTTAACAACTGCTTATAACAGCGGTTCTCAACCTATGGGTCGCGACCCCATTTGGGGTCGAACGACCGTTTCGCGGGGGTCGCCGGACACCGCAGTCTGCCATTTTGTTTTTTTGGTTTTTTTTTGTTGGGCGCACGCCACGCATGCGCGATTCGGGCCGCGCATGCGCGGATCGGCCCGTCGCGGTCCACCATTTTTTTTCGTCGGGCGTGCGCCACGCATGCGCAGTTTGGGCTGTCACGCGCTGCGCATGTGCGGATCAGACCGTCGCAGTCCGCCATTTTTTTTTTTCGGGTGCACGCCGTGCATGCGCGGATCGGCCCGTCGCAGTCCGCCATTTTGTTTTTGGTTTTTTTTCGTCGGGCGCCACGCATGCGCGGATCGGCCCATCGTGGTCCGCCATTTTGTTTTTGTTTTTTTCCCATCGCGCGCGCGCCACGCATGCGCAGATCGGCCCGACCCGCATACGCATGCGCGCACCGGGGTCACGCCACGCATGGGCGGGGCAAGTGGGGTCTCAACCTGAAAAAGGTTGAGAACCACTGGCTTATAATGTAGTTTTAAACCTATAGTGGGATGAGTATAGCTATGTTCCTTCCCCAAGTCCAGCCACATGATACCAGTTCTTATCACACATCCTGAAATAGTTATTAATGAAACTCAATCCACTGTATGATTAGATGTAACAGATTCCTATGTTTTGTCTTTGTTGTTGTGCAGAAAGCTAATAAGTGCTTATTAAGGGGAAAATGGAAAAAATTATAATTTTCTATCCTCTGGACTTTTTGACACTATGGCAACCCAGAATATGTTACGTTTATTGACAGGCCAGAATGGAACAATCAATTTAGTTATAAGATGGAGCAGAAAAAAACCTTGGCAAGCTTTCAAGGTTCTATTGTTCTACAATAATAAATAACCATTTCTGGAACTGGCTTCTTGACCTTGTTTAACTCAATGGGCTGATATTCCTACACTCAATTAATAAACATTGCACACAGGAGAAATGCTTGACTGGTAAAGCTGCAATTTCCCACAAGATCCCTTAATCTAGGGCAGCTTCGTTTCTAGCCCTCTCTTAACTGCACAGCTGTTCATTCATCCATTATTACTCTTTCCACAATGAGAAAAGAAGCTGTTTCTCAAAGAACTAAACATTGTAGTTGGATGCTGCTGTTCTGCCTGCCTGACCTCCCCCCCCCCCCAGTCTCCTTGGTCTGATGAATACCAGTTGCTGCAGCTTACTCAGATTAAAATCCTCCTGGCAAAAATCAGGATCTCTTTCTAGGCAGCATTTTCATCAAGAACAAGTTACTTTTCCCATTAGCATGTAGTCTGTCTTTCACTTAGCTGAATCGTTCTTCATCTATCCTCAGTTCAAATTCTTAATTTTGACTGTCACTTCACATCTACAATATATATGTGTTAATACCGGTAGAATCAGTGATGCATTTCTTAGTACTTTCCCTACCATTCATATATTCGGCTGTTTCTTTTCATCATTTCTTTTGTATTAGAACTATCTTGAACCACCAGTGCATAAAGCTATCCAGTTTGTTAATGTTTCAGGAACATCTTATTCTGAAAAACACTATGGATGAAGCACGGATGAAAGAGAAATAGGCTTTCCACTTTAGTCTGTAGAATCAAAAGGTTGGCGATGGATAAACTGTCCTGACTCATGAATTGAATCATGGCTCACAAATTGAATCCCACAAAAATAGAAAAGAAGCTACTTTTTGAAGAACTCCACGTTGACTGTTAGTTTTCCAGAGTGCAGTATTTCAAAAGATCCCCTGCAAACAGAAAGAGAATAGAGGTCTCCTGAAATTTGCAGAGGTGCTACTTTGAAAGCTACAGCTTGAAAAGCCGCTGGAAGCAAACAAGCCGGGAATTCTTAAGAGTGAATAAAGAGGCGGCAGCTGCTTAGAAACCAGCAGGGCAGGGGTTCTCAACCTTGGCAACTTTAAGACTTGTCCACAAGTCTTAAAGTTGCCAAGGTTGAGAACCCCTGCAGCAGGGAGTGAGAAATGGGGAAATAGCCATTCCTTGCTCTGTATTATATTGTTCCAAGGCTTTTCAATACTTTTGCTCCTGGCCAGATCTTTTAGAACGGAAGTAAGAGAATTTACATGTCTTGGAAGAAACGGGGAGCTCTGATGTTCCTCTTGATGTAAGTTTTACTGAATTGCTTCTAGAATCAGTTTTGCCAAACATGGCAGGTTGTCCTCGACTTATAACCTCAACTGAGGCCAGTGGCTAAGGGTTGAAATTTGGTTAAGTGAGTTTTGTCCCATTTTATGACTCTTCTTGCCACCTTTGTGAAGTGAATCACTGCAGTTGTTAAATTGGTAACACGGTGGTTAAGTGAATCTGGCTTCCCCATTGACACTTCCCCATTAGTCACTTTTGTCAGTGATGTCGTTAACTTCAAACGGTCACTAAACGAACTGTTGTAAGTCGATGTCTTTTAGTATGCATTGCAATTTTTTAGGATTATCAGTCCATTGCCACTCCCTTCACTCCATGTTATCAGTAGGCTTCAGGTTTCAGCTGAACTCAGTTAAGCTTATTCTGGTCATTGCTTCAAATAAAGTTGCATCTCCATTAGTTCATCAGTTGGTACATGGAGCCAAGGTGCCACGTATTCGTCTTCTGCCACATACTTCCCTTCGACCGGTGAGAGCGCACAGGGTCGGCCTCCTCCGGGTCCCGTCAGCGAAACAATGCCGTCTGGCGGGTCCTAGGGGGAGGGCCTTCTCTGTTGTGGCACCCACCCTCTGGAACCAACTGCCCCCTGAAGTCCGCGTTTCCCCCACTCTCCCGGCCTTCCGGAAGAATTTGAAAACTTATCTATGCCGGCATAGATGATTGTGGGGATGATTGTGATTGTGTCTGTATGATGAATGTGTTTGGGGGGTCTTTTAAATGCTTTGTCGACTCAGTTTTTGGTTTTTAAATGCTGTGATTTTTTTTTTTTGTTCATGTTGTTAGCCGCTCCGAGTCCTTTGGAAAGGAGCGGCATAAAAATCCAATAAATAAATAAATAAATTCATGCATTATAAGTGACAAGAGCTTGGATTGTTACGATACAGTTGATACATGGTGTGTATCCTGTGCAGAAGTTCCTCATTGGAAGGAGTCGAGCATCAAATTAGCCTTTTTGGTGAGCTCCTGACTGCGGAGAAAAATAAAGGAGCTGGAACATGAAGGATGAAAGGAGATGCTATTAATAAGCTGGTCTGTTTGGGTGTTTGTATATGTGTGTTACTCACTTTGTTTTGCAGAGGAATATCTGTCCTCTCGTTGCTTCCCTATTAAGCCAGCTGCTAGTGACTCATGTATTCAAAAATCAGAGGTACAAAACTATTCTGCTTGTACTTGCAGGATCTGCCCAGCAACTGCATATTGGCAGATCTAAAGGCCTAAGCAAAATAGGTCACTGCTTTTATCAGCTGACATCTGGAAAAAGCAGGAGAAGTGAGTAATCAGGAGCAGAAAAGTGGTTGAGTGCTGGAAACCTGCCATTTGTTCCAATGGGTTAGTAGTTTTAATGTTTTTGTAAAAAGAATAGCAATCGGTAAATCTGTTCCTTTGCCACTGAGCACAGCTACCTAGCTTCAAGGCGGAATGTGACAGTGATGTTCTATAATTGTTGAAGCTTCTGTGTCTACAGTCTATGAAAAACATGCCTAGACTTTATTTGGCAGCAGACAGATGGCCGTTTCAGACCCAAGAAGACCCTTTTGAGAAAGGAAGTTGTATATGACCTCACCTAAGGACAGATTTCCTTCAGTCCCCATCAGCTAAAACAAGTTTTGATTTCGCTCCTGTCTTTTAAAAGAGAATTAAAGGAGAATGTGCCTCAGAAGTGGCTCCAACTGAAGCAAAGACTGCGAACAAAACAAAATTCCATCTTTTACTTCTCTGTGACTGTACGGCCATCAACAAGCACCAAGCAAACTTCTTGAAGCAAATACTGCCCATTCTAATAACAAATAATAGTGCTTTGCGTATTTTCTCCAGAAGCCTACCAGTAGGTAAAATCAAACTGTCTTGCTAAACAGCCTTTCCCACTTCATTTTGTGTTAATTTTTCCAATCAACAAGTTGTTTGGAATTTGCTAAGCTAATACATGTTCAATTCCTAATCTTCATTCTTTTCTCTAGCCAAGAATAAAATAAATTCCAAATTTGATAGTAGTCTGTATCTTCTTTGTCTTTCAACCTCATAGTTAATCTGTCCATCTCTGCACATTCCAGTATTTTCCTGATTATTTCTTCCTCTGAAGGCAATCCTTCATTCTTCCAGTATTGTGCAAAAATTATTCTCGCTGCTGTGGTGATGTGTAAAAGTAAATATAATTTCTGCTTATTAGTCTTTTCAGACATAATGCCTAGTAAAAAAAAGTTCAGGTTTAAAATCCACTTGTTCGCCCAATATTTTTTCTAACCACATATGTATATTTTTCCAATAAGCCTTTGCCTTCCCACATGTCTACCAAATAAGTAACACATTATTTCTTTATTTGATTTACAGTCTGCCTTTCATACAGGAGCTCAAGGCAGTGTGCGTGATGTTTCCTCCTCCTGTTTTTTCCATAAGAACTCTATGATACAGGTTATGCTGAGGCAGAATGACTTTCCATGGTCCAGGGTAGGTTTAAAACCTGGATCTTCCCACTTCTAGAGTACCTTGGCTCTGGTATAGTGCTATATCTATATTTCCATGTAGCCCTTGTTTAACTATCACAAATTCAGCAACCGTTTAAAGTTATGGCATTGAATAAGGACACTTAAGACCATTGCTTGTAGATGCGGCCACTGCAGTGTCCCTATGGTGGTGATCATCAATTCTGGTGCTTGATAACTGGCTTGCAGTTATGATGCTTGTAGATCCTGCAATCATGCAGTTGCCATTTGTAACCTTCCTTGCTGGCTTCTAACAAGGAAAGGTGGTGGGAAAGCTGGCAGGAGGTCACAAATGGCGATCCTGTCAATTTGCTTAATGGCGGCAACCAGAACGGCTGCAAGAGCTGTCGCTGTGTAAGTCAGTGTAGTCATATGAGATTGTGCTTTATGATCACATTGCTTAGTGTTGGAAGTTGCCAGTTGGGACCAGCAACTTGTTCACTAAGCAAACTGAGACTTTGCTTGCAATCTTATTTCAGCTTTCCTTTGCTCCACGGAGCTACAAACAAATGCGAGGACTGATCACAGAGTTACTTTTTCAATACCATCGTAACTGTGAGCAGTCTCTTAAGTGAAGCAGTTAGCAAACAAGGACTACCTGTACATCAATTCCCAGCCTTCAGCCATACTAATTGGGATTTTGGGAGTTGCAATCCAGCATTGTGAGGAAGGCAGCCATTTCCTCATTCTGATGTTCTGCTGGTGATACATGTCCTCTCTCTAGTCCACTGGTTAAATGTTTTAGGAATGGTTTAATTCACCATTATCCGGTAGTCTCCTAACAAGTCTTTTTTGATCCTCTCCATATTATCATGTGGGCTTTTTTACTTCAGTTACTGCAACTCTCATTCGTTTGAATGGAAGACTGCTTTTTAAAATAGTTGTACATTGATAAGCTTTGTACAGAGATGCATCCTGTCTCAAGATGCACCATAACTAAGTAGTTCTTCACAGAAGTGTGTACTTTCTGCTGAGGTTCCATTATTTTCTTGAGACTGGAGATTAATTTGCATTCTATCTTTCCCAGTTCTTCTATACCAGCGGTTCTCAACCTGTGGGTCGCGACCCCATTTGGGGTCGAACAACCATTTCACGGGGGTCGCCAAACACCGCAGTCTGCCATTTTTTTTTGGTCGGCCATTTTTCCCCCCTTTGCGATGTGGGCCGTCGCGCCGCGCATGCGCGATGTGGGCCCACCATTTTTTTTGGGTCGGCCATTTTTTTCCCCTTTGCGATGTGAGCCGTCGCACCGCGCATGCGCAATGCGGGCTGTTGCACCGCGCATGCGCAATGCGGGCCATCGCGCCGTGCATGCGTGATGCGCCCCGTCGCGCCATGCATGCGTGATGTGGGCCCGTGTCGAGCCCCGGAAAAGGTTGAGAACCGCTGTTCTATACATAGAGATCTTTTAATTCCCTTGATGCCCAGAGAGCATTAGCTTTATATGTACATGGTAAATGTTTATTTTACATACTGTCATAATTGGCAAATATTCCCAATAATTAAAATTATTTAAAAAAACCCATATATATCAATGTAATATTATTTCCTAAAAGCATGTCACTAAGAGTAAGTACCACAAAAGGGAAATCCCAGGCTACACCTGTTCTCCAAAAGCTCTACAGAAGAATAAATGTTTTAACCATTTTCTAGAATGCCATCAGGATGTAATCTAAGTGAGGAGACTATTCTGTAGCATTCAGGCCATTACAGAAAAGGACTGTTTTCAGCCCAGTCTCTCCCACCTCTCAGAAATGGGGAACTACTAATAAAGTATACTGGGAAGAATATGCCATTCCTTTTGGAAGGAGCGGTCCTTGTGATATCTGGCTGCCAAACCATATGAGGCTTTATAGGTTAAAACCAGGACTTTGACATGTAAGCTAAAACTTTATAAGCTAAGACTTTCAAAGACTTTGACTTGGAAAATTAACCCATGACCTTTAGCGCAAGTGTTTTGTGGCTATAGTCGTTCTTATTTGTCAACAAATGGGCTCCTGCGTTTTGCATCAAATGCCATTTCTGAATTATCTCCAAAGGCAGCACAGTGTAAAAAGCACTTTGCAGATACTTTACGATCACAGTAGTCTGATTATATAGTGATGAAGCTGTGAGTTGTCACTGGCATGTTCTTCTGTTCTAGGTAGCCCTCCCACCTGTGTCCCGTAACTCTCAATTCGAAAATAACCTAAGTTATCAGCATACTGGTGATGTCTCCTGGGAATTTCATTTAGAGGTTGACAAGTAGAAGAAGCAGGACTGAACTTTGGTACCATAAGGGATCATTCATCAGGCCAGTTTTTCCTCTGCTCCCCTTTCTTTACCATTTATTTGACTTGGATCTAAGATTGAGGCATATGGATGAAGAGAGGGACCAATACCAAATTGGTTGGTTCCTTTTTCCTCTGCCACCATACCTGCCAATCTGTACTCACCCATATTCTCTTTCATTTCCATTCTGTTCTAGTTGGTATCTTCCTTATCCCCTTTTATTCACTTGACACTGTGTGTGCATGCATACACGTGTGCATGTGCTTTTCATCATCCAGTTCTTTTACTCAAGGGATCCACTATGGCCACTGAAATTGAGGAAGCTGCATCTAATCATCCATGTTTATGTGTGAGGATAACAAAAAGTACATGGAACGTGACTAGTTCTGTCCCTGTACATGATTCCAGAGCTCCATTAACTAAAGCAGGTTATTTAAGAATCAACTGCAGATGTGTCATTACTTTTGTAATGTTCCTTCTCTATGCCATCATATTATAGCTTTGTCTTATGTGATGTGAGCCAAAAGTTATGAAAATT
This sequence comes from Bothrops alternatus, assembly GCA_034064705.1. Lineage (NCBI taxonomy): Eukaryota > Metazoa > Chordata > Lepidosauria > Squamata > Viperidae > Bothrops > Bothrops alternatus. The sequence continues at coordinate 22,874,293 of JARGCV010000052.1, read as the reverse complement.
ACAGTATTATAAATCTATTATGAGAAAAATTATAAACCAAAGAGCTTTAGATGAGGATGAGATGAAGAGTATTCATTTCTTGATTGAAACCTTGTTTGAATGTATGTCTTTAAGGAGTTTTAATTTTATTAGGGTGTTTTATCTTTATTTCTATCTTGTATAGTTAATTTACTCATTACTTTTATCTTCTGACCTGAAACTGTAACTTGCTATTACTCTTCTTTGGAATCAAATATTCACACATCAGTTGTATTTTTCCCCCCTCTACAGACAATCGCTAAAATGTCCCCAACCTCTCTCAAGATAGCTTTCCGGCAACTTAAAGAGGGAGCTTCTTTGAACCTGCAAGATGTATTCACAATGGAATATAGATTGAGCCAAGCGTGCATGGTAAGAGGTGTTGCATATTGGCACATTCTGAGCACTGTACATTTTATGTCAGTAAGTATGGCTTACAGGACTGCTGGTATTTCCTATGGTCCACTAAGGATACAAACAGGAATTCTGTTATCTATTCCATTCTATTTTTGTACACTGTTGTCTGTGAACATATTAGACAAGGGGCAAACCCTTTAGCTAAAAGTAGACAAACTACTCTTATTTCATTATACCATAATGTCAGATTTTATTTCTTTTGTTTTACTGTTCCTAAATGGAAATTAGCTTCCCTTTTGGGCCTGACCTCCAAGATCTCAGTACATTACATTTTACACCATTGATTTTAAATGTTAGCATTTTATCTTTGCAGCGCAAGTTACAGAGCTTCGTGTTCTCTCACTGGCTCTGTTCAACATTGTTTCATAGTAACTTTAATAATGAGGATGATAGCCACGATGTGAAGGGTCCATACCAATCACACTTTAGTCATATCTATCTCCATATATCTCCACGTTTGAGATCCATTTGGCCAATTGGTGTTGGATGTTGCTACTCTCTTGTGGGCTGTGGGAAAAGTGACATTAAGCTTGAATGGCATACTTTCTCTACTACTGTATGAGCATTGGAGGATTTACCATATACAGTTCTCTTGCCTATGTTTTTCAGGAGTTTGTATTCTTTCACTTAAGCTTTATTTTTTCTGCAGCTACAACTTTCTGTGGCTTTGTATAGGAGAAATCTCTTTTCTCACCCCTTCCCAAGAATGTACAAAAGAGCTGATAAACATTAATTCAAGGTTTTAAACAACCTATATTGCCACTTCAGTGAAGTCCTTGTGATTTGTGATGAACAAACCTTTTGAGGGATTAACAACCACAAATTGAAAAGTGTCCTTGCTTCTGGTTATCTCATCAACATAACAAAGCAGCTACGGTATATACTACAGGATGACCCCATTTTATGTATCTTTCATAAAGCTGTGTTCCGTTCAAATAAGAATGCATGTGTTTCATTTTCCTGAAGTATTTTTGAGTTTCTGATTCCATCAAAATATTGCTACCCATTTCCCCCTGTTTCAGCAACCTCACTTGAGACTATATTATAACTCTGAAAGTTTGTAGAGTGTTAGCATTCTATATTGACTATACTTGGTTCTTTCAAGAGATTCAAAAGCTGTTGCTATGTTACAGGTAAAGAAAAAAAATATTTTCCCTTTCCTCTGTCTCCCATCGGTTGATAGAGAATGTTCACCTTCTTGTTGCTGTTGTGCCTTCAAGTCAGTTTTTGACTCCTGGTGACTGCCTGGACTAGTCCCTGCAATTTTTTGGCAAAGTCTTTTGGAAATGGTTTGCTGTTGCCTCCTTCTGACGCCTGAGAGAGAGTGACTAGCCCAAGGTCACCAGGCTCTGTGGCTTTGCATCTAAGGCTGCCTTTCTGTCTAAGGCAGGACTAGAATTAACAGTCTCCTGGTTTTTAACCTGATACTTTAACCACTACACAAACTGGCTCTCAGACTCATTCTGCAGGGGTGATGCAGTGTCCATTGTAGTCACTTCCTGCTATCTGTCATACTGCCAGATGAACTTCTGGCGCTATCAACTGGAATGCACTCCAAGTGAGATAATTTCATTTGAAAGGTGCCCGTGCCATCAGTTCTCCACTGACAACGCCTATTCATCAGCAGTAAGTGAGCTTTGCTATTCACTTATGCTCTGTACACGAAGCTCAGAAAGCACAGTGATAAAACACCCACGGCTTATTTTCAAGTAGTAATCTTTACGTCAAACAACCCACCCACTGATCCTGTGCAAAATCTCACACTTCCATAGGGATCGCATGGCAGAACCTCAAAAGACGTGAGCTACAGATGTTATCAGTTTGACAAATCAATATGCAAAAGTGGCCTTTAGATACGATGTTTTTGCATCTCGAATCCTTGATGTTCTCTGAGCTTGATTCTTTGCTTGCAGACCTTTCATTATCCAACTAAATAACATCTAATGAAAGGTCTACAAGCAAACAAAGAACCTCAGAGAACATCAAGGACTCCCAATAGTTCAACCATGAGCTACAGATATTCCTTCCGATTGGAAGATATTTTTCTTGTGAAAAAGTGCTTTGGGTTCAACATTTAGAAAGAAAATTGTATTTCAAAGTACGCTAAGAAACTTGTCATAATGACTTCTTTTATCTTACAGCGAGGCCATGACTTCTACGAAGGTGTCCGAGCAGGTAAAATTTGAAGCCCGTGCCCATTTCAAGTGAATTACAGTGTGAATCTAGTGAGATTCTTCAGAAACAATTAGTTCAGACATGTTAGTGGCGACAGGAGCAGTTTAAGGCACGCTCTTTGGTCACAATATTTCTCCAGGATACTTTGCAAGATGTTATTGTCTGGCGAGCTCTTTTCATTTGAGACAGTTTTAGTAATGTTAAATAACAATGATGATGGTAGAAAAATAATACAATAATATAATAATAAAAAAATAAAAAATAATTAAAATTAAAATAATGTAATAAAAAATAAAATAGTAAAAATAATAATTACTAAAATAGTTAAATAGTTATTCAGAACATCAAACATATTGCTGCCTATTTTGCTGGGTAGCCATATGCAAAATTGAGCTGCTCTAAGAAAAATAATGTTGTGTTGTGGTTGTGCTAGTGTGTAAGTTTGTTCCAGGCATGTGGTTTTCCAGTGCAAAATCTATAACAAAAGGTATGAAATAGAAGCATTATTTAGACCAGGGGTCCTCAAACATGGCCACTTTAAGACTTGTGGGCTGGCTGGGGAATTCTGGGAGTTGAAGTCCACAAGTCTTAAAGTGGCCACGTTTGAGGACCCCTGATTTAAACTGTCATATAACTGGTGAGCATAACTTCCATAGCCATGGAGAGGATTTTAGAAGGCTCAGGGCGCCTTCCAGGGTATGAGGAGTTTGAGTTCATTGAAACATCTCAGTGCATCATAGCTGGATAGAGGACAAGGAAAGCCTTCGGTCCAAACATGGAGCCACTAGTGGTAAGGATATGCACTATGGGGGAGATATAAAGACTAACCCACCACTGAGATTTATTTTATATTGTCAGTGTTTAGCTTAAAAAAATCATTTATTGTTACTTGCTCTTTCTGACAGAAATGGAGCGTTGGCTTACCTGAACGCCTTTTCTCAGCATGATGATGAAGAATCCACCAATGGGTTATTTCAGTCCTCCTGCCCAATCAGACTAAGTTGTCATGCCTCCTCATTATCTGGTAGTTCCAGTTTCATCGACGGCGTAGCCAATGACAACAGATCGACGTGATGACTCTCAAGCAGGTTTTAAGAAATAAGAAAGAAACAAGAGTCCAACTTGGCCCTAACTGACCGTGAAAATAAGGGAGGGCGTGGATTCTTCATCATCATGCTGAGAAAAGGCGTTCAGGTAAGCCAATGCTCCTTCTCCAGCATGATGACTGAAGAATCCACCAATGGGACGTGCCAAAGCTATCTGAGTCCCTACGGGCGGGGGTCAGTTGGGGCTGGATCCCCAGATGGTGTGACCACTTGTTGCAAATGCGTCTGCCAAAAGCAGCCTCAGCCGATGCAAATTTGTCCAATCGGTAGTGTCGAATGAATGGTGTAGGTGAAGACCAAGTCACCGCCCTACAAATGTCCTCAATGGACGCCTGGGTAGCCCACGCCGCAGTAGTGGCAGCACTGCGGGTCGAGTGAGCCATCACATGAGCCAGAGCTGGCAATTCGAGAGAGATGTAAGCACTTGCAATACAGGCCCTGATCCACCTGCCAATGGTGGAAGCAGACACCTTTTGGCCCATGGAAGAGGGTTGAAATGAGACAAACAGAGCTTCCGACTTATGGAAGGACACTGTGCGATTGATATAGCATCATAAGGCTCTCTTCACGTCCAAACAGTGCCACTGACGTTCCAGGTCATGTGACGGGCGTGGGCAGAAGTCCAGCAGAATGACCTGTGCCCTATGGAATACTGTATTAACCTTTGGGATAAAGGAAGGGTCCAATCTGAGGACAACTCTGTCCTCATGAAAGGTACACAGGTCCTTCCTGACTGACAAGGCTGCCAGTTCCGAAATGCGCCTGGCCGAGGTAACCACAATCAGGAAGGAGACCTTGAGCGAGAGGTGCTGTAGTGAACAAGTTTGAACAAGTGGTTCAAACGGGTCTGAAGTTAGTGCCTGAAGAACCCGGGGAAAGTCCCATGAAGGGTACCTATGAACCACTGGGGGTCTGCTGTTGGTGACTCCCTTGATGAAAGACCGGATAGCAGGGTGACTGGACAAGGAATCCGAGGAATCCCAGGACAATATTGAAGAAAGGGCCACCAGCTGTCTGCGGATAGTGTTGGGAGTCAACCCTTTCTTAACACCCTGCATTAAATAATCAAGTACAATGGGAATGGTTACCCTTGATAGACTCACGTGACATTTGTTGCACTAGCAACAGAAATTCCTCCACGTGTGGTCGTAGATGCGGTTAGTTGATGGACGCCTGGCCGCCTGGATATCGATCACCTCCGCCGAATATGACTCCCTGGTCAGCGTGCGGCATTCAAGTGCCAAGCGGTCAATTGAAGCCATTGGGGGTCCAGGTGTAGAAGGGCCCCCTGTGTCAATCGTACCTTGTTGTCTGGAATCCTCCACGAAGTGGAGGCTGATAGACTCACCAGGTCCGCAAACCATGGTCTTCTTGGCTAATGGGGAGCGAAGAAGATCACTTCCGCCTGTTCCTCCAGAATCTTGCGGATAACTGTGGGAAGTAGAGGCAACGGGGGAAAGGCGTACAAAAGGCCTTGCGGCCACCTGCTACATAGGGCATCCGCCCCCTCTGCTCCCTGTGAGGGGAAGCGAGAGAAGAACCTGGGCAATTGAGTGTTGTGTGTGGTGAGGCGAACAGGTCCACCAGCGAGCGACCAAACCAGACCGAGATTTCCTCGAAGATATCCACTTCGAGTGGTCCACTGTCAACAATTTGCCTCCCCCGAAATATGTTCGGCTTTGATGGAGAGCAGGTGTTTCTCCGCCCAGGTGCTCAATGCTCGAGCCTCTGTCATGAGGGATTTGGACCGGGTGCCCCCTTGCCGGTTCATGTGGGCTTTTGTGGCCACGTTGTCCGTTAGGACTAGCACATGTTGCCCTTTGACCAGAGCATGAAAATGTCATAGAGTTAAGTGTATCGCTCTGAGCTCCAACCAATTTATATTGTGGGTCAGATCGGATTCCGACCCTGAGCCATCTGGTTTAAGAGGTGAGCTCCCCAACCGAAGAGACTCGCATCCGTGGTCACGCAGATGCGATTGGGTTCCTTGAACAGAGTGCCCCTGCGAATGGCTGAGGAATCCCACCAGCCCAGGGAGATTCTCACCTGGCAAGGGACGCGTACCAGCTGGCTAGACGTGCTGGAATGTTGCCTCTGGTACGGGAGCATGAACCATTGAAGGGCCCGGGAATGAAGACGGGCCCACGGCACTATGGCTATACATGAAATCAATTTCCCCAGGAGCTGGGACAGTGTGACCAGTGACACGTTCCTGTTCCTGCACACCCTGAGCACCAGGTCCCTGATGCTCTTCCATCTCTCGTCTGACAAATACACGTGACAGGAGTCCGTGTCTATCACCACACCTAGATGTAACAGGTTGAAGAAGTCGTCTGACTCTTCTTGAAATTGATCAGAAATCCGTGTTCCTGAAGGACTCTGAGTGTGAGGGTCAAGTCTGACTGGGCCAATGAAGGGGACAGGGACTGTATCAGGATATCGTCCAGATAGCACTGGACCCGTACGGGAACTAGCCGTAAATGTGCCGCCAGTTCTGCCAGGATCTTGGTGAAGACCCTGGGGGCCGAGGAGAGACCAAACGGCAGTGCTCTGTACTGGAAGTGGCAGTTTAGATAACAGAACCGCAGATACCTGCAATGTTCCGGGCATATTGGAATGTGAAGGTATGCCTCCTTCAAATCTATCGAAGTTAGGAAGTCCCCTCTCCTGATGCTGCCTAGGATAGAGTGCAGTGTCTGCATCTTCTCTTGTTTTTTTTTTAAATTTTTACAACAAAGTGCTCAAAGCACACCATGGTGTTAGGGTGAACAATCATCCAAAAAACAAAACATTTATACATAATTCAGTCGATACCTCTAGTATTCCCTCTCTTTTCCTCTTAACTAACATAGTTTATTTAAAATAGTTCAATCTAGCTTAAATTTAATCAACCTGTACCTGTTTCTAACACTTTAAAAATTTATACAACCATGATCAAATTAACTTTAAATACAAATTCTATCAGTTCGGGTATTCCTTCCAAATATATTCTAATACCTTAGTTTTTATTATAAATTTTATTTAATTCTTCTTCCACTAATATCCCTTAATTAGAATAAAGTATTAGTCTATCCGATATATATCTAGTCTATCAACTAATCAATCTCTTTTAGCTAGCAGACACAAAAATAGAATAAAATAAAATAAAAAATCAAATCTTAAATTCTTTCAATCCATTAAACATAGTTCAATTCATATCCAATTAAATTATCGTAACTAATAACATCGATCTTATCAAGCAGAAATCATCTTATTAGATTAATTCAAGATTACATAATAATTTCTTACAGGTGACCCTATTGTCCTAAACAAAAAAGAACACATTCTTAAAGCATTTAATATGTATTTCATTAATCACCCCTTTTTCTCTTACTTGTAACTCATAATCTTAATCCTAAAATCAAATCCGTAAATCTAAATTGCCTTTAATCCATTATCTCATAATATATCTTTTTTAAGCTAAAATATTAATCTATCCTAAAGCTATATAAGCCATCAATCAACTTTATACTAACAAAATAACATCAAACTTTAATATATTTCAATTCATTAATCATCAAACAAATAGATCATCAGTAATTTCCATATAGATAAATTTTGTATCTTCCATTAATCCCATTTTTCTTACATCTAACTCATAATCTTGGTCCTTAAGTCAGTCCATAATTCTAGATTACCTTTAGTCCATTACTCAAAACTTTAACTTTCATTTTTTTAAGTCTTATTCTAGGTATTTTCAAATGCCAAGTAGGTTTCCATAGCAAAGCTTCCTTTCCAACAGATAGGTCTCTCTTTGTTGCTTGTAGTATCATTTGAATCAGTGAGAACCATCTTGGCCTCTGAATTGGCCTTCTGATTTTTTTTACCATAAAGTCTCGTTGCTTTAAAATTCCAGGTCCCAGTCTTTGCTTTTTCTGATTCTCAACGCCATAGGTGAATTGCATATAAGGCAAAGTCAATTTCTCTTTATTCTAGTTAAGTCCTCTTCTTGTGTAGTCTGTTTGGTAGAAGAATCAGGTGCAATCTGAAAGTCAGTTTTGAAGTTTGAAGAAGAGATTCTGGCTCTTAGTTCTGTAGTAAGCTCATTCATTGTGACACATATTTCCTCTTTAGTCTCATAGATTTTTTCCAGAATAAGTTTACAGTTTAGATGTGAGTGCAGCTCCATTTTAAAAGAAAATTCAAACATCCAATTAAGTTTCATATAAAGAAATCCTTTCCTCTCCAGTTGCAATATTAATTTTTAACCAGTAGATGTCCTCAGTAAGCTAAAAAATATTTTTTTCAAAAGTCATTTCATTTTTCATTTTTTTTCTTTACCTTTCCCTTTTTTCTGTTTTTCCAGGGAAAAAATAGAGGAAGAAGTACTCAAAAAAACAACATAGATTAATAATAAAGTTCTTAGAAAAAATTTTTTTTCCAGTACTCCAAAACGTATTTGTATAAAAGAGTAACGCAGTTTCTAAAGTTTTGTTCTATTCTTTTGTTCGCCTTTCTTCTCAAACGAGTAAAAGCTGCCTTTCCGAGCCAGGGAAATATTTCCAACACAGCTCTTACAGGCAAAAAAACAAACAAAAAAGAAAACAAAGAGAGGGGGGAAAAAAGAAGGATCTCACCCGGATTCACCACGGTGGGTTCGAAGCTTAGCTGTTCTTTGACTTGCGGTTTCTAGCAGCTAAGTGATCGGCCATTTTATTGGCTGATCTTCTTCTCCGTCAGCCCTCAGTCTGGCCTGGACAGCTGGAGGAGCCGATGCTCCTCCACAGCCGAGCAAAGCCTCTTCGACGAAAGTCGCACCCTCCAGGGTGACTTTAGACCTGTATAAGGGTCTACCGGCGGAGGGAAGCTAGCCGACGAAGAGACGAGTCTCTTCGTGCGAATAGGAGCGCCGCGACCCGGAACCGGAAGTCCAGTGTCTGCATCTTGAACTTCCTGTATTGTAGATGTAAGCTCAGACCTTTGAGGTCGAGGATAGCTCTCCATCCCCCCGAAACTTTTGGGACTACAAATAGGATGGAGTAGTAGCCCAGTCCCACCTGATTCAGGGGAACCTCCTCTATAGCTTTGATACTGAGGAGGTGTCGAATGGCGTCTTCCAAGAGACCTCTTTTTATGGCGTTTCTCATTGTTGGACAAGACACAAAGTGGTTGGAAGGAGTGGACCTAAACTCCAGAGACAGACCTTGTTGTTTTTTTTTCAGAGACAGACCTTGTTTTATAGTGGTCAGAACCCAAGAGTCCAAGGTAGTGTTTTCCCATTGATGGAAGAATAGAGCTAGCCTTCCGCCAATGGGAGGATCCCTTTCTGAGTCACCACGACGGAAGGGGCGACCCCCCTCTGCTGCGAAAGGAAGGCTAATTTTGGGGCTGGTACCTGGGCTTGTCCCTGTAGCTAGACCTATCAAAAGAGCGCTCCGTCTTGGGGACTGAGGGCCGGTAGGACTGTCCCTGTTCCGTGGATGAACCAGCCCGAAAGGACTGACGGCGACTGTAGGGAACAAAACGCCTGTTTGATTTTCTGGCGACGTGAGAAATCACCTTTTGTTTTTGTTTGTTTTCAATGAGAAAGGGCGTTAATGCTTCACCAAACAGTTTACCACCAGTGAAAGGGGCCGTGGCAGCACGCCACTTATGTTTGCTCTCAGCTCTCCAATTTTTGAGCCAGAGCAACCTCCGAGTGACCACGTTGGAAGCAATAGCACGGGCAGAGTGTTTGGCTGAGAAGAGGGAAACATCTGCCATGGCTATTAGTTTAGTCAAGTCCTGGTGAATCCTGACCTCTTCCAAGGGAACCCTATCCTGCAATTGCCTAAGCCAACTAATAGAGATCCTGGTGAAAAAGGAGGTGGCCGTAGCCGCCTTCGCAGCCCAGGCCGATGTCAAATGGACCTTGCGCAAGGAGAGGTCAGATTTTTTGTCCTCCGCCTTAAGGGCGTCGGAGACATTCGCTGGGAGACTCGCTGTAGAGAAAAGTGGAGGCAATGACTCGTCTACTTTAGGCACCTCCAGGAGATCTGACAAGATCTTTGCCATATCCACGATCTTCTGTTCCGACGCCGCCTGAGAAGGCTGAACAGCCGGGGATTCCCATTAGCCCTGAATGTTTTTCAGGAACAAGGGGGGACATGGAATCTGGAGATGTTTCACCACCGGTTCAGCAAATAACGGATCCATGTCCTGATCTGAGGAGGTCTGGGGGACAGGACCCGCATCAGATTTGATCTTAACCGCTGAGTAGGCCCTGTATAACAGGGAAGGGAAGACAGATGGATTGAAAAGCTCCGCCATTGGCTGAGAATCGTGAGTAGGTTCCTCACAATCAGACCAACGGTCCCCACCCTCGTCATAATCTGAGACAATGGAAGACTCAGAATCCGGGGAATGGGACGGGGAGATCATACCTGAACAATCCAACATAGGTCGTACTGAGATGGCAGGCGTAGAAGGCCCTGGAATAGGAGACGCCTGCTGCTGACCTGCAGAAGCCATGGCCTGTAACACCGCCTTGGAAATCCAGTTCTGGAGCTGGTCTGAAAAGGACGGCTCTAGTGGAGCCGATGACGGCCCGGGCAACCCCAGGTCCTCCCCAAACAGGGGTGGCCCTATCTGACCACAAGTCTGAGCTGGGACCTGCTGAAGAGTAGAAGCTGACCAGGCTCCCAAAGTAGAAGGAAGATGAGCCCCCAACTCAGGTGCATGGACCGGGGGCGTAGCACCATGTTCTGCTGAAGATCTCTGAGCCTGTGAGAATTGCTTCTCTAAGGCTCTGTGCATCCAGTCGGCCTGTCTGTTGCTTGCCTTGCCAGCCTTTCTGCCATATTTAGATTTGGTCTTGGCCTTACCTCCGGGTGCTTCAGGAACCGGAACAGCTTGTGCAGCAATATCACCAGTTTCCAAAGGCTGAGGCTCGGTGGGTTCTGCCATAGTTTTGAGAATGGTCCCGGACGAGACTCTGAGACTGACTCGTTCTGCAAGAGACGCAGTAGACCCCATGCAGGGGACGACTGCACGTGGATCAGCGTTGGCTGGATCACTGGCAAACCAGACTCACGCTGCGCGCTTGGAGCGCTCATCACCTAGGCCCAAGGAATCCGTCCACTTGGCCTGACGTCAAGGTGACGAAGTCACACGTGTCTCACGTTAGTGGCTATGGTCAGGATCTTGCAACCACCAGATGCAGAAAGGCTGGAACCAGGCAAGCTGTGGAGAGCAGAGGCCAAAAAACCGTCGCTTCAGCAGTGCTTGTCCACTTGAACTGATGTCTTCAATTGGAACAGCCAATCTGAAAATAAATCTCACAAGCAGTCGCAGATCAAGGTAAATATGAAAAAACGTTTACCATAACCCAAGATTAATTGAATACCTCTGTAAATACCTCAAGCTTAACTATATAACCCAATTGCTGAGTACACAAATTAGGCCTAGGTGCCTTTGAGTGAACTCAAAATGGCGGCCAGACAGACCTGGGTGTTTCCCAAGGGAATTCAGGTCATTAAAATGGCGGCCGTCAGTAATCAAGAGGGGGGAAGTAGGGGGTGGCTGAAGATAGCAGAGGTAAGAATAAAAACGCTAGGAAAATTGACTGAATGGAGGGGGGGTGAGGAAGAGCACAGGCTTTACAATTTTACTGCATTAAAATCGCGTCTACTGAGCAGCACGCCTTGGTCCGTTACTGTAGCAAAGCTCCAAAGATAACAGGGAATGTTTACCGAGTTTGACTCCGGAGCGTTTAAGAGAAAGGTAGCTCAGAAAAGGCTCTTAATTCAAAAGGGCAGATCAGCGGAGCCAAAATGGCGCCCGCAACTCCCTCTTCTCGGCTGATCCCAACTGGAAAAGAAGCCACGCGGCTTCAAAATGGCGGCCATGCGCAAAAGTATGAGCGAAAAGCCCTTTCCCCCACACAAATACAGTAAACACCCAACCCCAGCAGCCTGCTGAGTCTGAAAATATATATAAATACCCCATCCTGTCCCAAAGAAAAAGGAAAGGGGAAAAGGCTGCAAGCCTCAAATATAAAGGGGTGTGTGGGGGGGAATTATTATTATCCTAATGGGATTCTACTCTGTCCCTACAGGGAAAGAAAAGGAGTAAGAAAGAGGGAAAACTACTACCCTGAGAGTAGCAAACGGCTGATTCCCCTAATTAACAGAAGAATCCACCAAAAGACATGAATCATCTAGTCCAACCTGCATCCAAGTAGAGAGAGAGTCAGTTCTCACGTCCTCATGGGCGAAAGACTAAGATGAAACTGGGACTACCAGATAATGAGGAGGCGTGACAACTTGACAACTTAGTCTGATTGGGCAGGAGGACTGAAATAACCCATTGGTGGATTCTTCAGTCATCATGCTGGAGAATCACTAGATTAGGAATACAAATAATAAAATGCCTCCACTGGGATTGCACAAAAAAAATAAGTAAATAAAAGCTTTAATGTTGGATTCTCAGTCATTCTGTTTTCAGGATATGGGAATTAAGGTACTTTTCCATTCAAGAAATCAGTTCCATCTTCTATAGAAAATGAATAAATCATACATAATGTACTGATCTCTACAGTGGTTTATCTTTCATACATACTAATATAAAATGATCTTTCTAATATAATTGAGAAAAGCATTACAACTGAAAACATTTTTTTCTCTACTAGTACTTATTGACAAAGACCAATCCCCCAAATGGAAACCAGCTGTTCTGGAAGAAGTAACAGATGAATTTTTGGACTCGTGCTTTAAGTCTCTTGGAAGTAATGACCTCAAATTATAATAAAGTTTTGCTAATGTAAAATAAAATCCTATATTACATAACCCAGTAAAATGTATGATGAATTTAATTCAATAAAATTATCACGTAAAAAAAGAATTGGAATTGATTGAGATGTTTTGAAGAGGACATAGGTTTTTCAGAGATATAGCCAGTGTTATGTCTGTGTGTATGTTGAATGATTGGTTTTTTCTTTTAAATTAGGGGTTTTATATATATGTATTTTTAATTGTTAATTTCTATTATGTTGTGAGCCGCCCTGAGTTCTCCGGAATAGGGCGGCATAGAAGTCAAATTAATAAATAATAAATAATAAATAATAAATAAATATAACGTAATTCTAGATACCAAGAGTTTGGTACCTATACATTTTTATTTTTTTGTGAAAACTGAATGTAAATAGTGATACTCTGGATCAGAAATGTCAAACTGCCAGCCCACAGGCCGGATGTATCAAGCAGAAGCCACGCCCACCCCACTGCTGGCAATGGCAAAACTCCCGATACGTTGCACGACGTCACGTGAGGTCGCGAGTTTGACATGTCTGCTCTGGATCAACTAAAACAATTTATGTTATCTAGACAGTTAAATATGGCAACAATAAGTTGCAGTTAATTCAAAGGAAAGTTGAGCAGCAGTCCAAAATGAGTGTTGATACAATATATCTTAGTTTTCTTTTATATAAAATGGTATGGTATTTTTTTCTTACAGACTGTAGATACTCAGAAACTTCTGCAATTGCCCCCTGTAGTTCAGGTACAGCTATAAAAAAAATATCTGTTCTACCACTTCAACTTCACAGATAAAACTAGCATGTGAAAGGATTCTCCTGCTACATGAAATCTGTGACCATGCGCATGTGGTAACTGGGGCAAGTAATGCTTCTTTAATCAAAGCTCCTCTCCAACATTTTGATACTATATTTTTCATCAGCTTAGGTTTTACATATTAGAGAAAATGCATTTGTATTAGATTAATCTAGAAGTAAAAAGGATATGTGTTAACTGTGGCAAGACAAACAGTATAGCAGTGGTTCTCAACCTTTTTCAGGTTGAGACCCCACTTGCGCCGCCCATGTGCGCCACGACCCCGACCCGGGCGCGCGCACACAACGGGCCGATCTGCGCATGCGTGGCGCGCACGCGACAAAAAAAATAAAAAAACAAAATGGCGGACCGCGACGGGCCGATCCGCGCATGCGCGGCGCGTGACGAAAATAAATAAATAAATAAATAAAAATTAAAAAATGGCGGACCGCGGTGTCCGGCGACCCCCGCGAAATGGTCGTTCGACCCCAAATGGGGTCACGACCCATAGGTTGAGAACCGCTGCAGTATAGCTACCGTTGCTAAAACAAAAGCTACATTGCTTTCAGTTGCCCTTCTAAGAGTAAAGATGATCTAAAATAACTCAAAACTGTTACTGATTCCTTTTTAAAGGAAATATAGTCTTCCCAAATACTTTCAGTACGCTCTGCTACTAGTCTTATTCAGGACTTCCACAGATTTTTTTTCCCCTAGAATAAAATGGAAGAAATGGGTTATGAAGCCAGAGCAAAACCACTTTCTGGCTATAAAACAGCATGGAGGACAAGGGCCTATGGATCTCACAAGGCCTGAATGAAATCTGAATGAATCTCCACATACAGAATTATCTACATAGACCTATTGGCCTACTATGGCTGAAAAACATCTAATTTATATGTATTTAATTTGAGTTAGACCTCTTCCAACTCCAACTAGCAAATAGTATAATCAAAAAATAGAAAATATACCATATTAAACAAGAGGGCAAATCAGATCAGCATAAAATATATACACTAGGCAACCATCCTAGGCCGGATCCTAAGAAAAGAGCCAGGTCTTTAAAGTCCTCTGGAATTCCATTACAGTGAAAGCCCCCCCCCCGAGATCGGGGGGGAGCCTCATTCTCAAGGATAGGCACTGTAGCAGAGAAGGCACGCTTCCAAGATCCTAGTAGCATTGCTTAATTGAAGGAACCAGGAGAGGTAGGTCAACACCATAAGAAACAGGCAATCCCTCAAACAACCAGTATCTATACCAGGTGGACTTTTATAGGTCATACACAGCACCTTGAAATGTACCCAGAAGTAAAGTCAGTTCAATTCACTGTCCACACTGATTCTGGACCAGTTAAGCTTCCAAGAGGTCTTTGAGGACAACCACATATAAGACTTTTTGCAGTAATCTAGCTGTCAGATGATTAGAGTGACTGTGTGAACAGCTTCCCAATCTAGGAAATAACACAGCAGTACACCAGGTGAAGCGATAGAAAGGGTCTTCCTGGCTAAAGTTGCTATCTAATCATTGAGCAGAAACTATGAATCCACACTCCCAGATTGCATATTACTCTTGAATTGGAAAATGCTACCCTATCCAAAATTAAAGATGAAATATCCAGATAGTGACAGCACTTGGTCTTGGTAGAATTGAATTGGAGATAGTTCTTCCCAGTGAAATGCTTGAGCTGGTTCATTCCAGCTTGCAAGAACTAGATTTTTGGGAATTTAACACCACCATCCTGGTTCTGCCACAGGCCATTTATATAGGCCATTTACAAGTGTAATCAGGGCTATCTCTACTGAATCTCAGCCCAAAATCCAAATAAATGGGTTTAGATATTCTACTTCTAGGTTTTTTATCAAGGAAATCCTAGAAAGAAAGAATTGTAATCAGGAAGGTGGGTATTCAACTAGAAAGTGATTTTGCTCTAAATAACTGCAATGTGAAATACAGTTACAGCAAAACAAAAATTAACTCAATACTATATGGTAAAGATAGATGTGGATTCATGCTTATGACTAAAAAGTGCACATTTTGGGAACCAACAATCATTACTTGATGAAAGATGAAGATCTGCAAATATTTTGTAAGGAAAAACAGTACTATCCTGCTACTGTGCATGTAATCCCTTGAAGATGGGTTATTGTACATACAACATATGCACATGGACCAGACAGGCCTGTATTCTTTCATTACAGGCTCCTATTCAAGAATTACATTTTATTAGAATTTTAATATTCTTCTGATTATTTTTTACAAGTCCATAATCTATATTTTATTGGGTTTTTTAAGGTAACTAATGATTAGTCAATAAATTATATCCCAACTGCGTATAAATCTTTTCATGAATATCACCATTCTTCCACAAGTTTCCATGGCAATAAATGATGTAACAATATTGGAATTACCGGTAGATTTTTCTCAAAAAAAAAAAAAAACAAATAGAAAAAACTGGGAAATCTTTGAAATGTATTCAGTAACCATGAAGTAAAAAAGTACAATGACACAACAGAATATCATACAGTCGTAATAAATACCTGCCACCTTTCAAATCAAGATTTTAAGAAATAGAAGGGAATTCTTCTTAAACTCTGTGAGTAGAGGAGAAATGTCATACATGTACAATCCTCACCCAAAGATTGCTGTGAATGTTTCTATTGTTTACTGGGATGTTCACCACCCATATCCATTTCTTCACACTGTTTAGAAAGCTGAACTCTTATTCTTTCTTCCTGAAGCAATTTTCATTTGTAAGGGGGTAAAAATGAAACGATTAGGTAAAAAGATAATTATCTTGTAAGCCTAATTTGCTATGCCTTGGTGTTTGCAGCAATTTCTCAGCTTCAAAGAAAAAGTGTCTTTTTTGGCTTAAGCACTAGGAAATGACTCATTAATCCAAACATTGTGTTGTACTCTTGAAAAAAATGAAGATAGAAATACAGACATTTTTCATTCTACTCAGACCATTCATATATTTCTTAGCATGGATAGTATTTTGTTTTCCACATTCCACCCAACAACCTATTTAAATGGTACTCTTGAGAATTTTTAGTAGTACATTTAGCATTTTATTGGCACTCAAATTTTGAAAAGTTTTACCAAGATCTAAAACTAAATAAAATCTTATAATCTTCATTCCCAATTGGACATGGTTGTCTAAACATGCCAATTTTACTTCATAGTTGAGTAATTGTTATATGAATATATAAGAGCCCAAACTTTTTAGTACTCATGTATATTTGAGTTCCAGATAAATGCACAAAGTCATAAGGTTTTTTCCTTTATTCAAACATAACTTCAAGCAATTAACTAATTAGAAGGAAAATGTGTATGTTAAAAAGTTAAAAACCATTACTTAAATGATAGTCAAACTGCAAATGATTTTAAAAATGGCTACTGTGGTTTAACAAATAAGGGAAAGAATGGATTTAGCCTACTTAACCTATGTAAAGAGATCCAAATTTTGGAGATCCTGTGGAAGCTGCTGGCTCTTATCTCTTCAAGAACAGAAAGAGGGAAACAAAGAAATTAATGGCAAACCAGTCTGCCTCATGTAAAATTGCTCAGTTAGCATCTTTATTATTTGTCTAGTTAGTATATTTTTTTTTAAGTATCTTGTTAATTTGGTAGGGACAGATCATCATGGATAAAATCTATGTGATTGCTAAGAGTCAACAATGACTTTATGGCATAATCATAATCAGATCATTTGTGATTATACATTTATATAACACTTAACTATAGTATAGATTTTACAAAATATAATCTGTCTGACATTCACTGTATAATTGTGTTTGGACTTTGCCCACTAATGAAATATGTAGAATATATATGTATGTACATTTATTAGAACTGAAGGGGTTCTGTCTCTAAGGGTCAAATTACTTTCTACTACTTGCCAGAATAATTATCGATTTGGCATGTGCTTATCAAATATTGTTGAAAAAAGAATTGCTACAAAATATTCTGCTCAACTACACCACAAAGTATCTGAAATACATAATTTCAAACCATTAGGGGTGAGATTTTTGCTAAAATGAATTATACTCAAACAAAATGACAACTTTCCCCTTGATATAAAAGTGGCTTGCTCCTTTCAATTCTGTACTGAAAATATACTCTGTTATTCTAAGAATGGTGTATTTAGAGAAATTCATATACAGTTTAGTTTAAGTTCTCAGCTACTACTGTATTATGCTTTCCTTTTTAACAGTTAATTATGTTGCCTGAATAACCAAGAGGACAAAGGCTGTGCTTTTTTTGAATTTAATACTAAATTAATATATTACTCCCACATTTTCAGTAGTCACCTTTCTCCATATAGACTAGCTGCTACACTTGTTCTATATTGCACTTTTGCTTTCAATTTGCCTATTCTCCCTACTGTCCCTTTGATAATTGATAATCAAGAGAAATAATCCCTTCCTCCAGTGTTTTTAGTACACTTTCATAAAGACTTTGCTAATAACTTGCAAAGTCATTGTAATTTCAATTATTTTTTCTTCCAGCTAGTAAACATACTTTTTTGGTATGTTCTTTGATAAAACCTACATGTGCAGGTCTTTGGACTGAGTTTAGCATACTCAGCCAAGTAAAATTGTAAAATAACTAGTCTCACTTCAACAAGATGCGAGATGCCTTTGGAAAAAAACCTTTGATAGTTACATAACGCCCTGATATGGGTCACACTCATGTTAAGTAACTAAATTCCCTTTATGTAAACAGGGAAATTAAGCACCAAAATTTCTCTTTACTCCCCCCCCCAAGATATTTTAGCTCAATAGGAATTATATAGCTAAAACCCTATTCTGACATCCTGGTCCAAACATTCCCTCCCCTCATGGCTATTTGGTTGGGGGAGGACCGATTTTGCTTTTAAGGGTACTTATACTTCGCTCTGTTGCGTTGTTAATATTCCCGCAGATACTGAAATGGGACTTACCGGAATACTGAATTACATACTAGCCCTAGAACCATTTGATGTCATTGTGGTTCTATTACAACTACAGGCAAGAAGTTACCTCAGTCAGGATTAGCTGTGTGTAGGATGACTTTTAAAATCACAACTGCTCTCGTATGAATGTTGTTTTATTTGTGCTAGCACCAAAACATGGGATGCCTCACAGGCATATTGGGAAGCCAAGTCCTGCAATTCAGGGCTCATCACTTTCTATGAACGGGATGTCACTGTATTTGCTTTCATTCATTGCCCATTGCTTCACAGCTTGATCCAGAATCTCAAGGGAAAGACGGTGAGCAAAGTCCAGCACTGCGGCGTTTGCTGAAGATGACATCCCAGAGTTTGCCTGAATAAGAGAGGCTTTTTCTATGTTACATCCACTATCGTATTTGCCGACTTCCCTGCTTCCATCGTCTAGAATAGTGTGCGGGAAGGGGCTTTTGGATTTTATACATCCCATGGTACGACTGCTATTCAATTTAGCTGCACAGTCAGCCTTGATGTATTGTCCTTTAGAAGGGTACAGAATGTCACTTTCTTGCAAGCAGAGACGAGAGTATGCACTTCTCCCAATATCTGTGGGTAAAAAGATTACATTGCAGGGTTTAGAATGTTACCTCCTCAATTTATTTTTGTGTTTGTCACATATAAAAGCATATTTATTTTTTAAAATTTCCAGCAGGAAGGAAATCTTGGAAGTTTTTGTTTTTGCTTTGGCCCTAAATGGAACTAGCTGTTTCATACATTCAAGTTCTAGACTCTCAATTGAGTTCTCAGCATCTTAACTATCATAAATACTCAAAATTGTACCTTCCTCCTATTTATAATGAACTGGGCTTAAAATAATGGCCTTACCAATAGTCTCACCTTACAGCTAGAATTGGTTTGGGATATTCGATATTGAATAATCAAAAAAAAAAGTAACTGCAGCATACTAACATGCATGACTTCCTCTATGATAGATACACAGCAATCCCTCATTCAAGATTACATTGGAGTAAACTCAGTAACTTGAATTGATTTATATTTTCAAAGTCGCGGTAAGATAAAAGAACATAAATCAAGAATGTGGGCTTCCAGACATCACTAGAATTCTAGATTGTTTAAAGATAATAAATAAAATTCATAACTCAGTGAATATTTGAGTATTGTGTTAAATTAACATTATAGCCATTAGTTTCTATACTTTATTAACTACTTAAAAGTCAATAGGCTGTTGACAAAATATTACAGCAGCTACAAAGGTAGGAAGAAAAAAAATTATGGGTGCATGAAAGCTCATCCCAACTCATGTTAGCAACTTATGAATACAACATCCTTCTGTTATAAAATCTCAGGAAAGCATTTGTGACCTCTTCTGGAGAACTGCCTCTCAGCCTACTGCTTTTCCGTACCCCTCCACTCCTCAATTATTTAAAAAGCTTACATTGACCCACGTGATCTTTTACGAGATGGAGCAGAAGATGTGCATTTCCTTGAACACTGGCAGACTTGCAGCAGCAATTCATTGCACTAGGGAAGTAGTCCTTGAATCTAACAATAGTTTATCCAATACTAGACAATATACCAAAAGCAGAATGGTTTATGTTAAATTGCTCATGAAGACACAATGTTCTTTAAAACACTATGATATTGTGTGGAGCATATGGAAACCTGTTCTGCATATTTCAAAGTGTTAATATACAAACAAATATTATAAACCCATCCTCAGCTGGGCCCTAAGCAGTAATTAATACCGATACTCACTGCAATATTGTTCAGATCCATTAAGATTACTTTATACTATATATAGAAATGTAGTATTATTCTAGCTCATAAAACCCTTATGACCATGTAGCACTTAGACCAATCACAGATGAAAGGGTGAAAAGCCCCTCCCCCATCAATCAGCTACCACTCATAATATAGATTTTAAACCGAGAAGTAACAGCCTGAGTTTTCTGGGCAGAGCTGCATACCTTTTCTTGTTATTTTCAAAATTAAAATTTCAAAATTAGCTTACCCTTGTATTGAATACATTCTTCTAAACAATATTAATAATTTGAGCTTTCAACAATTGACTAATTTTCTAGTTTAAATAGCTGCAAGAAATCAAATTGTGGCTTTCTAGGACCTTGTGCAACCTATAGACCATCCCCAAATGGTACAGGGTCAACATCTTTAAATCTATATAAAGCTATATAAGTATTATATTTCAGTTTAAAGAGAGCAGAATGGAACAATTTAGCATCTCAAGTACCTTCAGAAACTTATGAAACTTGAATTATGCAATATATGTTATCAATAGTTCCTATTTCATTCATTATTATTTCATTCAATTTATATAGCCAGCCACGACACGGAATTGACTTTGCATGGTATTTAAGGTTTAAAACCAACAAAAATCAGCAAACCAAATAACAAGTGTCTGGTACCACTGAAATCATTCCAAGTACAGAAAAAAAACATTACAAATCAATCAACTTCCTGGCACAAATGCCTGGAGGAACAGCCAGGTCTTTAAATATTACTAATTACTGGCTTTGAACTAGGCTTAATGTATTTTTTCAAAAATATGTTTAACACTGAAGTCTTGTCAGCCACAAGCCCTCTATCTTTTAACGTATTAGTTAATACTCCAAAAAGATAAAAACCTTGTTAATCCCTACTTCAGAAGATCCATGGCAACCTTTTCCAGCCTAATGCCTCTCAAATTCATTCTGAGTCCAAATTTAAGAATTTGCGCTAGAGAAAGGCTAGTGGCGAGTCTAGCTGACACTAAACCTACATGTAAGCTTTGGTTATTGCATGTCACTAAGCATTATCACTGGATGCTCACTTAGTGTTCTGGGCAGACAGGAAGTTGAAAGCAACAGGTAAATTATCAGTGAATAAACCTATTTTATTCTAGATTTGGATGAAATTACTTTTACTATTCTTTTACTTTTACTACGGGACCGCCTGCTGCCTCACGAAACCCAGCGACCGGTTAGGGCCCACAGAGTCGGCCTTCTCCAGGTCCCTTCAGCCAGACAGTGTCACCTGGCGGGGCCTAGGGGAAGGGCCTTCTCTGTTGCGGCCCCGGCCCTCTGGAATCAACTCCCCCCGGAGATCCGTATCGCCCCCACCCTCTCTGCCTTTCGTAAACTCCTTAAAACACATCTCTGCCGACAGGCCTGGGGCGGTTGACATCTTGCCCCTAGCCAGTGTATATTTGTGTGTACGTTTGCTGAATGAATGGTTTCTTAATTTAGGGGTTCTCTTTTTTATATATGTATTTTTTAAAATCAAACATGTCAAACTCGCGATGTCACGTGACATCGTGCAACGTATCAAGACGGTTTTGCCATTGCTGGCAATGGGGTGGGCGCAGCTTCCACGTGACGTGTCCAGCCTGCGGGCTGGCAGTTTGACACCCCTGTTCTAAATCATCTGGCAGGACTGGGTTTGGGAGGGACTGTACTGCAATGATTTTCATCTCTGTTGTCAGACCTGGTCCTGAAGATGGAGCGAAGAATTACTTTTCAAAACCTATATACTGTCTTCTGGTGTTCCTCAGAGTTATTTCCACTACAACTTATTAACTACTTTCAAGGAATGATGTCCAAGGCTGATAATGAGCTCGATGAGGAAGAGCAAACTGAAATTAAATCCAAAGATCGAGGTGCTGTTCGCAGATATGCAATATTCTTGGGAATGGAGGTTCAGACTCTTTTAGATAGGGCTTCTCTTGTACTGAAAGGGTAGGGTTAAAGTCTAGAACAGCGGTTCTCAACCTGTGGGTTGCGACCCCATTTGGGGTCGAACGACCATTTCATGGGGGTCGCCAAACAACGCAGTCTGCCATTTTTTTCTCCTTTTCCTTAACTGTGCTACTCCCTCTTATTCTATTGGCTTTTGAAAGCCAATAGAATAGACTCTCTTGAATAGAGTCTAATTCTATTGGCTTTCAAAAGCCAATAGGAATTGTCCAGGCTGTCTCTGCCCTGCTGAGCCCGCCAAAAGTCCCAGTCTGCAAACGGTGCTGCAAGTTGTCTGCAGCGAAGGTGAGCTGTCTGGAAGTTTCCACCCCTCCCTGCTGAGCAACTACTAAAAATGTAAGTAAAAGAGGGCCAGGGGTGGGAGGTGGAAGGTTGGCGGGCGCAGGGACGGTTGCTGGCGTGCGTGGGGCCCGGTGGGTGCCTTACCTCCCTTGTGCTGGGCCAGCTGGTGGCCCAGCCGGTGGTCGCCTTGTGCCATCGCTGTGGCGGCCGCCCAGGAGCACCTGGGCCTGCCTGCCGCTGCCCCGAATGGGCGGTGGCCAAGGTAAGGCTAGCGGGGCAGCGGCGGGCGCAGGGAGGGTTGCTGGTGCGCGTGGGGCCCGGCAGATGCCTTACCTCCCTTGGGCTGGGCCAGCTGGTGGCCCAGCCGGTGGTCTCCCTGCGCCGTTGCTGCCCCTTGCCAGCTACGCCTCGGCCGGCGCAGGGGGCGGCACCATGCATGTGCGGCGCTCCCAGGCAGGGAAATAGTCCTCAACTTACGACTGGTTGGGTAGTCCTCAACTTACGACCGGTTGGGTAGTCCTCGACTTACGACTGGTTGGAGGTCGCAGCATTAAAAAGGTTGAGAACCACTGGTCTAGAACAAGAGTGTCAAACTCGAGGACTTCCAGTTCCGGAACGCGGCGACGCCGGTCGTGCCTGGAGACTTGTCTCCGTGCCGTCTGAAGTTTCCTTCGCCAGTAGATCCCCTAGGGGGTCGAAGTCGCCCTGGAGGGGCGACCACTGAGGAGGAGGCGCTGGTAGATAGGGGAGGGCGGCAGCTCCCCCCGTGTCTCCAGCTATCTCCTTAGGGCTGACGGAGCAAAGATTGACCTGCAAGATGGCCGACCACCCTGCTGCACCGGCCGAAAGCCACATTAACATCTAAGCATTATAGACCCACCGTGGATGATCTGGGTGAAATCCCTTTTGTTCCTCTCTTCACCCCATGCTGCTTTTGCCTGTAAAAGCTTGTCCCTGGAATTATTTCCTTGTCTGGAAAAAGTGGCTTTTGTAATTGTGGGAAAAAAGGCGTTTTATAAAAGGACAGAAACAAAATTATTTTAAAGACTATACTCTATCTCTATCTACGTTGAGGTACAGCAAAAATTGTTTGTTTTTTGAGCGGTATTATTTTATATTGGGAGAATATTTCTTTTTCCACTCTTTAAGAAATAGAAAAGAAAAAGAAAAAAATGGCGTTTGAAACACTTTTTAGCTTACTGAGGACATCTACTGGTCAAAAGTTAATATTGTTAATTGTTGACTATTTGGAGATGATTTTGGCCTTCAAACTATTTTTTAAGAGACAAGATAATTTGAGCCAGCTGTGAGATTTGTGCGGGTGGATACTCTTCAACTGTAGCCTCCACTAAAAAAAGGGAAAAAAAGAAAAAAAGGATTGCTTTTCAACTATTGTTAAAATGGAGAAGCCTCGATCACATTTAAACTGTAAACTTATACTGGAAAAGATCTACGAGGCCAAAGAAGAAATATGTACTACAATAAAAGAGTTTACTATAAAATTAAGAGCCAGATTTTCTACTGTAAACCCCAAAATTGATTCTCAGATTATACCTGACTACTCTACAAAACAGATTATACAAGAAGAGGATTTAACTGAGAATAAAGAGAAATTTATCTTGCCTTATAAACAGTCTACTTATGGCTTTGAGGACCAGGAAAAGCAAAGACTGAGTTTCGAGCTTTTGAAGCAACGAGGACTTATGGATAAGAGAAACAGAGGGCCAATGCAGAGGCCAAGATGGTTTTCATCGAATCAAAGGACACTACAAGCAACAAAAAGAGACTTATCAGCTGGAAGGGAAGCTCTGCTATGGAAACCTTCCTGGCATAAGAGGAAGGCTAGAATAAGATTGAAAAATGAAATTTAAAATTTCATGCATTGGACTAAAGGCAATCTAGAACCTTACTGATTTAAGGATTAAGATTATGAGTTAGAACAGCGGTTCTCAACCTTTTCCGGGGCTCGACCCCAGCCCGCGCCGCGCACCGCGCATGCGTGACGGGGTGCATTGCGCATGCGCGACGGGGCACATTGCGACGGTGCGACGGGGCGTATCGTATATGCGCGGTGTGACGGGGCGGCCCGCATCGCAAAGGGGAAAAAATGGCTGACCCCAAAAAAAATGGCCGACCAAAATAAAAAAAAATGGCGGGCCCGCATCGCGCATGCGCAGCGGCCCGCATCGCAAAGGGGAAAAAATGGCCGCCCCCCCAAAAAATGGCGGGCCCGCATCGCGCATGCGCGACGGCCCGCATCGCAAAGGGGAAAAAATGGCCGACCCCCCCAAAAAATGGCCAACCCAAAAAAAATGGCGGACTGCGGTGTTTGACGACTCCCATGAAATGGCCATTCGACCCCAAATGGGGTCACGACCCACAGGTTGAAAAGCGCTGAGTTAGAAGTAAAGAGATGTTCTAGACTTGGATTGAATTAATAATTAATTGAATGTTAATCAAATAAGATTGTTTCATAATATGGATGTTATTAGCTATGATAACCAATTGGATGACATTTATATTCTGCTTAATGCATTCAGATGAATTAAGGTTTGATACTATTGTCAGCTTAAAGAGATTAATTGATGGATTAGATATGTATAGGATAGATTGTACATTTAGATATATATAGGATAGATCAATATTTTTGCTTAAAAATGAGATATTTTCTATATAATGGACTAAAGGTAATCTAGAATATTAAGAATGTATTTTTTAGAACGATACATTTATTTTTATGAAAATTATTATGTAATGGAATGAAGAAAATGGAAGAAATGTTTTAGATTTGGATTGAATTATTAATTAATTGAGTTAATTTAATAAGATGATGTGTTTGATGACATGGATGTTATTTGTTATGATAATTAATTGGATGAAATTTGAATTCTGTCTAATGAATTGAAATGATTTAAGGTCTGATATTATTCTGTCATCTTAAAGAGATTGATTAATTGATGGATTAGATAGGTATAGGATAGATTAATATTTTATTCTAAATAGGGGAGATTAGTGGAAGAAGAAATAAATAGAATTCATGATAAAATTAAGCAATTAGAATATATGTGAAAGGGATACCTGAATTGATAAGGTTTTTATTTAAAGTTAATTTGATTATGGTATTGTACATTTATAAAGCTTTAAAACAGGTTCAGGTGGAATAAATTTAAGCTAGAACTGGATATTTTAAATATACTATGCTATTTGAGGGAAAAAGAGAGGGAATACCTGATGTATTGATTGTACTATGTATATATGTTTTGTTCTAGGTTGTTTGATTACCCCAGCACCACGGTGTGTCTTGAGTACTTCGTTTTAAGAATTAAAAAAACCAATAAAATGTGTTTCAAAAAAAAAAAGAGTGTCAAACTCGCAACATCATGTGACGTGTTGCAACGTATCATAACTTTTCTCCCATTGCCGGCAATGGGTTGGATACAGTTTCATTATGATGCATCCAGCCTGTGGGCCAGCAGTTTGACACCCCTGGTCTAGAAGTACTTTTTAACACTTTAGTTGCAAGTAGTGGCTTTGGCAAAAAGCTCAGCTGAATGTGCACAGTTATGACTATGATGCTCCTAAACCATCATATTTGGTGATAGTTATATACTAGATTACTAAATCCCATCTTGACTTTTGTAATGAGCTTTTGAAAAATGTCTAGAAATTATACTTGGTATAAAATGCAACAGCTAGTATTAACCAAATTTAGGTACAAGACTCATATAGTGCCTATGTTGTAAACCTTGCTAGTTGCCAACTGTTTACCAACTGTATAATGTAAGATGAAGGAAATAACTGATACCGGTAGAACTGTAAATGACTTTGGGCACCCTCTGTTGAGACTCATCTAACTTACATGGTGGAGACTGTCCTCCTTTGTGAGCTGAGCTTGATTTCCATTCTTTCTACGTTTAGAAAATCTGTAAGGATGTATCTCTTTCTCCCAGTCTTTCAAACATGAAACTGAATGAATGAATGAATGAATGCTTGAATTGGCCATTATTTTTTGTCTTCCTGCATGTTTATGCTAAACATGTGCATGTGTGTGTGAGAGAGAGAGAGGGGGGGTTCCTACTATTATGGAACTAAGAAAATACTTTTTCTGTGTATGTACAAGTACGGGGTTCTTCTCTGTGTTGCTTGGCACATACCTTTTATCTGTAATTACAAGAGTTGATGTTTGAAAATTCAGAGTGCTTGAATCAGAAAAGCTCAACAATAATAGATATGTATGTTGCAACAATAATTAAACAAAGGGGACAAATCAACAAAAAGCCATTCAAATACTGCATAGCCTTCCAACACTTCATCTAATTCAGTTAATTATAAACCATACAGATTCAGAAATAATTCAGGGATTATTTCTCTAAATAGCCTTTGAGGGGCTTTCATCAAGAAAACTGCATATTGAAATTGAAAACACTACTTATAACTTTTCATTTATTGACCATTCAAAGTTACAACAGCCCTGAAAAAAGTGACTTATGACCATTTTTCACACTTAATGACCGTTGCAGCAGCCCCATGATCATGTGATCAAAATTTGGACACTTGGCAACTGACTCATGTTTATGACAGCTGTAATGTCCTGGGGTCATGTGATCACTTTTTCTGATCTTCTGACAAGCAAAATCAATGGGGAAGCCAGATTCACTTTACAACCGTATTACTAACTTGAAAATTGCAGATACACTTAACAGTTGTGGCAAGAAAGGTTGTAAAATGGGGCAAAACTTACTTAACAACTATCTTACTTAGCAACAAAAATTTGGGGCTCAATTGGTAGTAAGCTGAGGACTGCATGTATTGGTATAACCTGTTTAAAGTAAGGGTTGGTCAGCAGGATCAGAAGCCGAATATAATACAGATAGCCAATAAATGTCATAAAAAGCTTACACTTTTACACAATATAATACAGCAGGATCAGATGCCAATAAATGCTACAAAAGTTTACATTTTGGATATAATTCATACCTGAAAGTGTAAGCTTTTGGTGGCATTTATTAATTATATTCTGTTTCTGCTGTATTTATCTGTTATATTCCAATAATGTGAGCATTTGCTATTTTGAGTACTCTATTCATCAATGTTGTTATAATAAAACAGGTATAAAATGACCATATTAAAGCATTGTTTAGTTTGAAGAGTTTTAAGACTATCTTTTGGTCCTGAGAAATGATTCGGCTAAGCAAATTTGTTTGATTTCTTAATATATCATTATCTCGGCTTGTTTTACTCAGACACATGGAAGTCAGTATGTAAGCCAAGAAACATAAATGAATTTAATCAAGCAACCCTTATCATAGAAGTGATCGTTCTGAAGTTACTGATGAATGAAATGACTAAGGAAATGATGGGTTGTATAAAAAAACACACGGCATAAATTTAAAATAGTCGGGCTCACAGGTACATCCTTTATCAGTTATGGAGGGTTTCATCAAATCTCAAATTGTTGTTGCAGTTCACTGAAGAGGAATGCTTTAAGAACATGAGATTAATTACCGGTAGTACTGAAGTACATAATATGTGTATTAATACAAGCATTCTCTGCTGTCAACTATATAATACTTGGATATATTACAATGTATCTCTTTGACAATTAAAAAGAAAATTTTATCTGTAAGACGATTGTACAGGATGAAAATAAGAAAGTATAAAAATATTATATTCCTAAGCGATCTGAAAAATTACTTCTATCTTCCCATGGAGAAACTACAAGACACTTGCATTCCTGTGGCCGATCAGGGTAGGCTATTGATTCTCATGATAATTCCCATGAAGGATCCAACGAGGGAAAGGAAATACATTAAGTAAATAAATTAAGCTGAAATATCTGTGCCTTCCAGATGTTATCGGATTTCCAACTTCCATTTTGTATTAGTCAGCATAATTAACAATCAAGCTCCCAAGAAGATTGGAACTACAACCTTAAAACCTTTAAAGGTTTTTAAAACATTTAAACATTTTCCTAGTTCTGCATCGAAGACAAGAAAAAAGCAGGTTTCATTTAGGGAGAAGGGCAATAGATCCAAAAATGCAACTACACTTCAATATTTTTTTTCTTCAAGATTGCTATACAGTTTTATAGGCAGCCTACACACTTCATACTTAGTATACTCTATTCCAAGAGCTTTACTATTTGGAGTCTCTGTCTAAAATTGTACTCAGTAAAACATATATTCAGAATTCTCTAATTAACACTGTGTAATTTTTGTCATGTAGTCATGGTCTCTCTCCAGAGAAATATGTACGTGTATATGTATATGTATGTATGTATATATATGTATATGTATGTGTGTGTGTGTATGTATGTATGTATGTATATGTATGTATGTATGTATGTTTTCTGAGGTTTTCGCGGGTGTTTGTATGTAGGTCTTTGGTTCTTCGGGTTTTCTCCCACGTAGAATTTGAAGTGTCTTGGCGACGTTTCGACGAAGTCTCATTCGTCATCTTCAGGCTGGTGCTTTCGGCTTCTGCTTCTAGGAGCAATGTGAGATTTTAGCTGTTTCTTCCTTTTAACTGCCAGTGGGGGTTTGAACTGATTGGCTGGGAGCTCGACTGTGTTCTGATTGGGTGGAGGTGTGTTCTGATTGGTTAGGGGCTTGGCTGTGCTCTGATTGGCTGGGGGAGTGTTCTGTTTGGGTGGGGGCTTTGTTGTGCTCAGGTTAGTCTGATTTACAAGGGGATTAGAGATGGTGAACTGCATAGCTGTTTGGCTTCGCGTTCGTGGTCGTGCCTCATCTTCATGATGGGTGTCAGTTTGTTTCGTATATGGATTGGAGGGGTTTAAGGTGGCTAATGATGCAGCTGTGGTCTGGCTTCTGGTTTGTGGTCGTGCCTCCTCATCAGTATGGGCTTGGGTTTGCTTTTTGCCTGGATGTGTGGTGGTGACATCTTGTGTGGTTTTTGTGAGTGTAGGTCTGGTGTCATTCCCCGTACTATGGACTCGTCTGTCAATAAGGGCAGGTTTCCAAATGGCTGGTAGGCGGGAGGCATCATCTCGTTTGTTCATGCTGTGAGGGCGTTTTTCTATCTTGATGGCTTCTCTGATTATTCTGTTATTAAAGTGTTCAGTTTTGGCAATAGTTCTGGTCTTTTTGAAATCAATTTTATGTCCTGTGGCTTTAAGGTGTTGGATCAGGGAAGAAGTTGGTTCTTCTTTTTTGACTGAGTTTTTGTGTTCTTCAATGCGTGCACTTATTCTTCTGTTGGTTTGTCCAATGTATGTGGTGGAGCAAGCAGTACATGGGATTTCATATACTCCTTGATTTTCTAACTCAATTTTGTCTTTAGGGTTTCTTAGGATGGTGGATATTTTTCTGTTTGTGCAGAATGCTGTCTTAATGTTATGTTTGTGCAAGATTTTGCTGATCCTATCTGTGGTGCCTTTTATGTACGGGAGGAGGGCTTTGCCATTTTCTTGTTCTCTGTCTTGTATTTTAGTGGGAGTTTCTTTTTGGATTAAGTTGGAAATCTTATTTCTTGGGAATCCGTTGGATGTTAGTACATTAGTGAGAGTGTGTAGTTCGGTTTTTAGGTGTTGTTCGTCAGCTAGGCATTTGGTTCTGGAGATGAGTGTCTTGGCTACGGAGTTGATCTGTGCTGGGTGGTGGTGTGAGAGTGCGTGCAGATAGCGGTTTGTGTGTGTTTTCTTCTGGTAGATGGTGTGTCCTAGGGAGCCATTGGATTTCTTGTAGACTAAGACATCCAGGAAGGGAAGTTGGTTATTAGCTTCTGTTTCCATGGTGAACTGTATTTTGGGGTGTAGGGTGTTGAGGTGTGTGAGGAAGTTGTCCAGTTTTTCTTTCCCATGTGGCCAGATTACGAAGGTGTCATCTACGTATCTGAGCCAGAGTTTGGGTTTGTGATCAGATTTTTCTAGAGCTTGGGTTTCAAAGTGTTCCATGTAGAGGTTTGCAATGACAGGTGAGAGGGGTGATCCCATTGGTGCTCCTTCTATTTGTTTGTATTTTTGTCCATTATAGATGAAGTATGTGTTGGATAGACAGTGGTTGGTCAGATCTAGGATATGTTTGGGGGGGTTATATTTGTTTTGGATAGCTGTTAGGGCTTCTTTGATTGGCACTTGGGTGAAGAGGGATATGACATCGAAGCTAACAAGTAGATCGCTGGGCTGTAAGTTTTGTTTCTTTATGATCTCTATGAACTGGAATGAGTTTTTTACGTGTGAGGTGATGGATTCTGCATAGGGCTGTAGTTGTTTGGCGAGAAATTTGGCTAGGTTTTGTAGAGGTGAGCCTATGGAGCTGACTATGGGTCATGTAGTCATGGTCTCTCTCCAGAGAAATATGTATGTGTATATGTATATGTATGTATGTATATATATTTATACCACACATCCAGGCAAAAAGCAAACCCAAACCCACACTGATGAGGAGGCACGACCACAAACCAGAAGCCAGACCACAGCTGCATCATTAGCCACCTTAAACTCCTCCAATCCATACATGAAACAAACTGACACCCATCATGAAGATGAGGCACGACCACGAACGCGAAGCCAAACAGCTATGCAGTTCACCATCTCTAATCCCCTTGTAAATCAGACTAACCTGAGCACAACAAAGCCCCCACCCAAACAGAACACTCCCCCAGCCAATCAGAGCACAGCCAAGCCCCTAACCAATCAGTTCAAACCCCCACTGGCAGTTAAAAGGAAGAAACAGCTAAAATCTCACATTGCTCCTAGAAGCAGAAGCCGAAAGCACCAGCCTGAAGATGACGAATGAGACTTCGTCGAAACGTCGCCAAGACACTTCAAATTCTACGTGGGAGAAAACCCGAAGAACCAAAGACCTACATATATATATATATATATATATATCTTCAGGCTGGTGCTTTCGGCTTCGTGCTTCTAGGAGCAAACGTCGAAATGTCGCCAAGACACTTCAAATTCTACGTGGGAGAAAACCCGAAGAACCAAAGACCTACATACAAACACCCGCGAAAACCTCAGAAAACACACACACACACACACACACACACACGTGTGTGTGTGTGTGTGTGTGTTACAAATACCATATCAACTAACAATTGGAATGTGTTAAATTGGACATGCCAATTAAAATTAGAAATACATTTTTGGAAGTATTGAGAAAATATAGGATACTATTTTATTTGGCCTGTTGAGATAATTAAACATTCAGTGTTCATAAACTAATGTCAGTAATAAGGCCTATATAGTTTTTCCAGCTCTATTACAACTTGAAAATGCGTAACCAACTCCTTTTCCCCTCCCTACCATCCCTACCTCAATCTAGTTATTTTATGTATCTGATGAAGTGAGTTGCAATTCATGAAAGCATATGCCTTTAAATAAAAATTGATTAGTCAGAAAAGGTGTTACCGGACTCTTGATTTTTTTTTTGTCACAGCAAACAAGGCTCGCCCCCTCCAATACCTCAAAGGATAAACTATTTCTTGTATCCCAGCTTTAAAAGAATTCTCTCTTTGCAATAAATAATTTTTAAAAAACTTCCAAAACTAGAAGCTTATTTCAATATTAATTTGTACCAATGTTTGTACGAATTCTGTACTGTAAAATCATTAAAAGCAATTCCTCTTCTTTTACAGGTGTATTACTATATAAAGCTATTTAAAAAAACATTGATATTCTTAATATTTACATTTCTAGTTAATCTTAGACCATAGTTAACTTGGATACTAGACTGTATAAACTAAGGTTGGTTTAAAATCTACAATAACTAATGAGATTAATTTTGTATCCTGGAAACAAGATGGAAAGTTACAGAACAACCCATGAGCTGAATCTTTAAACTTTCTTTTCTCACATGCAAAGTGAACAGAGTAGTATGTAAAATAAAGTCTCCTTCAAATAAAGCTTAATTTTGATGATATCATGGATACATCCACGCAACTATATTGACAACAGGACAGAAGTCATTTGCTACTTACTACTGCCCTTTTTCAAAATGTTTTTCTAACATTCTCTAAGCCAGGGGTGTCAAACTTCTGGCCCAGAGGCCAGATGCGTCATGCCAAAACCACACCCACCCCAGCTCTGGCAATGGGGAAAAAGTCACGATACGTCGCGACACGTCATGTGACATTCCAAGTTTGACACCCCTGCTCTAATCCTAGTGTTCTGGAATTTCACGGTAGTACCTCCCAAAAATAACCAGATCTAATCATATTTAGCTTTTCAAGTCAGTTAAGGTCAGTTATGAGTTACCACCTAGCTGGATCATGATTACATTAAGGCTCTTGAGAATACCTGGGGGTAGAAACTTCATGTCAACTTCTTTCTTCTTGCAACAACCAATCTCAGTATAAATTTTTACTCCACTATTTTACCACTCCACTTAAATCCAATGGATAATAAATGAGATTATGTAGGAAATTCATAATAACTTCAGATTATATTCTAAACATATAATACTGTATTTAAATTTTTACTGTCTTAAACAAAACCTATGAAGCCACATGAACATTTACAATATTCAACCACACTTTGGACTTTCATTGTGTGACCTGCCCAGAATCCCAGCCCCACGCTCTGTCCATTACAATCCATGAATTAAGCAAGTGTGTAAAACACAAAACTTAATTGTCTATTATTTAGAAACCAGAAAAGAGAAGACTACTGATATTAAAAAGAAGCCATACTCAAAATGTCTAAATCTCCACTTACAATAGTGGAATATAGGCTTATATTTGGCTGAATTTCCTCCACATTTTGAGTGAAGTTGCACCATACATTGTACATTCTATACAAGAACGTGATTAGAATTTAGTACGCCAATAAAACACGCACAAAAGTTGAATACCTAAACATTCTGCTCAAGCTATGTTGTGCATTTTTCCAGTACAGATTTTACCTATTCCTTATGGCTAACTCAAGCATGCTCAAGCCTAATTGGTTAGCTAGGCCTGTAACTTTTCTTCCATTGTGATTTATAATACCAACAAAACCTTGCATATATAAGCATATTCTGTCTTAATGACAAAGTTAGATGTGCCAGATTCTCAAGCATATTCTGTCTTAATTACAAAGTTAGATGTGCCAGATTCTCCTCTGAAAATGTAACCACAATTATCTCTGTAAGAGTTTATGAAGGCCACTTACCAATTAGTATCTTGTTTTGAATATATTTTTCCTACTGATCCACAGAATATGAGGCGCAATAGGTTTAGATTCCTGTGTAGCAAGAGAGAATTTGTTCTTGTTAAATAATAATAGCTTCCAATGGATTACAATTCCTCTCACCTCTTTGCTCCCAACTTGGTTCCTACAATCCAATCCAGTGCAAGTTTGTACAGAAATAAATCCCACCATGTTCAATGGAATTTACATTTTGGTAAAGCATGTTGGAGACTAGGTACTAGCCTCAATTTAGCAAGAAGTCTCGAAGGAAAAATACCGGTATGTGTGCAATGAGGTTGAAGCAAAGACCATTAATAAGGTGACCAACTTTTTTACAATGAAAAGGATGACACAAATAAATTGAAGAAAAAAATATCGTAAATAAATGTTTTATTCATTGCAACAATACAGAATACACTATAATATGATAAATGCATAATAAAAAACATTTGTAACAATATTTTATATTGTAATTATGCTTACATGCCGCGCCCCCGCCCGCAGCCGCCCCACCAGCACTGCTGTCCCGCTGTGTAGGGGGGCTCCTGCAGCTCCCAAAGTACCAGCTGTACCGGCTCCAGCCCCGGGGGGACAGCCCATCGACACACCCCGCCTGCAGCCGCCCCGCCAGCACCACCGCCCACCCTGCGCAGTCGCGTGTAGAGCAGGCCTCGCGGCTCCCACAGTATGGGGGCAGCCGCCACCGCCACCCCTCACACCCCTGCTCGCAGCAGCCCCGCCGTCCCTGCCTGTTGCGCCCGCAGCCATTATTGCCCTAGCAGGGCTGAAGATCAAGAGAAAGTTACCATGGCGTCACCGCTCCAGTCTCCTCCAGGTATCTTCGGGACTAACTAGTTGGGTAGCAGGGAGGGGTGCAAAGTTCCTGCCAATTCGCCTTTCCTGCAGACAACTTATATGTGCAAAGTTTGCCAGCCGGGTGTTTTGGAGCACTCACCAGCAATTCTTATTGGTTTTCGAAAGCCAATAGGGGGAGTAGCACAGCTCATGCAAAAGTTGAAAAAAAAAACATCAAAAAAGGTGCCGGAACGCTGTTCTGAGCGTTCTATGAGGGAAAAAAAAGCCCTGCAGATTAGTCTTCAAATATTGAAAAGGAGGACATGTAGGAGGACACTTTTCAAGGGAGGACAGAACTCACAAAAGGAGGACTGTCCTCCCTAAAGGAGGACGGTTGGTCACCTTACCATTAAGAGTGCTCTGCTTATTTGTAAATACAGTTAGAATCTGAGTACTCCTGAATGTTTTAACAATTCCAAAGAGCACATAAATGGGAAATTTAGAGCATGTAGTATTAGAGCTTGTAGTATTAAGATGAATGTGCTTGAGAAAGCATGCATAAGGCTTTTCTTTTACAACCATGTGACAAATTACTTTAGATTCTGCTTGTCTGAACAGCTACAGTGACACAACTAGATAACTGCTTTTTAAAATCTGTCCAATTGAAGACAACAAGTCTTTAAAGATTTATATTCAAATATTGCACAAAGGCATTCCTTTTGCCATGCAACCTTAGGTCAAAAGATACTTCTATATTTTTATTGTAAATGTAAAGAACAAATGTCTTCAGAATAACTGACAGTATTTATTGATGTTTTAGACACATGAAGAATTAAAGACAATTCCAGTATAACAAAAAAAAAACCTAACGTTTTCTATAATCAAACTTACCCAGCACACTGAAAATTGTATTTCAAGCATTATGCAATAATTGTTCTAAAATTTAAGTAGAAATTGCTTATAGAATAGAGTGATAGAGTTAGAAGGGACCTTGGAGGTCTTCTAGTCCAAACCCACGTTCAGGCAGGAAACCCTATACCCAATGGTGGGATTCAGCCGGTTCACACCAGTTCGGCAGAGGCCCAGGCCCAGAACGGATTTCTGGAAGCAGCATCCACACAGAGAACCAGTTGTTCACATATTTGAATCCCACCACTGCCTATACCAGTGGTTCTCAACCTTGGGGTCGCGACCCCATTTGGGGTCGCGCGACCATTTCGCGGGGGTCGCCGGGCACCGCCGGCCGCCATTTTGTTTTTTTTGTTTTTTTTTGTTTTTTTTAATTTTTTATTTTTTTTTGTTTTTTTTAATTTTTTAATTTTTTTAAATTTTTTTAATTTTTTTTATTTTTTTTATTTTTTTGGTGCGCGCGCGCTGCGCACGCGCAGATCCACCCGTCACGCCGAAAAAATAAATAAAAAAAATAAAAAAATATAAAAATATAAAAAAATAATTAAAAAAAATGGTGGACCGTGACGGGCGGATGCGTGCATGCGCGGTGCGTGCGACAGGCCGATTCGTGCATGCACAGATCCGCCCGTCGTGGCCGCCATTTTGTTTTGTTTTTTTGATTTTTTTAAAAAACATTTTTTAAATTAAAAAAACAAAATGGCGGCCCGCGACGGGCGGATGCACGCATGCGTGGCACGTGCGATGGGCCGATCTGCGCATGCATGGATCCGCCCATCGCGGCCGCCATTTTGTTTTTTTTATTTTTTTTTTTAATTTTTTTTAAAAAAAATTTCCGGCGCGGGGTCGGGGTCGCGGCGCGCATGGGCGGGGCAAGTGGGGTCTCAACCTGAGAAAGGTTGAGAACCACTGGCCTATACCATTAAGTTAAAGTTTAATTTATTGATTAGCCCATAGGCCGTATCAAAATACAGAGTTCCAAACATATTAATAAAATCTTATAAAAACAATTTAAAATGAAATTGGAATAAAATACAATTAAATATATAGACAAGTAGAATAAGATAAAATTATATTTCAATATCACCCTTACAATCTACCCCAATCAGTTCCACATATGCCAATCTTATCCGAACCATTTTATTCGATACTGTGCT
The DNA here is from genome assembly GCA_034064705.1 of Bothrops alternatus. Taxonomy (NCBI): domain Eukaryota; kingdom Metazoa; phylum Chordata; class Lepidosauria; order Squamata; family Viperidae; genus Bothrops; species Bothrops alternatus. The sequence goes on along the minus strand of JARGCV010000052.1, from coordinate 22,838,040 downwards.
GTGTTAAGTGTTGGCCACACGTAAGGTATGTTGTTTTAATATGGGGTTCCCAATGGGTCATTCGTTTAATATATGAACCAAGGTACCTGTCTCTCATCCTGTTATACAAACAACAATCAAATAGTATGTGAGCCAAGTCTTCTATCTCTACCGCTCCGCAAATGCAGACACGTCCATCATATGGTATAGAATGGAAACTCCTGTATCTGATGATTGTATCAAGCTGTTCGAATCTCGCTTATGTAAATATTTCCCTAAGATGTTTTGGCAATTGCCATTTTAAATAACTGTCTGTTTGAAAAGTATGTTTATATTTACTCAGCCATTTCAAGTTATAATCTTATACCAGTGATGGCGAACCTTTTAGAGACCGAGTGCCCAAACTGCAACCCAAAACCCACTTATTTATTGCCAGGTGGGCGTGGCCCACTGGGTGGGCATGGCTGTGGTGGTCATGGCAAACTGGGTGGGTGTGGCGAAGGTGGGCATGGTCACCTTGATGTTGCTTGTGGGGAGGGACGCCTGTGGGGGCTGGGCAGGGTTGAGGGAGATCCAGGGGGTCTCTGGCAGGTGGGGCGGTGGGCAGGAGGCTCATCCTGTGGGGTGAGGCGAAGCAAGGCAAGGCAGGCCTGGGGTGCCATTGTCGCAGGCCAAAGCAAGGCAGGAGCTTGGGCAGCTGCTGCCTGACCCCATCGGCTCCCCAACACAGAGGCCAGTGAGCATATGGGGGCCGACAGTGTCCATCAGCAGCCACAGCCTGCCGGTCCCTCAACCGGCGCACTCTGGGGCTCTGCAGCCAGCCACCAGCAGTTCAGAGAAGCCGCCTCTGAGCTGGATGGACAGCCGACAGCTGAGGAGGTGATGCAGTGGGTTGTGCCCAGGAAAAGGAGAGCATGTGAGGCCAGGAGGGATAGGATGGGGAGAGGGAAACCAGCCGTGCTGCGATGCATTCGGCCATGTGGAACCTTGGCAAGTTAGCGGGCGGCTGGTTGAAGAGGGACGGTTGCCATTTCCGTGGCATGGCAAGTGTGCCCACAAAGAGGGCTCTGAGTGCCGCCTCTGGCACGTGTGCCATAGGTTCACCACCACTGTTCTATACCATTTCAGACGTAAATTATTATGTAAGTCATATATGAGCATACATTTCAGATATCTTTAGAATTAATTCCTAATCTGAGTGGGACCAACATCAGTGTAGATGTGACACAATGATGCAAAAGGTATTAGAAGTTATACATCAGTTATCTTAAAAAGGAATTCTATTGAGATGAGAAGTATAAAACTTATAGACTAACAGGGCACATTTTATTGACAAAATCAATTTTTAGTGTCCCCATAATACTGTCTTTGTTTCATCACCAGCCTGTGAGAGAAACAAATATTAAGTTATATTAAGCTGAACCACTATAAAAGTATTTTCCCCTTATTTCAATATTGTCCAAAGGCAGAATCAAGATATGTAAATATATTTATATGTGTGTGCATATAGATATAATTGTTGATAATGAACATTTCATCTATTATCTTGGAGGAAAAATCAGATGACCAACAAAAGTCAGAAGTTGATCAGAGGTTTGGTTTTGGAGTGTTGTGTGTTGCTGGAACATCTCTGCTCTGGTTGTTAGCTAGCAGCCATTGCATTCCATTCCAGCTTTCGCTCTTTCCATCAGCAATGCTCCCCCAGAGTTTTCTATACCTGTCATCTCTGCCCCACCATCATATTTCCTATTTTTGACACCAATTTCCTTCCAGGCTTCTAATAAGTTTCTCAGCATGTATTATTTTCAATCACTGTTCTCTGTCATAGCCATGAACAGAAATAATTGTCCAGCAGCTAATCAGTTTTAATTCACTGCTCCAATTCTGCAGAGCTTCAAAATCATGGGATGATGACGGTCTGCCACTTTCCATTCTGGAGATGTTTCTATCCTAGCATTTTCTCCCAAATGTTTCTTTCTTTTTTTTACTTGGAAGATGCCCGAATACTATAGTACAGTATGGGGAAGAGAAAGTAAGCTACTCTTGAAAGGCCCACACTGATTTCAGAAGTCAGGCCTACTGTTTCCTTTGATAATGCCTGTTACATGGAGGTTTCCCCCTGGTTTGTGACATAGTGATCTGAAACATCAGCAAAATGAGAGAAATTGGCCGCTTTGCCTGTCATGAGCAGCACACTTGACACATAAGACAACATTCAAGACTGATTGATGCAAAACAGGCAGGAGGAGGAGTAGCAGTTGGGAAAGTGTATTTCATGCTGGGTATTGTTTTATTTATATTCATACCTGTTCAGGTAGCACTTTTAACTCAATAGTGGGGAAAGGACCTTAAAATCATTACTTAAATGCAATACAGAAGAAATGCAATTCTGTGCAAAAAGCCAAATCAAATTTGATTAAAAGTATACTTCTGACAGTTATTGTGCCACAGAGTGTAATAGCATTCCTACATTTCCACTGACAGGGCAAAGTTTAATAACAGTGGCCTTGGGTTGTGTCGCATAAATGTTTCCTTATTGGTACAACAAGATTTTATTACTTCTTTCCTCTGGCTAGATGTTTTTACAATATCCCACTGGTTGCTCAAATTCTACTATAATTCATCCAATTATCAGAGCTTATATTTACTTTTGTTGAATACAAACTCAGTGCTAGGCTCACATTTCGGTTCTTTTCAAAGTTAGTATAAGTATGGAGGATAAAAAAGTATATATTTTAGACTTGACTACCCAGGCAAGTAGCATATGGTCACAAAGCAATACTGTGTTACTTCTGCTTCATTCATATATGTCCAGGTAATAAAAACAGCCTCTATCTTCGTGGGCTGCCAAAAAGGCTAATACAGCCCTAGGGTGCATCAACAGAGGGATAGCATCAAGATCAAGAGAAGTGATAGTTATGCTTTCAAATGCACTAGTGAAGCCATGCTTGGAATAACTGTGTCCAATTCTGGTCACCAAAATACAAAAAAGATGCTAGGACCCTAGAAAGAATGCAGAGAAAAACAATAAAGATAAGAGGTCTGGAGGCTAAATCGTACAATGAACAGTTAAGGGCAGTAGGTATGGCTAGCCTAGCAAAGAGAAGGTTTATGGATGACATGATAGCTATCTTCCAGTACTTGAGGGGCTGTCACAAAAAAGAGAGGGTTGACTTATTTTCCAAAGCATCTGACCATAGTACAAGAAGCAATGAGTGGAAAGTCATCAAAGAAAGATCCAACCTGGAATTAAGGAGAAATTTCTTGACAGTAAGAACAATTGATCAATGGAACAGCTTGCCTTCTGGAATTGTGGGCCCTCCATCTCTGGAGAGTTCAAGAAATGATTGGGAAACCATTTGTTGGGGATAGTATAAGGTCTCCTGTTTTAAGTAGAAAGTTGGCATTCTCTTCTCTTCTCTTCTCTTCTCTTCTCTTCTCTTCTCTTCTCTTCTCTTCTCTTCTCTTCTCTTCTCTTCTCTTCTCTTCTCTTCTCTTCTCTTCTCTTCTCTTTTCTCTTCCCTTCCCTTCCCTTCCCTTCCCTTCCCTACCCTACCCTACCCTACCCTACCCTCTACCCCAGACATGTCAAACACAAGGCCCGGGGGCCAGATGCGGCCCGCGAAGTGGTTTCATGTGGCCCGCGAAGCCATCCTGGAAACAGTGAGGGAACGGCCCCCGCTGCCTTGGCCCTGGCTGCGTTTCTTGCCTGTTTTTCTCCCTTCCTCATCTCAAATATTTTCCCACCACTCTGTACTTAGGATGGAAGAAAGGAAAGAAGGAGAGGAAGGGTCTGAGGGAAGTCCTGCTTTAGTCCAGTCATGCTGCCCTTTTGCCATCCCCTTGACCCCTCCTCCTGGCTTATCCTGCGGTCTCCCATCCTATTGCTAAGAAAGCTTTGGATACAAAGCTGGGTCTCCTCCCATGGAGAAGGAATGGGTCTCCCTCTGACTTTGCCCTCGTACCCATCATGAGCAACCTGGCTACGGAGAGCAAGCACAGCAGCAGCAGCCTGGGAGCCTCCTTAGGGAAGTGGGACTGGGCTTGGTGCCGCGGGTGCTCGAGGGCCAGGCTGGGAGTTTGACCTCTGCTGCCCAGGGCTCCGGGCAGCCCGCACCACCATCCACCCCCCCCACATGGCCTGAGAGGAACAGTGAGGCTCCTCCAGTGGACCATGCCTCGGCACTTGCCCTGGTCCCACCCCCTTCTACCAGAGACCCTCAGATCTGTCCCACTCCTGCCCAGGCCCCCACAGGCCCCGTTGACGCGAACGATGTAGAGCTGGCCATGCCCACCCAATAGGCCATACCTACCCAGTAGGCCGCACCCACCCTGGCCACACACACTCCGCCCCCCCCGAGGGCAACCGCAATGCTGATGCGGCCTTCAATGAGATTGAGTTTGACACCCCTATTCACTAGAGCAGCGGTTCTCAACCTTTTTCAGGCTGTGACCCCGACCTGCGCCGCGCATGCGCGGCGCGACGGCCCGCATTGCGCATGCATGGCCTGCACGCAGCGGCCCGCATCGCGCATGCGCCGCACGCGGTGGCCTGCGTCGCGCATGCATCGTGCGCATGCGACAGCCCGCGGCGCGCATGCGCAGTGCGCATGCGACGGCCCACATCACGCATGCGCGGTGCTACCCCGCACATGCGCGGTGCTGCCCCCTGCACCAGCCGAGGGGAAAAGCGAAAAAAAATGGCGGACTGCATTGTTTGGCGACCCCCGTGAAATGGTCGTCCAACCCCAAATGGTCGTCCAACCCACAGGCTGCACTAGAGGCTCTATCTGCTTACAGGGAAAACCAATAAAATTTTTGTGAAAATGAGCCAAATGGGATCGCAAGAGATCACATATAGTTTATCTTTGGTCCCTTTTCTCTTAAAAGCATATTTGGGATGGAAATCAGATGATTGGCTTTGTAGAATGTTTCATCATTTCCCTAACAAAGCACAGGAATCTGCCTTGAACCATCTGTTATGCAAGACTGATAGCAGACATGGTTTCTCCTGACTGTTCCATTGCAGTCATTTTCCCAGTTGCCCAAGTTAGCATTTTAGAGTAATCCTAGTATCAAGAACTTTCTGTACAATTTTATATAAAAATGTCTTTAACTTTGTTATTTCATTTTCCATTTTGTCAATCAATTGAATATATGCCTATCCTTTTATATTTTATGAAGTCTGATGAATACAGTAATCAATAACAGTTGCTTGCATTTTGAGGAGAAAGCTTGCATCAGTTTATGAATTGAAATTTGGACCAACTTTTCTTTCTGAAGACAATCTTATCTCTAATCTATACAACCCATCTGTACTGATCTGTATTATTATTTTGTAATAATTTTCGTAACTGTACCAAATCCTAGAGTGCTTGGATTGAAGCAAAAGTTAATGCAAATAAATACATAATGACTAACAGCCACTAATAGGCCAATTTATCAAATCCAGTTTTACTGTAGAGCCACTTATAAGACAATTGTATTGATGTATCCACAAAGTCAGCAGGAGTTGAAGGAAATTTTACCTTTCAAGCTATGGTCATATGAATTCTATAACATGTTGTAATATATAACAAAGCACCCATTTATGTCCTAAATTTCCTGCCATCTTTCCTGAGTAAGTCAGTATTCTTTTGACTCTACAGATGTTCTTCACAATGAAAACGCTCAATTTGAGAGTCTTTTTTGAAGGCTGAATTTGGCAACACATTTTTTTTCAGCTAGTTGACCAGAAATGATTTCAAATATGTCAATATCACAGATCTGCATAGAGCATTGGTAGGCATTGAGAAACTGGGCACTGAGAAACTGGGATTGTAGTGGAGGGTTGCCACCACCGCCCAACCCCCTCCCCAATCCCCTGCCACCCCACCCCACCCCACCCCACACACAACCACACGGCCCATCAGGGACAGCTGAAGGGCCAGATGAGAACTGTAGACCATAACATGCCTAGGTGTGGCATAGAGGCATTTCAGTACTGTTTCCTTTTTCATCACTCTCACAATTCCTAAAATATAATCTGCTCTTTTCCTAGCAACCACACAATGACCATTTTCAGAACCCCAACATTCTGTTGATGACTGATATAAGCAAAAATCAAGATAGCCACTAACGAGGATATATAAAAAGATCCAAATCTTTGGTGTTATCAAGTGATCACTGTTTTTTACAGCTCCGAACAGTTATCACTATTGAGTTGTTGAAATCAAGATTTCTTTTCCCTATTTAAAATATTGTTTTAATTATTTAAATAGGTAAAGTTTTTCTCAGACTGCAAAATATTCCTTATAGTTCCATGAATGTAAATTAGATTAAAAAATAAACTGATTAACAAGCATGATCATAGCACATTAGATAGGCATATACCATTTGGTTTTCAGTACATGGTGCAAATCAAGTTTTCACTGGCTATGAAATGGACAATTTCTTAGTTTTCTTAGCAAAGTTTTCAGAACTGTTTTGCCACTGCCTTCTTCCTAGGGCTGAGAGAGAATGACTTGCCTAAGGTCACCAGTTTGTTTGTTTTTTTATGCCTAAGGCAGGACTAGAACTCTCAGTATCTAGCCTCTATATCTTTAATCCCTATTCCATGCTGGCTCTCTTCACTATAACTAATTTATTATAACTTCATAATAATAGAACGTATTCTTACCATTTATTTATGAAAAACAAGGGAAGAGAAGCTATAGTTCGTTACCTTTGAACTATTTCTAAGGCTCATAAGAGAAAGTTACTTGTAAAACCAGTGCCAACACCTAGATGGCAATGGAGCAAAATTATATTTACTATCCACAAGCCTGCTTTTTAGCCATGTTTACCTTGCAATTTAGCCCTTATCTTCTCAATTACTGACAGGAAAATGGGGGCAATCTTCTGAGGCAGATAAAAGCCAGGTTAAATCAAGCAAGGTTCCTCCCCCCCCCTACAATACTGTGTAGTTGCCTCCAAGATAGGATGTAAAGCAAGTGCTAACCTTTGCACCACACCACATTTCCTGGTGTGTCCACCTGTACGGATTTTTATTTTGCAAATTCTATCCACTAATAAACTACATCACAGTCGGGGAGGGGGGGGCAAGGAACTCTTCAGCGATATATCTGTGAGCCAGTTTAAGCCCAGCTGTCAAGATCACATCACTGCCCCAGAGCAGACGTCTGCGAGTTGCACGCCTAGATCCCGTCAAGACCCAATCCTAAGGGACTAGGGGCGCGCAGTACAGCCTTTTACGAACGAGGGTTTTACACCTGGGTAGTAGAGAGGGAAGGAACTCGCCAGCCGGCCTGAGCGGTTCCTCTTCTAGCAACTATACAGCGACACCACTCATCCAGCCCTGCTCTCCACCCTGCTGACCACTCCCAAGCCCACCTTTTTGCAAGGGATGGTTGCAAGTCGGTGTAACCCCACTTACCCGCCCCGCCTTAGTTTTTGTTGGCTTCAGAGAAGCTAACCGGAGTAGGTGGCGGTGCCTTTCCAACTATTTAATGGGGGGGAGGGGGAAGAATAGATATTAAGAGCTGACTATGGGTGGAGCTGGGGCCACGCCGGCAAAGCAAACAGTTTTCCAGCTACTTTGAACGTGATGGGGACAGCTGTGCAGAAAAACAAGCGCGACCCGTCCCCGTCCAAGCCACGGATTGCTCTTCACCCCCTTGTGGCCCAGGAACGTCATACCGCTTTGTTTCGGGGCAGCGCCCTCCCGCCCAACTTCCTTTTCTCTGGTTTCACTCAGGTTTCACACAGAGCAATTGTCCCCCTGGGCGGGCACGACGCAGCCCTCTGCGTCGGCCTTGGCAAGACACCCAAGGGCCCCGGCGGCAGCCCCTCCCGCAGTGGCTGTTTAACGAAAAAGGAAAGGACAAATTGTCCTTCTGCCTAGGCTACTCACTCTTCTCGAGGCTGTTGCTGCGGCTCCAACCCCCGCTCGCCTGGAGATGTAAAAGGGACGCATCTTTTTCACACAACAGTGGGCCCAAAATCGGGATCACTTGAACGTCTGAATCCACCGACCAGGCCACCCAGGGGTTGAGGCGGCCGGTTGTGTAGAAAATTCCAATCAATTCATCCGCTCTTCCTCGCACTTAACCTGCACAATTAACCATTCAATCAATCTGCAAATCCAGCCGCGCGCATTAATTCTGCAGCGACACCCGGAGGAGAGTGAGCATTACTAGCCTAAGGACGTTAAGATTTTCCAATTTGACCCCGGCAACAGCAGACTGGTAAAGAGAAACGTAAATAAAATTGCAGACGGATTATCAGTCACTTCTTCGAAATGTGCATTTTGGAAATATCCTCCTCCTGTGTCTGTGGAATAAAGAGCGGGCAGCTTTTCATTTGTGGTTTGCTACGAAATTTCACTGTTTAAATTTGTGGGGGGGGGTTAATTTTGAACACATCTGTTAGCTTAGAAACCTGATTTTATTTGCATTAAAAGAGTTAGGTAGAGCTTCAAATTAAACAGATTTTTCTCAGAAAATACGGCATGTTCCTGTGTTTTAAGGGGAAAAGCACCCCAAAGCTTTCTGCCTGAAAGATTAACTTTTCATTTTCCCAACCTTTTCTAAGAGGATTTATCTAAATATAAAGAATGACAAGCATAGATTTAGGCTACTGTATTAAGGCTCTGCAAAATGCAAGGTACTATCAAAGATGCAAATTGTTTTGTAAGCCTCAAAGCAAAGAAATATTAAGTCTGTAGCAAGACAAAAGAATACCATTTGAAGATCGTAAATAGGACAATTGATCTGCAACAAAAGGATTATCAATGGAAAACAAAACAAACTGGTACAAGCTGTTTTTCTACTGGAATTACTTAAGTGGAGATTGTTAAAATGGAAAATACGTATTAAGAAAATTGTTGGATATGTAAAAATCAAGATGGAATGTTTTACTGTATTTAGTGACAATGTAATAAAGTTCAATTATTCTGGAGGGTGAGCTCTTGTAAGATGAAACAAGTCCCTAATATTGACATTCCTTTTTACTAATTATTTTTCTGTTCTGTATTATTAAATCTTATCTACCTACAGAATACCGAATTAGCTTTGCATTTGATAATGCTACCAAGTTATTTTATGCTTTTATTGAAAATCACATTTAATTATTTCTTTAAAAGAATGGCAGCTTAAACTCTGGGAGTATTTCACAATATTCAAAATAATCTTATTTGTGAAAAATAAATCCAATGTTATTTTTAACCTGTAAATAGTTTATGGAGTAAAATTCTGTACATGGCTTGTTACCACATCTGAAGTTTGGATCCTTTTAAAATAAAAACTAAAATTTTACTATTTTTATTACATTTAGCTAATCTAAAATTCAGCCTTGATTATATGCCAGTGATGGCGAACCTTTTAGAGACCGAGTGCCCAAACTACAACCCAAAACCCACTTATTTATCGCCAGGTGCCTGGTGGGCGTGGCCCACTGGGTGGCCGTGGCCGTGATGGTCATGGCAGACTTGGTGGGTGTGGCCAAGGTAGGCGTGGTCATCTTGATGTTGCTCGTGGGGAGGGACGCCTGTGAGAGCTGGGCAGGGTTGGGGGAGATCCAGGGGGTTTTTGGCAGGTGGGACAATGGGCAGGAGGCTTATCCTGCAGGGTGAGGTGAGGCAGGGCAGAGGTGCCATTGTCGCAGGGCAAGGCGAGGCAGGGGCCAGGGTGGCTGCTGCCTGACACCATTGCCCCCACCCCGCACACAGAGGCCAGCGACCTACATACAGCCTCTACCAGAATACTCGGGGGCTCCGCAGCTCACTGTTAGCAGTTCAGAGAAGCCACTTCTGAGCTGGACGGATGGCTGACAGTTGAAGAGGCAATGCAGTGGGTCGTGCTTGGGAAAAGGAGAGCATGCGAGGCCAGGAGGGATGGGACGGGGGAGGGAAACCCGCTGTGTTGGGATGCATCCAGCCACATGGGATCTCAGCGAGTTAGCAGGCAGTTGGTTGAAGAGGGACAATTGCCATCTCTGGGGCATGGCACGTGTGCCCACAGAAAGGGCTCTGAGTGCTGCCTCTGGCACCCATGCCATAGGTTCGCCACCACTGTTATATGCCATTATGTCAATGTAAAACATTATTGGCCCCAGGGCTCTGTTTCATTGGGTGCTATCTAACAAAAATCTAACAAAATGAAATTCAGTGGTGAAAAAAGACTGAGGACCAGAGTTCATGAACATGAACTGGCTATTAGAAGGCAGGAGTAACACTCACAAGTGTGGGCCCATATGTCCAGCTCTGGCCACACTTTCGATCTAGCTAACAGAGGTTATAGCTCGTGAGACTACCAAGGGTGGCCGCCTACTCAAGGAAGCCTGGCTCTCTAATGAAAATTCTATCAACCGGCATATAGATCTTTTGCCAGCCTACCAGACGCTTAGGAGATGGGAAAAACAGCACCACGGCCTGCTGAGAAGACATTTAACTCTTCCTTGGCAGGATTGGGGGTGGTAGAATAATGGATGAGACAAGCACGATCTCTAAGGAAGAAGATGACATAATTGGAATTATGTAAATAATTATGTAAATAATAAATAAGCTGGAACAGCTGCTTGTTGCAGGACTGGGGTGGAGAAATTACAACGGCCTTGGGGGTAGGGGAGGATAATGGCCCTGGGAGGGAGGGGGACTGGGCGCAGGGATGGATTGACAGCCGCCCTCCAAGTGCTTGCACACACTCTAAAAGAGCACTTGAGAATCGTAAAACAACCAGTGGAGTCAAAGACAGTTTGCCTGATGCGGAACAACTCTGTGCGATATGGATTAACACAATCAACAGGCCGATGACGCGCTCAAGGAGACGGGCGCAGAGGCAGGAGTCTATATGAGCTGCCTTCCAAGTGGCTCTTTGAGTGTTTTGGGTTGCCTACCCCTGGTATAGGGCTTCCTGCCTGAGCAGGGAGTTGGATTAGATGACCTTCAAGATCCCTTCCAACTTTATTATTATTATTGCTGGACCAACAGGATGAAATTTTGACTTTAATAAATTAAATAAAACAGTACTAAAGTACAGATAGTCTTCAGCTTCTTTTCATTTGTTCTACAACTGTATAAAATTGCAACAGCACTTAACAAATGGTGTGACTAATGCTCAAGAGTTGCAGCAAGCCATGGTCATGTGATCAAAATTTCCAAAACTCCCTTCTACCTTTCCACAAGCAAAATCGATGGGGAAACCAGCAGGAAGTGGGAAATAGTGTTCATGAAATGAGGTCCTCATTTAACGATCTTCCCATCCCTCACGTAACAACACCAACCAGGACTTAGTGACAGCAACTCTGGTCCCAATTGCCATCATTAACTGAGTAACTAATTCATGAAACCACCTTTACACAGATAGTTCTTGACTTACGATTACAACTGAGTCCAAAATTTATGTTGCTAAGTGACAAATTTGTTAAGTTAGTTTTGCCCCATTTTATGACTTTTTTTGCCATATTTGTTAAGTGAACCACTGCAGTTGTTAAGTTAGTAACATGGTTGTTAAGTGAATCTGGCTTTCTCATTGACTTTGCTTGTCAGAAAGTTGCAAAAGGGGATCACTGCAACCACCATAAATATGAACCAGTTGTCAAGCATCCAAATGTAAACCACATCACTATGAGAATGCTGCAAGGGTCATAAGTGTGAAAAATAGTCGTAACTCACTTTTTTCAGTGTTGTTGCAACTTTGAACAGTCACTAAATGAATTGTAAGTCGAGGACTATTTGTATTTGCTTCAAACCAAGTTGATGGAAAGCAAAAAAAAAGTGAGATACTTTTTCCAGTGGAATGGTTTGTATTTTACTTTCATATTCTGCAACTTTTTTTATACAATACCTATTTTATATTTTCTATGAATCTTCCCTATCTTTTATTAAAAAAAATAAATTTAAAAAAATGAAGAAATAAAAATAATCATGCAATTAGGCACTAAAATAATGCAGTCCTCCAAGTATTTAAAGGTTCGCTGTTTTCTCCCTAGCTGGTTGACAGAAAATTAAGTAAAATATATTTTTTGAAAAATCTGAAAATGCCATTGACAAAAAAAAATATTTCCTTGACATATGGTTCTGCCCTTCCTGCTTAACTGGAAAGTATGACTTTGTATTTGGATATAAATCAGTGATTGTTATGTTAACCTACTGCTAAATGGAAAGATAACAGGACCCTTCTCATAGACTTAATAAAAAATTTATATTTATTTATTTATTTATTTATTTATTTATATATTTATTTATTTCGATTTCTATGCCGCCCTATTCCAAAAAAAACTCAGGGCGGCATAGTCCTTTAATTGCAGTCCTGTGACTGAGATGGGATCTGGAGCATCGTGTTCTGAAAAAGCCTGACTCAGTTTAATTCTTGGTGATAATATACAAAATACTATTGGATAAAAAGGTAAAGAAAGTAGATAAATATTTTAAATAACTAACTAGTGAAAACACAGATGAATAATGTTGGTCATTAAGTTGGTCATACTTGATTTTCATTCTTAAAGCTGATTTGAGAGAATATGTACAGCAATTGTTAAAGATTTCCTTAATATTAAGCTTAATTCCTGATGATTTCAGATTTCCTTCTGTATAGTTTTCTTGGCAATACTATGGAAGTGATGTGCCATTTACAATTTCTGCTCTTGCCCAAGGCCCTAACCCTTCTTAGCTTTTTTTTTGATTGATCAAATTTAAATGAGTATTATTACCCAACAAGATACTGATATTGCTATTAAAGTTGTTAATTGAACTTGTACTTGCTATTAATAATAATAGCATACTTGAACTGGTTTCATTGGGAACCTCCAATAAAGTAGGTATAAGGAAGTCTGATTATATGGTCATATGAGTTCAAGAAATATTTCTCTTGTTTGATTATTTATATACACACAGACTAACAATCCAAGCCCTTGAAACTACAAGAGGAAGTGAAGAATTTTAATTTTTCCAAAAAGGCTATCCCACCCCCATTTCTTTTAGATTGAAGCTAGCATTTAACCTGTACTAAGGAGAATAATTTGAACACAGCCAGTAAAATAGTTTGACAAATGTGGATAGATAGTACAGTGTTTCACTTTAACTTTATCTAAGCTACATCTCTAAACATAGCATAAAATAATAAATGGAATATTTCCTTTCCATCAGTATTATTAATTAGACATCCAATTTAATATGTTTCAAACAAAATGTAAATTGCATTCAGATAAATAAAGTTCAAAAAATCACTATTATCTTTATCTTTTCACATCAAATAGCTCACTAAAGAAATTCCATCGAGATTTAATAGTGATACAAGTCTTTAATGCCAACTCGCCTTATGGCGAAATGGATGGCAAATTTAATAATATATTGGCGGCAAATAAATTTAATAAATAAAAATCTACTTGAATGTTCTTAAATAAATTTGCTAGCCATTCAAAGGAAATTATTCCATGGGTAGAGTTAAAATGAAGTATTTCATTTCATGTTTGAAGAACAAAGTTTGATTATTGTGTAGTTTTGAGGAATGAGCCCAAGTAGGCCACTGTTTGCAATAGACAGAACTCAGAAGCAGCCGGATTTTATATTGCAGGCTTTTAAAGGTCAATCCTGAGTCTTGTGGGACCAAATGACTTGGCCTGGGACTTAGATTGGAGAAGCACTGTGCTGCAGAAAAAAACAGCTCAGAAAGAGATCCTTTGTTTATTTAATCTCCTCTTTGTAAGAGGGAAAGGAATGGGGGGGAAAAAGAGGTCAGATATAAGACAAGCCATGCTAGCTGATTGCAATGGTGAACACCTGACTGAGAGACACACTGCAAAAGTCATAAATGTGACATTGGTCACAAAGTTATTTTTCATCACCGCTGTAACTTCAAACAGTTGCTGCCTGAGGCAATCGTGAAATGAGGTCTACCTATATAAAATAAAAAGTTTATGTGCCAATAATTTTACATTTAGAGGAAATAGGAAAACTAATACCAGATTTCAAAGAAGCATGATTTAAAATAATATTAAAATTCTTTCTTAAAAATTATCCTGAATCTCAGTTTATCTAATTCTGTCTTTTCATCACAATACTAGGGAGTTCCTAGAATAAATTTGGCACTGAGGATTCAAGTGAGAAAAGAATAATGCTTATTCTCATTATACTTCTATTGGATATTTAATACCAGTTCCCTTGTATTAATTAATGACTGCTATAAAGTTATTTCATTTGTAAGAACATTATCTTTTCTGTTTTAGATGTTAAAGTGTGCTTGTAACTCACCTAAAGGCTGTTAAATCAACAACATAAGGAACAAAATATATTTAATATGCAATTTAGTAAGTATTTCTATCACTATTAACTTTGTTAAGAGATGTCTCATTAGTGCCTACCTAGTTGTATACTTCATGGTGGGACAAAAGAAAAAAGGTAGGCAATTTGTTCATGTATTCCTACTTAATCAAAGTATTTGTTCAAATAAGAACATTTCAAAAAGATAAAACCTGAACAGGGAGACAGAAAAAAAATGTAATTTAAACAATTTAAATCTAATTTTAATTGCTAATATCACACATTTACAAAATTATAAAATTTTAAATATTACAAAATAAGAGTAATATAATTCAAAAATGATAACTCATTTAATTCAAAAAGGATTTTATCAAGCATTGATTTAATCTATTTTTTTTAAAAAAATAGAATATATATTTTTTTCTCCTAAAATATTAAGGACTTAAATATTCCAGCAGGGGTCAGTGTATGTACAGGTCTCTATGTAATTCAATTGTTTATTTTTGCTAATGATTTTTATACTGACAAGTCTTCAAAATTAGAAAAAAATCAAGTATCTGATTATAGTATAAATTCCTTAACTGAAGAAAACATTTGGATCTTTTATTCTGTGCATGAGGAGGAAATAAAAACTAAATTGAACTTTAGAAACTAGAGAATACTGCAGTTCCCTGTCACATATCAAATAAAGAGCAATGTTTATTTTTTTCAAACACTTGGGATAATATTTATATTTGTACTGTTTGTTAATCCAAGATAAAGTTGGGTTCTACATGTATATTTATGGTATGATCAGGTAAAGGTTAACCAAAGTTTTAAGAATCATTTTATTAAGCAGTCGATTTGGTGTATATAGGTGAAGTATAAAACAAGACTGACTACTAAGATACTATTGTGGATATCACCACATGAAGCATTACACAGGAAAGAGATATTGAGTCCAAATGGATGACATATTGTGACCTATTGATATTGGAAGAAAAGGAACCTAAGATAAAAATGCAGGAAAAACTAATAAGTATTATTTTAATTGTGATTGATTTAATTACTATAAAACGGATGGCGAACCTTTTAGAGTCCAAGTGCCCCAAAATCGCCTCCTGCCCCCGCTCCGCCTCCCACCCTGCCTGCTCCGCCCCACCCATCCCTGCCCCGGTCACCCGCAGGGCCACGCACTGCCTCCATGGCCCACCGCAGATCACCCAGGCAGTCCTGAAGCGCCATGACAGCCATACCTTACGCCCGCACCCCGCAGCATCATCTGCATGCTATGGAACACGAGGGCGGAGTCTTGTCCCTGCTGCCCAGCTGCCATGTCCTTGGCTGCACTGCTCTGCGCTGGCTGTGCTCGAGGGTGACTCTCCTCCGGGGGGGCTGCTGGTGAGGTGGCCACAGGGGGAAGTGGGGCTGGGCCGACGACGCATGTGCCCACAGTGAGGGCTCCAAGTGCCACCTCTGGCATGCATGCCATAGGTTTGCCACCACTGCTGTAGAATATTTGAAAGGTTTAAACTTGATAAAAAAAAGTTTTGTTTTTGTAGCTCACAAATCTGAATTGGAATGGAATTTATGCTCTGGAGATGACCACTTGATTTCTAAAGTTTATAAAATGCTACTTAGAATGAATTTGGAAGCTGAATTGCATGGTAAAATGGGCGAAAAACCTAGGTTATAATATAATGATGGATCAATGGGAAAATATGTGGATTAACGGTTTAACGTTTACTTTGAATTAGTTTGAAAGATTACTTTTACAAGGTGATATATTGATTGTGTTTGACTTCTGACAGATTGGCAAGAATGTATAATAGAACTTCCAATAAATACAGGAAATCCAATCAAACTCCAGGTTTATTTTATCACAGATGGTGGTTTTACTTTATTTTTATTTTATTTTGGGGGGAAAATATTTCAAAAAAAGTTGTTCTATGCTCAAGGCTTTAGGTACAGCTTAAATAGTGGTCTGAGTCATAGCCAAGATATTTAAAGCAATATTAATGTAAGTTTTTCTCCAATTTATTCAATTATTCTTTCCTTTGCACTGATAGTAAAGGGCAACCACCTGCTATTTTATTGAAAAAGGAGCAAGCTTAGCTATATTTCGAGCATCAAAATTTTTTTTAAAAAAGCTGGGACCATCAGCAGTATCTTGTACACCCCTGTAATTATTTTTTTCTGTCCTTTGTCTTGATAATTAGAAGACTACACAGAGTTATTGCTACAAGTAGCCACAGCTTTACATGTTTTATTTTATCAAATTCACAAAAACCAAAGTAAACATTGCATTATGTCATAATTATAATATTCTGAAGTCTAGATACAATGGTTATTTCTTTTTCTGATACATTCTTTAGTAGGACAATTACAGAAATAGTTACATTCAAAATATGATTTTTGTGAGGCTAACCTAACAAATATTGTTTTAAAAATCGACAAAAGGGAGAGTAAACAGAACATTGTTTTCATAGGGAATCTTTATTTTTTATTTTACTTATTGTTATCCTGCCTTTATTAAATGTTTACGAATTATTCAAGGCAGGAAACATATCCAACACACCTCCCTTCTCCTGTTTTCCTCTACAACCAAAACAACAACCCTGTGGAAGTTGTTGGACTGAGAGAGAGTGACTGGCGCAAAGTCATCTAGCTGGCTTTCATGGATAAGGCAGGATTTGAACTCACAGTCTCCAGCTTTCTAGTCTGGTATCTTAACCACTAGACCAAATTGTTTCTTTTTCAACACTGTGCAAATATTTACCACAATTTCTTTTAATATAATAACACAACGTTTGTAAGAGAAATAAATTCTGTTTTCCAGCTTATATCGGTTCATGAAACTTCATAAAAAAATTGGATAGGGAAAAAAAAACTAGCATTTTATTCCCCCAACTCCAGAATTACAAAACTGAATGAAAGGACAATTCTATAGCTTTTCCCTGTCCCTTCTAGGGAAGAAGGCTGCCACCAAAGATGGGAAACCCTGTCCAGGCATTTGTGGCCTCCAAGCAGTCTCTGTATTTTCAGGAATTACACCTGATCCTCCAAATATCCACTTCGCTGGAAATGTTAGCTATTGCAGAGGGGAATGGGAGAGATAATTTTTGTCCTGCCTGTTTATTTTAGGATTTAGTCGACTAAACTTATTTAGATTTCAAATGGCAAAAGGAGGAGAAGGAAATAGGACCCCAGGAAGGGTAGTTTAAATTGTCATAACAATTTTTTATATGAAAACGTTCTATGCATTAAAATTGTGGGAATAAGTAAAACTGAGGATAATGCTAACAATTTACAGTAACCCAAAGCACAAATAGGAAACAAATAGAACAGCTTGTCTGCACTGGCAACTTGGAATTTGTTTCTTGTTGCATTTAATCTTACTGCAAAGCATCCACTTGAGACTTATAATATCTCCACCCTCAATTAGATAGTAAATATGCTGGATGAAGATGATTATAGTGGAGAAGCAACAAAGGCCCAATTAGGTTCCAACTGGCCTTCTATACCTGGTTTTTCAGGTTAAAAGTTTGATGCAAGTCCTCTCCCTAATGTTGGTCTTTATAAATTTTCATGTGCAAATATTTCAGACAATAAACTAGAACAAAAGAAAAAAAATCACAACCGTATTAAAAGAACATTGGCAATAACTAGCAAAGATCAACTAGTGACGCTTGGAATCTATTTGCCCAGTTTAAATATCTTGCCCTAGTCTGTTTGGTATAAATACATAGGCAAATTAAAAACAAAAACGCCTTTTAGGAATCCCTTGTCAAGTGGTTTCCCTGTATTATTATGATATTCCCCTTTCCAGCAATAGGAACATGTAGCAGAGGTCCCTGTCTATGCCTTTATAACTTGTCCATTACCTCTGCCCATCACTAAAGGAAAACTTTTAAGACAAAAGTTTTACCAGCCATACAGTGTAAATTTTCCTGCTGTTTTCCATCAAAGGGCTTGTCAACCTAATACTTTTTAGATCTTTTGGACTATGATTCCCACAATTCCTTCCTATTTGTCATACTATACTGTGGCTGGGATTCATGATAGCTGAAGCTGCAAACATAGAGGGACTAAATTGCCTACTCAACTTGCTTTTCGTAAGCAGGTGTATTTTAACTTTTGTAGGTTGTTTCCCAGAGGAGGGATTTAATCTCTGAACATTTTGCTTCACCTAAAATCTGCTTAATAAAGAAATTAGATGTTATGCCATTTTCCTAAATAATAATAATCATATATTTATTTCAGAAAATGTTATTTTTTTCTTTCATGCTACTGAACTTGTTTTTTATTTTTCTGCTAGCATGTCAAAGACCAATTTGTAACATACAGTGAGTATATGACATATCTCTTTAATATAGGGGTTCTCAACCTTGGCAACTTTAAGACTTGTGGACTTCAATTCCCAGAATTCCTCAGCCAGGAATTCTGGGAGTTGAAGTCCACAAGTCTTAAAGTTGCCAAGGTTGAGAACCCCTGCAAATATCTAAGCATCATCTCTGAATTCAAAGGAAATGGAGAATATTGCCTATTTAGTGACTGTTAAATATCTGTTTTTGAAATTCAACATTAAGAAAACCAAGGTCATGGCATCTGGCCCTCTCAATTCCTGGCAAATAGATGGGGAAGAAATGGAGGTAGTGACAGATTTTATTTTCCTGGGCTCCAAGATCACCACAGATGGGGACTGCAGCCAAGAAATTAAAAGACACTTGCTCCTGGGGAGGAAAGCTATGGCAAATCTAGACAGCATATTAAAAAGCAGAGACATCACCCTGCCAACAAAAGTACGCATAGTCAAGGCCATGGTTTTCCCAGTTGCAATGTATGGCTGTGAAAGTTGGACCATAAGAAAGGCTGCGTGCCAAAGAATGGAGTCCTTTGAACTATGGTGCTGGAGAAGACTCCTGTGAGTCCGCTGGACTGCAAGGCAATCAAACTGGTCAGTCCTAGAGGAGATCAACCCTGACTGCTTTTTAGAAGGCCAGATCCTGAAGTTGAAACTCAAGTACTTTGGCCACCTAATGAGAAGGAAGGACTCACTGGAGAAGAGCCTAATGCTGGGAAAGATGGAGGGCAATAGAAAAAGGGGATGTCAGAGAATGAGGTGGCTAGATGGAGTAACTGAAGCAGTAGGCATGAGCTTAAATGGACTCCAGAAGATGGTAGAGGACAGGAAGGCCTGGAGGAACGTCCATGGGGTCACGATGGGTCGGACACGATTTCACAAGTAACAACAACAACAAATATCTGTCTCCACCTTAATATATTATAAAGTCTACATTCTTAAAAGATAGATTAGAAAAGCAGTAGATTAATACTGGTACCTCAGGAGTTTAATATACAAAAGGGATTCTCTAATATCACTAAAGTGAAACAAAGTTGAATTGAATTGGAAAATATATTGCCAAGTTCTGTTATCAAATACAAATAGCTACGTACAGCAGTTTCCCTCTCCACATAGCAATATATTGATGATTAAGTCAGTAGATGCATCTTAAGATAAGTAGCAAAACTTACTAAGATGTCTGTATGTATTGAGTGTTTTTAAACTAGTGTTTAAAACTAATGTTTTTAAAGCTACCCATTTCTCTAAACAGTTTAAAGTATGGTTACATGAAATTTAGCATCAACAATATACTGTAATATAAGGCAAATATACGTATCCCAAGATAATGTTGCAGGATCCAATCTGGGTCGGTCACTGGAACCAGAGGTTTACTCTTTTGAGTTTTTGGACTCTTGCTGGAGCCCATCCTTAGGGAATTTCTTCTAGCAGAGTATGTGAGGGAAGGTCTGCTAGAGAGAAGATTCCCTGAGGATGGGCTCCAGCACAAGTCCAAAAACTCACAAGAGTAAACCTCTGATCCCAGTGACTGACCCAGATTGGATCCTGCAATGTGGTATAAATCCACTATAGTCAAGATTTGCCTCAGTGAAAAGTGGGCGTTAATGATTATGATGTTATCCATTCAGTCATATCCAACTTGGCAATTTTATGGGCCAGGTCTCTCAACATTTTCCAATTTTGCACTGCTTCTTAAGTGAGAGTCAGTTTTGTGATTTTTGCTTTCCAGTGACGTGTCTGGTGTTATGTGCTCCAGAACTTGCTTGTTAATCACTTTTGCTGTGCAAGGAATACATAGGAGCCTTCACCAGCACCACAGCTCAAAAAAAGTCAATTTTCTTCCTGTCTTGTTTTTTTAAGGTCCATGGGGAACACAATAGAGCGGACTACTGTACCAGGCTGATGTCCTTGCTCTTCCATATTCAGCTCATTTTCATCATTGTGCGACCCAGTGGAGTCTGACATTTTATTTCTGGGCTACGTTCACCACTTTGAGAGTGATTTATGATTCTAGGAAAGTGATCTTTTCCACATATTCTACTTCTTCACTGTCAATTTTTACTTCATGTTTCTATTCTTTGCAGTGGTCACGAGCTTAGTCTATCTAATGTTCAGAAAGAAACCAAAATCCTCACTTTCTTTGATTTTCTTCATTAGATGTTCCTGGCCTTCTTTGCTGTCTAAGAAGAGAGTTGTATTATTGTTGCTGGTTCTTCCTTCAAACTTTAGCCTAATTTTTGATTCTTCAAGATCTAGCTTCCCCATGATCATTTTGGCATATCCATAGGTTGATTAAGAAAGGGGAAGGAATGCAACCTTGTCTCAATTTTTTCTCTATCTTAAACCAATCAGTGTCTCCATTTGGTATTCATGGCTTCCTGAACAGTGATTGCGCTAACTTGACCAGATATGCAGTACCCACAGCTCTTGTAGGGCTCTCCATAGCTTTTCATGATCAACACAATGGAAGGCTTTCTTGTAATTGATGAAGCACAGGTAAATGATCTTTTGATATTCATGAGATTTTTCCATGATCAAGTGCAGATTTGCAACATGGTTGCAGGTGCCACAACCCCTCTGGAAGCTGGCTTAGGCATCTGTAATTCCCTTTCAATAGTTAGTGCTAGGCGTTGTTGTATAATTTTAATCTTGCTGATGTGAGGGATGAGAGCAATTGTTCGATAACTGAAGCAATCTTTAGAGTCACCTATTTTCAGAGTGGAATGAACACTGAGCATTTCCAATCCTGTGGCCACATGTTGGTTTCCTAAATTTTCTGGCACAAGTGTCCCTTTTGTGTATTAAATTTAGTTTTTGGATCAGGGCTAGTGACAAGGGCTGGCATTAAAAGATTACATATTCAGGTTGACATGGACATAAGGGAGAATGTTCTTCCAAAGGGCAAGAGCTATTAACTGAAAAGGCCAATCAAAATGATACCACTTTAAGAATGGAGGCTGGAACATTCTGACCCTGCCAAATCTTACAAAATGGGCAGAAAAAGGCAATCTCATGGGTATCTAGGTCCTGAGCCTAGGTCATACTGGTTGATACTAGCACCATTAATTGCATCTAGATGCCAATGGTTACTCAGTGCAGATTATGCAACTGAGGTGTTGCCTGAGTAAAATGGGGTATGCTCATAGCTATTCACTCTCCTGAATCTTCTATTAGCTTTAATTGAAGGGCTCCCTGATTTAGACGACAAAATTGGTACATCAAATGAACCTGTACAAAGGCTTTCCTAGCCAGAAGTGCAACTTGCTCAATGATTATTTATTTTTTATTTATTTATTTTACGATTTTTATACCGCCCCCCTCCCGAAGGACTCGGGGCGGTGTACAGCCCGATTAAAAATGTCAACATACAAAAAGTAAAATTATTAAAAATAAATTAAATAATTTGGCCCAATCATTTAAAAACCCAATACATAATCTAAAAACTCAATCCCCTAAAAACAATTATGGCCTTGTTGGAACCGGAGCTACTATCCCAGGTCGGCTTGTCGGAATAAATATGTTTTTAATTCTCGACGGAAGGAACGCAATTCCGTCATCGTACGGAGTTCGGGGGGGAGCTCGTTCCAAAGCGTTGGAGCTCCCACAGAGAAGGCCCTCCCCCTGGGGGTCGCCAGCCGACATTGTCTGGCCGACGGCACCCTGAGGAGACCCACTCTGTGGGAGCGTACCAGACGGCGGGAGGTGTTTGCTGGCAGAAGGCGGTCCTGTAAATATCCGGGTCTGATGCCATAGAACATTTTAAAGATGGTCACTAACACCTTGAAACGCACCCAGAAGGCCACCGGCAACCAGTGCAGCTCGCGCAGGAGCGATGTTACATGGGAGCGCCATGACGCTCCGGTCACTACCCGCGCGGCCGCATTCTGGGCCAGCTGAAGCCTCCGGGTGAACCTCAAGGGGAGCCCCATGTAGAGAGCATTACAGTAGTCCAGCCTGGAAGTGACGAAGGCATGAGTAACTGTGCATAGCGAGTCCCGGTCTAGGAAGATCTAGGAGTTTGTGGAGAGTATAGGAAGACCCCCAAATTACACACTAGTCCCAACTATGGAGTGCAACGCCATTGAGAATGAACTTTTGGAGAATCCCTGGAAATGGGAAGTCCCTAAATGCGCATACTTGATCTTGCTATGGTTGATTCTGAGCCTGATCTTCCATTCCAGACTCTAATATTTCCAAGTTAGTTGTGTTTGCTCATCTCTTGCTTTAAGCCAAAGGGTATCAGTAAAAAAAAATGGTAATAAGAAAAGGCAGTTATAACATTAGATGCGGCTTGTTCACTGGTTCTCTACATAACAAATGATCTGATGGCTAAAAACTTAAAAAAAAACAGGAGCACAGTGAATAACACTGGGTTCCCTCTGACAGTGTCTTGGCTAAGCTCCCAAAAACTTATCAGCCAGCACTGATAAGAATGTAACATTCACAAAGAATGAAATTCCATCTGGTTCCATCTTCATGGAATAATATATAACCACAGCACATGGCAGCACCAAGCCAATTTTGGTAGATCTCAAATAAGTTCAGATTGATCAGGCTCATTTAGTATTTAGATAGGAGACCACTAGGAAATCCTAGGATTCTACGACAAACTAGGAACTTGAAAAAACATCCTTGAAAGAAAAAAAATGCAAATTACTTTTGTACTTTTTTAAAGAAAACAACATGAAGGTGTTGATTCAGGTATCAAGAAACAAACTCAAATGGAGGGACACTTCATTTTTAATATTTGTATGGTCTTCTTAAATATAATTAAATGAATAAAAATATTCTTAATATTTGCTGTGATGTATCAAGGTCTAAATCACTTGGAATCAAATGAATTTCATTTTTTCCAACTAATACTGAAATTTAATATTTGGGGTAAATGTTTGTGATAAAATCTTTAAAATGTAAAATTATTTTTATTCATAAGTTGACTTTTTTTAGTTACGGGAACAGAGTCATTATAAAATAAACAGCTGATTCAAATTTAAGAATGGTAATATTATCTTTTGATACTGCTCGCTGTGCTCTTTGGAAATATTTTTTCAGCATGTGAGCAGATACTCTCTATAGAATAATAAGCAAACTAGTTCATCACTGGCAGAAACAAAATACAGCCAACCAATTTATGACAGACACAGCTTTAACATCTGACAGCTAGATTCATTATTGGTTTAACAGCCAATCATTAGTTTTGACGACACATGTCTAATGAAGGTTGGAATATAAAAAGCCCTCTTGGAACATACAAGATTCAGTGTTGAAGTGTCTCAGATTGCATTTGCCTTCAGTGGTTCACAGAGTACTGAAAGATTTAAAAAATAACCAAAGGAAGGAAAAGGAGAAAGAGAAAAGAAGGAAAAAGAACTGTTTTGAAAGTGTGATTATACACAAACTAAAAATGTATCTGTGTATTTATCTTTTCATGTTCATCATATCCGTGGAACTTAATGAAAATAATCAGGCAAATGAGAATACAGAAAAAGGTGGACTATGCAACGCATGTACATGGAGGCAAAATACAAAATCTTCAAGAATAGAAGCTATAAAAATTCAGATCCTCAGTAAACTGCGTCTAGAACAAGCACCTAACATTAGCCGGGATGTTATAAGGCAACTTTTACCTAGAGCTCCTCCACTGCAAGAACTGATTGATCAGTATGATATCCAGAGAGATGACAGTAGTGATGACTCTTTAGAAGATGATGATTATCATGCTACAACTGAAACTATTATTACAATGCCTACAGACTGTAAGTAATTTCTGTTAATACTTCCTTTATTAACAAACACTTTTGTCTTTGTGCTGAGAAGCCATATTTCAGATTTTTCAAACAAACTGCTTTCTAAAGCACATACTACAGAGAGACTCTATTTTTAAAATAGAAAGATACTTTCTTATAAAAACTATTCTACAATAAACATGTTTGCTGTTGATATGTAAAAAGGTTATAAAGCTTACAAGAATGGGAAATACATAGAAAAGACATATACTGAAACATTCTGAAGAGCCAGGTTTTAAAAACATTTTCCTGAAAAATAAAATACACTCATATAAATGACATGGTAAAACAAATATCATAGCTCCAATCAGCTCATGTATCACATGTTAATGTTTTTATTATAGAGATATATAAGTTAGAGTTTTAAACCTATTTATGTAAAATCATTTTTTTCAATTCTATAGATTTTTATTTTTATTTTTGGTGCTTTTGGTTTAGTTTTTGACTCCTGGTAACTGCCTGGACTAGTCCCTGGACTAGTTTTTGGGCAAGATTTTTTTGGAAGTGATTTACCCTTGCCTGCTTCTTAGGGCTGGGAGAGAGTGACTGGCTCAAAATTACCTAACTGGCTTTTTACATCAGGTGAGACTAGAACTCAAGGGGTCCCAGTTTCTAGTGTTGTGTTTTAGCCACTACACCAGCGGTTCTCAACCTATGGGTCGCGACCCCATTTGGGGTCGAACGACCATTTCACAGGGGTCGCCAAACAACGCAGTCCGCCAATTTTTTTCCCCTTTTCCCCTCGGCCAGGGCAGGGGGCAGCACTGCGCATGCGCGGGGGTAGCACCGCTTATGCGCGATGCAGGCCGTTGCGCCGTGCATGCGCGGTGCAGCTCGGAGTCACAGCCTGAAAAAGGTTGAGAACCGCTGCACTACACCAATCTGGCTTTTCATACAGTTTGTTTACACCAGTAAAAGTTATGTTTACCTTTACAGGTTTGTTTTTTAGTATATGTTTTTTTAATTATTCTAATTTCTTTTGCATTTACATAATATCAGCCAGTCAGGAATAACATAGCAAATACTATGACATCATACATCCAGAGAACCAATTAAATTTCACTTCCGAGTGATTACAATTCATTACCAAGATAAAAATCCACAAGATTTTCACCTTGAATCCTTGTCCCAGTTGTAATTATATCCAAAACACTGGAATGCACATTCAGATAAATTGTCCTAATGAAGCCTTTCCCCTCGAATCAGTGAAATGATTGGAAAATCAATTAAGTGGTATACAAAAAGTTCACAACCTGTTATATATTTCTTTTTTCCGACTCATGGGCTTGTCAACAAATATCAATGAACACAAATATATAGTTTTAACAGCCACATAATGAAACTCACTCCTTAACTGGCAACAATGCTATATTTAATGTTTATGAATAAACATTAGTTGTGTTAAGAAGAAATGAAGTTATTTAATGAATGAGCATTTCTTCGTTATCGCCTTAGTGCTGAGCATCTGCCACAGGTCCTATCAAGTATCTTTGCTGAATTTATATTATAGTATCCTATGTTCTTCATTAGCTAAAGTTGGACATAGCAGCTGTCTTCAGAATAACACTTAAGGCAATCATGAAATATTGTAAAATGAAAACTTAGGCCCAGATGACACAGATTTGCTACCAGCAGACTGCAGTGATATACTATACTGAGATTTCATTTGATATAATACCAAGAATAGCATCTATTTTATCTAAATGCAATAATCTAAATATAATTAAGAATGATTGTAACTATTAAGAAGGAAACAAATTGCTTTTGTTACAAAATCTCTGCAAATTATTTCAAAAATTATTTATCTTTGTTGCCTGGAGAACCTTCTGAAAAAAACTTTTTTCTATTTATTTGAATTTTCATTTATGATGAAAATGAATTTCATTCATTTAATTGAATTTTCATTATGTTAAATGTGTAAATGTGGTGGAGTTTATCTTCAAGAATATAATTCAATGGATCTAACTTCCAGAATTACAAAACTGATTTAAATACTGTTGTTAAACTACAGCAAGGCATTCAGGTGTGCTCTTCAATAATCTCCAGACCAATCCCAAATCTCACCTCAATTGGGAGGCAGAGTCATACATAAAAAAGAGACAAAGAATAAGTACAATTTTAGTATTCTTACTTCTATTGAGAATAGCAACTTGGTTACAAGCACATAGGTATGGTTTTGTGTACACTGATGTGATGTGATTCTATTAATATAATCCATATCACACCAAGGAACATATAAAAAAGACATCTTGCAGGCATGTATATGTATTCTTAGCTAAGTTGTTTTTCTCAGTTCATTATACGCTAACATTAGTTTCTTGATAACTGTAATGTAATTTCAGAATTGATAAACCAGATTAGACATGGCCAAATAATTTTAAATAAAATAATTTATTTTATCTGAAATAATAACCTGTTATTACTGCACAAGCAAAATCAATCTGAATTCTCTTATAGCTTCTTTGCAATCTTGTTTGTATTAAATACTTAAGGTTAAAAAAATATTCAGTTAAGATCGCAGGTGCTCAATCTTTTTCAGTCTAAAAATATAATATAATGCATTCAACATCTCTTGCTATTTTGTTTAAAGGTTTTTCAAAGAGTGACTTGTACAGCTGGTCAGTTACTTTAAGTAATAAACTCACAAAGAATCCCAGGGAGTATTTAGAATCTGTTTTCTTCTTAAGTAATTTTTCACAAGAACACTGCACATTCCAAACATGAAATGCCAGGCTGAAAGATAAATTTAAAAAATCTATGCAGATGCGAGTGCC
The DNA here is from genome assembly GCA_034064705.1 of Bothrops alternatus. Taxonomy (NCBI): domain Eukaryota; kingdom Metazoa; phylum Chordata; class Lepidosauria; order Squamata; family Viperidae; genus Bothrops; species Bothrops alternatus. The sequence goes on along the minus strand of JARGCV010000052.1, from coordinate 22,810,923 downwards.
ATGAACATTTTAATTTATTCTGCAGCTTTTGAATTAAATATTTCCATTAGTTTTCTTAAGATTAAATGAATTTGTCCCACAGATTTTTTTATTTCTTAGATTTAATAAAGTTAGAATACTTTAATTTTATATTTCAAAGTTCTGTATTTTTCTACTACAGGTGGTCCTCAAGTTACGACCACAATTGAGCCCTGCACATTTATGTTGCTAAGCGAAACATTTGTTAAATGAGTTTTGCCCCTTTTTACAAACTTTCTTACAACAGTTGTTAAGTGAATCATTCCAGTTGTTAATAACACGGTTGTTAAGTGAATCTGGCTTTCCCATTGGCTTTGCTTGTACAGAATGTTGCAAAAGCTGATCCAATGACCCCAGGATACTGCAACCATCATAAATATGAACCAGTTGCCAAGCATCTGAATTTTGATTGTGTGACCATGGAGATGCTGAAATGGTCATGTGAAAAATGATCATAAGTCACTTTTTTCAGTGCCATTATAACTTTGAATGGTCTCTAAATGAACTGTTGTACGTCGAGGACTACCTATATGTGTTTCCATAGCATCATTTTTAAAATAATTATTGTATGTTATGAGTACTGTGAACTAATTTAGAAAGTTTGGTAATTTAATTTATTCTTACTACATAAACAGATTATAGAATGCATGCTGAAGTCCAGTACAATTCCTGTGGCAAGGATAAACACAGATATTGAGAATCCATAGTTCTTAGAAGTCAATCCAACATGGTCCATGATGAGAGATGTAGAAGTTGGAGATGCAGGGAGTTGAATTTGTGTACTTGAAGGCACAGGTTCCCTCTTTCTGCAGTGGTAAACAATATGCATTTTTTCACTGTTCCTTTTTATTTATCTTCGTAAAACAAATCACTTTTTGTTGCCACCATCATGGCAACAGGCTTGTGCCTATGTAATAAACAGTTTGATGCAATGGTTCCACATAGAAATTACATTCATTGAGATTGACCATAAAAATTAACTTCATATCAAGAGCATGTGGGAAGGAGGTAGCAAAATCATACCATGTTTCCCCCCAAATAAGATCCGGTCTTATTTTTTTGTTTGCCTCCAAAAGAGGCACCGAGTCTTATTTTTCTGGTGTGTGTGTATGTGTGTGTGTGTGTGTGTGTGTGTGTCTTTTCCACTCTCCTTGCAGTGGCGGCAGCAACAGCCCCGCCCAGCTGGCCCACTTCTGCGGCTGAAGGAGCCAGCTTCATTGTGCAGCTGAGATTGAATCCATAGCTCGGTTCTTGGCTGCACAGGCCTTCAGGAAAGGCCTCCTGACTGCAAAATGCAGGCCTGAGCTCCATGCTCAGCTGCAGAATGAAGCTGCTCCTTCGGCCACAGAAGAAGTGGGCCTGTGAGGCAAGCGTTAATCCATGGGAGGCCTGGCTGCAATGGTAAGCTCCAACTCCCCACCCTAGGTTGATTTTTAGGCGTGCACCTCGCCCCCAAAGCTAGGGCTTATTTTTGGGGTAGCGTTTATATTAAGCCCACCCCCAAAAATCAAGCTAGGGCTTATTTTCGGGGTAGGTCTTACTTTCAGGGAAACATGGTAAATATAGGAAGAAATGGTTTGGTCTAATATGCACCAAGGTATAATATGGGGCACAGGAATGATCTTTGAAATGGCCTACTTTATGGATCATTCCCACAGTTCAGAGTGATTCTCCTTGCTATTATACTGCTAATCTACAACTATGAAAATCATTTGAAAATATTTTATGAAGAATATGTATAATGGTTATATTTTTTAAAAAAAATCATTTGCAAGCAAGTTTTTTTTCTTATTCATTTACTTATAGCTGATTTTCCTATACCTGTGGAAGGAAAACCCAAATGTTGCTTCTTTAAATTTAGTTCTAAAATACAGTATAACAGAGTAGTTAAAGCCCAGTTGTGGATATACTTAAGACAAGTCCAGAAGTCTACAACAGTATTTGTGCAGATCCTGAGACTCATCAGACCTATGAAAGATGGTACAACTTCGACTGCAATTCGATCCTTGAAACTTGACATGAACCCAGGGACTGGTATTTGGCAGAGTATTGATGTGAAGACTGTTCTGCAAAATTGGCTTAAACAACCTGAATCCAACTTGGGCATTGAAATCAAAGCTTTGAATGAAAAGGGAAGAGATATTGCAGTGACATATCCAGGACCAGGAGAAGAAGGCTTGGTAAGTTCTTTAAAGTCCTCAGCATGTTTGTCACTTAATGTCAGTAATGAGCAAAAAAGCTCAAAGCTTTTTAAATATGGTGATTATAAGCATATATACTTGGCATTAAACTTCCTGGGATTTATCTCCACATCATTTTGTTTAGGACTGTAATAGGAAAACACTGGCAAATTAATGGAGTAAAATTAAATATGATCCTTATTAATTTTCTGTCAACGAAGCTAATAATATTTATTACCACTAGGTCAGCTTGCATAGGTCAGCATATTCAATTGTATAGGTCAGCATTTTCAATTTGCTAATATTCAAAATTAGTTTATGTAGAGCAAAATGTATAGCCTTAAAATCATGGTTCCAAGAGTGAACAATAAGATACTTAGGAAAAGTTGCACTGACATCCACCATCATGAAATGCTTTGAGAAGCTGATAAAGGACATTATTGTATCTAGCCTCCCACCAGCGTTTGTCCCACTTCAGTTTGCCTATCGACCCAATCGTTCTATGGAGGATGCTATTTCTTCTGTTCTCCATCTGAGCTTGAAGCACTTAGAGGAAAGAAATACTCACGTGTGTTTGTTGTTGACTTCAGTTCGGCGTTTTACACAATCATTCCCCAGCATTTAGTAGACAAACTGGGCCTTTTAGGCTTAAACACTTTGTGCAACTGGATTCTTGATTTTCTTACCAACAGGCCCCAATATGCGCGAGTTGGAACAAATACCTCTAATATCATTTTCTTGAACACAGGTTCTCCTCAGGGCTGCGTCTTAAGTCTGCTGCTGTTTACCCTGTTAACCCATGACTGTTGTGCTAGGTTTGCCACCAACCATATTGTGAAGTTTGCAGATGATACAACAGTAGTGGGCCTTATTCAGGATGACAAGGTGGAAGCTTACTGCAAGGAGGTTGAGGGGTTGGTGAACTGGTGTAAGGAAAACAGCCTAGTTTTAAATACCGGAAAAACCAAAGAGATCATTGTTGATTTCAGAAACGGCAGGCACAGCCACACTTCTCTGTGCATAAATGATTCATCTGTAGAGATGGTTTCCAGCATCAAATTCCTGGGCATGCAGCTAACAAGCAGGCTGGCTTGGTTGCTCAACAGTGAGAAACTGGTGAAGTGGGCATAGCAGTATCTGCGTCGCATGAGAAAAGCACATCTTTCTTCCCCTGTCCTGACCACTTTCTACAGGGGGACGATCGAGAGCATCCTGTCATACAGCATCACAGTCTGGTTTGGAAGCATCACTGCTTCAGACAAGAAGGCAGTGCAGAGAATGGGGAGAGTGGCCGAAAAGATCATTGGCTGTTCCCTCTCTCCCATCCAGGACATAGCACAGAAGCGTTGCTGGGTCTGTAAGATTATCTGGGACACTGCACATCCTCTTCATGACCTGTTTTCCTTGTTACCTTCTGGGAGGAGGCTTCGTGGTATCCGTAGCAGAACATCCAGATTCAGCCATAGTTTCATTCCATGCAGCATTAACCTTGTGAATTCTCAAGCTTCCTCCTTCCGTTATATATTCAAGATGGACAGTATTTAATATTTGCTATGTATATGTAGGGGTATGGGTCTATACATACGTTGTACATAGTATGTTTTAGGTGTATGTCATGTATGTGTTTCACTTTGAGAGCAGGCAATTAAATTTCATTTTTGATGTGTGCTGTAGTGCCCACAGTAAAAAAATGACAATAAAGGTTATCTTATCTTAAAAACCCTAGAAAACAGATAGCAACAAATAGCCTTCTTATTCTTCTTTGAAAAATGTCAAAGTGTTCAAAGATCTGACATCTCATTTGATATAACATTGGTGAGGAAAGAATATAACTTACTTAATGAATGGAGAAATTCAGTGGAGTGCTCATTTGCTCATCACTTTCTTATGTAACTATTCTATTCATTTTACATAGTTATAACATCAGTGACTAAATACAATAACTATCAAAAATTGTAAATCCCTAACATTATATTTCAATAAGTATAATTCCATTTTCCATTTCTAATAGATACGGTTTGATTTTTATATTTCAACCAGCTACTACACCTTTTTATTAAATTGAATACAGTAAACATGATTAAATAGAGCTATTTTAAAATAATTATAGCCTGCTAACAAATTGTTTCTGCTGGAAAAATTGCTACGGTCTTAATGGGTTCAGGATTTTTATAAATATTTAAATGTGGAGAAATTAAGCTTCAAAGTAGTTTTAGAAAACATGAAACAAGTTTAATAGTAAATATAATAGTATACACGGACATAGAATCATACATGATAACAAACTGACAGGAGTAGCTAACACCCCAGAAGATAAACTCAGGATCCAAAAAGATCTAGACAAACTTGAACAATGGGCCCTATCCAACAAAATGAGTTTCAATGTGGAGAAAAGCAAAGTTTTACATTTAGGCAGGAAAAATGAAAGGTACAAGTACAAATTGGGTGAGACATGGCTTAAAAACAGTAATTGTGAGAGGGACCTTGGAGTCCTAGTGGACGATCACTTGACTATGAGCCAGCAGTGTGCAGCAGCAACCAAAAAAGCTAATACAATCCTGGGTTGTATAAACAGAGGCATAGAATCAAGATCATGTGAAGAATTAGTACCGCTTTATAAAACCCTAGTAAGACCACACCTGGAATACTGCAGCCAATTTTGGTCACAATATCACAAAAAAGATGTTGAGAGTTTGAAAAAAATTCAGAGAAGAGCAACTAAGATGATCAAAGACCTGGAGATTAAAACAAATGAAGAACGGCTACAGGATTTGGGTTTGGCTAGTCTAAAGAAAAGGAGAAATAGGGGAGACATAGCAGTATTCCAGTATCTGAGGGGCTGCCACAAGGAAGAGGGAGTCATGTTGTTCAGCAGAGCACCAGAGGGAGGACAAGAAACAATGGTATATATATATATATATCTCCATAATATAAAGTATATAAACATACTGTACATTGTGTCTCTGTGATAAATTTGAGAAACTTTATGGATATTCAGAACACAGAAACACAGATTTTAAAATCAAGTAACCAATAGTCTTAATCTATTTTTCCCCCTTTGCTACTCATTTTATTGTCTTATATATGATTGACAAGAGGAAAATAGTTGTAACTAAATACTCCCCTGCCAAAAACCTGACAATTGCTAAGGGAATATTTAAATTATGTTCATACATCAATAGACTGTTCTCTGTGGGATGAATTATCTTTCAGTACAGTTCCCCATTCACCCCTTATTCTGTTTCAGAGAAATAAGGAGTCTTTTGGAACAGATTGGAAAACATGGGAAATTGTAAAAACAAAGAAAAATCTTGTTTTTCTATTAAAACAATGGTTATTCTTTTTATTCTTTGAACAACATGAAAATACATCTGGTTTTCCAAAACCGATTACCATGTACTAGAACAGCGGTTCTCAACCTTTTTCAGGCCGAGACCCCACCTGCACCGCCCATGCACGGCGCGACCCCGACCTGTGGTGCGCATGCGTGGCGCGACGGGCCGAACCACGCATGCAGTGTGATGGGCCGAACCGCGCATGCGCAGCGCATGTGCGACGGGCCTAATTGCGCATGCACGGTGCACGTGCGATGGGCCTAACTGCGCATGCACGGCGCACGCGCGACGGACCTAACCGCGCATGCGCGGCATGTGCGCGACGGCCGAGGGGAAATGGGGGGAAAAATGGGGAAACAATAGCGGACTGCCGTGTTTGGCGACCCCCGTGAAACGGTCGTTCGACCCCAAATGGGGTCGCGACCCACAGGTTGAGAACCGCTGTACTAGAAGATGCTGCTGCTCAAGAAACTCAAGGCTAAATGTATTGTGCAGTTCCTGGATAACATTCAGTGGATAAGAGATATTTGTTATAGTTCAAATTTTAAAATTATCTACAAAAATAAAGTTTATAGAAATATTACTAGAATCAGTTGCGAGGGATTTTTTATTTTGCAGTCAAAATTGTACATTCAAAGGTAACAGTATTTAAATGCCAGGTAATATGTAGGAAAAATGTATCCTATATGAAATATTGAGTAATATATCTTTTCCCAATGTACTATTCATTTTCTTTTATTTATAGAATCCTTTTTTAGAGGTCAAGATTACAGATACGCCAAAAAGATCACGCAGAGATTTTGGGCTTGATTGTGACGAACACTCAACAGAATCTCGATGTTGTCGTTACCCATTGACAGTGGATTTTGAAGCTTTTGGATGGGACTGGATTATTGCACCCAAAAGATATAAAGCAAACTACTGCTCTGGAGAATGTGAATTTGTATTTTTACAAAAGTATCCACATACTCATCTGGTACATCAAGCAAATCCAAGAGGCTCAGCAGGCCCTTGCTGCACACCTACTAAGATGTCCCCAATAAATATGTTATACTTCAATGGAAAAGAACAAATAATATATGGGAAAATACCAGCTATGGTAGTAGATCGTTGTGGCTGCTCATGAATTCTGCATTAAGTTTGCTGCTTCATAAAATATGGAATTTACCAATATATGTATATATTTCCTTTCAGCAATTTTGGAAACTGTGAATTTTTAAACAATAGGCCTACCTCTCATAGGTTATATTTTAGGCTATTGTAAAGATTTCCTAACAGGCAAAGTACAATATATGAACTGAAAGACATTTTTTATGCAAGTGGTTTTTTAATCAGTGAATATGATAAGCTACAATCAACCCCTCAAGATTTTGTGATTTACTTGCTATGAAAAGAGCTATCTTTTCATTTATGCATACACCATAATCATATATTAACTTCAACAAATAGAAATAGATAAAATAACTCCTCCTTGTATTCCAGAGAATTAAAAGGAATTTACTAATATAATACATAGTCTTAACAATTTATTTTACTGTTGTATTTACACTAGAGGATATTCTGGCAAAAGAATGATGAGTACCACTGAATTATCCTCAAACACTTGAACTGATTTTATAGTATAAAAACAGATAAGATGAAATTCCAGAGAGCAAACAAATCCACAAATTATGATAACTGCGTTATCTTTTCATTCCTTTTATAATTACTACTTTAATTATTTTCTGGCAATGGTGCTATCACAGTAGATTCAATATGCACTCCTAACTATTTGCTGCAAGAACCCAAAATAAGATTACCGCAATGTAGCTAAATTGAATACTGTAGTAGAACTATACACACCAACAAGATTTCAGGCATTAATGTCCAGGAAACATAAAGCACAATAAATAGAATTCTCAATTATAGTTTATTAATTATTCACAAAGCATGGAAATTTTAATTAAAGTTTGTGTGTGCTTATGTGTGGTCCTTATTGTAGCAAATATCTACTGACGACTACAAAAGCAAAAGCAAAATTGGTTCTTTATTATAAAATTATTATAAACATACTGCAACATTGTTTGCCTAGTGACATACAATTGATAAAATTAATAAGCACAATACTGTAAAATAAAATGTTGATATTATAAGTTTTGTTATATACAAACACAAAATACTGTATTGTAAATAAATTTTTATTTTTTATTTACTCTGAGTATATGATGTGCCACATGGGTTTGTCTTTTTCTACCACATAAAGTTGTACTTAGATTACTGGTATGTTAAATTGTTTTATTCTTTTGCAATGAGAAAGCACAGATATGCACATTAAATCTTCCATAGTACTTATGACTTCACTCAGATATTCTTATTTTTTTTAATATGTACCCTACTTCATTCAAGGTTAACAAGAAAGTTGATTGGAAGAATTAATGGAACACAGTAATTTTAATCTGCATGAAGGTTTTATTTTCCAAAATAAAGGACTATTGTGATGGGTGAAGCTAAACTCTTCCATAAAATCTTGAAAAAGCATTTTCAGAACACTACTATTCCTCTTCACTTGATATGTTTTAAATATAATTGTACAAATAATAACCTCTGTATTGATCAAATTAAAGCAAAATCATCTTTTTCATAGTCTGTAATATTGCTCACAATGTAAAACTAATGGCATTTTTTCAAATGCTAAAATCGTATATAATATGTTACTAGATTTATTTTATATGTATGTAATAAACATATGTAATACACATTATTGTATATTTTGCTCAACACAATTTACATACTGTATTTCTTGTCAGGAATATTACTTTAAATATCAACTATGATTGAAATGCAATCAATAACCATGAAATTTCTGTTAATTTTTTAAAAAAAAATAGTATCAAAATAGTATCAAAATTTCTGTTATTATATTGGTTTTCAACTTAACATTTTATTTGCATGAGACTGCAACAAACTTTATATTAGTCACTAATAGTTTTCCTCTTCCCACTCAATTTATATCATTGTAACTTTGTAAAGTAATTTTTTATTTCAGCGAAATTTAAACTTTTTTTTCTGATTGCATATAGTGGCCAATCAAGTTATGCTTGTTTAAGATCTAAAATCTCATGAAGATAATGAAGGCAAAGTCAGGCTGCTGATTTTATCTTCTGGCAGCTATATTTGGGCTTCATGGAATATTACTGTATTACTATATTCAAATTTACAGTGCATGGCTATTTGGGTATCAGAGGCAAGAGTAGGGAAAGGCTAATTAATAAGCTCTTCTGTTATGTGGAAGACTTTCTAGCATGGAAGATAACCGCTAGCAGTTTCTTAATATGCTAATACACTGACACACACAGATTCACTAAATAATCTAAGTCCTGGGTTCAATGGTAATTTGATACTGCAATAAACAATAGTTATGGAAATAAATCCTTACTTTAAAATTTGTAAATACCAAATCACATATATTTCTTCTAATGCTAAGCTTATTTAGTATTATACAAACTGTCTTATACAAACTGCATTCTTTGTGTGGGAGAAATTTTATTTAAAGTACTAGTCATAATTCATGCATGCTCATGCCATACGGCATTTAACAAAATTCTACATTGATGCCAGATTTTGTTAGTGGATCTCCATGCAGCTTAGGAGCCTTAGCATTTCCATGGATTCAGGCCAATGCGAACTTGAGTAAGAAGGGAGCTCTCCCAATGACAGTTTGCCATCACTCACCAACTATTTCACATATTTATTTTACACTGAGTTCAGAACATAGTATGCAAATATTTGTCTTACTGATGAGCCTGAAAACTCGTGATGAAGTAATGGAATTTCTAGAACAGTACATTAGAGTACTTGATCTTCTAAGAAAGAGGAGCTCACAGACTATGCTAGGAATCATCACCTCAGTTTTGCTATTTAACATTTCATTTGACATAAGTTCTGCAGTCTTTACTTTAATCAGTCTGCAGAACTTATTATAAAATGGAAAAAGAGTTACCTTACTTTCATCTTACAGCTCCTGGTTGATAATCTATATAGCACTTTTTAAATTCTAAATTTCTTTATTGTACAGAAAATGTGATATTATTCATTTTATTAAATGAATCAAATTTATATAGCTGCCCATCTCACTGGGAGTGTCTCTGAGTGGCATACAACAATCACATAAAACAACAAATATATAAAACATTCATTAAAAATTAAAAAATATATGAACCACAGAGCACAAAGAGTGACTATATCAAGTTCAATAATGGGACTATCATAGAATGTCTCTAGTTCTCTAGAACCCCCATGCCTGGTGACATAATCAGGTCTTCAAGAACTTGCAGAACATTAACAAGGATGGACTGACCTGATTTGGGGGGGGGTGAGAAGGTTATATGAGGTGGGCCACACAGCAGAGAAGGCCCAAATGTAAATCCCTAGCAGATGGTACCCACAATATTCTTACTCTGTCAAAATTAATGGGACAAGCTGATATAATTGGGGGCAGGTGGTCCTTCAGATAGCCCACCTTGAATTAGAAACAGTAGAAAATTGGCAGTCAATACAGTTCGTGGACCAGAGGTGTGACATGTTTTGTTATGGAAATACACATGTTTGCCTGCACCATTTCATGTACCAGCTAAAGCTTTTGGATACTATTGAAATGGAAGCCTCATTACAGTGCATCAAAGTAGCCCAACCAGGAGATGACCAGGGCGTGAATGACTGTGAGCAGAGTCTCCTGATCCAGAAACAGGTGCAATTGACACACAACCCAAAGTTGTACAAAGGTCCTCCTAGCTATGACTGCCACCTGCTCTTTGAGCAAGAGTCATGAGTCTAGAAGGATCCCCAGATTGCACACTGGGGAGTGCAACTCCATCCAGTACCAAAGAAGGCAAAGTCCTATAATCAGTAGACTCCAAAACCTAAAATCACTCGGTCTTCAGCCAGGATTCAGTGGAAGTCTGGTTTTCCCCATCCAGACCCTCAGTCGTGGCATGGCTTAATTTGCCAGGGGAAGAGATATATAATTGGATATCATCAGTGGAGGATGGACCATGCAGCAGACTCGCAGAAACAACCTCTATCTCCCTCTGAAACCCTTTGGCTTCATCAGTTGCCAGTCATCAAAATCTAGAAGTCTAGTCCAAATCCAGATCCCAAGGTACAATCCAGTCCAGTCCAGGTAAATGCCCATAAGACATTCATATTACTATTGATCCAGTCATGCCACTAAAGCGACAATTGAGTGGCTCCTGTTCTCTATCATCATACCAGACAGTACATGACTTTCTCCTTTCTATAATCTACTCTGCCTAATAATCAAAACCATAAATAACAAGTTCATTTTTTTCTGTTTTACACAAAAAGTCCATAAGGGGTTTCCAGTCAACAATAAATATACATACTAGCTTTTCTCTGATGAACTAGGTCAATTTAGCCATTTCAGCAAGTTCCATCATCTTTACCAACCATTCCTCTATTGTGGATAATGCTGAATCTTTCCATCTTTGTACATACAATAATCTTGGTCCACTTATCATATACAAAAACAAAGTTCCATGACTTTTTTGCAACTGTCCATTGATTCAAAAAGAAAAATATCTGGTCTCAATTGTGTATTAATGTTTAAAATTCTCTGAATCAGTATATACATTTAAATCCATTTTTAAAGCTTTTTTACACATCCACTAAGCAGGATCAAAAGTCCCTTCTTGTTATTCACATTTCCAACATAGATTTCAAGTGCCTTTTATAGATTTTAGAGTAGACAATTTGTCTGGTGACATGTATCAATGGTTCATCATTTTATAAGAATTCCCCTTAAGATGAGAACATGGTATAAATTTCACTTCTTTCAACCACATTTTCCCATTGTTCCATCTAAAATATATTTTAGCCCCATTATTCTTTCATTTGTTCTTCTGCTTCAAATTCAATAAAATTCAAATTTCAAAGCAATTGCATTTTAGCAATTGTATGTTTATCATTTTAATAGTTGTTCATCGTTTTCACAAAGTTCTGTTTCAAACGCAGTCTTACATTGTCAAAACTATAAATGTCTTTGTCTATTTTAAATCTTTTTAATAACTATAGCTAAGAAAATAATTGACAATATTCCTCTGCCACCATTTCTCTTAATTTTACATTCTCCTTGACAAAAATCTTACAATTTGCCTTTGTCTTGTCTATTAAATGCTTTGCGGGGGAGAACCACAAAGGTGTTTTCTGATATAACCTGGGTTTACAGTTTATTTATTCCATATTTTCAGTATGAAATGTCTAACATAATGGTTTTTAAAATCCACATTATCCTTGACTTTTCCTACCAGTAATACTCATGCCACCCATGCCAGCTCATGTTCTTCTAATTCCCAAAAACAACACCATTCTTCCATCAAAACCAAACTGCGAAAAATAATCCATATTACTGAACTGTAATTGACTCTGTGATTTATACTCTGAGTTATATAGATGAAAGCAATGCATCACACACACAGTCACACAAACATTTGTTTTCATTACATTGCTATTTAGCAGGACTTAATAGAACTATTCCAAACAATCTCACTTGGCAGTAAAAGGCTATTACATGGATGTCTGGGACTAAGATAGCTAAAATGTTTGTTCGGTCATAATGCTATTGCCATAAGGTATCACTACATAGCCTAATATGTAATATCTATAGCTTGTATAAATTACAAGATATTGTCAAAATGTCATATTCCATTGCTTTAGACATATGCTACAATGTACTGGAACTATCTCATATTTTAATAACTGTTTCTCTTCTGCTGTAAAGTGCACAAAGCAGAGTACACTTTTTATTTAATTTAAAGCAATTGTATTAATGCCAAAACAGCTTCCGATAATCTACATCAGGGGTGTCAAACTGCCAGCCCACAGGCCAGATGCATCATGCCGAAACCATGCCCACCCCAGCTCCGGCAATGGGGAAAAGTCATGATACGTCGCGAGTTTGACACCCCTGATCTACATCCAACCCCTGGTATTTTTATGTCATCTTTTGCAAAGAAAGCTTGAAACAGTATCCTTCTACAGTTTGCTACGTATGAAGTAGTAGTTTGTTACACATGAAGTGTTAGGTTGTGCTGTAATTCCTTGATATTATTGCACATAGTTAATAAGTGAATAAATATTGCCCATAATACTGGTAGTTACATAAATATTACAACCTTAAAATGGATCCAAAGTGTTTGTGCATAAACAAAAATAATCTCTGCAATGTAGGGAATCCAAACATTCTGATTTACCTTTGTGAAGTGATGCAAGCATTTTCAAAGGATATGCAATATATCAAGTCCATTGGAATATAATGAAAAATTTAATCTTAAATTGAAACTTAATTCAGTTGATTTTATTAAATCAAGAAATGAATGAATTTGCCCCTGCTTGGATTTCTCTTTGTGTCATTTTAGTTGATACTAATAAAATACTTGTGGAAAATGTCAATTATACTAAAAAAAACTTCTGAGAACTAATAAAAACTGTACCTTTCTCAGCCAGTTAGCCTGTTTGTCCTTTTCATGTCTATGCTAAAACAAATTAAGATACAGAATTATTACAATGTGTTATATGTAATTGTTCTCACTCAGAGGCTATGCACAACTTTGTTTGCAGCCTTCTTATGGAAATAGAAAGTAGGGTTATATGATAAAAGTGCTTTTCATTTTGGATTATTTAAATGGCAGAATTGATTGAAAGAAAGTTTAGTAATCAACTTGCCTTATTTATCTTTTATTACATGGATGAGTGGTTTCGTTTCCAGGGCTTTCATTGCTCTCGCAGTTCAAGATTGTGGTATACCACCAAAGATCTGCGGAAAAAATATTTCAAATCATTTGGGGAGTGGATCAGGAATAGATGATTATGAATATAGGAAATAATATCAGATCAAAGCTGCTTACCTTGTCTACTAGGAACTAGTGTCTAATGAAGTGATTGTTGAGCTTACTTATTTTATTTCAAAAGTAAAATCTTGTAAGGCAGGCAGTCCAAATAGAACACCCATCAAGCTTCTCAAATGAAACTTAGATTCATGGCCTATTTATTATAATACTTTAGATTCAAATGCTTCAGGCTGGATTTGAGCTGTATAACAAGGAAAATATGGAAGGCACTGTCAATTATCCCCCAAGCAGCTTGCAAATAGTTAAATAGATAGCCATGGGCTGTGGTGGAACAATGGTTAGAATGCAGTGTTTCAGGCTAATTCACTGCCAGGAGTTCAATCCTAAGTGGCTCAAGGTTGACTCAGCTTTCCAGCCTTCTGAGGTTGGTAAAATGAGGACCCAGGTTGTTGGGCGCAATATGCTGACATTGTAAATCACTCAGAGGGCTGTAAAGACAAAATAGTCTAAGTACTACAGTATTGCTGTTGGATGAAAAATTAACCTTCTACCTTGAAGAACATTGTTTAACCAATGTTTAGGTTATTTTTAGAAAGGATAAATCAACAATAGTCCACTTGTCTGGAAAATATTCTGTTTTCCTTTTTAAATGAATTTTTATTTTTATTTTAAAAAAGTGATTCTGATTCTGTTAACAGACCCATACTTTGGGTTAAACTAGAGAATTTGGTTCCTAGCAGGAGTTTTACATATTTAATGTTGGCATTATATCAAGATAGTATAATGCAGGTTAGATGCAACATAAAAAATGTACTTACAGGCAACATACCGTAGTAATGACTAAAGGTGTGAGACAACATTGTATTTTCCCCCAACACATTTAAGATCTACCGGTATGTCAATGAACTGGGGACTACATTACATCAAATTTATAGCCACTGTCATTTATTAGGCAAAAGGAAAATTGTGCTTTGCTTTATGCAGATGACATTGTTCTTCTTTCAACTACCGTACTAATTAGGTTTAAAATTCCAACTTAAGGTTGTCAGTGTAAATGTTGGCAGATGTTCATTCAAGAGAATGTGGATACAGCAGACTTTATAAAACCTTGTTTTAGAGCAAATATCACAGTTTGAGAGAATTCACTGTTGCAAGTAGATACAGATAGATTTTCTTTTTCTTTTCTCTCTTCTCCTCCCCTCCTCTGGAATCTGCCCTCCAGCCCATCTTTAGGCTGCATTATCTCTTGCTGGCCCCAGAAATCCTTAAGCCTCCATTAGAAAGTCTGACTGCTAATCCATCTTGGATCACATTACCCGCCTGTCCCCGGCCAGGCATTTGTTTATGTAAAAAAAAAAAAAAGGTTGTATACGAACAAGCCGAAATAAATGTATGAAACTGACAGGCACTAGAAATATACTGATCAATCCATTCTCTTCTTAGAATTGAAAATGGAGTAGCAGCTCACAGACATGGTTCCACTGAAGACAGGAGAGCCTACTGACTTTACCAAAACAGACCAAGCAGGCTTTTAATCTTCTTCATGTTCACACAGCACAGGAGGCAATGGCAGGGGGGAAAGGTACATTCTACTCTTAATTTGAGTAACAAACAATAGTTATATATAAAACAACCCAAAATTTCCAGATCCAAACAGTAAACATCTGTCCCTGATTATAAAATATCCAGTTTTATCCATTCCTTCCTCTGTCAGTTTTCCTTCTTCTATTAGAGTTAACTCCAATTGCTACTTGCTTTCATTGGTTCCCTCTTTTTCTTAATTAAAAGTTTATACTTCCATAGTAAGGTTACTTGCATTCTTTTTCTCTTGTTAGTGTCATAGTAAATGAAATAATTAGTAGATGGAATGCAGAAGAGATTGATGCTTTATCTAGGCTATGATAGTGGAAAAAAATTAGAGTTAAGGATCTATTCTTTATTGAATACTGAACTTGTAAGAAAGAAAGCCAAAGTTCATTTTCATTTCTTTTAACCTTTTCCACCGTTATCCCTACTCGGGAAGATCATTATAAAAATAATTTCAAGAATAGAGGAACCTTTTGTGCAGATAGATGCATGAAAGATATTGAGAGGAGACTCTATCTATGTACAATGATGACTTAAGAATGCATGGTAGACACTTTCTTTTATCAGTAGTTTAAGTAAAAGACATGCATACAATGATAAATAGAAATTCCTCATTTTTTCCATTGATAAAATAAGGAATATAAAATGAAATAAATGAGAGATTTGCAAAAGTGCATATATTTTTCTTGAGAAAAAATGTTTACATTAAAAGTAAGATGAAGTGTTAATAGGGTATATTTATTTTCAACTGGAAATAGTTACATATTTCAGAGACATGTTTTCATCCCAAAGCACGTAACTCCTATTAACACTAATTGGAGTTACACATGCATACTGAAAGAAGATATATCTCTCTCCTTTTTAAGTCACTTACAAAATGTATAAGAGTATTGCCAGCTGCCTAAAGGATCATACTGCAATTGTGGTTCTAATGTTAGCAAAGCTATATCAAGTACTGTATACAAAAATAAGGCCATCTATGTGAATATTTAAAATAGAAAAAGTTTCCTTGATAGCCAGTTCAGAAAGATGATGCACATGCTAAATATTACTAATTTATCATTAGCTTCAAACCTATTTGTCTATCACATGGACAAAATATTTCTCTATTTTCTCCACTAACTTTTTAAAACTATTGCACTGTGAATTTACACATACATATATTGCAAAGTAGTTTATAAAACAATACAGTTAATCTGCCTGACTTTTGCTAATTTCAGAATTAAGCTCATTTTTGCTTTTATGGTTTGCAAAGAAGATTGCACTAGAAAACAAGGCCTTCAAATATATCCTCCTAGCTACACTATTTCAATTTCCAGGAGATTAACACTATAATTCAGGTCTTCAGAAAACGTTGGTTTACCTCATTTCTAATTTCTCGTGTAGGACTTTGGTTCTCCATGATGACTGTATGAATGTATCTATGTATCACAAGAAGCAACCTGCAGCACTGGCACAGAGCTTTTTGAGAGAAAACTTTAGATACCATCATTACCTTCTACTTCAGGAAAT
The DNA here is from genome assembly GCA_034064705.1 of Bothrops alternatus. NCBI lineage: Eukaryota > Metazoa > Chordata > Lepidosauria > Squamata > Viperidae > Bothrops > Bothrops alternatus. The sequence goes on along the minus strand of JARGCV010000052.1, from coordinate 22,794,447 downwards.
CAGGAAAGAAAGCAAATGTTGTAAATGGCAATTGGAATAGGTAAATTACACTATCTACAAGGCAGTTATTTTAATACAGTATAATATGCTGACAATTTGAAGGGCCATGTTATCCACTTATAATTACATAATATATAGACTGTGGGGGTAATTAAAAAATAACACTTAAATACAATTTAGGGTTTTATTTAACTAGAAAAAATACAATTATGGGGAGCGGTATAAATAGGAAGGGGGTAGTATTAGAGATAGCAATGGTGGCAGCAATTTCACAAATTTGTGATTAGCCAAACCATCATGGCAACTACATTTTGAACATACAAGTCCCTCATCACAAAGATTTTATAATAGTGAAGGAAGAAAGAAATGGAAAGTTTTAAATTTTTCTGTAGTAAGCGAAACTAACATTGTTGCAATGTGTATAACAAAGAACAATGCTCACCCTTAGAGTTAGCCAAGGACGTAAGGAATCGTTGTGTCACTTTTCTATAGGTTTGTAACCCACTACGCCAGAATAGCTGACGTGGAATGGGAGGAGGATAGGAGGGTATAATTGCTATTCTAAGAAATAAAGTTGTTTCCTTTCTTCAACCGAATGTCTCCTGGGAGTTCATTGAAATTCCGAATACAATAGCATGCATGGCAGGCTTCCAAAATTGCAAATTACTTACTAGCCCACAAAGAATATCATAAAAGGAAATTTGTACTATCAGATTTCAGAAACATACCAAATATATTTATATATTTTTCATCATTTCCCATCTTACTATTATATCCCGAATACTGCAATTTTCAAATGTATCTCTCACTATGGTTAATTAGTAAAGATATGTAATATATTTACAGTACAAGAGTTCCTGAAGTAAAAATGCAGTTAGGTTTTCAAGACAGTGTGACTGTTTGCTTGAGACAGTATGTTTGTATATGTATGTGATAGACAGAGAGACACACAGATAACATATGAAATCTATAAATGCCTAAAGCCTAATTTATGTGCTAAGCTTGTGAATGTGATCTTTTGAGGCATCTATAACTCTCTGCAGGAAACAGAAGGAGCTTCTCATCTTCCTAAAGTTTCTGCTGATGCAGTCAGTATGCAGCCTTGGATTAAAGCATCTCAGTATGTCTTCGATGAATTAGTGATTACCCCAAGTATTATCAACTGTAGAAAAAGCTTTTTATCTATCTAAATATAGATGTATATGTTAAATAAGAAAAGGAGAAATAAAGGCTTTACATATAATGCACATATGTCTGGTCTGGATAGTAATATTACTCACAGAAATGGAAAAACTAATATAAAACAAAATGAAAAACAACCTTCTTCAGGGTACAAGATCTCAATTTTTAGACTTTAAAAGTCAACAAACTCCAGTTTCTGTCAAATTTCCTTTATTCATGTCAAGTTTCATAATTTTAGGTAAGCTGTCATGAATCTATGTATGGAGTTACTATTTTAAAACATCAATGAAGTCTTGTACTCACCCTATATATCATATCATGGAGATGTATCTTTGAAGAGGAAGATAAAATACAGAAAAATAACATTGTTTTAATATTATTTAGAAATTCCTAATATGATTATATGAGAAACATTCTACTCTTTAATTAAGAGCAGCTATTATAATATGGGATATCAGTGCTGTTCATTTAATTGGGGAACAACATCTAGCATAGAACTAATTATTCTCCCTCCACCCACTAAATTACTCATCTCTTCTCCACCTTTCATCTACCTCCTGAAACCTGCCCTGGAAGGCTCCAAAACCATCACTATAAATTCAGGAGAATCTAGACCAATTAGGAAAGTGATGCTGGCTATATAGCAAGAAGTCTGTGGAGGGTTAATTTTTTCTGCATGTATTAATTTCTATCTTGATACATGTCAAATGAATTATAAATACTCAACTATGCCATATGCCAAGACATTTAAGTAAATAGTGCAGGATACAATGGTAAGAAAAAGATATTGGGATAGATATGTGCATAAGTGTATGTAAGAGAGGGTTGCTTGCCAGCTGAACATAATGCTATTAATATCATTAAGGTTCAGAGTAGTTTGTACTCTATACAAAAAGATATAGGGGTCAATCCCCTCAAATGTTTGGCATTCAAGAAATATATTCATATGAAAACATTTGAACAATATGCAAATTGCTCTAAGATGATACTGTGAGGTCAAATGGTTATGTTTCACATGGTAACATTCCAGGATATTGCATGATCAAACTTTTCCAAAAGACAGTTTTCTAGACTGTAATGTATGAAAGTCTATTGCTTACTGAGTTAAATGATTATTTTCTTGCATGATTAATATTTGGCTAATGGCAAATGCCTGCATGGTGCACAGGCTTCTATCTTGGTTGAGTTTCTAGGCTGTTGGCAAGTGCTTTACTAATGCTGTATATAAGTGATATATTCTGGTCAGAGTTGTACAGGTCCTAAATATTAATGTATTTACTAGCTTTCTGAGAGTGACAGACCCCCTCCCCCAATTCTATTTCCAGTGAGAGGAAGGCAATTTGTGAGACTCTGTAGGTATTACTTATACATCAAATACCACTGGACTAACCAAAATTTGTTACATTTAAAGATTGTATTGATTGGAAAAGGTGCAAAAAAAGGGCAACAAGAATGATCAAGGAAATGGAGCACCTCCCTTATGAAACCAGATTGCAACGTCTTGGTCTCTTGAGTCTTGAAAGATGGCGTTTAAGGGGTGACTTGATTGAAGTGTATAAAATCATGCATGGGATAGAAAAGGTGGATAGAGAAAAATTCTTTTCTCTATCACACAGTACTAGGACAAGGGGGCACTCCCTAAAGCTCATAGCCAAGAAAGTGAGGACAAATAAAGGGAAATATTTCTTCACCCAGAGGGTCGTTGATTTATGGAATTCACTTCCTGAAGGGGTTGTGACAGCTGTCAGCCTTGATAGCTTCAAGGCAGGGTTAGACAGATTCATGGATGCCAAGTGTATCGGTGGTTATTAAAACGGATGTCCATGTGCCGCCTCTATGTTGGTTGAGGCAGGCAGGATTCCCTTGAGTACCATTTGTTGGGGGTCAAGGGAAAGGGAGGGTTTTGCCTTCTCTTTCTGCTCAAGATCCCCATGTATAATTGGTGGGCCACTGTGTGACACAGAATGCTGGACTCGATGGGCTTTGGCCTGATTCAGCATGGCTCTTCTTATGTTCTTATGTTCTTATTCTAAACAATATTATAAAGCCCACTACCTAAAATAAAATGTTTCTCCCACTCCATTTTATTCCACGATACTCTAATTTTAATCTCCCATTAACACAAACAGCATTTTTCTTTGCCTGTGAATAAAGATAGTATAAACAGAATACAATTATCTGTGGGTTTAGCTCCATATATAAACTACAGAAGGATCCTGCATTCTACACACTAGAGGGAAGAAAGGCCTTGAGTAGTACATATGTATTACACACAGCAGAATCAGTATCTTGATTGTCGATACTGTACTGACAATTATAATAATCTGTTGGGACCACAGACTTACCAGAGTCCTGAAGCAGAAAGTCCATTAATGTTCTTTTTTCTTTTTTGCTTAGTGCCATCAAGTCAAACTCCAGAGATTGTATTGATGTTTTCCCATCTCAATCTATCCCTTTTAATTTACAATCCAGAACTCTCTCTCTCTCTCTCTCTCTCTCTGACATTCCAGTACCATTATTAAGAAGATCGTATCCTTCTTCTAGCATCCATTCACCTCATGCTATAAAGCAAAGGGAAACTGAAATAAAATCAGAACAAAGTTGCAGTCACATGATTTTCTACTTGGTGACTGCATTGCCGAGCAACGGAGTTGCTGATCTCAATTGTAGTCACTAAACAAGGCCCACCTTTTATGTTGACAATTTATAAATTGACATTTTATGATCTTATCTTTAAATATTCTCAAAAAAGTCTTACCATTTTTAATTCCTTGTGCCTCTACTGGCATTTTTGTATAATTGTTCTTGATTTGTCTTACTTTAGCTGTAGTTAAAACAATCTCTTTTCTTGATATGTGTTCATCTGATTGAGAAATCTTTCCTTTCCTTTTTTTTTTTATTAACCTTGCCAGTTTGTCACTGTATGCCCTTCTTCCTGTCCAAATCTTTTTTTTTTCCTGTCTTTCCCTGGCTATCATGACTGCTTCTTCTGAAAACTATCTTGGTTTTTACACTGTCTCTTGTTTCTTTCCATAATATTGCAGAGTTTCTTCCAAGTAAGAAAAATGTATTGAATCTGTTCCTCCCGCTGATTGTTATATTGTTGTGTTATTATATTGTTAATCCAAGCTGTTGCTAAAAAATGGTTTGGAAAGCAAGAGATATGGGTAAATCCAAAATGTATCAATAGGTTTCTTGACTGTTCTTTGAGGTTTGGAACTACTGGGGGGAGCATTAATTCCACCCCCCCCCTTCATTAATACCAGTCATAGGTTATAGTTCTTTCCCATAAATAATACAGCAGGGCTATCTAGCAATCCCTGGAGAACAACAAAATCGGTTTAAGAGATTATTTTATAAATAATCAAATAATGCCAAAAGGTATTGTAAAACAGAAATTGGCATGTATCAATCTTATCTGGCTACAAATTAATGAAATAAGTCTTTTTGTTAAAAGTATAATCCATAAAAGACCACTGTGATGATTAGTAGGCTTTGAAAATCTTATTCAGAACGTTCAGAGTCCTCTAAAAAGCTAATATCAAAACATATAATATCCTGTAATAACTTGGAGTGGGATTAATTTGTCTCAAACAATTATAGACATAACATTTAAATATATATCTGATATGGAATGGATTATATTTTGAAAGAACTCCACATTAGGATTCTTATCACAAAGATTGGAGGAAAATTATTTACAAGTGACTCAGGTATTATACCCTTATATAAGTTCCAAAATTACTGGGAAACTGGGTTGTTCTTTTGTATTCCAGAGCCTTTTCAAAAACCACCTGGAATACCTGGAATCTCTTTTCCATATAGAAGTCTAATTTGGGTTGGATAGTCCTAAACATTATTTTGGTAGCACATCAAATTAAGATTACGCTATGATACTTTGTACACTCTGTTAAATTTGTTATTGGTATTGGAATGTAGATTGACATTTTTTAATGTTAGCTACTGTGTCGTTCTTCTTAATTAGAACCTTGATTTATTCTTCCTTTGTTACTTGCCATATTTCACTGGGTATTGCATTGGCTCCTATAGCCTTCTGCGTTGGTAATGACTGAAGTGCTTATCTAACTTCATCTTTTAAGTGTAAGTAGGGAATATCTTCTATCTTGGCTGTTGACATCATTATTGCACAGTATTTTAATTTAGATCTTAATTTAATCTCCTTTCAATTGGTTACTATCTCTCCACTGATGTCCTTTAACATACCAACTTGAGATTAGAACCTCCTTCTGAGTTTTTGAGTTCAGAGTTCTTTTGAAAACTTTCCTTGTTTTTCCAGGTCTGTTCCATTTTCAGTGTCTTTACAGATGTTGTTTTAATACTTCTTAGCTACAGAGAGGCTTAAGTATTTCTGGCTTTCCCACCACGTTATTTTCTAAATAAAGTTTATATTTATGCATAGTCCATGGAAGCGCCAACCTTAAAAATACTTTCTTTAAAAAGTTATATTAAAATTACCATTTAATATAACTTATTAGTCATGATTTCCATTGAATAAAAATATTTGCTATCTAACTAGTAAGAGGTTCGATATATGTCCAACTTAGAAGAGTAATTTATTCCTTCACTTAACATATATACAAAATGATTCTTACAATGATGCAATAAGGTGATGAGGGATACTTTCAGATATGTGGGAAAGGAAAATGAAGCTGTCACATCCATAACCCTTCCTTACATATATATATATTTTACAACCAAGGAAAAATGGTGAACAAAATTTTAAAAGCTCAGCAAAAGGTAAACAAACACAGTGACAAAATTCAATCTGAAAATACATCTTGAATTTCTATGGCATTTAAAAGGAACAGAAAAATGAATAGGACTGCCTTAAGATTATGGACAATGTTAATGGTAATGGACAAGCTTAACGGTAGAAAGTTCTAAAATGCTTTGTGAAGGAAGATCCATATGTGTGACACACAGAAACAATGAAAAAAATATGTGATGAACACACAGCATTATGTATATGCATAAAACCCAGTTCTCAATTGCTAAAAAGGAAGAATATCTGCTGATAGCATGCTATCTATAAAGGCAACCAAACTTCTGATACAAAAATCTAGATAACCACTGGATGTCAATAAAGTCCATTTCTCCAAACAATATTATACATTAGCCTTAAATTATAAGGATACATGTAATTTACTTGGGTTGAGGAGGTCGTCTGCATATGCCATCACCTATAAATCATGGTATTTGAAAGGTTCTGAGAACAGTATGAGAAATACATTTGGAAAAAGAAAACCATTATTATTTTCCATGAAGTACTTTCAGAAAAACAACACAATTCTGTGCTATTGATTGTTGAATAGTGATATATTCCTCTAACGTGACTTTACCAAAACATATTCGTTTGTATGCCTTAAGTAGAGTGATGTGCATTTGGTATCACTGCTATCCCAGCTGTACAAAAGCTGAGGCTATCACATAACAGTGGCAAACCTCCAGGGAAGAAGACATGCACTGCACCTGTTTATAAGTGTTTAACTATTATTCATATTTACCTTCACCCTACTTTTGCTGTAGAACATATTTCTGTCAGAATCACTTCCTACCATGGCATCTCTATAGCCATAAAAATTATTCTTGAATATCTTCTGTGGATATCTGAATTCATAATTCAAATGTATTCACTTTTATCATTTATATGATTCAGGCCTGATTTGATTTGAGATATGAAGAGAGAGTATGCCTCCAGTTGAGTTTATGCTTCAAGATCTGATGGCACAATTAATTCAACTGGATTGCTTCAAGATTACATTTTTTAAAAAATATATCAATAGGCTATTATTGGGAAAGCATCAGAATGTCTGCAGCTGCCTCAGCACCTTATCTTAAAAGATTTCTTGCGCATCTTTTAAGGAGAGATAGCAAGATAAGAAATACACAGCTCATCAGCCTCCAAGTGATGCAACCCAGTTTATGCAGAATGAACCAATGCAGAAAATATCCTAGTTCAACTTAAAAGTTAAAAACTGTCAAAAACTTTAAAAAGCTCTTACATTTCCTTTCACTTTTTGGAGATACCAGATATACAGAATACCCATGATATGCATTTGTATGAGTCTCTCTCTCTCTCTATGTGGGGTGGTACTTTGCTGTCTCTTAGACTGGATCTTCTGCAGAATGTAGACTGTTGGCATCGATTATGCAGTTTACTCCCTCTTGGGAATGGCCCCTGTTCATCAATGAACTGGTGGTTGCGGGACAGCATTATTGTGAACCAACACCACACCAGAAATCAGCATGCCCTGATGCTTGCTATGAATGGCTCGTCACAGTAGACTTCTGAATTGATGGTCAAACCATACTCCAGTAGCAGTATTCTTTTGGCATCTTCACATTTGGTGGGATTTTCTATGGCACCATGACAAAGTCTGCTTCTACTAATTACCATTCAGCTATAATGGAAGGGCTTTAAACTTTAAACTTACCCTTTAAAAGAAATGGCTAAATACTGGTTGGTGAATGAATCAACACTAATTCAGTAGCTGATTAGGTCCAGATGCAACTGTTAAGATTTGGAATCAGGCTGAGAGCTAAAGACAAGATTAAATAAGATATGTTAATGAATTTGGGAATGACTAAAATAATCACAATCCATAACCGTAAAATCAAATTGGATACGAGTTGTTATGGGAAGATTTCCGCAACCAGGAAATATTTCCAAAGAATTAGGATAGCTGCACACAACAGGATTTATAAGCATGTGTGATCAAGTTTTTACTGCATTAATACCAGAATACTTGATATGGAAGAATTGATGTAGTCCTATTTATGAAGGGAATAAAAACTTGTACTATAGATATTGTAGCTGATCCAGCTACAACACAGTTTCCAGTTACAATTTAATCTTTCTTGTACAGCATAGATGAAATCCCAGCTGAATACACAATTGAGCCGGAATTCCAACAAATGCTTGTAGTGTATTATTCAGGGAATTTGAAGTATTTAATTAGATAATTTAGTTCTGTACAGAAAAACAGGAAGTCTCACTTGTTGAAAATTATTTAGTACAAATGAATTAGAAACAATGCTACATAAATTCTAAATCTCAGTTCGGATTAAAAAAAACTAGCCTAGCATTTTACTGTGCAGAAAAAGTATCTTCTAAGAAATGAAGATAGAATTCTAGCAATTATTAACAAGGGCAAAAAGAATGTGTGGTCTGACAATTGATATTTATAATATTGTGGCATAAAATAAAAAATATGCCTTATTCCTATAAATTATTTTCTTTCATCAATAACATTTGTTTCTTTCCTTTAATTATAAAATTTAAATTGATGGTAGTGTAAAGTTCTCAGCTTTCATATTTTTCCTATTATGTTTATGGTTTTTGTGGAATGTTTTATCCAGAATCCAGATTACATATAAAATGGCAAAGACTGGAAATATATAACCCTTTGAAACTTCTGCAAGTACTATAATAATAATATTTTACCTGATGCCATAAAGAGTTCCAGTGAATTCCCATAGTCCTGCATTGTTTTAGGAAGTCACAAATAATGACAACACAGAGTAGCCTATTCTTGTATTTGGATTGGGCTTTTCTAACATACACTTCCTACAAAATCCTACTTCTCATTATAGCTAACAACTATTACACCTCCTAGTAGATCACCCCATTTGAGGAGAAGAAACACCAAACTTTTGATGTTCTTCAGTCACAACAGTGTCAGGCAGCAACCAACATTTTGTTCAGAATCCAATTTAAACACTGCATGCTTTTCAGCTGCCTTGCCCTTTGGTTGCCAGTTCCTTATAAATTCTTAAAACATTTACCATTTCAATTTCAATATTCATTATTTTAATTAAATGTACCTGTTTCTTGTAGTGCTTGTTTGTGGCAATAAATCTGAACATTTTCCACATTTCAAGTCCATATATTGATTGCTAATGCTTCATCTTATTCCTCTGAAAAGGGGCGTTGTCTTACCTGAACGCCTTTTCTCAGCATGAAGATGTAGCATCCACCGGTGGGTAATCTCAGCCTTCCTGCTCAGTTTAGACTAAGACCAAACTTTAGCCACACCTCCTTTGGGCAGTCCTTTCCCCAGTTTTGATGAGGCAAAGCTTTATAAGATCTGGACACAATGACTCCTCCTGTAAATACACCTGCCTAGACTGACTGTAAAGGGTGGGTGTGGATGCTACATCTTCATGCTGAGAAAAGGCGTTCAGGTAAGACAACGCCCCTTCTCCAGCATGATAGATGTAGCATCCACCGGTGGGACATACCAAAGCCACCCATGTCCCTGCCGGGAGGGAAAGTCTAGGCTTGTGATTCATGTGTAGAAACTACCTGCTGCAACACCCTCCTGCCAAAGGAAACATCTGCCGCAGCAAACTTATCAAGTTTATAATGCCTTATAAATGAAGACCAGGTGGCTGCCCTACAAATCTCCTCAACAGAAGCCTGGGTTGACCAGGCCGCAGAAGTGGCCGTGCTACGCGTAGAATGAGTGGTAATGTTGGCAGGAACCGGAAGAGACTGAACCTTATATGCATGAGAGATGCACGTCCTGATCCATCTTCCAATGGTCGAAAATGATACCTTCAGACCCATGGAAGAAGGTTGGAAGGACACAAACAGTGCCTCCATCTTACGAAAATGTGAAGTTCGTTTGATGTAGTAATGTAAAGCCCTGTGCACGTCTAAAGTGTGCCACAATTTCTCCAGGCGATGTGAGGGATGCGGACAAAAGTCCGGAAGGACAGATCCTGAGATCTATGGAACCAGGTATTGATTTTCGGAATGAAAGAAGGATCCAGCTTGAGGACTACTCTGTCATCCAGAAACATACATAGGTCACTTCTGACCGAGAGAGCGGCCAGCTCCTAAATAAGCCTTGCCGATGTGATGGCTACTAAAAAGACTACCTTTAAGGAAAGGAAGTGAAGAGAACAAGATCTGATGGGTTCAAACGGTGAACCTGTCAGTACCTGCAAAACCTTTGGCAAGTCCCACGTGGGATATCTGTATATCACAGGAGGACCAGTGTTGACGGCCCCCTTAAGGAAAGTGGAAACTGTCGGGTGTTGTGAAAACTGAACCTGATTTTCACATGTAAGCATCGTAGACAAGGCCGCAACCTGTCTACGAATGGTATTATGAGACAGGCCCTTGTTCAGACCTTCCAAAAGATATTCCAAAATGATAGGAATGGTAACTGCCAGGGGATCTAATTTCCGTGTTGCACACCACGTGCAGAAATGCTTCCACGTGGCGTCGTAAATTCTATAGGTTGAAGGTCGTCTGGAGGCTTGAATTACTGCAATCACTCCAGAGGAATAGGACTGTCTGAACAAACTTTCCCGCTCAAATGCCAAGCGGCTAGTTGAAGCCACTGGGGATCTGGGTGCTGAAGTTGACCCTGACTGAGTGAAACACGGTCTGAGGGGATCTTCCACGGCGGGGAGATCGACAGATCCACGAGGTCAGCAAACCACGGTCGCCTTGGCCACTGTGGGACCAGTAAGATTAGTTCTGCTTGTTCTAGGAGAAGTTTCCGAATGACCGCTGGGATCAGAGGGAGCGGAGGAAATGCGTAAAGCAGTTCCGAGGGCCACATGCTGCGAAGAGCGTCCGTTCCCTCCACCCCCTGTGACGGGAACCTCGTGAAGAACCTGGGCAGCTGAGCATTTGCTGGTGAAGCAAACATATCCACCTGAGGATGTCTGAATCTCTCCGTTATTTCCCTGAACAGGGCTGGATCTAATTGCCACTCTGAGTGGTCTACCTTTTCCCTGCTCAGTGAATTGGCCTGGCGATTCGCCTCCCCGGATATGTGTTCTGAGGTGATGGACTCCAGATTGGACTCTGCCCACAGACCCAGTGCTTCCTGCATGAGGGCCCACGATCTGGTTCCTCCCTGTTTGTTGACATGGGCCTTGGCTGCGACATTGTCCATCATTATTAGGACATGTTTCCTCTTGACTACCTCTGAGAACCGGCACAGAGCCAGGTGAACTGCCCTGAGCTCTAGGCAATTGATGTTGTGCGCTAGATCGGCCTGGGACCATTGTCCCTGAGCTATGTGAGTCTGTATGTGAGCGCCCCATCCAAAGAGGCTGGCGTCCATGGTCAGCACGAGCCTGTGAGGTTTCTTGAAGAGAGACCCCTTGTTCATAGCTGATGACGCCCACCAGTGGAGGGACCGTAGTGTGTGATACAGAATCTTTACCTTCCGTGAGGATGCACTCACGTTCCGCTTCTGGAAGGGAAGCAGGAACCACTGAAGAAGTCTGGAGTGTAGTCTGGCCCACGGCACTATTCCCAGACAAGAGACCATCTTGCCCAGTAGCTGGGACAGCTGGACCAGTGGAACTACTCTGTCCCTCTGAATCTTGTGTACTAGAGATCTGATGTTGTCCTTGCACTCCTGGGAGAGATAAACCCTGCACAGATTGGAATCTATGACCGCTCCCAAATGTAGGATCTGAGTAGTCGGAGTGGTGTGGCTTTTTGAAATTCACGGAGAACCCGTGCCTCTGGAGTGTATCTATTGTGATCTGTATGTCTGTTTGAGCAGAGTGGAATGACCTGGACTGGATGATGATATCGTCCAGGTAGCATTGTACTCGTACCGGCTTCAACCTGAGATGGGCCGCTAATACCGCCAATATTTTTGTGAACACCCGTGGAGCCGATGAGAGGCCAAAGGGAAAGGCCCTGTACTGGTAATGTTGACGTGCATGGCAAAATCTGAGGAATTTGCAGTGATGAAGTCGGATGGGCACATGAAGATAGGCCTCTGTCAAATCTATGGAAGAGAGGAAATCTCCCTTCCTGATGCTGGCCAGAATGGACCTGAGGGACTGCATCTTGAACCTCCTGTAGGTGAGGTAGTAGTTTAGTCCCTTCAGATCCAGAATTGCCCTCCAATCCCCCGATGCCTTGGGAACCACAAAGAGAATGGAGTAAAACCCCTTTACCCTTTGTTCCGGAGAAACTATTCTATGGCCTCTATTTCTAGCAAGTGTGATATGGCTGTGGATACTAACTCGGCCTTGCTTGCGTGTCTTGAAGATGGACACTGAATGAAGTGGTCTGGAGGAATGGACCTGAGTTCTAGGGCTAGGCTGAATTTTATGGTCTCCCTTACCCAGGTATCATTGGTGGTGACCTCCCAAATGTCGCTGAACAGAGCTAAGCGACCGCCTATGGGAGGGTCTGATTTGGCGTCACTTAGACTTTTTGTATGGGCTGCCCCCAGTCCCATGGAAGGGATGCTTGGACTGAAAATGGCCCCTGGTTCCTGAACTTTGGTGGTCCTGCGGACGATCCTGTCTGGGCGAGAAGGATCGGGAACTCCTGGGCCAATCCCAGGACTGCCCTGCTCGAAAGGGCTGTCTCCATTCCCAGGAACTACCTGCGCAAAAGTATTGTCTGCGAAATTCCTGTTGGGGTTTCTTATCTACCTTCTTGGAGGGGTGAACCAAGGTCTTACGCTTGTCCTTCCCCTCTACGAGGTACAGTTCCAAAACCGGACCGAACAGCTGAGTACCACTGTAGGTGGATGTAGCCAGATGTCACCTCGACTTTAGGTCAGCCTTCCACTGTTTGAGCCACAAGAATCTGTGAGAAGCTACCATGGCTGCAATGGATCTAGTGGAATACTTAGTTGAATTTAAAGATGCATCTGCCATGTATTCCGCTGCAGCGACCAGTTTACCTAAGGTCTGCTGTGCACGTACCTGATCCGGGGCAATAAGAGCCTGTAACTCACGAATCCACATAATGGAAGTCCTCGCGAAGAAGGACGAGGATGTCGACTCTCTGATAGCCCAGGCCGAAGCCTGGTGAGCTCTACGGAGAGAGAACTCGAACCTCTTGTCCTCCGCTTTGAGATGCTCCGCCATATCTTCAGGAACCGTGGATGCGGAGAACAGTGAAGTTAAAGGAGCATCTACTGTAGGAACCTCTAGGAGGGAAGAAAATGTGGATGAAACATTGAAAAGCTTCTTTTCCGTGCTATTTGGTGGAGGGAGAGTGGCCAAAGAAGCCCACTGCTGCTCCACCGTAGTGCGGAAAACCACCGGGCAAGGAACCTGTTTTTCCTCCACAACCTGTACTGCAAACAACGGATTAGACTCCTATGCAGCTGAGGTGGATGGTTTAGGCTCCTGTTCTGTCACTAATTTGGCCATGGTACAGGCCTTTAACAATAGTGACCTAAACAAGGAAGGATCAAAGAGATTCGATGTAGGAGGCTCAGGAGCCACCTCCTCATCCTCTGACATTTGGATGTTAGCAGCCTCCAAGTCTACAGATTCTGCTTCATCTAACTGAGAGGAAGTCTCAGAAATACCCGAACCCACTGACTGGGCATGGCCAGTGTGACCTATGGGCAAAGGTGGAGGAGGTGGAATCTGCGAGGCTCTTTGACTCATGGAAGATGCCATGAATTGATCAAAGGCCTGTTGCATAAATGACTGAAACTGTTGTGCCCATAAGACTTGTTCTGCAGAACCCACACTAGCCGTGGAAGCTTCAGGTGCCTGTGGAGAAACGGTAGCAGAAGAAACAGAAGGGATAGGAGGGGGAGGAGGAATGGGAAGAATAGAAGGGGGAGGGAGGCCAACCTGTTCAGTTCCCCCTTGAGGAGACCAAGCTCTTGGGGCCTGTAAAGACGGCACTAATGGAGGCTCCAATGGTGAGATGTCCAATGAAGCAGGGGGAACCACTTCAGTTTTGCAATTGGGCTTTGGAGAATTCTCTCTCCAGTGCCTGATGCCTCCTCGAGGCCTCTCTCTTAGAAGCTTTGGAGGGTTCTTTGGCAGTCAAATGCTTGGTTTTAGCTTTTTTCTCCCGCCCCCTGTGCTTAAATCAGAAGGTCTGCGTTTAGCTTGAGTGGGGGGAACATCAGAACCCTGTGATGTCTGAGGAGTATCACCATCTGCCATTGCTCACTGAACCTTCCAGACAGGAGAAGTCCAGGAATGGGGGGGGGGGAAATTACACAGACAAAGTTGCCCAGAACAACCGCAATGACAAACAGCCAGACAGCTCACTAGCACTGTTTGTTCAGGCCCTGTGGCACAGAGTTGCGAGCTACAAGGGAACAGACCTAAGCAAAAACTCCCTCGAGGTTATCAGAAATAGTATGTGAAAGAGAAATACTTATTTTCCTTAATTGAGGATTTGATTCCTATTGACTCCTGTAGCAACGATAAGCAGTACATCCGAAAAGAACCCCCCCGTGCTTGAGCCTAACAAGAGACTCCTTTCATAAGACCAGGCCCGAACTAGGCCTCAATCCACGTGCTCAAAATGGCGGCCGCTCTCAGTTAGTGAAAACAAAATGGCGGCTGCTAGCCTCCTGCCACCTGAAAGAGCGAACAGGCAGAGACTGAAAGGAAGATTCCACAAATATCTCCAATCTGGGGCCTAAAGAAAAGTAGGAACCTAGTAATCTTTCCCCAGATCACCTATAAGGCAATAAAGGACTTGCGGTTTGGCTGCGCAGCTCCCGCTGCGATGCAATTGAGATCGAAGCCTCGTGGCCACGAGGCATGCAGGCAGCAGCTGGATCGGTGGCTCCAGTCTGAATCCGAGGCTGTGAAATGAAAGATTCTTTCTTCGCTCCAACTCTCTGCTTTTTTAAAGAAAGCTGCCTAAATAGAAACTGCTCTCCATGCGGCCCGAATTGGGCCTCTGAGGCCAAAACAGGCCTCCCGGGAACGAAGCTCTTGAATGAGCCAAGTCCCTTCTTAACTAGCTCTACTACAAGAAAAATTGTTCTAAAACAAATAAAAACCTAACTATTAAATTTGGAAAACCTTGAAATATTTCAAATTAGTCTGACTGAGGAGCTACAAATTTTGTGTCCTACTGAGCTTGAGGCTAAGACAAAACTGGGAAAAGGACCGCCCAAAGGAGGCGTGGCTAAAGTTTGGTCTTAGTCTAAATTGAGCAGGAAGGCTGAGATTACCACAGGTGGATGCTACATCTATCATGTTGGAGAATTGACAGATCCAAAAACATCAGAATTGCAAATAAAAGAATTTGGAAATTATCCTTTTGGAGAAAAGAAAACATATACATATTAAGTTCCATAAAGTATCATTAGAACCTTAAGAACAAGAAAGATTGTTATTATTAATACCCTAACTTTCCACTATCTTGTTTCTGAGGTAGAAATTCTAAAATAATGGCTGAGAAAACTTCATCAAACAACGGAGGATTTCTAAATGCCAGGATCAGTTACTTCTTGCTACCCCTGAACATCAACATGCCCTTGAATAATTTGTGAGGACTAGGCATTTTTGCCTCTAATAGAATTACAAAGAGTTCCAAGATACTTGCCAGAGAAGATTCCATACTTTTTATGTTCAGTTGTTATAGCCAGTAGGTTATTTATTTATTAAATTCATTTGCCACCCAGCTTGTGATTCAGGCGACTCCAAGTGACTTACATCAAGATAAATAGCATATAATAACAGTTATAAATATAAAATGGATTATCCTAAATTAGTAATTTTGGAAAGGGATGGTTTGGAAGGAAAAAGAAAGGACTGCAGATGAAATGAAGGAATATTAAACAAATAAACAAGCATTTAGATATTTTAGAACACACACACACACACACACACACACACACACAGAGTGGTGGGATTCAAATACCTGAACAACCGGTTCTCTGCGTCGACACCGCTTCCGAAAGTCGGCTCTGGAACCTTTTTCCATTTTGTTACACATAGTCCTCATTCAGCGACTACTCCTTCAGCCACTGTTCAAAGTTACTATGGCATGAACAAGGGGACTTATGATCGTTCATCATAGATGGGATCACTGCAGCATCCCCACAATTACATGATCATAATTCAGGCACTTGGCAACTAGTCCCCAACTTTGATGGTTGCAACCTCACATGATCATGTCATCATCATTAGCAACCTTCACTGTTACCTTCCAAGAAGAAAAGTAAATGGAAAAGCAACAAGAGATTATGAATGATGATCATGTGACAATATGGAATTCATCTAATAGTAGCAATTGGGACTGCAACAACTGCCATTGTAAGTCAACACGGTCACTTGATGTCATGCTTTACAACTGCATAGCAGTGGAATTGCCTTTCCTTATTACCATCATTAACAACAACTTTAGGTTTAAGATATGCTACCTAAAGAAACATCTGGTTACGAGGTTTAGGAAAGGGAGACAAAAGTTATCTCAAGCGAAAGCAAATTTCCCCCTCCCCCCACCAGAATGGCAGGTCCCAAAACAAGAGCACATAAGCATGGAAAACAAGAGGGATTTGGGGCCCTGACAGAATCATGTAGTCTTATCCTAAGAGGTAATACACAGTATCTGAAACATACCAGATATAACTCTGGATGGAATTTGATTTTTCTGGCCACCTCCTTTTTCCCTCTATGAATTTATATAATTTCAGGTAAATTTACCATTATCAAACAAATTAAATTTGACCATATTATAATACAAATATAGAATCACACTTTTTTTCTCAGAACAGTTTTCTATACCTATACAGTATGTAATACATTGCTGCAGGGCCAGTGCTATTTCAGATATTCTTGAAATCTATATTTGTTTAATGGTGAATACACTGCAGATTAAATATTTTCCTCTGTTAATGAATGTCTGATTTTAATTTTTATTCACTTTAATAAGCAAAGTGGATCTAAGGCATTCAGTTTGTTATATCTAGGTTTACAAATAAACATGCCTTTTAAATTTGACTAAATATGTCTGCAATATGGAGCTATTACAAAATGTGCTTAATTATGTTGTGAATTAAACAGATTGGCATATCAAAAAAAAAAAAAAGATACGCTACCTGAAGCAATACCTGGTTACAGGCACATGGTTAGGGAAAAGTATAAAAACTGCAGAAGCCAAATGCTGCCAAAATAGACATATCCCTATTCTTGTCCAGATGCTTTTACAATTTTCCATTTATGCTGCATGACTTCTTGTCCCAATTAGCATGTAAGGTTTTAGAAATATTTTATGCATGAAATAGTTTCCATTCTGTTGGTATACATGCTTATGTTGAACTTTATCATCACCATCTTGAGCTTTGACATGAAAATACAAGGATTTTACAGTTGCATGGTTTCAAAATTCTTTTTTATTCAATAGTATCTACAGATTATGCACAACAATCATTTAATCAGTTACTGAAATGCAACTACTTCTGGAATGAAATACAACAACTGCTTCATAGTATACAGTGCAGCCCTATATAGAAAAGGAAGTAAGAAAATACCATAACTAATTGAAATTGCAAGGAGAATTTAGGTAGGAAGAATGCAATCATCCCATTTGGAATTTAGCCAGATTAACATTTTACACTTCTGTGATGAATCCCATAGGAATTTTAACAGCCCTGGACGCTGGTTTTACATCCCAGCCTATAGAAGCTCTAACATATAATATTTGGCTTTGACTTATGAAAGAATAACATGAAAGAGTTAAATATGTTCCTATACCACTTAGATTAGAGTCTTCTGTCTAACAATAGCAATAGCACTTAGAGTTCTATACTGCTTCATAGTGCTTTCAGCCTCTCTAAGCAGTTTACAGAATCAGCATATTGCTCCCAACAATCTTGGTCCTTCCTCATTTTACCAACCATCTCTCATCAGGATAGTCTTTTGTTCTTTTCTGCACTAGCTCTATGCAAACAGTATGAAGGTCTACAAGGATTTAAGCAACTGTGAATATTAAAGGATTACAATACAAAAATTCCAGATTTATTTGTTGCCTCATGCCTATATGTTGAGAGACTGTTCAATAGTAAGTATAAGGTACAATACTGGATATTTTGTGTTGAGGTAAAATTAGTAGATAAATAGAAGCTACTCCTCCCTAAAAGAAGTTTCATGACTTTTCATCAGGAAAGGAAAGCACAATATTACATACACAAACAGGATGAACAAGGACAATTTATCATATAAATTACATTAAATGTTGAAATTGGTTGCTATTTTGTTTTCAACACTTCCTTACTTGCTTGATACATGACTCATTATACAAGTCTTTAAATACCACTGAGGTTTCCATTAATATTTTAATCAGCAAATATTCTGGCCTTCATTAATGGCCATTTCACTTGCTTAAGTATTTGTATACAATATTATTATGAAAAGCCAGGAAATATTTTTTCAAAAGCTTGCAAATATACCACTATCATGAGAATTTAACATATAAAATATTGTGTAATTATTGATAACTTCTCCTATATGAGTTTAGAAAATGTATGGTTTTGCCCTCCATCAAATTATTCATAATTGCCAAATATGCTTTAACAAGTTAGAGCATGATTTAAAGGGGCTACTGACCAAATAGAACTGATAAAGGAACACAGGATACAATTAAAATGAAGAGGATTTGAAAATATTTCGTTAAACCACTCTTGTGCTTTCTTCCTCTGTATAGGGCAGTGGTGGCGAACCTATGGCATGGGTGCCAGAGGCGGCACCCAGAGCCCTCTCTGTGGGCATGCGCGCTGTCGCCCCAGTCCTAGGCCTTCAGCTGGGTTTTATAAAACCTTTTCACTTTATACCACTGCCGCCGTGTGCAAAAAAAAAAGGTTCAATCAATCAGTCAATTTCAACTTCTCACAGAAAAAAAAAGATCTTGCAAAGTTGGAATTGATTGATTGAACTTTTTAGTCCCACCCAGTCTGCCGTTACCATGGCAGCCACGCCCACCCAATGGGCCACACCCACCCAATGGGCCACACCCACCCGGCACTCGACGATGCATAAGTGGGTTTTGGGTTGCAGTTTGGGCATTCGTTCTCTAAAAGGTTCGCCATCACTGCTATAGGGCAAAATATAATTCTATATACAATTCAAAATCAAATTAAATGATTAAGTCCATAAAATCAAATACAACAAAAAATAGTTGTTTGTCATAACACCTGGAAAAAATCAAGGAAAACTGAGCATTGGCATTTAGCTCAACACACATTTGCTTCATTTACTATAGTACAGTACAGTACAAACAAAACTGTAACATAATTGTGTATGTACAGAAATAGTTTCTTGCAAAACAATTCAAGGATTATTTGTCCAGAGAGAAATTAGTATCTGAGAATGTGAATGTCAATTTACCAATACTTTTTTTTCTAAAACTGTTTATAAGATAATATGCTGTCTAGTGAACATATTCAGTGAAGCAGAAACTGGAATATGTTCTGTAACTTATAAAAACATCCTGATTGGATATGAAGAAACTGAATGAAGATATTTTAAAAACGTTTATTAAATATTACAGATTTATGAGGAAGGACTTCCACAGGTTAGCATTTTGCCCCAAATAGAAAATATTAATATATCTGTTAAATTTCTGGTTATATCTATAGTAACTTATTAATTTTTTCCCTATCTATATTTATGGTAATTACTAAATTGCATGTGCATATTAATTTGGAAACCACTGATATTATTCATATAATTTTCCTAAATATAAAATCTGATTAGATTACAAACTCATTTTTTCATAGTTGGTGTCTTTTTCTAACGGATACTTAGAAGTAGCCATTAAATTTTTCTACTCGGTAATTCAATATGATAAATATTGATAAATAATTACAATTAAAAATATAGACAGTCCACAATTTATGACCATCTTTCCCAAGTAGAAACTCAGGAGGCCAGCCCTTTAGAAATGCAGATATTTTTTTTTAATCCATGCAGGGAAACTGGAGCAGGAAGGCTGGAGCTGATGGGATTAGAAAAATAAAGACTCCAAAGACAGGAACATGACCTTTAGGACATAATAGGATTAATCCTACACTCTCTTCAGACCAGCAAAAGACACCAAAGCCCACCTCATTACACAAGGTATAAAAAGCCCACCTATCCCAACTCCGTTTTATCAGCTATCCCAGAAACATGCTGCGTCACTGAAGTTTCTGGCAACTATAATAAACAAGAACCTTCTTTTCTAAGCAGCCTCCATTTTT
Organism: Bothrops alternatus; assembly: GCA_034064705.1. Taxonomy (NCBI): domain Eukaryota; kingdom Metazoa; phylum Chordata; class Lepidosauria; order Squamata; family Viperidae; genus Bothrops; species Bothrops alternatus. The sequence goes on along the minus strand of JARGCV010000052.1, from coordinate 22,774,297 downwards.
ATTTCCAGTGTCTTAGCCTCCATTTTGTTTACTCCCAGCTTGGAAGTGGACCTGATGATTTTTCTTTCAACACCAGAGCTTTCCCCTTTGCAGAAGGCAAGACACCAGAGGAAATAATCAATAGGTAGGAAGCACTATAGATGAGAAAAAGTTAAATATGGATGAAGAGAATGCCTACGTAAAACCTGTTAAGGTTCTTTCCCTTAAGAATAGAGAAATCTGTTCTGTTGGCAGATGATACCTCATCAGTAAATTACTCAATTACATATTTCAAAATAGCACTATTTGAAGAGTCATGCTACTCAGAAAGGGCTCTATTTTTGACTTAAGCTTTATTTTTCCAGTAATTCTCTGATTGCTATGATTTTTTTTTGATAATTTTCCATCTTAGAAAGTTAGAATCCAGGGTGGCTTATGCCAGTGTGGTTTTCCAAGTAATTTGCCTTCTAGCCTTGGGCTTTCAAAAGCAAGAATTGTTACCTGATAGTGGGTGTTTGGTATAGCTCTTCAGATAGAACAGGACGTGTCAGGCCATTGTAACTTGGCGGTATATAAACAAGAGACTTTCCATGCCAGCAAACTATTTATTCATTATCATTTGCCCGTCATACTAAAGACCTTTCTCTTCAGCCTGCTTTAATGACTTGCCCTATGCATTAGAGGGAAGAGAGAATACTGTAGTATTCCTTTTCCAAATTGAACTTGATCCTTTGCTTTGGAGGAAACTGAGCCCCTAGCCCAGGGGTGTTATGTGATGTGTCGCGATGTATCGCGATTTCCCTTCCCCTTGCCGGAGCTGGGGTGGGCGCAGCTTCCATGTGATTTATTTTATGTATTTTATTTGGACTTATATGCCGCTCCTCTCCGAAGACTCGGAGCGGCTTACAACATATATAAAACAATATCATCTGGCCCGCAGGCCAGCAGTTTGACACCCCTGCTCTAGCCCATGAGCTCCTTCAGTGCCATGTACAGTGGCTTATATTCCATCCTTAAACTTTAATCAGCTACCAGAATTTCCCTTTTGCCTTGAGGACAATGTCATTTGTTCCTTGCTCTCTGACTGGAACTCTAACATCTCTGGGAGAATTGCAGAATTTATCTTAGTTGTCATTGCTTTATGCAGGAAAGTATCATAATTTTCATATTAATGTATAATTTCATTTTGTTCTTAGTTTCTTACATTTCATGTAGATCTGTTTCTCATTATATCTTATTTGTAACTGACAAATATATTATATTTATACTGTGGTGGCTGAAGAGGGCTGACGGATATACATTTATATACCCAAAAACTCATCTCTGTATATATTTACATAATAATTTAGTTTTTAAAAGGTAGAATTTCAGTAATTTACTCTAATGGATAGAACTATATGAAAAGTAGAATTTGTTAAAAACAAAATTGCTAAATTATTTTTTTAAAAAGTAAAATACTGAAATTCTGCCTCTAAACTTACCAGTGTATAGTGGTTAAAACAACAGGTAATAAACTGGGAGATTGTGAGTTCTAATCCCACTTTAAGTATAAAGCCAGCTTGATGACTTTGGCCTCGTGACTCTCTCTCAGCCCTGGGAAGCAGGGAATGGCAAACTCCTTCTGAAAAACCTTATCAACAATACTGCAGGGACTTGTCCAGGCAGTTGCCAGGAATCAAGACTTAATCAAAAGTACCTCCCATGCTCCAAAAACCTTACCAGGCCAACTTTAACATGCTAATATTTGTTTAGAAAGACCTAAACAATCACCACCCAGCTATTTAAAAATCTCTCAACACTTTCCAAACAATGCTTTATGTACAGCTGGAGTTAACTGCCTGTGAATTCACTAGATTTTTCAGCTCACAAAGTAGGGGTTAGGAGTAAGGTAACCAACTGTCCTCCTTTAGGGAGGACAGTCCTCCTTTTGCAGGTTCTGTCCTCCCTCAAAAAGTATCCTCCTTTTCAATATTTGAAGAGTAATCTGCAGGGCTTTTTTTCTCTCATAGAACGCTGAGAATGGTGTTCCGGCACCTTTTTTTGATGGGTTTTTTTTTTCAACTTTTGCATGAGCTGTGCTATTTCCCCTATTGACTTTCAAAAGCCAATAGGAATTGCTGCTGAGCGCACCAAGTTGCTGCTGAGCGCGGCCGGCAAACTTTGTACATGCAAGTTGTCTGCAGTGAAGGCGAATTGGCAGGATCTTTGCACCCCTCCCTGCTACCCAACTACACCATCTCCTAGTTAGTCCTGAAGATACCTGGAGGAGACTGGAGCGGCGACGCCACGGTAAGTTTCTCTTGATCTTCAGCCCTGCTAGGGCAATAATGGCTGTGGGTGCAAGAGACAGGGGCGGCGGGGCTGCTGCGGGCGGGGGTGTGAGGGGTGGCGGTGGCCAGCTGCCCCCCGTGCTGTGGGAGCTGCGGGGCCCGCTCTACATGGGGCTGCGCAAGGTGGGCAGTGGTGCTGGCAGGACGCCTGCAGGCAGGGTGTGTCGATGGCGGGCTGCCCCCTGGGGCCGGAGCCAGCACGGCTGGTGCTTTGGGAGCTGAGGGGCCCACACTGCATTTATCATATTATAGTGTATTCTGTATTATTGTTGTAATGAATAAAATGTTTCTTTAATGTACGATTTTTTTCCCTTCAATTTATTTGTGTCCTTCTTTTCATTGTAAAAAAGTTGGTCACCTTAGTAGTATGTCTGTGGAAATGTGGCAAAACCATATATCGTATACTGTATTTTGTCAGTAGTTAAACAAGCTAAAAACTCCCCAAACTATGAATCATTATGAAATCCTGATATATAATTAAAGAGGAATGCACACCATTATTTTTCAATCCAGTATTCCTTAAAGTTGCTTTAAGGTATTGGGAGGGTGTCTGCCGCTTTCAAAGCCTAATTGTCTTTAGGGATGGCTAAATCTATTAATAGAAAAATGCTTCTAATATATTAAAATAATATTTATTAACACAAAAGCTTTAATAGACAGAACTATGAAGGACACTAGAGCAGCGGTTCTCAACCTTTTTCAGGCCGTGACCCTGACCTGCACCGCGCATGCGCGGCACGACGGCCTGCACCTGGGCGGCCGTGGCAGTGATGGCGCAGGGCGACCACGGGCTGGGCCACCAGCTGGCCCAGCCCAAGGGAGGTAAGCCACTCGCCGGGCCCCGCGCGCGCCAAAAACCCTCCCTGCGCCTGCCAGCCTCCCACCTCCCACCCCTGGCCCTCTTTTACTTACAGTTTTAGTAGTTCTCAGCAGGGAGGGGTGGAAACTTCCGGAGAGCTCGCCTTCGCTGCAGACAACTTGCAGCACCGTTTGCAGACTGGGACTTTTGGCGGGCTCAGCAGGGCGGAGACAGCCTGGATAATTCCTGTTGGCTTTTGAAAGCCAATAGAATTAGACTCTATTCAAGAGAGTCTATTCTATTGGCTTTCAAAAGCCAATAGAATAAGAGGGAGTAGCACAGCTAAGGAAAAGGGGAAAAATGGCGTAGCACAACTAAGGAAAAGGGGGAAAAATGGTGGACTGCGTTGTTTGGCGACCCCCGTGAAATGGTCGTTCGACCCCAAATGGGGTCGTGACCCACAGGTTGAGAACTGCTGCACTAGAGGAAGGAAAATTGGTCTAAGAATACAATATATATCTAGGAAACATGCTTTTTGTGGTATCAGTTCTTTGGAATACCATTCTCTTTCCTCTGAGGTATGTTTTGGCCCCTAACCTGGATACGTTGAAAAGCTCTGAAAACGTGACTTATTTTCCAGAGTTAGATCAGGGTGGCAGGTCCTGAGAGATTTTTTTATGAATACTTTTCTTCCTCCGTGTATGTTTTTTTTTAAAAAAAATATACGGTAGCATACCATTTTTAAAAATTATAGCATACAATTTTTTATTGTATGCCACCCACAATAATTGTAGAGTTGGATGGCTTATATATTTTAAAAATAAATAAATTTTGAGAAATTAGTTTGCCTCTCAACTCTTCCTTAAAACTGAAGGAAGACAAATGATATCATCCTATTCCAGGCAAATTCATGCTAGAACCACAAACCTGTTTATTATCCCTTTTGTCTTATAAGGTTTATCTATTTTTGAGCACAAACAACAGAAATCCTATCAAAATACTTCAGTAGAAGTGAGAGATATTGGCAATTTAAAGCCATTGCTGCAACTTCACTGTTCAAGTAATTAAATCTAATATAACCATGTGTACTTCCAATCAGTACATTATTCTCTAGAGACAATTAACTAAAAGCAACATATTACAAAATATATGATTTACATTGTTTTATATTTCTCCAATTCTCTAGATCCACTGAAGATCTATCAAAACTGGTTAATAGCATTTGGGGCTTTTACATTTCTAATAAACATTGAAAACAAAGCAACCCAATAATTGCTACAAAAACTCATGAAATAATTCACTTCAGCTCTTCAAAATCTCTTTAGGTGGAGAGGCAAGGGTAACCATAATCCCCCCACCTATGCTATACTAGAGGTGGTCCTTGGCTATCTGTGGTAATTGGGACTGGGAACTTGATTGCTAAGTGAGGAGGTTGTAAAACATGATGTCACATGACTGCACCAACTCAAAGCAGCAATTCTGGCAATTCTAGTTATGGTCATTAGGCTATTTACGAGGTCACAGCTTTGAGGATCGATTGCATGTCCATTTTTCAGCACCATTGTAGCTTTGAATAATTGCTGAATGAATGGACGTAAGTTGAAGATTATCTGTAAGCCATTTTTAAATGGGAAAAATATTTAAAAGGAAATAAATCAGAAAAAAGAGTTATTATTTATCCTGATTTTTTTTATATAGGTATCATCAGAGTGATTAATAATTATTATCTGATTATAATAGTCATCCATATGACTAAGGAATCCAAATGATTGCCACGGTTTTACTTTATTCTATAGTAGAATATGCATATGTCAAATTGTAGTATTAGTATTTTCTTTAGGCACTACCAATGTTGTGAAATAATCATGTCAGAAGTTACGTTAGAAATTATGCAATGTAATTTTTCCTATAATCTTCTGATAATATATTATGCACATTTAAAATTTTCAAACAAATTATCACTGAAAGTTGATCATTTGATTTGGGTATACTACAGGTAGTCCTCGATTTGCAACAGTTCATTTAGTGACCGTTCAAAGGTATGTCACTGAAAAATGTGACTTATAACCATTTTTCACAGTTTATGATCTCTGCAGCATCCCCATGATCATGTGATCAAAAATTGGGTGCTTGGCAACTGGCGTGTATTTATGATGGTTGCAACGTCCCAGGGTCATGTGATTGACTCCCTTTTGCAACCTTCTGACAAGCAAAGTCATTGGCGAAGCCAGATTCACATAACAACCGGGTTACTAACTTAATCAACTGCAGTGATTCACTTAATAACTGTGGCAAGAAACATCGTAAAATGGGGCAAAACTCACTTAACAAATGTTTCATTTAACAACAGAAATTTTGGGCTCAATTGTGGGCATAAGTTGAGGACTTACCTGTATATCAGAATTATAAAATATGCAAAGATAAGTAAGACCTTTGCAAAATGTTCTATTCCTTCTTTTAAATAAGCAACTCTATCTTCAAATTGTATCTTATTTATTTATAAGTGACAATTTTGGTCTTTTTTTTGCATTTTTAGTAAGTTGCTCTAGTATTACTTTATTTAGTGGTAACACTATGCACAAATGTTGATCCTAAATATATCCATTGAACTCTAAATGACTTCTGTTTATAAATACTACATATGAAGCTATTAAATCTTCCTATGCCAAAATAGTTGCTCTGATTTTTTTAAATCTACAGTTGGAAGACTAGATACTCAGAAAGCAATCTAGTAATAATGGTACTCTAAAATTTGTTTTACAGTTTTCTTCTTTAGCATAATGCCAAGAAAAAATGAATACTCTTGATTGGTACCTGGCTGAACAGCACAGGAAAGGATTGGGTGAGTTCATATTAAATTAATGTATATTAAATTGCTGGTTGCTGGTAAATAGTTCCAAATTAGGAATATGTCCTATTCTAAATAGTATTATATCTCTCTTAAAGGACATGCTATTTGAAAGACTTTCTTCCTTCTGAATGTATTAGCTGCAGTTAAAACTTTTTTTCATTTTGTACTTCCTATGTCCTTTCACAGATAAAGCGGACATAGTTACTAATACCCATAATCTGGCCAATCCAAACTGGATTACTGGAATGCATTTAATATAGGGATACATACATCTTTGAAGGTTATTTTTATGATTATATAATTCTATGTCTCCTTAATTTTTAAGACCCTCCCAGTAGAATTCTTGTCTACACTCATCATCAGAGATCTGCTTCCACATCATACATTACTGTGAATCATACGTGTGTTCCATTTTATCATTTATGGACATATAATTAAACCCCTGCTTTTTATCCTTTAAGTAAAATATGACGACACGATTTCCATTCATGCTTTAATCTGTTAAAATACTAAATTATTGTAATTATGCTTGGTATTTCCTGGTGTACTACATAGGCCAAAAGTAACATATAAAAATATGTTTGTATGAAATACCGAGAGAATTTCTGGAGTTTCTCAATTGTACCTTGTATGTTTTACATGTAAAATGACTTGGGAATTAATTCCTAAGTATCAAGGTACAAGTCGGAAAATAATGCCAATTATGCTTTCCTGCATATATGAAAGATAGAAAGAATAGCCAGCAAGTCTTCCTTGAAACCCAAGATAAAAATTGTTTCTTGCTCACTGAATCTCTCCATTCCTCATGGATATTACATTATTTACACAATTAATAGTTTCTCTGATGAAAAACAAAGTAAGATGTATTTGTAACGGTTCACTCCCCAGATTAACTTCTTTAAGTATTTTGCACATAAACAGCTTGGTTTGGTCAACAGGGGTATTAGAAAATCTTATCTATCTATAAGGTACCTCTATCCCCTATTTAATTTAAAAGTTTACATGAATGCTAAGAGAAAAATAGGATTTGCACAATGAAATAGGCTATATGTACTTTATTTGAAAAATGTAATTACATTTGTTTAACTTAAATAGATGCTTCAGAAACGCAGTGAATATATTACTGAATTTGTATATACATGAATTAACAAACTGAACTTGGCATGAGAATAATATTTTAATGATGCAGCTGTTATGTTTGTTCGTTCCAGTATTTCCGGAAATAATCTCCTACGTAAGTTACAATATCCCAACTACTGTGCTTCTATTCTGTTCTAAGTGATGACTTAATAATGGTTCATAGTTGCATGACATTTCATTAACAACACTAGTTAAAATATTATGTATCTGCCAATAACACAAATTATAATGAATAGGCTTACTTTCATAGATAAAAACTGTTTACTGACTTATGCATACTTCATAATACAACATTAATATTGGCCTAATTTGATTCATAGTATTTCCTTAAAGACTTATGTCAAAAATATTTTGTATTCAGTTACAAAATAGTAGGCATTATATTGTATATTATATATTATAAATTGAAAATATTATCACAATATGATAATCAGAATGTCAGTTATATAATTCAGCACATAAAGCAATTAGTTTGAAGCCAGAGGTTGCATAATAAGAATAGAAAGACACATCCACTTGCTCACAGCAGCCCTGCCAATTTTTTTTTAAATTTTCCCATTCTGCTGTAGTTTTCCCCATGCTGTATAATTCCATATAAGAATACAAGAGTCATTAATGACAGGTGTAGAAATTCTTACTTGTTGAGTATAAAATCCTCTGGTTCCCATCCATTGGCTTGAAAATTACAAGATACAAGCCTTATATTATGAATATTCAATCTGCATTTAGATTAATGTGTAGAAAGGTTCAAGGTTATTAGCATCATCCTCATCACTAGACTTTCAGTGTCCTGTTTGCTCATACACGTTTTTCTCAAAATATATGTTTTTGTGCACATTGACTTTTACTTCTGCAGAAAAAAATAGGAAAAATCACACCTGATATATAGATGCATTCATCCTGCAGTAGTTTGATTCAGGTTGATGATAGTAGTAAGTACATATGTAAGCCCCGTGCGAATGGGATCATGTGCTATTAAAACAAAGGATTGTGTCTCCACATATTCACATTGAATATTCTTATGTCGGTAGTTGTCTGAATTTGATTTGGTCCAAGAAGCACTATTTTATGCTTGTTCTTTGTTTATGCCATGTTTATGTAAGCTGTAAATGAATTTCCCCTTGACTGAATCAATAACAATATGACAAAGGGAACTGAATGATCTTTCACTAATGGTGTTCATTCCCATTGCTTACAATAAGAAAATGTTGACAGAAATGCTATTTTCATTGTAGGCAATCATTTTAACAATAGGAAGTCCATCTGAGTGAGAAACCAAATGATATTCTATTTTCCATCTGTAATTTATTTAGGGACCACAACAATCTTGCTAGTAGTATATCTATAGTAAATCATGTCTTAAAATAAATTCTTCTTCTTTTCTCTTTATAATCTGTCACTACTTCGTACCATGAAGAGAATGTGAACATAATTGAAATTACGTATCTTAGCCACACAGATGCATCTTTATATGCCATGCCATATATGCAGAGTCTACAATGAGTTTCTTTTAACATCAAGATATTATTCTTCCCCAAAACTAGAACAATACCAGCCTTGAAGTATCTACTATGTGGAATGCCTACTATTGTCTGATATTCTGAAAGCAAGTAACTGCCATATCAAAAATCAGAATGGATTTTTAGAGAGTGATTGTATGATTGATATCAATATTACTTTGATCTACTATACCAACATAGGTCCAGTTATCCACAGCTTAGCAAACAACAACAAAAAATTCAATAGCCACTAAGTTACCATATTTTGGCAGCAGCAATCTGGACAGTCACTAGATGGCAGCAAAGAGATACATGAAATGATAGTGCTAGTTTGGATTTTTCCAGATATGGTAGTCCTATGCTGAACTAATTATGTCAGATGTATTCTATAAAGTCTTCAGTCACACAACTGAGCAGCATTTCCCTGCCAACTGTTGTATATCAGATTCACTGCAGAAAACCATGATAATTATGAAGTAGTAGTATCAAATTCCTAACAGTAACATATCTCTACATTAGTTAAGCTATTAATATGACAATCATGGTTGAAATTGTATATTTATTTGAAAAAAGTCTTCTATGTCCCTTCCAACCATGTCTACTCAATAAATTATATTCCATTTTTAAACACTAAATGCATTGCTTGCAACTCTTGGAATAAAAGAAAAACTTGGTAAAATAATTTTGAAGCTATTATAAATACTAATTAAATTTACCAATTATAGGATCATTATAAAGAACTGCTATAGAATGATATCAGGCACTGTCTACTCTAATGTTAAGATTAAAGAAAAGTCCTTTTCAGAGTGATCATTTAATTTACCTCAATGGCTTCAATTTTATACATAGGGAATCAAGGCACAAATCTGCTTCTTTCAATATGATTGGCCTGTAAGTAAATAGTAATAATTAAATGTAATTAAAAAATAAAAATAAATATTCAGCAGTGCTTTACAATTGCAGTGGAACAAGTTTGACCAAAAGTGATTGAAATGGTGGCTGTAGAAATGGTTTAAACAAAAACATAAAAACCAAACTCATGCCACAGCTTAGGTGAATAGTCTATATGGCTCAACCATAGTTAAATCATCCTCATAAAACAATTAATCAATAGAAATTGTGGGTGCTCCAACACTGGAGTTTTTAAGAATTGATTGGACATTTATTTGAAATGGTGTAAGGTTTCCTGCTTGATAAGAGGATTGGACTACAAAACCTCAAGGTCCCTTCCAATTGTTACTTTGGTAGGCTGTAACATTGAGTCACAAGCTCTAAGTGTCTGTGACAAGAGTGAAAAAATGACCAGTTGTTATGAATTCCAGATGTAGGGAATGAGAAAACAATACTTCCATTTGAATCCCTGGTTCAGGTTTGAGGTAAGCTTCTTTGATTCCATTCTGATTTTAAGTTGTTACTACTACAAGGCTAGTAAACTCTCTCTTTGCTACTTGCAGGGGTGTCAAACTGCTGGCCCGCAGGCCGAATGCGTCATGCCAAAACCCCATTGCCGGCAATGGGAAAAAAGTCGTGATACGTCATGACATGTCAAGTGATGTTGTGAGTTTGACACCCGTGTACTGGTGTGTCTGGTCTATTGATCCCAATTAGGGAAGGGATGAGGAACCAATGGTTCTCCTCTTGCTGGACTTTTTTATTTTCACAAGCCTGAGTGAACGCAGCCCAAACTCAGAAATATTGGGGTGGTGGTTCTTAAACTGTTCGAACCAATTATAGTCTTCAACTTACAACCACAACTGAGCCCAAAATTTCTGTTGCTATGCGAGACAGTAAAGTGTGTTTTGCCTCATTTTACGACCTTTCTTGCCACAGCCATTAAATGAATGTTTACTCTTATTTCTTTATTCATTGTTTACTCAAGCACCTCAGCAGCAGCAACAGTCCCAAACAGGATTCTCCATTCAGAAACAAGCAATTTCAAACTGCTTCATCACCTTTAGGGAAACTAACCTGCATTCACAGACTATGTTAGCCCAAAGCCCTTGGCTCAGCCCAAAGCCCTTTCCTCAGTTCACGGGGCAAACCTAACCACACAAATAATAGCATAAGCTGCGTTTACACAAATAATTGGTTTCGCTATACTGTGATTCAGTCTGCTTCAAGAGGGCCTGATACCGACTCCTGGAATATTCGGCAGTTTTAAAATGTGTTTCCTTCTTCAGCCAAGATCTCATTTAAGCCTAGATCTTGATTATTAATGTCTTTAAAACTGAAAGAATTGGTACTTTCTCTGGCCTAACCAATCCCCACCTCACCCATTAAATCTTGGGAGATTTCAAATCTCCCCCCTCACCTTCTTGTAGCTTTTTGCCCCTGGCTTTCTGTCAGACTCCAAAAAAACCACGGGAATTAGTCTAGGAGATCTCCCCTCTCTCCTGGTACCATGTAGGTCAAATGTAAGCCCCTTAGTTCGACAGGCAAGCACCAATGCAATTTTTTTCTTTCCCGCCTTTATTATTTTTATACCTAAGACAAGGCAGCAAACACACCTAATACTCCTCCCTCCTCCTATTTTCCCCCATTAACAAATATCCTGTGAGGTGAATTGGGCCGAGGGGGGACCCGTCAGGATTCAAACTCATGGTCTCCTGCTTTCTTAATCAACACCTTAAGCACTAGCCCAAATTGATTCTTAATCCTTCTGGGAAAGAAGAAAGGCAAAAACGTGGATTCATCTTTGGTTCTTTTACATTGGAGTTTTCTCTAACTCTTCTTCCTGAATGTCTGCAGGGAAAGAAACCTCCGGTTGTGTGTGGGTGGGAAGGAAAATGGGATGCCTCGTTTAGCTGTGGAAATTTGATAGGCCCTCTTTAAAGATGTTTTCTTGGGGGAAATTGTTCCATGAAACAGCTATTGACAGGCTAGTTAGCCCACTTTTCTACATGAACTTACGAAGGTTTCCCTTGGATAAATTTCCAATTTCTGATGACTTGCCAGCAAATAAGTCCAATTTACACATAGAATAGCTAGCTGGTAAGTGTGCTTAATTGGTCCCTAAATAGACCTAAAGTTACATCTTAGCTTGTTGTTGCCACATTAATAATAACAACAATAAAGTTGGAAGGGACCTTGGAGGTCATCCAGTCCAACCCCCTGCTCAGTCAGAAAACCCTATACCAGTGATGGCAAACCTTTTAGAGACTGAGTGCCCAAAAACTGGCCCCGCCCCTGCTCCACCCACTGCCCCGCCCCCGCTCCATCCCCATCCCCTGCCCGCAGGGCCACTCATCGCCTCCAGGGCCCGCCGCAGATTGCCCAAGCAGCCCAGCAGCGCTATGGCGGTCACACCCTCTGCCCGCACCCTGCAGCATCAACTGTGCACAATGGGGTGTGAGGGCAGTCTTGTCTATGCTACCTGGCTGCCATGTCCTTAGCTACGCTGCTTCGCGTGGGCCATGCTCAGAGATGATTCTCCTTTAGGGTGGCTGGTGGAGAGGAGGGGGTCGCAGGGGGAGGTGAGGCTTGGGCAACAGCACGTGTGCCCACAGAGAGGGCTCCGAGTGCCGCCTCTGGCACCCATGCCATAGGTTCACCACCACTGCCCTATACCATTTCAGACAAATGGCTGTCCAGTGTCTTCTTAAAAACTTTCAGTGTTGGAGCATTCACAGCTTCTGGAGGCATGTTGTTCCACTGATTAATTGTTCTGTCAAGAAATTTCTCCTTAGTTCTAGGTTGCTTCTCTCTTTGGTTAGTTTCCATCCATTGCTTCTTGTCCTGCCTTCAAGTGCTTCAGCTTAACTACCTCTTCTCTGTGGCAGCCCGAGATATTGGAACACTGCTTGTCCTTCTCTTCATTAGACTAGACATTCCCAATTCCAGCAACCGTTCCTTATGTTTTAGCCTCCAGTCCCCGATCATCTTTGTTGCTTTTCTCTGTACTCTTTCTAGAGCCTCAGCATCTTTTTTACATTGTGGTGACCAAAACTGGATGCAGTAGTCCAAGTGTGGCCTTACCAAGGCATTGTAAAGTGGTATTAACACTTCATGTGATCTTGATTCTATCCCTCTGTTAATGCAGCTTACATTGTGTTGGCTTTTTTGGCAGCTGCAGCACACTGCTGGCATATTTAAGTGACTGTCCACTAGGACTCCAAGATCCCTCTCACGATTATTACTATTGAACAAAGTACCACTATACTATACTATACCTGTGTATTTGGTTTTTCTTGCCTAAATGTAGAACCTTACTTTTTTCACCATTGAATTTCATTTTGTTAGAAAGCGCCCAATGTTCAAGTCTGTCAAGATCCTTCTGTATCTTCAGCCTACCTTCTGGAGTGTTGGCTATTCCTGCCAGTTTGGTGTCATCTGCAAATCTGACAGATTAACATATATATTACAAAAATAGGTCACTCTAATTCAGCATTTCTTAAACTTTTGTTGTAAGAATTCCTTTCACTTTCAAAAATTAGAGGACCTACAGAAGAGCTTATTTGCATGTGTTATATTTATCAATATAAAGTTGATTCACCTGTAGAATATTTATTGAATCATGCAAAAAATATTAAACCCATACATATTAGCATCAATATTTTTATGAAAAAACTATTTCTTAAGAATTAAAAAATAATGAGAAGAATAAATCATTTAAAATTTTTCCAAATACTTTTTGTCAGATAATTAATCTGGCAAATAATTTTGATTTTACAGACCCTTGAGAGGGTCTCCGGGTATCTCCAGACTACACCAAAATGCTGCTGTACAGTAGCTGAAAGCCTGGTTCACACATCCTGCTAAGCCGTGGTCTATAAAGTAATCTCTAACAGCTGAGTTCACAAGTGATTACGAAGATATAAACCAGGGGTTCTCAACCTTGGCAACTTTAAGACTTGTGGACTTCAACTCCCAGAATTCCTCAGCCAGCAAAGCTGGCTGAGGAATTCTGGGAGTTGAAGTCCACAAGTCTTAAAGCTGCCAAGGTTGAGAACCCCTGATATAAACCATTGTTTATGAACAAAGGCCAATTTTGTACAATATGCTAAATGAAACTATATTCCCCTTTAGATACACTGATGACCCGGGCCAATAGTTTGGAATTTTTAGTTATCAAAATAACTAGGTGTCCCAAACTCATGCAGATAATACTGCTAATCCTTTGAAATAATTAGACTGAAACCACTATGCCAGGCATGTCAAACTCGCAACATCACGTGATGTATCAGTATTTTTTCCCCATTGCCGGCAATGGGATGGGCGCAGTTTTGGCGTGATGCATCCGGTCCACGGCCCGGCAATTTGACATGCCTGCACTATGCCATTATGCTGTTTCCAATCTAAAGATAATTATGTCCAAAATCTGTTTTTTCAACATACATTTTATTCAGGAATATCTTATAAAAAATAAGAAATTACATTGTGTTTTATATCAAAAAGTATGTCTAACAAGAGAACTATAAAGTTATATCTTTACCCATTTTGTGAACAATGTTTATGAAACAGAAATGCATAATTTAGTTAACAGTTTTTCCTGTTATTTTTTGCAGATTAGCTATCAATAAAAGTATGCAATGTTAAATGTATAAATCCAGCTGATGTGAACTTGGAGTATTCATATACAGAAAGAAGTACAGGTTATTTTCAATATAATCTTCACATAAATTTCAAATCAAATTCCAATACAGTAATTATAGCCAAATACTAATTTTAAAAATAGCAAATGTCCATAGTATAATGTATATAAAAGGGTGAAATATGATTCTAAACAGTATTTTCTATTTCCTTCTAGTTACTCTGTGGTATATTTGTTAAGAAATGAGTAAATGGACGACCATGGACACAGCTGTTATGTTGAGTTCCAAGTTGCTTTCCTATTCTGTTTATGATATTCTGTACATCTTCTTCTGATAAATACAAAGGCAGTTGTCGGGATAATCGGACTGCTTCTCCCTGTGGAATGAAGAATATGTGTACTAAGTGATGGCCATAATGTATTTCCAATATATTCTAATAGTATAGAGAAACCTGGTAAGTGGGTAATCTTCTATTACATTATTTTCTTTTTTTGCCTAATTACACACACACACACACACACACACACAGACATGACCAGTTTTTACAAACAAATACAATGAAAATGACTCTGACATAAATCCAGCACAAATCCAAAAAATGTGAGAACAAGCTTTGTGTTTCTTACACTGCCAAATAAGTTTTAAAATGTAGATATAGCTATATTATTTAAAACACATGCATCTGATATAACAGCTAATTAGTACTAGATAATAAAAGAAATATTCCAATTATTCAATTTAATTACTGCGTTTAGAATAATTTTCTTACCCTTCAGGGAACAGTATCTTATATTTAAGCCTTAAGCAGTGGAACAATCTTTTGAGAATACAACATTCTTACCTCCAAATAGTTTACCACTTTAAGAGGTCTGCATTCATAGACTTCTTGTGCATTATTATTTATCACAGCACTTAGAATTTCCTTCAAATCTGATATACCATAATATGGCAGACAGCTGGTCATTCCTTCTATTTCCAGCTGACTTTCCACAGCTGAAGTACCTTATAGTAAAACAAATACATGATACATGGAATAACTGGATATAGTTTACATACTATTCTGATTTGTATGTTGAAATAGGTATACTGCCAAGCAATGCCCTAAACGACAGTCCTAAACATGTGATTGTACTACAAACATACTTAGATTTGCATAACCCTGTACCTTAGAACAGGACAAAGCATTTTTTCTTTAACTAGTTTTAAAGTAGTTCTATCTTTTGCAAAACATACTGTCTTGTCTGTCTTCACATGCATGGATTGCTATGATTTTAAATTTCTTGTTATTTTAAAATTTAGTAGAAAGTGAAAAGGCTTATATTTGTTAATAAAAAGATTTAAAATTCAAAATTACTTGTTAAATGATTCTCAGGCAGTGTTATTGTGATACCAAAGAAAGAAGATACACAAGTGCAACAAATTTTAGTAATTTATCACCTTCTTTTAAAATACCAAAAATTATCTTTATTTCAGTTTCCTTTGTATGTCCAATGTAACATCCTTTTCCATGTAATTCTTATAGACTCATTTTTAAATCTACTTTCATATCAAATCTCAATTTTCTCAGGTAAAGCTTGTTCCTCTTTCATACCGTCTTTTAAACAGTGTCTACCTATACAGGCAGACAATTTTAAAATTAACTTCTGGGTCCACTGTTTAAAAATACCCTTCAACATGTCCAATGTTATATTTTGCTTCATTCTGTATCTGTTGTGTGTTCTTTTCTTTTAACTGTAATCTTTAGTTCCTTCTAGTTTCCTCTGGCATCCATTTTTAAAGTCTTATTCTTTTAAAAAAATCAAAATAAGAAATCCCCCCCAGAACAATTTTTTATTGCTGTAGTTAATTCCAAAATTTCATTTTAAAATCTGGACCCTTAATCCGTATATAATTAGCTAAAACCAAAGTTTTAATCAACCTTTTACAGTTTATTATTTTTTTAAGTCCTTCAATTTGTATCTAAAACTTCTTTTGGTAATGATTGAAGGAAAGTTGCTTGGTGCCATAAAATCTGTCAATCCAAAGTCATAATAACTAAAAAGCAGTTAACAAATAATTTCTGAAAGTGATTAGAAAAGGAAGTATGCAAACCTTTCAAAGCTACCAACTTTTGTTTGAACAAGATGCCTATTCCCTCATCTCCCAGAGCTCTAAATCTGCTGGAGACGGTTGTTTTGTGGTTTCCTTGTGAGAAGCAACTGTATGGAACATTTGTGAATGATCTGAAGAGCTCTCCTTGTTTGGAGAGGATTTACAAAGAGCTGGTCTACTTGCTCGCTATTCATTCGGATACAGTTGTCAGCTCCACTTTCCATGGAATTGTCTTCAGTCTGACATTCCTTCCCTGGAAGTCCTGACATAGTACTTCTAAGGATGGAGACGTGATACAGAATAATGAACTTAATCTCTAGAGTTATACTTTAAATTAGAGGTCACCAACCTTTCTTGGCGGGCGGACGCAAATGGAGTGGGGCTAGCATTTGCGTGATACTCACTAGCCCTGCCCCGTTCTTGTGCACAGCGCTGTTTCTGCACTGAGGCACGGCATCGGCCCATTTTCGCACACTGAGGCGCAGCATCGTTTTTGTGCCGAGGCGCAACGTTGGCCTGTTTTTGGGCAGTGCGGTGTCCCATTTTTGTACTCTGAGGCGTGCCGTCTCGTTTTCATGCCCCAAGACCACAGCACTAGCGTGTGTGTGTGCGTGCATTGGCCAGCAACCCATGGCCTACTACTGGGCCGTGGCCCACAGGTTGGGGACCTCTGCTTTAGATTATTAAAACCAAGTGGATTACATATTTTTTTTCAGTCATAAATGTGTAAGAACTACAAGTATCATCAGTTTCCTGCTTTACTATATAAAAATTTTATACTACGAACTAAGGTAAGAAACCAAGATATAGATACCTGGTATTATCCTTATCTTAAATCCATTTGCTACAAGTCTGGGATCCAACAAATAGGATGATCCATCAAATCTTGCACTTTCCCTGGGCATACTGCAAAGCACTTCCATGTAATGAGTGTCACTAAAAAGACTACAATAAAAAAAAATCACATAAGTTAGCATTCTTAAAAGAGATACATAGAATTTTAAAAAGTATTCCAAAGGGGTAGGATGTGTCAAGGATTGTAGCGTTGTTTTTTTTTTAATTTTTACAAGTATTTGCAGTTAGCTTATATGCTTTGAATGAAACGGTACAAAAACATCTATTACAGATACTCTCCAATTTACAGCCATTTAACAAAATGATGACAGTGCTAAAACAACTGATTTATGACTAGTTGTCGCACTTAACAATCCTCAGTATCCCCATGGTCACATATTAAAATTCAGGTGCTTGGCAACATGTATTTATGACACTTGAAGTGTCCCTGGGTCATACGATCACCACTTGCAATCTACCAAAGGGTTCAAACAAGCAAAGTCAATGGAGGAAGCTTGATTTTTTTTAATGAATGTGTGATTCATTTAATGACTGTGACAAAAGGGTTGTAAAATCAGGTGTGATTCAACAACCATACAGCTAAGCAATCGAAGTTCCTATCCCAATCCTGTTTATAAGCTGAGGACCACCTTATAATAAAACCTGTATTTGAAAAAGCCACAGCCTTTACATACCTGGGGTAATATACTACTTAGTATATTTATGTCTATTCAGTAGACATCATTTAGCAGAGTGCAGAAGCAGTGAACAAAAGTTTACAACCATTACAATAATAATATCTAATACCAGAGAAACCAAGACAAGGAAAGAAACTGGATGCTTGCAACAACAGTTTGGTTAAAAGCCCAAAAAAGAAGGCAGCAAGCTACAGGGGAGTCTCTGAGTAAAGAAAAAAAAAAACAAATGTTGTCAGCATTAGAGGACAATGGGGCTAACCAGTTCTTCATTGTTTTATCAACCTCACAAAAACTTAGCAGCTGAGACCTGGTAGGTTATATTACCCCAGGTATGTAAAGGCTGTGGCTTTTTCATTGGCTTCAAGGTTCTGGGTTGGAGAATCAGCTTAAACCTTTCTGCATGACCGACAAAGTGGGGGACCCAAAATTTAGAGACTGAAAATGACTTGGTTATAGTTTATCTTTGGGCCTGCAGCTTCTAGAGCAGGGGTTCTCAACCTTGGCAACTTTAAGACTTGTGGACTTCAACTCCCAGAATTCCTCAGCCAGCAAAATTAAAGTTGCCAAGGTTGAGAACCCCTGCTCTAGAGTCTTTTCCTAGAAAGGCATTTGTGACCTTGAGAATCTGTACTTCCCAACCTGTTTGATAAAGGCCTGACAGTGGGAGGCCATGTTAACAAGAAGGCTTTCACCCAAACATAGCAAACACAGAATAATATTAGGCGAAAGTTTGCTGCTACCTCAATTTAGATATATACGGAAAGTGAAATTCAAGAAATTTCAGGCAAACTCTGTTGACTCCCAACAAAGTCATACTAACTGAAGAGAACAACAACAACAAAAAAAAATGGATATAAAAGGTAAAACTACAAATGAAAGGACAAACCTAAACAAACCCTTGAGAATGAATGTCACATTTTTACTAGAGCAGCAATGAAAGAGATGCCCTTTCAGCTTGGCACCAAGGAAAAAAGGCTTCGGTCAAAAGATTTTTCTATCACTTGAATGTGATTTAGAGCCCCCAATAAAAGAACATGTACCGTACTCCCATCTCATACAACAACTATTTCACAGAACGTGATCTGTTAGCGAACAAAGATAGGTCTTCTCCCTGACTTGGAACTACTAGTCAGCATTAGAGTTTGGATTAAGTCAGGGGAATGCATCCAAGGCTTTTTGAATCATGTTGTTGCTGCCTAAAGTTGGTATAATAGTATGTGCTAGTGGGATCAGCCTCTGAAGACTTGAATTATTTTCCTTAGGGTGAGTGAAGCTTTCTAAGAATCAATGGAACAGTCTACAGTTTAAAATGTGACTTTTGCAAAGATATACTTGATTACTGAGGAGGGAATGTCAACTAATACCAACAGTAGATTGAAATAAATATAAAGAAATGGGGGGACTTATTACACTTTGCAATTAACCTCTCTTGCCCCTTAATGTTTAGTGAGTTCCCTTCTCACTAAAGGGAACTCTCCACTTTTGAATATGCCTCAAATAAAGCTATTCTCCAAGAACACAACGGTGAGAAAGTATTTGCTTGTGAAAATGTGTTGCATCGAAAGTTCAGCGGGATGTTGTGTTGCAGCAGCTAAATGAGACTGCCAGAAAATCCTAACAGATTCTTTTTTAGGAGACAATTCCATGTTCCAAGGTTCTGAATGAACCCCCTTCTAGCAAGCTCATACTCCTAAATGAGCTTTTAATGAGCTGCAGTGCCTCTATATTCTTCTAAACTACAGGTAATTCTTGACTTGCAACCATTTGTTTAGTGGCCGTTCAAACTTACAACAGCACTGGAAAAAGTGACCTATGACCGTTTTTCATACTTACGGCCGTTGCAGCAACCTCAGGGCCATGTGATCAAAATTTGGATGCTTAGCAACTGGTTCATATTTACGGTGGTGGCAGTATCCTGGAGTCATGTGAACAGCTTTTGTGACCTTCCGACAAGCAAAGTCAACGGGGAAGCCAGATTCACTTAACAACCATGATACTACCTTAACAACTGTAATGATTCACTTAACAACTGTGGCAAGAAAGGTTTGTAAAATGGGGCAAAACTCACTTAACAAACGTCTCACCTAGCAACATAAATTTTGGGCTCAATTCTGTAATGGGACTCTATTCCTGTCCTAACTACAGATATCAACACCATACACAGTGCTGCTTAAAAGTTTGTGAACTCTTTTTGAATTTTCAATATTTCTACATAAATATGACCCAAAATGTGACATAGGTTCAAAAACTAGAATTAACCCAAAGCTACATAATTGTTTGTGGCAAAATCATTTCAACCTTTAGGAGTATCAGTGCATTTGAAGGGGAGATTAGAATCAGACTTTTCAATCAGTGAGATGATAATTAAGTTTATGTTTAGAAGGTCCTGACTAAATCCCCTATCAAAATCTGATCTTTACATGCAGGGATGTAGGTATGTCATGGCTTCAATAAAGATTTCTGAGGACCCCCGAAAAACATTTATTGATGCTCACCATCCGGAAAAGGTGTCAAAAATATTTCTAAAGAGTTTGGACTTCACCAGTCCAATATAAGGCAGACTGTGAACAAATGAAGGTAATTTAACATTATTTATTTATTTATTTATTTATTTATTTTTTATTAAATTTCTATACCGCCCCTCTCCCGAAGGACTCGGGGCGGTGTACAGCCTAAAATTTAAAAAACATATAAATATACAAAATTTAAAATAATTAAAAATAAATTAAATCATTTGGCCAAAATCCTAAAACCCAAAACATACAAAATTTAAAATTTTAAAAAATACTCAGTCCCCTTAAAACATTTTGACCCTATTGGAACCGAAGCTTCTATGGTTGTCCTCCCTAGGAGTGGTTGACGATATACATTTGTGGCTTTGGATCATTTTCCTCAATAAACCAATGAGCAAAGGTAATGTATTTTATTGATTTAACTGGCTTCTTTCTCTATAATTTTAGGACTTGTGTGGAAAGCAAACTTTTAAACTCCACCATATCATAAACAACAGCATTTATCATGCCCAATTACTACTTCTTTCACAACATCTACTGTTTATCTTCCTCTTTTTCGAGGGTCACAGTTCCAGCTGCATGTTTTTTACTCTCATTATTTTTTATTTTATGTATTATTTTTTACAAACAGCAAACAAATCTGACATACTTCCTCTTCTTATTTTCCCCTCAACGACCCTGTGAAAAGAGTTGGGCTGAGACAAAGTGACTAGCCCAGCTAGTGTTCATGGCTGACTTGGCTCTCCTTATGTTACCCATGCTTAAACCGCTTCTAACATTATACATGTCATTAAAAGCTCTAAAACTGACTGACATTGTTTCAACTGAAGGTTGCTCATCAGGTATATCTCAAGTCTCCATGAACTGTAAGTAGCAAGGGACTTTTCCACTGGCACAAAAGACACCACAGATAACATAATTATTTTGAGTGAAAGAACAGATGCCAAGTGTTTCTAAACTTTTCATGCCATTAACCTTTTTTTTTTTTTGGAAATTGTTTTATGCATTCTAGAGGAGCAACAGAATCATTTGAAAACTAATAAATGCAATGGCATGAAAATAGCTCCTTTATGTAGCCCTGTTCCATTTCTACAATTAAGAGCGATTAATTTAAAATCTTATGAAAAGCAAATCATCCAGTGAATCTATCTAGAATACTAACCAGTATTTAAATAAGGTATGTATTTCCTGTACTGCCATGTAAATATAATAAGTATTTTTAAAAATACAGACTTCTAATAGTAAATGCCTTATAAGGATTCTTATTTTACTATTTACACCTGTTATATACCCCTAAAACTTTTGAATTTTATCATCCAAAATACATTTTTATTACTGAATGGTTTTATTTTAATATATGGCTTTTTTACTTGTTTCATTTTATCATGTATTCAATCTAATTTAGAAAATAAAAATACAAATGAAAACCTATGCTTTCCTGTTTACTTATGATGGATTTACTTCTAGAATGTTATTTTCACTTTACCTCTCAGTTAATATAATAGGAGTGTCCAATTTCTCTATAAGAAGTTTATGATTTTCAATTAGTTTTTTGAAGAGAAGGGCTTCTTCCATTCTGTATGGATTTAGCATCTCTATTTTTTCTTCAGAGGCAAGTATCCATGCATCAGGAAAATTCAGAAGGCGAATTAAGCAAGATTCCTCTTTATCTGCCTTTTTATATTCAAGCCTTTGAAGTTTTTGTTTGAATGCATCCATGGAGAAAGGCAGTTGTAGAGTTTTTTTTGCTTGGTAATCATCATGCTTTTTTCTTATTTGCGAGTTAAAAAGGGTGTCCAATTTTTGCTGATTATTTAAGCAGTCTTTTAGTTTAATTTTGTGTCTTTTCTCTCTCTCCCTCATTGATGTTTGTATATTAGGACACATAGCTTTTCTGCTTTGCCTGTTGTATCGTTCCAGATCTTTGTCAGCTTTTTCCTCATATCTTATATAAAGAAAGAGAATGGGAAAGAACAAAGAGTACATGAATTGTGTTAGCACAAGATGTTATAACAAATACATAAAGTGTTGCTTTTCATACCAAAAACAATTTTCCTGCTTCATTTTAATAGTTTTAGGTGTCATTAAGTCACTGTATTTTCAATAACAATTCCTTTTTAATACAAATATGGAGACTATATTATAGCTACAGTTCAATTATTTGGATTCATTTATTTCTGTCAAAAACAAAAACATACCGTATATATTACGTAGAACTGTGTTCAGTAATAGTGGATTGTAGCCAACATTTCCCACAAGCAGTGAAGAAAACCAAAGACAAAACGGATCCCTCCTCCTCCATATACAGGTAGTCCTCGACTTACAGTGACCATTCAAAGTTACAACAGCACTGAAAAATGTGACTTATGACCATTTTTCAAAGTTATGACCTTTGCAGCATCCTCACGATCAAGTGATCAAAATTCAGATGCTCGGCAACTGGTTCATATTTATGGCCGTTACTGTGTCCCAAGATCATGTGATCATCTTTTGCAACTTTCTGACAAGCAAAGTCAATGGGGAAGTCACATCCACTTAACAACCAGGTTATTGACTTATCAACTGCAGTGATTCACTTAACAACTGTAGCAAGAAAAGTCGTAAAATGGGGGCAACATTTGCTTAACAGATGTCTCACTTAACAACATAAACTTTGGGCTCAATTGTGGTCATAAGATGAGGACTACATGTATGCAGAAACGATCTAAGGCAAAAGGGAAAAATCCTTTTGCATGAAATTAGTCTATTTGCAAATTGCTGGATGCTGTCAGAAAATAACTTTTCCTCAAAACATTATCCCTTGCTGGCTCCTTGGGAGAGTTAGATCCAGAAAACCATGAAGTTTGCTTCCTTCTTAAATGTTGGCTATTCATAAAATAATGGTATTAAGTTGAACTATAATTGCAGCCACACTTATCAAAACACATCTTATCAAAGTCAACGAAACTATTTTTTATTTGTTGGATTTATATCCAGTCTATTTTAAACTGACAAGTTTTAATACAGAATTAAGTTCAACAATCTTACTTCTTTTTTTCTTCTTCATTCAATGAGTTCCACATTGCTTCCATTTTCAGCAGTAGTTTTTCTGAGTTTAATTTGGCAATTTCACTCAATGAATCAGAATAGTCTTGAACAAAAAGTTCAAATGCTGACATGGATTTCCTGATAGTCTTATTGCTAATTAAGTCATAGGCTGTAATCTGACCCATTTTATCTTTTATCACATTTGTTTTTTTAACAGCTTGATTGTTACTTTCTTCTTGAAGTTTTGCTAAGCCACCCTTTTTCTTTTGAGGTCTTACTTCATCCATATCTGGAATTAAAATCTTAACTGGTTCCAGATTTTCTGCTCTGGAATTTTTAAATGCATTCCCCAGACTCCATTTTTCAGCAGTGATTTCAGATGAATCTGCAGAGGTTTTAGCTCTTTCTCTTTCTTCTTGAAAACAGTAATTTCTTGAATCACTCTTCATGCCATTTTCACACTGAATGTCCATTGAAGTATTATTATCTAGATTAAATATTTCCTTATTCTGTTGATCGTGACAAAGTACATTATTTGGTTGGTTATCCTGAAATTGATCATATCCAACTATTTCATTATCAGATATTTTAATTTCAGTAGAAGTATCATGAGAATAATGATTACATATTGTTTGATTGCCAACTAATCTGTTTTCCTGTACATTAGCATTTTGTATGTCATTACTAAGTGAAGATTGTGAAGTACAAGCAAGTGGATTTATTCTTGTACAAGATTGGGTTACAACTTCTTGTTCAGCTTCATTAATATCTTTTGAGGTATTGTTGGTTGCATTCATTTCATAAGACACAGAGCTATTTAATGGTCCATATAATAATATCAAACTCTCTTCAATAGCAAGACAGATAGATTCCTAAAAAATTGAAGAAATAATTCAGTAAAAATATATTACTTATTGTTACAGAACAATTTATTTATCCTCAGGCCACAAGAATTTTGCCCTTTTTAAAATCCAGGTGATAATAAAAGAACACAGACTCAGAAACAATTATTTTACTGCATCATCAGAGTAAAATCTCTAATATGTATCTAATTACATATTAAGAAAGAGAAAAAGACTCTACCTTATTATGTATCAATACTTGAGATTTATCTGGTATTAAATTGACATCCACAGCAGATGGAGGAACAGTAATGTTGAGAAAGAAAATCGGGAACAATCGATAAAAATCCTTGTGTAATATGCTATAGTACTGTTGAACAAGCTAAAATATTCATAAAAAAGAATAAAATTAACTCAATAACTTTAAATCAAATACCAAATTATTGCTAGAATCTAACTGTGTGGGGAATATTTCTTTTCCCTATGGTAAGCTGCTCCGGAGGAGCAGTACTAAAGCAGAACTTTGCTTCTACCGGTATGACACTGGATTCCATACTATAATTGTTTATTTATACCTCTGAGTATATATAGCAAAACTTATAGTCACATATCTCGCTTGAGGAAAGAAATAGCAGCTTTTATTAGGCTGCAATAGTACTTTGTTGCTGGTAAGGTGACATGCTACAAGAATGTAATACTATTTCACCTGATATGTTCTAAATGCATGCCGATGCAGTAGTTCCCTGTATTAAAATAGGCAAACTACTGCACAATAATAATTACTGAGGAACAGGCTACATTTTTAAAAAAATTCACCGTTAATATGGAAACTTTTAATTTTACCTTTGGTTAAAGAGGAGGAGGATAACTTAGGTAATTAATTTCAACAATTAAGAATTGCATCTTTATCCCATGCTACAGTGGAATAAAATTCTAAAACTAAAAGGAATTTCAAAACAACTTGTGATACAGACTTACATTCTAATGTACAAAGTTAAAACTTGAATTCAAGTCTGCTATAGCTACGTTTTGATTTAAACAATGTTTTGTAAGTCACAGAAATAGGATTGAAAAAGTAGTACCTTAAGAATTTCTTTTTGATACACTGGTCGGCTGTTTATAAAAATGAAACTTCTTTCTGAGTTCGACTGACCTGTCAAACCTCTATCTGAATCAGGCTTTGGAACAAAGCCACTGAAAGATATCTATAATGATAATAAACGTAAAATATCATTAAATAACATTGAATCACATAATAGCTCTTCTATGAATAATAAGAAAGATTAAGGAAAAAAACAGATTCTGGTTAAAGTTAGAAAAATGTAGGATAGACAGCACCACCACCAGATTGATTTGTAATTGACTGACCAACTGTACTCAATGTGTAGTCCTTAATAGAACTACATTTGCATGGAGGGAAGAATGAAGTGGGGTACCCCAAGGTTCTGTCTTAAGCTCAATACTCTTCAACATCTTCATAAACGATTTAGATGAGGGGACTAAAGGGGAAATCGTTAAATTTGCAATAACACCAAGATGGTAGGAACAGCAACACAGAAGGATCTCGACAGACTTGAACCCTGGATCCTATCTAACAAAATGAAGTTCAATGGGGAGAAAAGTAAGGTTTACACTTAGGCAAGAAAAAACAAATGGACAGGAATAGAATTGATGGAACCTGACTCCCTAGCAGTAACTGCGAGAGGGATCTTAGAATTCTAGTGGACAATCACTTAAATATGAGTTAGCAGTGTGCTACAGCCACCATAAAAGGCCAATGCAGTTTTAGGGTGCATTAAAAGAGGGATAGAATCAATTAATTAATACCACTTCATAATGCCTTGGTAAGACCACTTATGGAATACTGCATCTAGCTTTGGTCGCGATAATATAAAAAAGATGTTGAGACTCTAGAAAGAGTGCAGAGAAGAACCAAAAAGATGATAAGGGGGCTGGAGGCTAAAACATATGAAGAAAAGTTGCAGGGATTGGGCACATCTAGTCAAGTAAAAGAAGGACTGGGGTGACATGATAGCTGTGTTCCAATATTTGAGGGGCTGCCACAAAGAAGAGGTTAACCAATTACCCAAAGCACCTGAGGCACGACAAGTAGCAATGGACGGAAACTGATCAAGGAGAGAACCAATCTAGAACTAAGGACAATGTCCTGGCACTAAGAGCAATTAATCAGTGGAACTTTTCTCCAGAGGTTATGGGTGATCCATCACTGGAAATTTTAAAGAAGAGATTGGACAGCCATTTGTCTGAAATGGTATAGGGCAGTGGTTCTCAACCTGTGGGTCACGACCCCATTTGGGGTCAAACGACCATTTCACGGGGGTCGCCAAACAACGCAGTCCGCCATTTCCCCCCCCCCTTTTCCTTAGCTGTGCTACTCCCTCTTATTCTATTGGCTTTTGAAAGCCAATAGAATAGACTCTCTTGAATAGAGTCTAATTCTATTGGCTTTCAAAAGCCAATAGGAATTGTCCAGGCTGTCTCTGCCCTGCTGAGCCCGCCAAAAGTCCCAGTCTGCAAACGGTGCTGCAAGCTGTCTGCAGCGAAGGCGAGCTGTCTGGAAGTTTCCACCCCTCCCTGCTGAGCAACTACTAAAAATGTAAGTAAAAGAGGGCCAGGGGTGGGAGGTGGGAGGCCGGCAGGCGCAGGGAGGGTTGCTGGCGCGTGTGGGACCTGACAGGTGCCTTACCTCCCTTGGGCTGGGCCAGCTGGTGGCCCAGCCGGTGGTCGCCCTGCGCCGTCGCTGCCCCTTGCCAGCGACGCCTCGGCCGGCGCAGGGGGTGGCACCACACATGTGCAGCGCTCCCGGGCAGAAAAATAGTCCTCGACTTACGACCAGCTGGGTAGTCCTCAACTTACGACCGGTTGGGTAGTCCTCAACTTACAACCGGTTGGGTAGTCCTCGATTTACGACTGGTTGGGTAGTCTTTGACTTACGACCGGTTGGGGGTCACAGCATTAAAAAGGTTGAGAACCACTGGTATAGGGTCTCCTGCTTGAGCAGGGGGATGGACTGGAGGATCTCTAGTGTCACTTCCAACTCTGTTATTCTGTTATTCTTTCTACGATCTCATGTATCCATCCCATCAAGCCCAAAGAAAGTCCAGAATGGTATATAGGATGGGCATAGGGCAGTGGTGGCGAGCCTATGGCACGGGTGCCAGAGGCAGCACTCAGAGCCCTCTCTGTGGGCACACGTGCCATTGCCCCAGCCTTGCCTCCCCCCCACGACCCCCTCACCAGCAGCCCCCCTGGAGGAGAGTCGCCCCCGAGTGTGGCCCACGCGGAGCAGCCAGAGTAGACAAGACCTCACGTCCCATCATGCAGTTGATGCTGCGGGGCGCAGGCAGAGGGCGTGGCCATGGCGTTGCTGGGCGATCTGTGGCAGGCCCTGGAGGCGGTGAGTGGCCCTGAGGGGAGGCAGGGTATGGGCAGGGCAGGGTGTGGAGTGAGGCAGGACTAGTTTTTGGGCACTCAGTCTCTAAAAGGTTCGCCATCACTGGCATAGGCCATAGGCAAGGGGTTGGATATAAGACCTCCAAGGTCTTATTCTATGTTCTTTAATGCAAGTAAAATAATTAAAAAAATAAAAGGCCGAGATACTAAGAAATAAGCCGACTGTAACTTTTAACTATCTCTTCTACATCTAGGGGGTGGGGGAGGATCACAGATTGAGAAGTATTCCTTCAGATGACTGGGATTCAAGCAATTTAAAAACTTAAAAATAATATAGTACAGCACAGATAGAAAAAAATAAAGACAGTTTGATCTTTGGGATTATTCTATTAGATTCTCTGGGGGGGTTTTGATTAGTATGTTTCATTTTTTAAAGAAAATTTATTGAAATATGGATGTTTTAATGTTTATGTTATTGTCAATCCATTAGTGAAAGACAACTCAAATGACAAAAAATTAGATGTAAATAATATTAAGTTGAAATAATACTGGGAAGAAGTAATTTATGTGAAGGCTTAGAAACTTAACTTCAGATCTTCACGGTGCTGTTGAAAAGGTACCATGTTCTTCATAACAGCAGGTCCCACTACTTCCATGAAAGCCATTTTATGGTCTAGTACCCTGGTCTTCTGCCATATGATTGTCTGAAAGCCAAATTTATAACATTAAAATGAAATCAATATTTATATAAATATATATAAATAAAATAAGAACAAGATCTAGTCACGATACACTTGTCCTGGGTTTTTAACATTCTGTTCCTAAACACATGTACCTTCTTATGAGTACAGCATATACAGTTGGTCCTTTAGTATATATTGTGTAAAAACTGGGCTGTCTGTTTACCTATTTCTTGTCTAGTGGCAGATTTTTAACAACTGGGACGTTTACAAATACGTAACTATATAACCCTTAAAAACATCCACAAAGATGTTGGCTTTTTGATTCACAAATACCATCAGTGTGACTTCAGTCAATACATTCATTACTTCAATACATTCATTACAAAACAGTAATTAATAAAATTGGAAACAGAATTCCAGAAAACAAGTATAAGATAACAATATTAAGTATTTAAAAAACCCCCAACAGTTGAATGCTACCGGTAGTACTGTGCATATGGTGAAATGCATGCAGATAGAAATCTCACATAATTCTAGTACTTGAATTACTATAAAATCCTAGTCATTTTCAAACTGAGATAAATTTTAGTATAATAGTCCAGCAAAAAATATATATATAACCAATAATACCTCATTAAGGAATTCATGTTCAGTTCATATTAAACCAAGTTTACAATGCATAAAATACAGACAAGCTTTACTTTATTGGTTTAAAGCATGGCATTCAAATTACAATATGTAAAAAAAAATCAAAATTTTACTGTTCAGATTTATTGTAAATATATGTTTGATAATTTTAATAAAAGTATTTGCAAAAAGGTAAAACAATAAAATAGTCAAAAGCTAGCAGTATTGCATACATGCTGTTTTTAATTTTACTTCACTTCATGTATTTCTTATAATCATTATATGGAAATAAAGAAAAAAGTGGTACTTGGCAGTCTTTGTACAAATCTGAATGAAATTTATATAGAACAGATAATCAAGTTAAATTATTGTTGTGTATTTTATTTGCAACTGACAAATTCACTTCTATCAATTCATCAGTAGTAAATAATCATATACAGAAGAAATGTTTCCATTTCTTTCATGCTCAGAAGGGGCGTTGTCTTACCTGAACGCCTTTTCTCAGCATGATGATGGAGAATCCACAAATGGATTGTCTTAATCTTCCTGTTCAAATAAGACTAAGTCTGAAACGTTGCCACCTCTGCTTGTGCAAGAGCACCCCAGTTCATGACAAAAATGAGGCACAGACGTTAGACCGACGCAAATGCTCCTCCTACACTGGACACAGGACCAAACGGACAGTAAAAGGGAGGGAGCGGATTCTCCATCATCATGCTGAGAAAAGGTGTTCAGGTAAGATAATGCCCCTTCTCCAGCATGATTGGATGGAGAATCCACAAATGGGACATACCAAAGCCCTGTTGTCTCTAAGGGGGGAAAATAATTTGGGCCTGGGTCCCGCTGGTTGATATTACATGTTGCAATACCCTGCGACCAAATGCGGCATCCGAGGAGGCATATTTGTCAATTTTGTAGTGCTTGACAAAGGATGAAGGTGAGGACCATGTCGCCGCCCCGATAGGTGTCTGGGTCGCCCAGGCCGCTGATGTAGCGCCGCCGTGAATGGAATGGGCCGTGATGTGTCAAGGAATAGTCAATGATTGCGACCGGTATGCTAGGGCAATGCAAGCCCTAATCCATCTCCCTATCATTGAGGAAGAGACCTTCTGACCCATGGAGGAAGGTTGAAATGACACAAACAATGTTTCGGATTTACAGAAGGTCGAAGTCCATTTGATGTAACGTCGCAGGGCCCTGAGAACGTCCAGAGTATGCCGTTTCTCACGGTTATGGGGTTAGGACAGAAATTTGGTAACACCACCTCCTGGGATCTATGGTACAATGAATTGACCTTGGGAATAAAGGAATGGTCTAGTCCAGCGGTTCTCAACCTTTTTCAGGCCACGATCCTGACCTGCACTGCGCATGCATGGCACGACCCCGACCTGCACGGCACCCTGCATCGCGCATGTGCGGCGCGACAGCCCGCATCGCGCATGCACGGTGGCCCGCATCACACATGCGCGGCACGACGGCCCGCGCATGCGCAATGCTGCCCCCTGTGCTGGCCGAGGGGAAAAGGGGAAAAAATATGGCAGACTGCGTTGTTTGGCGACCCCCGTGAAATGGTCGTTCAACCCCAAATGGGGTCGCGACCCACAGGTTGAGAACTGCTGGTCTAGTCTGAGGGTCCTGTCTGCATGGAAGATGCACAGGTCCTCTCTGAGGGAGAGAGCGGCCAGTTCTCAAATTTGCTTGGCTGATGTGACCGCCACTAGAAAAGCCACCTCCATGGACAAGTTTAAGAGAGCATGTATTAATAGGCTCGAAGGGTGGCGAGATGAGGGCCTGCAACACCCGGTGTAGGTCCCAAGAAGGATATCGGTGAACTGCTGGTGGCCTGGCGTTAGTCGCTCCCTTTAAAAAGTAACGCACTGGAGGGTGGTGTGCTAGGTGAACGGAATTGTCACACAGGAGCACCACAGATAAAGCTGCTACCTGTCTGCGGATGGTGCTCGGGGATAGTCCCTTGTCCAACCCATCCATCAGGAATTCCAAAACAATTGGAACAGAGATGTCCGAGAGTTCAACTTTATGGCCAGAGCACCAGGTACAGAAGCTCCTCCATGTGGCATCATAGATTCTATTCG
This sequence comes from Bothrops alternatus, assembly GCA_034064705.1. Classification (NCBI taxonomy): domain Eukaryota; kingdom Metazoa; phylum Chordata; class Lepidosauria; order Squamata; family Viperidae; genus Bothrops; species Bothrops alternatus. The sequence goes on along the minus strand of JARGCV010000052.1, from coordinate 22,743,346 downwards.
TTGAGGGGCACCTGGATTGCTGAATCATGGCAATCACCCTCGACGAATATGAGTCTCAGGTCAAGGCCCGCCTCTCAAGTGCCAAACAGTTAGTTGGAGCCACTGTGGATCTGGATGCTGAAGTACTCCTTGAGTAAGGGTAATATGACCTGCGGGGATCCTCCATGGGGGGGAAGATGGAGAGCTCTACCAGGTCAGCGAACTGCAGATGTCTCGGCCAATGTAGGGCAATCAGAATGACCTCCGCCCCTTCGAGCAGGATCTTGCGGATCGTCGCGGGAAGGAGTGGCAAGGGAGGAAAGGCATACAACAGCTCCCTGGGCCAGGGAGTGCGGAGGGCATCCGTTCCTTCTGCTGTCGGAGACGGGAACCTGGAAAAGAATCTTGGGAATTGTGAATTGGCTGGGAAGGCAAAGAGGTCTAAGTTTGGGGGACCAAAACTGTCCGCGATCTCCTTGAACAACCCCGGGTCCAGGCACCATTCGGCGTGGTCCAGTTGATCTGCTCAATGAGTCTGCCTGCTGGTTGGTCACTCCAGAGATATGTTCTGCCCTGATGGAGGCAAGATTGTTTTCTGCGTAAGACCCCAACAATTGGGCCTCCTCCATTAGAGGACTGGACCTGGTCCCCCCTTGTCTGTTCACTTGGGCCTTTGCAACAATGTTGTCGGTAAGCACTAGGACATGTTGTCCCACTACTCTGCTGCTGAAGTGTCGTAAGGCCAGATGTATGGCCCTGAGTTCTAGCCAGTTTATGTTGTTTTTCAACTCCTCTTGGGACCACCAACCCTGAGCCCATTGGGACTGGAGATGCGCTCCCAGCCGAAGAGGCTGGGGTTCATGGTCAGAGTAAGTCTGGCAGGCTCCTTGAACTCTGTTCCCTGTGACATTGATGGGGAGGCCTACCAGCGAAGGGAGTTCAACGCCTGACGTGGAACTTGAACCTTCTGGTTGGAAGTGCTGATGCGTAGCCTCTGGAATGGAAGTAAAAGCCACTGTAGCTCCCTGGCATGAATACGTGCTCATGGGATGATTTTTATACAGGACACCATCTTGCCCAGGAGTTGTGACAACAAAGCTAGGGTAACCACCCTCTCCCTCCGGATCCGATGAACTAGGACCCATATGCTGTCCCGTCGGTCCTGTGACAGATAGACCATGCAATTGTTCATGTCTATGACTGCCCCTAGATGCAGGAGACGGGTTGAGGGCACTGTATGGCTTTTCTGAAAACTGACAGAAAACCTGTGCTCCTGAAAGGTCCTGACGGCGAAGGCGAGATCCAACCGAGCTAGCTGGATAGAGGGGGACTGTATCAGTATGTTGTCCACATAGCACTGAACCTTTATCGGGATCTGAAGTGGGCAGCCAACATTGTCAAAATCTTCGTAAACACCCTGGGCCCTGAGGAGAGACCGAATGGAAGGATCCTGTATTGATAGTGCTGTTGGGCATAACAAAATCTGAGAAATTTGCGATGCCCAGGGAGAATAGGGATGTGTAATTATGCCTCTGTTAGGTCTATTGATGTCAGGAAGTCCCCTTTTCTGATGCTGGCTATGATCGATTACAGCGAGTACATCTTGAACTTCCTGTACATTAGATAGTAATTTAGACCTTTTAAATCTAAAATTGCCCTCCAGCCCGCCCGAGGACTTCAGAACGACAAAAAGAGTGGAATAAAACCCCCGTCTCTTCTGGTCTTCCGGTACTGGCTCTATGGTCCTTATCTGTGACAAGTGGGAGATGGCCTCTGACATGAGTCTGCTCTGTTCTTGTTCATGGGGGTGGGGCAAGACCGAAAATGTTCCGGTGGACTGGACCAAAATTCCAGCATTAGACCCTGAGCTATGGTGTTCAACACCCATGAGTCTGTGGTGGTGGCTGCCCATACGTCGTAGTAAAGGGACAGCCGACCGCCTATGGGCCAAGTGCCCTTGGAGTCACTTAGCTCGTTTGAAGGGGCGTCCTCCTGTGTATATATATATATGTGATTAATCGATCTTTAATTAATTAATGATTAATGATACACAATCTACACCCTTTAAAATTGAGATGTAATATAATTATGCCAGAAATAAAATAATAAAGTCCTGCAATCTTGTAACAACAGAAGTAATAGTTTGGGATAAAAATAATCATGGACCAAGCTAGGGATTAAAAATCTTAATATTTAAACATTTAGTTAAATATAGTTTAATAATCTAGACTGCATGTAAACTAAGATGCATGTGATACAACTCACAGTGAGGGGAAAAAAACCAGGCCAACTTTGAAGCATGATAATCTGCTAAATATAAAGCTCACATAACAAAAGCAGTTACTGTCCAAGGCATTTATATTTACTTTTTAATCCTAGTTTGGTATCATTTCTAATTAAGATTCATAGTCTTATTTAATTTTTAAAGCCTTGATAAAGTACTACAGTACATTTATGATTCTTCATTCTATCTCACAACAGGTTTCCCGAACTGTTTGATTTATAGTCTTGACTATATTCTGAAGATTATGCTATAAATACATTGTCGCACACCCCTCTATTTTCTAGGTCATATAAATCTGGGGACCATGATGAGCCAAGAATGAATCTGACTCTAGGCAGTATGATGACACTGCAAAAGTACGCTATCAAAATATACTATTACATACAGACTATCTTAGGTTTAGTGAAAGCTAACCAAATATATCTTGCCTTCTGTTTCATTGAAGATTATAAGAACTGATAATTTACAAAATGAACCAGAACAGCCATTGGTATTAAGTACCGAGGGCATCTTCCCTGGGTAAAGCCTGTCATCTGGCTCCTATTGAAACATCCCTGTTGATCACCACTTGGACGTAACAAAACCCCCAGATATTTCATTACCTCTTAATCTTGGCCTTCTGCTTCCCTTACCTGGGAAGGTGGGGGGGGTCCTCTCCCAAACACACAACCCAGATGCCCAGGGTCAACCTGGGGGTAGGGAGTAGTAGCAGGACCTGTAGTGCTTCAGCGCTCGCTCTCAACACAAATGGGGCCCCAACCATATTATGTTAAATATAATTAAAATGAAATCTGATTAAGTTTATGACTTAGGCCACCCACTTTTATTTTCTGGAATATGGTGCCTGCTCACCAAATGTATAGTGCAGTGATGGCGAACCTTTTAGAGACCGAGTGCCCAAACTGCAGCCCCAAATCCACTTATTTATCACCGAGTACCAGGTGGGTGTGGCTGTGGTGCTCATGGCAGACTGGGTGGGTGTGGCCAAGGTGGGCGTGATCATCTCAATGTTGCTCCTGGGGACGGATGCCTATGGGGCTGCGCAGGGTTGGGGGAAATCCAGGGGGTATCTGGCAGGTGGGGCAGTGGGCAGGAGGCTCATCCTGCGGGGTGAGGCAAGGCAGGACGGAGTAGCCATTGCTGCAGGGCAAGGCGAAGCAGGGACCGGGGTGACTGCTGTCTGACACCATTGGCCCCTGCACAGAGAGGCCAGCGAGCGCATGGGTGCTGGGATGCATCCAGCCACGTGGACCTCGGCGAGTTAGCGGGCAGCTGGTTGAAGAGGGACGGTTGCCATCTCTGGGGCATGGTGCGCGTGCCCACAGAGAGGGCTCTGAGTGCCGCCTCTGGCACATGTGCCATAAGTTCGCCACCACTGGTTTAGTGTATTCCTTGACTCTATAAAACTTAAAAGATTCCAGAAAAGAAGTTATTTTCTGCACTCATTTTGTTTCATAGGAAGCACAGTGAATACTTCAAAAGGTAAGCCAATAGATATTAACAATATCTGTGCAGCATGCTAAGATACAAATTCTAATTTAGTTCATCAGAATTGACAGTTTTATGAAACTGATTTTTGTTTTGGAGTTTATTAATCATAGTTCCTAACTTGGATGAAACAGAAAGGATGCCTAAGCATAGTTTACTGGTTTTCTTCACTGTTGACCCAAAAAAGAAAGTGAATGGGCATATTCATATTGTACAATGCCGATTTCCTAAACAGATTCTTAACTTTTTTGCTTGGCACTAAGTAGAACATAGCCATTAAGGTTTTAATCCTAACCCAACTCAAATTGCAATGTTCTCCAGGGTAAAAACGTCTCACATTTTTTATGTAAAAAAGCCACTTTTAGCCAAGATAGATTGCTTAAGAGGCCAGATCTAGTCCACAGACTACCAGATGGACATACCTGTTTTAAAAGTACTAATTTTAGAAACTTGTGTTAAAAAGTTGCAAGCAGATGAGACCATGTGTACCACTGAAAGCTAATGCCTTATGAAAAATAATACTATCATCAGGAGTTGTTTGGATCCATAGAAGCACTGTAAAGTACTTGTAAATTCCAAAGATGAATTCAGTGTCCTCAATTAACAAGCCACATTTTTTTTTTTTAAAAATGTTGTTTCTTAGCATACCTGGTGTTACCAATCTCAATCACAACACAGGGTGCTATCAACTGGGACAATAATAAATCTTTGGGTCTGCTCTGCAGGATTTGAAAATTAATTTTCCTACTGGATTTTCCCACTGTCAGTGCTAAGAACAGATACTGCCACGATTGGCAGACTCAGATTTCTCCTTGCTCATCTGAACCCTCCTTTTGAAAGGGGAGGTATTCTGGAGAAGCAGATGACAGAAAAGATTTGGACAGATGAGAGAGCTAGTGAAAGAGACCATTAGAGATCCAAAGTCCAAAGGAGTGCAGACTATTGAGCTATTGTATGAATAATTCCAGCAGTTAAGCAAAGGCCAATCACATCCTATTAAAAATTAAAACTCCCCTTTTCAATAGCAGAAGAAACAGAGGGAACATTGACATTGAAACCCAGAAAATACGAATTGCATATCTGTTCTGTAAAACGTTATTTGTTTGTTCTCATCTCATCCGGTCTCTCATAGCTTCCATATTTTTGAGCAAGGATCGCCGATATATTATTGCTGATGTGAAGTGACAAGGTATAACTACATATTATCAACATGGAGATGTTTCATCCCAAATCAATGGATTAACATTTGTAGATCAATACAGATGTTAAAATAATATGGATAGCCAGCCTTTGAGATACCTTCCATGGGAACAACAACCATGACTTTTCCTCTACGGTAACTATGGACTGAAACTGTCTACTCAGAAACACCATTTCGTAAACTGCTTAAAACACACCTCTGCCGGCAGGCCTGGGGCAGTTAACATCTTGCCCCTAGCCAGTGTACGTTTGTGTGTATGTTTGTTGAATGATTGGTTTTCTTTTACCTTAGGGGTTTTTATATATATGTATTTTAACTGGTGATTTCTATTTATGTTGTGAGCCGCCCTGAGTTCTCCGGAATAGGGCGGCATAGAAGTCAAATCAAATAAACAAATAATAAATAAAGAGCACACTCACTTCTTGTAAGCAGTCCAGAAGGATTTCATGGCTGATGATATTTAATTTAATTTAATTTTTCGGACTTATATGCCGCTCCTCTCCGAAGACTCGGAGCGGCTTACAACATAATAAAACAATATTTCAAAAAACTAAGTCCAAAACTAAAAAACATTAAAAATAACACCCCAGACACATTCATCATTCATTCAACTACTACTGGGGAAAGCTATCAGGTGCGAACCTAATTGGGAGGAATTCAGATACGCTGTTTCATCTAGGGCAGTGGTTCACAACCTTTTTCAGGTTGACCCCACTTGCGCCGCCCATGCGCGGCACAACCCCGACCCGCGCATGACGGGCCGATCCGCGCATGCGCGGCGAAAAAAACAAAAAACAAAAAAACAAAATGGCGGACTGCGATGGGCCGATACGCGCATGCGCGGCGCGCGCAATGAAAAAACAAAACAGCGGACTGTGACGGCCCGATCCGCGCATGCGCGCGCGATGGCTTGAACCGCGCATGCGCATCGCGCGGCGAGGAAAAAAAACAAAATGACAGACCGCGACAGCCCGATCCGTGCATGCGCGGTGCGAGACGAAAAAAAAATGGCGGACCGCGGTGTCCGGCGACCCCCGCGAAACGGTCGTTCGACCCCAAATGGGGTCGCGACCCATAGGTTGAGAACCGCTGATCTAGGGCTCTCTATGTCCCCCTGCATTCTACAAAGCTTCTCCCAAAAAGGGCAGATTGGAGATGGGACAAAGTTATCTAACATGGTTAGATTGATAAATAACCTCAGAAACAGATACATTATTGCTTCCCTCAAGGTAGATGATACCCCTTCCTCTCATAAAGAGGCACTTTTCACGTATAGTATCCAACTGGAAATCCCTTCCTAGTTACCAGAAGGAGCCAAGCAGAACAATAATAGAGCTAATATTACAGAAAACCCTACTCACTTCCTTGGATTGCACAAATTGAAAACATTTTCAGATAACCTTGCAATATTTTTCCCCAAACCACTCACTATATTCTATCCAAGTGATATCCACTTTTGAGCTAAATACAAGTGATTTATTCACATGGAATCTCACAAATATGTTACAGCAGTGTGCAGGAGAACCATTCCATTTACTCTTCCTGAAAACATTCTGGGTAACCTTGAACAGAATGGTGCTGAATGTGAATTTGTAGATGCAATACACACAGTAGAATGACTTTGCAGCGCTTATTGCCACGGTATGTATGTATGTATGTATGTATGTATGTATGTATGTGAATTATATATGCATCTCCCATATGAAGTTACTTTGGGCAGCATTATATAACATACAGATGTTAATATGTCATGTCCCTCTGACCATATACAGTCTTTCTAATATTCTAAAATACTCCAAGCAATTCTGTCACTTCACTTCTAGGAGCTTCCTGGCAAAGAATTAGGAAATACGTTGACTTGCATGCCGTCCCTTTCCAGATCCCCAATCCAGCTTTTTATCTGAGGACAGGAAAGTGATAAAAGTGTATCATTCATCACCCTCAAAGCTTCTGCCTCTATGAATCCATTATCTCTCACTCTTTGCACCCATCTCCCAGTTAGCCTTAAAAAAAAAAAAGCAGGTATTAAAATCCCTTGTGTCCTGCCTGCAGAAGATGTCTCCAAGGTGATTTGTACGTGATACAAATGGAATTCAAATTCAAATGGCAGTTCTTGATCAGTGCCAATTCTTGATCAGAGCCAACAAGGAAATATCAAAAGTAACAGGAGAATTTCCTCTTGCCTTTTTCTATGCGAAAAAGAAAAAATGACTGACATCCCAGTATCATGCTCAACAACTACAGTAATATTTGTGTAACCAAACGTAGGAGCAGGCAATACAACAATGAAAAAAGCCCACAAATCTCTTTCTCATGGTATTTGACATTGATGAAATGACGTTTGCTCTTTCCCACAGGATTTTAAAATAACCGATATACCCCACGAGGTCTGAAGACACGCGTTTTCAAATTTTACATTAAACCTACTGCTATATGTACAAGCAGCTAATATAATTTTCTCCTGTAAGTGCTATGCTGCCGTTTGAAAAATGTGATGGATGAGAAACAAGATGACTGAAGGAACTGGTAACAGGATACAAAAATGTCACCTTTAGGTCAACACTTCACATTCAACCTGTTGGGGGCTGGTGCTGTTACATTAAATATTTAACAGCTGAGAGACAGTAAGATGAGTTGGTCTCAGTCATTTCCTAGTAGACAGGTGTCCATCTTCTCCACATACACTTACTAATCAATAAGATTTTCCTATGCTAGTAAACAAGCTTCCTCTTTCCTTTTTCACATAGATATGTGCTATCATTTTTTTCACGCAAAACATTCCCTTTAACAACACTATTTTAGTAGGGCCCTGCAGAAAGCAGCTAAACTCTTGGTATTTCCGTCTGTGTTAAAATATCTGCATGACATCAGAAATCCAGTTGTTATAGCTAGCCAATTTGTTATATCATTTCAAAAGGAAAAAAGTCTGACAACTCAGTTATACAAATACCTTTTCGTAGGCTCCCATTTTGGAATGGACTGAGAATTCCAACTTAATCCCAATTTGCTTCACACTTACCAAATGTAAGCAGCAATTCTTGTGTGGACCCAATCCACCTTGCTAGCATTTCTAGTAATTTTACTAATTTGAAATATTTTTTAAGTGGCAAAGCATTTAAACTGTTTTCCCCAAACACAAATGGGAATTCAGATTCCCATTTTTGTTTGGGGAAAACAGTTTAAGCCATATCCTTTACAGAGCAAAAAGCAGCTAAAATTTCCAGGTAGTGAAAATATGATAGGATTTATTTTTTTTTACATTCATTAACAGGCAAGAAAGAAACATCTAATACTCCCAATCCTGTTCCAATAATAGAAACGTTAAAAAAAATCCATAACAAAAATGGTAAGAAATGACTTCCCTGTGATCATTATATTATTCAGTTTGCTTTCAAGGAACATGATGATGAAAGAAGAAAAATACCTCTTTCTAACATAACCATACTGGCAGGAGTATCAACATTATCAGTATTCAAAGAATGTCTTGGCAGAATAAACCTTCACAAAAGATGACACACAACTCAATCTAGGATGTCAAAATAGCAGTAGTTCAAGGGATGTCTGTTCAGCAAACCATTATTTAATGCTAATGCAAAACAAAACACACTTTAGAAAAAAATATAATTATCCCAAGTTTTCAGGTTTAATAAAATGAAAACATAAAGATTACTAAGAAAGCAACCCAAGTGGTATTCTTTTACAGTTTTTCAATATATGGGGAAAAGGGGGGGGGTATAAAAGCACACACAGTGTGCTTTAAAAAGTTGTCAGAAATGAACTGAATAGGGATAGGATATGGAATAATATCAATCTAGTGACTGTTTTGAGTATCCTTGACTTCTTAATGCACTAAAGATAAGGAAAAATTCCTACCAATTGTGATTAGACCACAGTTATGCACTATTTCAATACACAGGAGATAATATGTGATTTCTGGAATCAACCAATGACAACAACCTATTTCTCCAGCTTCCAATTGCAGGGAATAGTAACATTTATGTATATGCTGGTTTTATTCTCAGTACAATGTTCCTAATATGTTTGTAGAAAATACATATTTACTGTAAAGTCCACATGTATCTCCAGAAACAATGACAGTGCTATAAATGCATCAGCCAAATTTCTATAGGACATTACATACCTGACGAGATTCCAAAAGAGGCTAAATATATGTTAATATATCATAAATTAATTTATCATATGATTTACCATGTGATGAAAGCATTATATGCAAGAGGAAAGTTCAGAGCCATTTTTAGAACAGTGGAACGAGATACAATGCAATAATGAAGTGTGGCATGCTCTATTCACTATTTATTTATTTAGAAGATTTATATGACTACCCAACTCCCTAAGGATGACTGATTATATTAAACAGTCAGCCATATCTTTTTATTGGTAATTTTATTAAAAATTACAATGATAAAAAAGTAATACAAACTAAAAATAAAAGTTTTCTTTTATTTTTATTTTCTTTCCAAATTTTTATTTCAAATCCATCTGGACCCTTACTCTATTTGTAACTTTCCAAAATCAAAGTTCTAATGATTCTTTGGCTGTTTATTCTGAAGTCTTTTTAAAAATCTTTAAACTTATATTGAAAACCTTTTTCACTAAAAAATGAAGGAAACTCACCCGGGGTTTTCAGGTCTGTCGATCCAAATGTTCCTAATAGCCGAAAAGCAGTTTGTCCAGAGAGGAATTAAAGAGTCTTTCTACTCATTAGAAAGAGTCAGTCTACTTAACTGGTTCTTTATTCCACTACAATTGGCTCTACTTTTAGTTGGTCAGCTATATCCAATTCAACATTATACTCCAATCCATTTCATTCCTTAGCTCAACTATTTTTCCATTTTGTTGTTGTCAGTTGGCAATCCATGTGTGCTGCATATGTACAATTATATAATGTATAATGTCCGATGAACTGCCCCAGCACAATTCCATACTTTCCCCTAAATACTTTTGTACTTCTGCAATAGTGAGTTACTACCAATCACTATATTACACCAATGCCTCAGTTTTGTTCATGATAATTCTGTGGCTACAAACATTCTTGTGTATCAGAAATTGAGAGACATGTTCATAACATAGTAAAACTTTGGATGGCTTTTCTGTCACATGATGAAAGGGTTTACAATAACATTCAAAGGGTAAACTTAATTCAAAGTTTCAAACATTCCATGGCTTGATGTAGGAGATGACCAAGTGAGTCCAAGGGAGGGGTCAAACGTGTCATCAGTCATGAGTCCCTTTGTGCCCAAGAGATCTAAGTCCAGTCCACCTTGAATTCCTTATCTACTGCCAAACTGCTTTGACTTAGTTCAGATTCTTGTAAAGCGCTTAAGCTTGCAATAAATCTTTATCTCCATTTAAACTGCCTGGATCTCCTGATTTCCATAGAGCTTGACACTTAAAATAGAATTTCAGATTTAGAAACATAACTGTAATATCTTGTCTAACATTTTTTCCTTTCATTTCCAACCAGCTATTTCACTTCTTTCTACATAAAGAAGATGGATTCAGCATTAGAATGTACACAAATTAACAGATTTCCATTAGTCCTATATTGCAACTACAAACTTTTTTCATTATACCAATATAAACTAAGCTACCAATTTCAAAAACATTTCAAGATTATCCATAATCTCCAACCTTCATACTACTCTAGTTATTCATTTAGATGGCTAATTTCAGCCTTTTATACTATCCTCTATCTTATCTAATAAGATCTATATATTATCTTCTATCCTATAAATCTATAGATGCACTCATGTAAACGTGTCACTTAATAAAGCAAAAAATGAAAAGCTAAGACGATGTCCTTCAAGCTTTGGGAGAAAAAAACATATACAAAGAATATATAAACCTGAGTACTCGAATAAAATAAAAATAAAAATAAAATGTAAAGAACAGTCTAAATGTGCTTTTACACAACTAAAACTTATATCTTTTATTCGGATCAGTTTATTGTATCTGTACAAAATGATGGTAGTGAATGCAAAGGCCCTCGCTCCATAATAATTAAATGAATTTGTTAATTAAAAGTCTATTCTGGCTATTTATTTTGGTTTTGTTCTAATTAGTGCCATAGCTAATGAGCGACCTCTTGTGTTAAAGTTTTAAAACTATGCTTTCAATAGCCATGTTAACAAGAAAAAAAACAGTAAACAGGCTGAGATCAACGACAACAATCTAAATAAAAATTATTTTATCTTTTGCTCAGATCACCCGTGAAAATATCTCCAATTTCATGACACTACAATTATCTATGGTAAATGTTTGCTGCTATTACAAAACTATCTTCTTACTATTCTAGGGATTGCTCCTACAGCATTGGCAAGAAACAACATGTAGCTATTTTATTTCTTCCTTAACTGAAGCCATTTTTTTTTTAAAAAAAGGATGCATTGGTGAAAATAAAGGAAATGGCTACAAATATAAGATTATGTTGTCTGGATCTATTTCAAGAAATTCGGGGGGGGGGAAACAAGATGATCAAGCATTGCCTGGTAGATTTTCAAGGTAACCTGGTTGGTCTATAAACTGAGGTTATAATGGTCACCTCTATCTGACTGAGTGTTGTTTTCTTTGTGGATATTCTTTCCTCTCTCTTTGATAGAAGTGGGAGAGGGGCCTATTCTAGTCTCCATTTCTGTATTAGCCATCCCATGTCTATCATTATGTGTCCTCCTGGGTCCTTCTGCAATGTTTGTTTGACTGCTGATAAACTTGCACTGCCTGGTAGCATACGTTACACACACTTCCTAAATTTGTGGCCAAAACCCCATATATGTAATCTATGTTTTAGGTTTGATTTTCAAGAACTATACGTTTCTCCTCAGTTTACCCCTAAAGGCTATGAATGCATCTTGTATTTTGACTCTAACTTGGGTCAAAAGTGAAAGTTATATCCCTAACAATGTGCAGAAATATTTGTGCTTTTTTTCTTTTTAACCGCGTTCAGAGGTGTCACTTTTTCTGCAGGATCATCTCAATGCCATGGAGCCATGTGAAACCAACTTGGGCCATTGAAGGGAAAATAAGCAATTTGACAGGGGAGGGGGAGGTAACTTTCCATTGCAGCAAATATTTCCAAACAATTGTTAATTGGATTCATTTAGCCCTAAGACAGCTTTGGGTCTCAGTAAATGCACATGATCTTCCCAGGATCATATTTCTTTCTCATTAAAGAATATTACCTGAAATTTTTTAAAAACTAAATATACACAAACGTATTTATGGAGATTCCCAGTCATCCAGGTATGGTTGTCCCAAAGGTGCTTTTTTCCTGTAGCCAGGAAGGCTCCACACACATCTGCACTTCTCAGGTTATCTTGAGGACACAGGTAAACCTCCGAAATGGTTTCAGCGACTCTCTAAAGCAGCGGTTCTCAACCTATGGGTCGCGACCCCATTTGGGGTCGAACGACCGTTTCGTGGGGGTCGCCGGACACCGCGGTCCGCCATTTTGTTTTTTTCCGTTGTGCGCGCGCGTCGCGCATGCGCGGTTCAGCCCGTTGCGCGTGCGCCACACATGCGCGGATTGGCCCGTCGCGGTCCGCCATTGGTTTTTTTGTTGCGCGCGGCGTGCATGCGCAGTTCGGGCCGTCGCGTGCGTGCCGCGCATGCACGATCAGCCCGTCGTGGTCCACCATTTTGTTTTTTTCCGTCGTGCACGCGCCGCGCATGCGTGGTTCAGGCCGTCACACGTGCGCCACACATGCACGGATTGGCCCATCGCGGTTCAGGCCGTCGCGCGAGCAGGTCGGGGTTGCACCGCGCATGGGCGTCGCAAGTGGGGTCTCAACCTGAAAAAGGTTGAGAACCACTGCTCTAAAGCACGGGTGTCAAACTCGCTACATCATGTGACGTGTCGCGACATAGTGTGACTTTTTTTTTGCATTGCCGGAGCTGGGGTGGGCACGGCCTCCGTATGATGCAACCGTCCCATGGGCCGGCAGTTTGACACCCCTGCTCTAAAGGAATGCGAATGACTATCTGTCTGCAAGCAACATAAATCCTTCCATTCCCCACCATCTAGTCAGAGCTAAAGAAGCTTCTTGGATGAGAAGTGAAACGTCTTCAAAAGAAACACAGGAAAGTCCAGTTCCCTTCTGAAAAAAAAAAGCACCTTTGGGACAACTATACCTGGATGACTTGAGAACCTCCGTAGACGTTTAGCTATGCACTTTGGGATGAACACCCTTCGAATGGTGAGAGGCTATGAACGGATTTCCAGAAAATATCGCAGATCACAGGAACCATTTCTGCTTTAGTTTGAGATTCAGACAGCACAGACTCATCCCCAGTAGCCTACGCCTGTCTTCAACAGTGAAGGGACCCAGGGCAGAAAACATCCTGCAGCCAGGAAGGCTCCACACACATTTGCACTTCTCAGGTTACCCTGAGGACACAGGTGAACCTTCAAAATGGTTTCAACGACTTTCTAAAGCAGTGTTTCTCAACCTTGACCATTTTAAGGCATGTGAACTTCAACTCCCAGAATTCCACAGCTAGCAATGCTGGCTGTGGAATTCTGGGAGTTGAAGTCCACATGCCTTAAAATGGTCAAGGTTGAGAAACACTGTTCTAAAGGAATGCAAATGACTATCTGTCTGCAAGCAACATAAATCCTTCCACTCCCCACCATCTAGTCAGAGCTGAAGAAGCTTCTTGGATGAGAAGCGAAACGTCTTCAAAAGAAACACAAGAAAGTCCAGTTGCCTCCTGAAAAAAAGCACCTTTGTGACACACAAACACATCTATATATAAAATAAGCATTTTTGCAAAAATAGAAACATCCAATATTTTAATAAATTTCATCTGTCCATTAGAGGTCACTCTTGTCTTTGAGATAACCATGCAGAGATTATGGCAGGATCCTTTATTGAAAAGCAAAAGCAGATTTTGATTATGAGAAGCAGCAATTTTATAAAATTATTACCTTGTTATGGGTAAACATTATCCTCAGTTCTGGTTTTATAATGCCATATGCCATCAACAGCTTCTGAGTTTTTTTCATTTCTTCCTTACATTTCTTATCAGTAGAATAAAACTGTTTTCTTACAGGCAGATTCTTGAACAGCTTTTGAACTGTTACAGTTGTCCCTACCAAGAAGAGCAAGTGAGAAAAAAAAGCAAAGAAAATTAACTTACAGAAATGTTCTTTCAATTCTATTAATACATCCTTTTATTCTTTTAAATTGCCCGGAGTCACTGAGAGTGAGGTGGACAGTGATATAAATTTTCTTAAATAAAAATAAAAAAATATGCTGCAGGACTTTTCTGCATTGGTGTTTGTGTGTGTAAACCAAATGAAACTATACTACCATAAGATTGTATCACTGAAAGATTTACAGGTAATTCTCAACTTATGGCCATTCATTTAATGATGGCTAGAAGTTACAACAGAACTGAAAAAGTGGCTTATTACTTGTCCACAAAGTCATGACCACTGAACCACTCCCATGACCACAATTTGGTTGATTGCCAACTGGCTTGGATTTACAAGGGTTGCTGTGCCCTGCAGTTATGTAATCACAATTTTTTTACACAATTATGTAATACAATTTTTTACCAGTTGCTTCATATGACCTCAAAAAGAACAGCCAAATATCTTTTCGCTCAGAAAAGCAAGAAAAAAAGAAGCCTAGAATTCAATCCCTAGAACACTGTTATATATACAGTCACTGACAGTGTTTCAAACATTTTGGCTCATAGAGACACACCATACAGATGGTCTTCATTTAGCAATCACAATTGGGACTGGCAACCTGGTTGTTAAACCAAGTGGTCCTAACTGAAACTGAGATTGTATTTATAATCTTACTTCAGCTTTCTTTTGTTTTACAGACCTAGGAAGGTCATAAATATGAAGATTGGTCACAAAGTTACTATTTCATCAGTGTCGTAACTGTGAATGGCTGCTAAATGAGGCAGTTGCTAAATGAAATAATGCTGTTTTGTACTAGATTTGGACAAAACAAGATTGTTTAGTCAGAAGCGCATGGGCTGGGGAAATAAGGCAGGAAGAAACCCATGTTGATAGGGTTAACAACAGCATCTACAGACTTTGACCTTGGCTTCATCAATCAGTTCTGATGATAATTTGTCCTTTTAGCTCTTTAAATTGAAAAATATCTAAGTAGTTGTTGTCAAGGTATACCAAAAAGAGCTGTGGTAGTGCAGTGGTTAGAATGCAGTATTGCACAGGCTTACTCTGCCCGCTGCCAGGAGTTTGATCCTGACTGGCTCAAGCCTTCCATCCTTCCGAGGTCGGTAAACTGCTTAGAAAGTGCTGTAAAGTACTACCGGTATGAAGCAATATATAAGTCTAAGTGCTATTGCTAAAAGCTGTATTATTTCAACAAAGTTAAAAAACACAGCAAGGTATAACAATGCAAATAAGGAGAGATTCTCAAATTTTGCAATCCATAAGTCACTAAAATTTCAAAGAAGACTGACCCTTTTCATCACTTTGATGCCATAAATTCAGAGGTTTTGTCTAAATGGTTTAACTAATGTTAAATTTAAGCCCCTCGAGAAATGCAGTGATTTCGGAACGTAAAACCTCTGGATAGAGGAAAACAATCTACCATCTTCCATTCTGAGCTGTGTGGCATTTTTGGGAAATAAAAAGTTAGAAAATAAAATAACAGTTTTATTCAGAGAACTGAAAACATAAGAAGAAATAGTCAGATATCATTCTTAAGTGCGGATAGCGAAAGCACGAATACTGAACAATTAGACTAGATCAACCTTGAGATCTCTTCCAACTCTACAATTTTAATTCCTATTTAAAACAATCATTTCTGTTGCATAGTTAATCAGGTTTATCCGAGACTATATATGACTGAAACAATCAGAAGTTGCTTTCCTATTTAACACAACCTCGAGGGCACACCTGATCCTTTGCTGTTGTTTTCCTTGTGCTGAACTTTTTATTGCAGAATCCTTCGTGTCTAGAACCCAATTTTATATTTTATAAAGAGTTATATATGTTGAGTGTATATGGGTACACCTCATCAATAAAATCTCAATTTGGTGTGTGTTTTGATTTTTCATGTCTGACTCATCTAGTCTTGTTAATTCTGAAAATCACAATTTTAATTATCAGTTCAAATTTTAAAATGTTATCCAATTGTTGTTGTTATCTGAAGCAGAAAAATCACAGAAACTCACAGCCATGAACTAACAATTCAAAGATAGAGAGTAATATAAAGTGACTAAAAGCCATACCTGTTCCAAGATGAGATGGCTTCTGAGAAATTATATGACCGCTTATATCAAAATTGTACTGGGTGCTAAAATCATCAGCAGTTGTCCTTGTTGTAATAGAAACCTAACAATAAAGAATCTAATGTCAAGTAATTAGGAAAAGATATATGGACATTCTATTACCTATGTAATTCTCACAAACCATGATGATGATGATGAATTGTTATTTATTAAACTTGTATCTCCCCAAATCTCAACAACTCTGTGTGGTTTACAATATCATGATAATCAATAATGATTGTTCCTAGAAGAGTAAAAATCATTAAGAGAAGGTATTCTTGACAGATTTATCTTCTGGACATGTAAAAGGCAACGGTGGGGGTGAAAATTGCCACCGTGGACAATGGGCAAGCAGCAGTGGGTGGGGGATTCCCATTTTGAACTCTTTCCACTGCTGTTGCCTCTATAGCTGGACTCTGGCCTAAAACTGAATGTGCTCCCTCCCCAGGCACTCCCAGCAGCTGCGCTTACCGCCGATAGTCTGCCACCCCCTCCAGGCACTCCCAGCAGCCAGGCGCAAGCAGCATTTGCCTGCCACCCCTCCTGCAGATCTTGCTCTCTCCTGTAACCTGTCACCAATCACATCCCTCTTGCAGCCCCCTCAGTTACTCTTCTCAGCACCATCATTGCTGCCAGCCACCTGATTGGCTGGCGGCTTCTTGTCCTATGAAGCAAAATACCTGTGACAAACTGTGTCTGGGTGAATGGGCCGGGCCGAAGGGTGAGGGGCGGAGGGCCAGGGAGAATCACTGGGGGAGGGCCAGAGGAGGAAGAAACCTGGCAGTGAATGGGCTGAGGCGAGTGAGTGGAGGTGAAGTGGGCATGGCCAATGGTGGGAGCCTAAAGGTCCCATTCCGCTTTGAAACAGCCTCACTTGATTTTAAGGAGAAAATAAGTACTTTGATGTTTCAAAGTATTGCCACAAGTCAAGTAATCCTCAAATCATACACAAGAGCTAATTGTTTTATGAGTCTTCTAGGAGCAGAAGCAATAGGCTTCTAAATACCAACTTATGGAGCGTCAACAATGATTATTGATCCTACAAGAAATACAGTTTTCTGCCTCTGAATAAGGATCTTTTAATATTCCTCTTCTGTTTGAAACTGTACTGTGCTTCAGTTTATATACAAATGTGTTGCTAGATGGTTAGGCGGATTGTAAATGTAAAAAGCATTTTTATGTTGGCTCGTCATACTCAGATGTACAATTCCATTCTTGTGCATTGTATTGTGCTCAAATTTTAGGATGCCTTTGAAAATGAAGAGAACTGGAACATTCAAAATTACTCCAAAAACCTGACATACAAAAAAGCATTCACAGCCTGTCCAAATACACCCAAGGCCAACAAGCCAAAAAAAAAAAAAGTCTTTTCAAAACATTATCTATCTTGGCTTGGTTGGTTGCTTGGCACATATGCACTTTGCCTATGATCATGTGCCGTTGATGCAGTTCATGATGTATTATTGTCCTAGCCCAGGGGTTCTCAACCTTGGCAACTTTAAGACTTGTGGACTTCAACTCCCAGAATTCCTCAGCCAGCTTTGCTCTTGAAGTCCACAAGTTGAAGTCCACAAGTCTTAAAGTTGCCAAGGTTGAGAACCCCTGTCCTAGCCTCTTTGTATGTTAATTTGCTTGGCTTGTTTGCTGTTGACTTTTCTCTCTTTTGTCCCACCAACTCTTCAAATACTTTTTTTTTTTACTAAGCAAAAAATTGTCCCTTTCTGTTCTTTGCTGAAGTTTTTAAAATGGAAATGCAGGTAGGGCTTATTCGGCCTGAACAGAGCTGCTTTCTTCTTATTTCACTAAAGTTCAGTAAGACTCACGAAAACAGCTGTATGCAAACTGCTTTTGTTCTGGCAAACATTCATCAAAGTTGCCTCCCCCGGAAAAACATGTCAAGTTGTAGAAAAATGGATAATGAAAAAAAAAGGAAGGAAGGAAGAAGAGAAACCCAGTATATTGGGATTTTGTTCCTCCTTGAATTTCAGACAGCCTACTCTGAAAATAACTGAACAAAATTTGGGAGATGAGCATTGTGTTTTTTTAGAAAAAAAACCCAACAAGGTTTATTTCGTATTTTCTCAATTAGCATCTGATCATTGCAGTCAGAATTCAGCAAAGCCTTCTTCTCAAGTTTTCTACTTAACCACTGGGCAAAACCTGTATCGTCTTCATAAATTTACATTCTCCCCCCCCCTCAAAAAAAAAAGGTTAGGAGCATGGCATCAATAACTGGAGTTAAAACAGCCAAGATGGAAATGTAACTGTGTGCCCAAAGTTCCTTTTCATACATGTTCCTTTTCATATATGTGTCGACTTTGCAGGCAGGGCTGTGACCATTATCTTGTCATTTTTGAACACCCCCTGCAGATAACTCTCTGCAGACATCCTAGTTAGAAAGAAGTGGGACTGTACATACGTACAAACCCCAGCAGATATACCCTCCCAATAAGGCTATCTGGATTCTGGATACATTAAAATCAAAAGGGCTAATGTTTCACTTATGCAGAACTGCAGGTAGAGACCCAAACACCAGTAACTGTATATAGCCTTTTACCTGTGATATGCTACAAATGGAGCCCAGAGCTTCGCCCCGAAAACCGTATGTGCTCAAGCTTTCAAGGTCCTCCGAAGAGCTTATTTTTGATGTGTAGTGCTTCACTGCCATCACAGGAACATCAACTGCCTTAATCCCATCACCATTATCTCGTACTTCAATCTTTTCAAAACCATAGTTCTCCTACACAAAGAAGACATTTATTAATCTCAAGTGACATAGAACATTTTATGGAGTTGTTCGATTCCAAGAACACCTTTACAGAAAGTGTAATCACCAATTAATCAGGGACAATTCAGTTTTCCCAATCTGGAACTATCTCATCAATATTTATTGTCAAGTAATTAAATGCTGGAAGCCAACAATTGGTGTCAATTTTCCAACACAGGCAACTTTGGAATATACAGATTTATCACTTTGATTGGAAGGACAGATTTTAAGATCCAAATGTAATAGAACTCTAGTGTATCTGGGAACATTGTATCAGTTAGAAAAATATGGAACATAATAGCTTAAGAATAGCTCCATGGCAGACAGGTGCAAATAAATGTAACAAATAAAAATAAATGAATAAATATCTAATAAAAACAGATTTCATTCTTTTTCCCATGCTCAATTGACTTTATGGAAAAAATGCGCTAGACAGATTCATGGAAACAACTTCAGGAGGAATTGATTCAGTGGAAGGAGTGCCATTCCAACTTTAATTCAGAAAGTAAATGGCTTGAACCAGCACCATCTTAGATAGAAGAGCCCTTCATGTACATACAGTATGCTCTATGTCAAAAGTCCCAAACCCAGGCCTGAGCCCAACAGAAAACAGATATGTCAGGATCAAAGGAAACCTGGTTTATTCAGGCACACTTTGGCTTATGAGGTGCAAAGCAATTGCAAAAACAAAGTCAGCACTGGGAGCTACTGCCTCCCAGCGCACAAATAGACGATCCTGCCCAGACCTGCCCCCCCCACCTAACCAGCATCCAGAGCGATGATTGTGAGCACCCAGCTCACAGCAGCAGTTCCCCGCCTCCAGCAAGCAGCTCAGCTCAGGCTCAGTTCCGTAGCAGCAAGGCAAGCGAGGTTCAAATCCCCCGTTTTCCGTGCTGATCAGCTGTGCAGCAGACCACCGAACAGCTGATCCGGCAAATCCGGAAATCCTGGCCACAAGGGATTCACCGGCAGTAGCCAGCTCCCAGCTGCCTGACCACGATCGCCTCTCAGCTGAGCCCCGACCATCAGAGACAGGTAAAGGGGGATGGCTGTCGTTGCCTTCAGCCGCCGTCGTTCCGGTCACCGAGACACACACACACACACACACACACACACACACACACACACACACACGGTAAGTGGCAAGCCCCACAGGACTTGACACTCTAATCTTTTTAAAATTTTGGACAGAATTCTTGAGAATGGAGTCTTGAATAACTTCTTTAAAGTTATTGAAGAAAACGATACAGAATTACTGAATTGGCATAATACAAGTGCTTAATTCTAGAATAATGCTGCATTTGGATCCAAGGCGGGCAAAGTTCAGCATGGACACCATATTGTGTTTTCAAGAGTCATTATGAAAATGGTAACAGCATGACTGTACTTTGAGGGCTGATGTGGTTATTATGTGAGTGCAGGAAAAGGTGTGTCTCCTTTAAGGAGTTGTTAAAAGTACAGCGAAGGTGCCCATGTGTGATGCAAAGCACCTCTCTACTTCAGACACCAATATTGCACCCAACTACTTGTGCTGCATACCTTATCCATGACTGCAAATCAGCTCACAGTATATCCTTAAAAGATTTTTAAGGTTATAAAAACTTTCGGAAATCCTCATTGGTTTGAATTACTGGCTCCTGAATATCTTATACAAGTTAAACCTGATTGTCCACATTATTCAAAATGAAAAACAAACAAATAACAGTCACCCAGAAGTCCAAAAACCATCTTTTCTTACTTTCATTTGTATTCTAAATACTACTGCTACTACTGCTACTGCTACTACTACTACTACTACTACTACTAATAATAATAATAATAATAATAATAAAGTTAGTCCTCGAGTTACGAGTGTAATGGAGCCAGCAAACGCTTCTGCACACGCACACCCCGCAGCCTGATCAGGCTTGGAAAATGCCTCTGGAGCCCGGATCAGGCCGCGGAAGTGTTCCCTGGCCTCAAATCCGGGTGGCAGTGGCCCAGAAAAGGCTTTGGGAGCCCCTATCCAGCCTCCAAACACAAGTGGAAGCATCCCCCAGCTTCGGTTTCATTCTCTATTGCAGAGAACAGAGGCCTAAAGTACAATGAGATCACACAAGATCAGTAGTGTGAGATCTTGCCCCACTGATCTTGCGTTACTTTAGGCCTCCACCGAAGGCCTGGAGCAGCCAAGAAAGAGAAGGATCTCAATCTTTGCAGGGTGAGTATTGAAGGCCTGGTGCCTAGGGAGACCTGGGGCAGGGGTGGGGAGGGAATAACCAGGGTGAATGTTGCACAGCCACTGTGGTCGCTCGTAAGGGCAAACAACTGCCAATATTTGTAACTTCAGAACTTGCTCGTAAGCACTAAGGGATGCTCATCACGTAACTTTGATAAGGATTACTACTACTACTACTACTACTAATAATAATAATACAGTTGGAAGGGATCTTGGAGGTCTTCTAGTCCAGCCCCCTGCTCAGGCAGGAAACCTGTACCATTTCAGACAAATGGCTGTCCAGTCTCTTCTTAAAAACTTCCAGTGTTGCAGCATTCACAACTTCTGGAGGAAGGTTGTTTCAATGATTAATTGTTCTAACTGTCAGGAAGTTTCTCCTTAGTTCTAGGTTGCATCTCTCCTTGATTTTTTTCCCCATCCATTGCTTCTTATCCTGCCTTCAGGCGCTTTGGAGAATAACCTGACTCCCTCTTCTTTGTGGCAACCCCTGAGATATAGGACTGCTATCATGTCACCCTAGTCCTTCTCTTCGTTAAACTAGACATACCCAATTCCAGCAATTGTTCTTTATGTTTCTCCTTAGTTCTAGGTTGCTTCTCTCTTTGGTTAGGTTCCACCCATTGCTTCTTGTCCTGCAAAATAGCTTGTCCTCCCTCTTCTTTGTGGCAGCCCCTGAGATATTGGAACACTGCTATCATGTCCCCCCTCGTCCTTCTCTTCGTTAAACTAGACATACCCAATTCCAGCAACCATTCCTTATATGTTTTAGCCTCCAGTCCCCTAATCATCTTTGTTGCTCTTCTCTGTACTCTTTCTAGAGTTTCAACATCTTTTTTACATCGTGGTGACCAAAACTGGATAGAGTATTCCAAGTGTGGCCTTACCAAGGCATTATAAAGTGGTATTTTCACATGATCTTGATTCTATCCCTCTGTTAATGCAGCCTAGTACTGTGTTGGCTTTTTTGGCAACTGCAGCACACTGCTGGCTCATATTTAAGTGATTGTCAACTAGGACTCCGAGATCCCTCTCACAATTACTACTATTGAGCAAGGTACCACCTATACTGCACCTGTGTTATTTGATTTTTCTTGCCTAAATGTAGAACCTTACTTTTTTCACCACTGAATTTCATTTTGTTAGATAGAGCCCAATGTTCAAGTCTGTCAAGATCCTTCTGTATCTTAAGCCTATATTCTGGAGTGTTGGCTATTCCTGCCAACTTGGTGCCGTCTGCAAATTTGATGAGTTCCCCATCTATCCCCTCATCCAAATCACTGATGATGTTGAAGAGCACTAGGCACAGAACAGAGCCCTCAGGCACACTACACACTTCCCTCCATGTAGATGCAGTTCCATTGAGGACCACACACAGAGTACGGCCTGTCACCCAGCTGATGAATCCATCTGGTGGTGATGCTGTCTAACCCACATTTTTCTATCTTATCAAGTAGTAGGTTATGATCTACTTTATCAAATGCCTTACTGAAGTCCAAGTAAATTATATCCACAGATTCCTCTGGTCTACTAATTTCGTCACCTGGTCAAAGAATGCAATAAGATTTCTCTGGTATGATCTGTTTTTGACAAACCCATGTTGGCATTTGGTAATGACTTTGTTTTCCTCTAGATGTTCGCTGATTAGTTGCTTATCTTTTCCAGAATCTTCCCAGGTATTGAGGTCAGTCTGATAGGTCTGTAGTTTCCTGGATCCATTTTCTTTCCTTTTTTGAAGATGGGAACTACATCAGCTTTTTTCCAGTCCTCTGGTAGTTCCCCAGTGCTCCAGCATTTTTGAAAGATATAGTTCAGTGGTTCTGAGATCACATCTGCCAGTGCCTTGAGAACCTTGGGGTGTAATCCATCTGGTCCTGGTGATTTGAACTTGTCTAGGGTGGACAGATGCTCACTTACCATTTTCTTGCCTATCTTAACTTGTGCTTCTAATCTGTTTTTTACAGCACTGTTTTTGATAGGTTGTTTTTTCCTTTTGTGTAAAGACGGATGCAAAAAATAAGTTAAGTAGTTCTGCTTTCTCCCCATTGCTTGTCATCTTCTTGCCACTTTCTCCCACTAATGGACCAATAATTTCCTTAACTTTTTTCTTGTTTTTTACATGTTGAAAGAAGCTTTTTTTTTGTTATTTTTGACTTTTGTCAGTGTTTAAACTACAAATCAATCTCATGTATAGGTACCTAATGTTATTTACCATATATACACAAGTAAGAAGAGAAGATGGATATTTAGAAATTAATTAATAAATACATAAGCATTTCCTTTGTTGCTCTTTTTGGAAGGATCTACTCTCTTGACCTAGATTTAGACTCTAAATCCTACTGAAGTTCATGGAAATAATTGCCTTATAAATAACTAGACAGACAGACAGCCAACACTCATAATATATCTTTTAGAAAGATGGAGTCTTGGGCTTCGTTCCAGTATAGCTCAAGCTCCTGAATTAGAATTGAGCAAATTTAGGTTCAACTCCAGCCTCTGCTCTGAAAGATCATTGGACCTGTCATGACTTTCCTCAAGCCAACCTACTTCACAAAGTTATCGTGAGAGCGAATGCTAACTCAATGCTTCTAGAGAGAAAGTGAACTGCATATCAAAATAATAATCATAAACTATTCACTAAATGACTACTTTTCAAATTACAATTATAATTCTATCACTGTACGCAACATTTTTAAAGAAAAGGACTACTTTCACTTAGTTCTGTTAAGTCAAGTTGTGGGAAATGAATATTGTAAAAATATTTCTAAAATGCATTTATTTATTTATATTTCATATTTCTACACCGTCCATCTTCCTCTAAAATCAATCTCTTTTTTTCTTTTGCAGTTACAAAAGTCTTCAATTAAAAGTATTTAAGTGAAGCAAGTCCTAAAAAATAATGTGTTTCTGTATAGGTCATGCAGAAACATATTGAAAATATATTAAGGCTATTTTCTGCCATTTTGATTAAATAGCTATTCCCAGACATTAAAGCTTTAAAACAATCTTCTAGTCAAAAAGAATAAGCAATGAATGTAGTAAATTTTTATACATGAAAAGTAATATTTAACTATATGATTATTATCAATAAAAGATTGTATTTGCAGCTCAGGGTTGGACTGTGCGGGTTTTGGTGTTCTCTGAGCTTGGTTGTTTTCCTGCAGACATTTCATTACCAAACTAGATAACATGAGATGTTACCATCAGATGTATATGCTGTTTATCTCTGAGACTGATGGGTCTTTCTGTTTACTTAGGATGTTGTGGAGTGCTTTAGTTTGTATACTACGGTTATGCCATGTGGTTATAATATTCCATTGGTAGTTTCTGAGATTTTTGATGTATGGCAGTGTTATCTTTTTAATAGCCTATGTTGGTTGGGTTGTAGTGGTTGAGATAATGTCCAGCTGCCCTCTATCTACTAAAGAATGCAATATTCTAGAGAAAAGTCTCAGCTCCAATACAGATGATGCTAATAAATTAGAATTCTCTACAGGGTTAGCATTTAAAGCCTCAGCATGTTCCATAGAGATCCAAGAAAGCATAAGACAAATTGTCATAAATCAGAAGAAGAACAGAACCAACTCAAAGCAGAAGAAACAGGAGTCCTCAAAAACATATAGAAAAGCCAAACTATCATTATCCCACCAGCAGATAAAGGCTGAACCACGGTTATCATGGACAAATCACAATATACAAACTAGACAACTGGATCAAAAGAACTCTCAATAACTTACCAAAAACAATGAAATCACAAAAGGAGGACAGTGGTGGATGAAAAGCAGTGGACCTGTCCTTCCATGCTTCTATGGATGCCTCAAAACATAGAAACCACACATACTTCTCTGCCCAATTGTATCATTACCAGGTTCTCCAACCTATAATTTTGCTAAAGAATTGATAAACAAGCTTGGACTTCTCACAGAGGGAGGCAAATACTCCATCAACTCCCCACTACAGTGCCTCCAAAGAATCAAAGACCTGACAACAGATGAAGATGAAATGATCTCATTCGATGTCACAGTACTCTTTCCATCCATAGACCTGGGATTAGCAGCACTACTTACACAGCACACCTGACCTAAATAAATACACCAAGATTGAAATACCCAAACCATGAACTTTATCAACTCTGTCTGACTACATACTTTCAGTTTGATGGACAAATATGCCAACCAATCAAAAGAACAACAAAGGGGACGACTGCTTTCATGATTCACAGTAGAGACTGTAAGTGACTCCTGCAATCTATATGGCTTCATCATCATCATTAGTTCCTTTTGGACGAAGAGCATAGGAGCCAAGCTTCTTCCAATGAAGAAGAAAAAAATCCACCTGTGGTGGGCACTAGGGGGATTCAGTAAATCAGCATCTGCTGTTGCCAGACCCAAGCTCAGATAAAGGAGAAGGAGGGTTAGGCATAAGTCTAGCAACCCTACCCTGAAAAAACCTGACTGCTACTAAAATAGCAAGTAATCTAATCTGTATAGCACTTCCCCACATATAACCCAAAGTATGGATCTGATATGTAAATGACACCTTTGTCACAATAAAATAATACTCAACCAGAGAGGACACATGAAACTATCAATATCTCAGAAACCAACAGACTATTACAACCACATGACATTACTGTAGCACAGAGCTCCCCAACCTTTCCAGCTCGGCAGCCCAGAGGGAAAGGGAGGAGCAGGGCAGTCTGGGTATGTGCAAGCGGGTTGCATGCACTTATGGTGGCACTGGTGTCCGTGCATATGCGCAAATGGGCCACTAGCACCGACGTATGCGCAAATGGGCCACTAGCACCCTCGTGATGCTGGTGGTGGTGCTAGCACTCCCGCCCATGCACAAATGGGACCACTAGCACCCACACGGTGGTGCTAGTGTGAGTGCGTGCACTCGCCAACACGTGCATGCACTCGCCAACAATTCCTGCAGTCCAGTGGCCGAGACGTAATGGGCGGTGGCCCATAGGTAGGGGGCCTGTGCTGTAGCACACAAACCAACTAAAGCCCTCCACAACATCCCTGGTAAACCAAATGAACTCAGAACAATATACAGTGCAAGGACTATAATAGCCACTATGTAGGACAAACAGGCAGAAGACTAGCAGAGCACATCCATGAACACTAACTAGCAGTCAGAAGACATGACGAAAACTTAATTTCACAACATGTGGACAGACTTAATCATAGTTTTAACTGGGAAACTGTGACCAAACCAAGTCCAAAAACGCTAGAGATTTCCTGAAAACCTGGCACTCAGACAAATCAGCAATCAAAAGGCACATGAAGATAAACATCTACATACCATTCAAAAGAGACAATCAAAAAGCCAAAAAGGACACAAAAAGATTAAAACATTCCTCACCAGCAATCAATCCTCAGATAAGCAGAGATTATTACCAAGATCAGGGGTCTTCAAATTGGCCCTTTTATGACTTGTGGACTTCAAGTCCCAGAATTCCTCAGCCAGCATGCCTGGCTGAGGAATTCTGGGACTTGAAGTCCACAAGTCATAAAAGGACCAAGTTTGAAGACCCCTGACCAAGATTAACACTAGAAACACAATCAAGAAGTGAACAATCCCCAATCAAGAAACTACCAACTCAGACAAACAAGCTAAAAGTAAACAACAGCCTGATCAAGAACATTCTCACCAACACTGAAAGGGCAAAGTCACTAATATATATATAAAGAAATCAAACCACACTCCCTTCTAAGACTGTTGATGTTACCTAGTTTGGTGATGAAATGTCTGCAAGAAAACAACCAAGTCAGAGAGCACCAAGAACCCCATAGTATGATTATTCTTTAAAATGAAACATGAATTCAATAGGAAGCCCCATGTAATTATATGTTTTAAAATCAAGAATACATTTGCCAACACTAGCATTTTCCAAACTGTTAAGATTATCCAAAGTAATTTTTGTAAAAGCACAATCATTTTTCAGAGGCAAGTTTAAAGGAATCTTTCATTCTTTCATATAGATGACTAGACATGGGCAAAACTGAATAAATGAATAATTAAAAAATTAAAACAAAATAAATTCAGCAAGCAAGGAGAATGTTTAAGTCTTTCATCAGTTTTATTTTCCAAAGAAATGTGATCTTCTCACCCACACTTTCATCCCAAAAACTTCCTTGAAAAACTTACCAACTTAACATCAATACTGGTTGCATTAGCGTCCAAAGAATTCTCTACCAGTTCTTTAACCACATTGACAACTGATACAATGACCTGCGAACTAGAAAGAAGTCGAACAGTTTCTGCTGGTAGCTGTTTCATGTCTTGGCTTTCAGGAGCGGGATTTCTAAAAAGATAAAATCACAATTCAAAAGAGTATGATACTGTTTTTTTTAATTGTTCTTTTCTGTAAAGAGATGAATAGTTGATGATAAAAGAAGTGTCATGTCAAATTGCTGAGCAATAATTTGGCGTAGCATTTAAACATACTTCCATCTGGAATCTGTAAGAGCGGTTTGAGGTACCTGAGAGATAGCGTCTTACCATGTTATCTCAGACTCATTTCAGTTTCTTCATTCTGAGAAAGTGGATAGGATGACTGATGGAATGACTTCTACTACACCTAGTTTACACCCGAGTCCTACCTGGCTGCTTCTGCAAGCATGCGTCTGTGTGAGAGGGGCTGAACTTAGAAGTGGTCAGCATCTCTTTGAGAAAAAGGGGGTTACTGTGGTGTGCCTCTTCCTGAAGAGGCCTCCTTGGACTTAGCTGGTTTAGAAACTCTCACCTGGTTTCCAGCATTCCCACTGTAGAAAGGGTGTTAAGTGGCAAGACTGCACCTGCAGCATTCCTTTGCATGGATTATGTAGGTCCTTTCAATCAGGGTTCAAGCCTGAGTATAGATGGAAATATACTGGTGACTGTGGTGTATGACCTTCATCAAGACTTGGATGGGGGAATCCACTCCTTCTGGGCCTACATACTGGTTTTCAGTATTTTTTGACCATGTTATCCTGCTGGACCACCTTTATGAATTTGGGGGGGGGAGACACTGTTTTGTCCTGAGTCCTGCAAATTTGTCAATCCTCTTCCCTGTTATTCAACATTTGCAAGAATCAATTGGAGGAGTGATCTAATGATTTAGGATGAGGCATGATGTAATATCCAATTACACAACTGTGTCCAAGCCAAAGCTGGGGATGCAGAAGCCATGGCCAGGTTTCTGTAAGATTAAAGAAGTAAATGAGAGGAAACAAATTGAGACTGAATCTCTGCGAGACGTACGTATTGTTTATCTGGAAACCAGCTAATGTTTTGCCTCTCCTATGATATGTATGGAGGGAATTACTTGCACTGAAGGAGATGGGAATCCTTCTAATCCACAACTATAGGTAGAATGGAGATTATGGTTACTTGGGGAGTCTGTCCAGCTTTGGATGGTTTGCTTATTACATTTCTTCCTGGAACATGGGGCCATGCCAGGAGTTACCCATGTTCTCACAAACTCCCAATTTGACATCAATATGTTCTACTTGAAGCTGCCTTTAAAGAATGATTGAAAGATTCAGTTGGTGTAGAATGCAGATACCAGATAGATGAGTCACTGGTGCCATCTGATGTTGTTGAGTTGCCTAGGCTTCCACATAGAAAATTAAGTGCTGGTTTTAACTTGGAACTTTTATGATTTGGCATGCAGATACTGCAAAAGTGCTTCACTTTAGAGTAGCGCCTTCATCTCTGCAGTTTGCAAGAGCATGATGATTTTCTTGTATGCTCCATACTTGTGGACCAGTTTATCCCTGGAGATCCAGATATACCCTATTTAGCAGTATTTTAATCAGAATGCAACTTTACTACCAAATTTTAATTATTATTTAAAAGGATGGTTGCTTATATGTGTGGTAATTATATTTGTTTCGTATTTCAGATTTTTGCATAAAATAGATGCACATCAATAAAAGCATAATTTTGAAATTACAGCAAGTAACTGTTCATTTACTTTCATTTCACTCAACTGCAGCTACGTTTAGTTTAAGAAGGATTTCCAGAAACTGGAATGGATCCGCAGCCAAGCCAACAAGGATGCTCAGGAATTAGAAATTAAGCTGAAGAGACACTGAAGAAGTTAGTAAATTTAGCCTTGAGAAAAAAAAATGGGGGATATGACAGCACTTTTCAAATATCTGAAATATACCGTATCTTCTTAGAAGATCAGGACTTATTCTCTTACAGTTTTAGAGTTTTTCATTGTCTTCCTGTTATTAAAATCCAGTATTAGAAATTAACCTATCTCTGGATAATATCTAATGAAAACGTATCTGTATGTTTAGCAGCACAACTGCACAACAACAATCTTTCAAAATTTTCTTTGAAAAATCTGAAAACTGCATACTCTCATTACAGAAAGAAAGCTACGCTCTTACATCATATGGGTTATCTTCAAAGACATTATTTCAGGTTAGGCATGATAGAGAAGGCTTAGAACAGCGGTTCTCAACCTGTGGGTCGCGACCCCATTTGGGGTCGAATGACCATTTCACAGGGGTTGCCAAGCACCGCAGTCCGCCTTTTTTTTTGGTCGGCCATTTTTTTTGCTATCACGATGCGGGCCGTCGCGCCGCGCATGCGCGATGCGCCCCGTCGCGCCGCGCATGCGTGGTGCGGGCCCGCCTTTTTTTTTTTGGTTGGCCATTTTTTTTTGGTCGGCCATTTTTTCGCTATCGCGATGCGCCCTGTCACGCCGCGCATGTGCGGTGCGGGCCTGCCATTTTTTTTTGCGCGATGCAGGCCGGGGTCGAGCCCTGGAAAAGGTTGAGAACCGCTGGCTCAGAAGAAAGTTTCAAAGGCAGGTAATCAGATTCAAGACTAAATTGCAAAAACTCAGTATTTTTAAGAGTATAGTAAATTGCACTGCTTTAGTATCTGTTATTCAAAAGGTCAGCTTTCATGCTACGCTATAGTTCAGCATTATAAGAACAACCTACTTAGGCTCATGTTCACATGGAGCAGCTGGCCTTCTTTGGACTAACCTGCCTAGCTGGTAATGGTAGAAGTTGCCCCATTTGCAAACCATTCACAGAAACTGAAATCCCCCTCCAGGTGATCTCCAGTACAGCAGCATAATATAGAGCTTGCAACAAGCAGTGTGTGCAGGTACTTGTGGGGTCCTGACCTACAAACAAAACCCCCTCCAAGCTGTGGAAAGAATGGAGTAGGTTAAAGAAAACTGCCTGTGCCACATGGAATTGAGGAGATGCCTTCCTCCATAGGCAGCCAAGCAACTGTTTAGACTAGAGCAATGGTGGCGAACCTATGGCACGCATGCCAGAGGCCGCACTCGGATCCCTCTGTGGGCACGCGCGCTGTCACCCCAGCCATGCCTCCCCCCGCGGCCCCCTCCTGCACAGAGCAGCGCAGCCAAGGACATGGCAGGCCGGGCAGCAGGGACAAGACTCCACCCTTGTGCCCCGTCGCACGCAGATGATGTTGTGGGGTGTGGGCGGAAGGTGTGGTTGCCATGGCGCTGCAGGGCCACCTAGGTGATCTGTGGCGGGCCATGGAGGCAGTGGGT
Source organism: Bothrops alternatus (assembly GCA_034064705.1). Taxonomy (NCBI): domain Eukaryota; kingdom Metazoa; phylum Chordata; class Lepidosauria; order Squamata; family Viperidae; genus Bothrops; species Bothrops alternatus. The sequence continues at coordinate 22,712,597 of JARGCV010000052.1, read as the reverse complement.
GGCCCTGCGGCCGGGCGGGGCAAGAGGCGGGTGGGGGTGGGGCAGGCAGGGCGGGAGGCAGAGCGGGGGCAGGTTTTGGGCACTTGGTCTCTAAAAGGTTCGCCATCATTGGACTAGAATAATTGTGAAGAAGTTGAGGGGAATATCAAGACGGGGCTGACCAGCAAGACTTGCCACAATCAAAGAGGAACAAATGCAAATATTGTATACAGGGAATGTATGGAAAGAAAGAGCAGGAGGAAGAGCTTGGGGAGGAAAAGGATGATTATAGGAACCTAACCTCTCCACTCCCTGCTATTTCCTTAAAACTCATTATCTCAAGTTTCATTTTCATGCCAGATTAACATGTTCTTTGAATTCAAGCAGTGACTTGAAGGCTTTAATCCAGATCTAGTATTTTCTGTGTGCAACACACAGAAGAATGTCTCCGGGGAATGTTTTCAAGTGGCTCTTCTGAGAAGCAGATTCAAAGAGGAATCTCATCTGTGAGAAAAGCTTTTGCTTGAGTAGTTGGCATAGGCCTAACATATAATTTAGCTTGTTGTGCAAACACACCCTAACGTAATCCACAGTATTGGTATTCAGCCTGTGCTATATATTGTCTAGATAGAGCTACCTTTAAAAAATAGCTTGGAAACTAGTAAGTTGTTAAACCTAAAGCAGATATATTGATCTGTGCACTGCTATGACTTCTCTGGTTCAATTTAAAATGCTGTTCCACCCCAAGTTTCCTGCCCTCTTAGACCAGCATTATAAACCTTATTTCGGTAGTTATTTGTGCAAGAAACTAGATTGAGAGACAAATGAAACACTTTTTTTTTTCTGCAAGGATACTTTCTTTTGAAACCTTGCTCCAGCTAATCTTTTAAGACTCCAATTATCACAGACTTTCAAGCAAGCCCCAAAATTTAAATAATTTATAGTTGATGGTGTTGTTGGTAGTGGCAGGTTTCAGTTTTCTGTTTGTACCATAATTCTATTTTGATAAATACAAGATTATCATATTCTTTGAAGTATTCTTTGCTTTTTTATCATCTTAATTGGGCTGTACGGGAAAAGCAATTTAAAAATAAATAGCTGGAAACATTAAAACTCTTGCTCAAGTAGAATTCTGTTCCTAATGAATGCACAGGCATGGACATACATAGGAATGTTGTTTTCTTGGCAATAATAAGGGAATGGGTTTGCTATTCAATATGCTGGCTGTGGAATTCTGGGAGTTGAAGTCCACATGCCTTAAAATTGTCAAGGTTGAGAAACACTGTGCTATTGTATCCTTGAGGGATGCCTTTTCAACTTCTCAATCCAATCTAAAGACCTGGCATTTCCTGGTGGTTTCCTGTCTAAATAGTATGATAATGATAATGCTATGATAATGCTAAAAATACAAAATATTTTTAAACAACCACAATGAAGTAAACATTATTGACAAATATAGTAATATATAGGCAAGATTATATGGAAATAAATCCCAGAGCTCAGCAAAGTCCTCAGTTTTTACCAGGCTGCTTGTTTAGATACGGTGCTAATGCTCCTTATATAACCACAAGCCTTCCAAACCTTGATTAGGGTGATTTTGGATTTAGTCCCAAACCAAACACGCCACCCTGTACAGCTTTGCTCACCAACTATTTCACCTCATTTGCAGCATGCATTCACGGCCCGTAACTCGCCCCTATTTCATAGAAGCATGCAGTCATTCAAAAAATTAAAATTAAAATAAAATAAAATAAAATAACGATGTAGAGACACGCGGCCTACAACCGGGCAAACCGGAGAGAGCTCAGCCTCTAGTTTTGTTTTCGTTCCTGGCTCCAGCTCCAAACCCGGGAATCGCCTGAGCCACGTGACCTCCCCAGGCCTATCGCACTGCAGCAGCAGCAGCGAAGAGGGGGAGCGGAGGGCTAAAAATAAACAAAGCCGTGCAAAAGGACCGGCCGAAGGCGACTACTGTACTTCCTCCTCCGGAGCGGTCAAAGGACTCCCTTCGCCCCTCTTCTACCTCCTTTGGAACCTTCGGGCCCCGGGCTGGGCCAAAGCAGGCTTTCCCCCGCCGCCTGCGTGCTTGGAAGAGAAAGGGCGGAGCTATAACGGTGGTCCAAGCGCCTCCCTCCCCTGCTCACAGTGCAACACTTCAGAAGAGCCAGAGCAGCTCTGGGTAGCGGGCGGTTCGGCGCGGGATTCTTTTCCCCCGGTTAGCGAGAAGGTGCAGTAGAAAAGACGGGAAGGGAAGGGAAGGGAAGGGGGGGGGGCTGGTCGGTTGATTGTGCGGGTTCCTGGGCTAGTGGCAACTGGTGTGCGTGGCGGAAGGTGTGTGCAGCGCAGGGACCGGCCGAAGACAAAAGCGGCTGCGCTCGTTGGCAAACGATGCCCTAGCGCGGAATCCTAGACCTGGGGGAATTGGGCCCTCCGGTTTCTGCTAGGTCCGCCGCTGTCGCCGCCCCGAAGGCCTAATCAAAATAATAATAACTAAGGAAGCGCCATTGCAACCGGGTTTTTTTTTTTTTTGCATGATTACGGTTGGTTTTTGCCCGATTGCGCCTGCTTGGCGTTTTCCGAACCAGGAGCGTCGCGTGCAATAACGCACAAAATTTCTGTGGTCTTGTATCTGCTGCGATTATGCCTCGGTGTGGGATTATGCCGGAGGTATATAAAAAAAATGAACGTGGACCATCTGCTAATTTTCTGTAATTTCTGACTCGGTCGGATGTTGAAAGCTATAGGGGTTCTTTTGTTTAGTTGTAGGAGACCTTTCCTGGTTTGTTACCAGCGGCACAAAACAAAGAGCTTCTTTCTGGTTATCTAGACTACTCCACTGTTCAGTTGACTAAAGGTTAAATTCCAGCTTAATTAATTTTAACGCGGATTTTTTTTAAAAAAAAATGTTCGGAGAGCTGTTTAGATTACATCCAAATAATAAATATATGATACTTAGAAAATTAAGGACAATGATATACTAAATAATTAAAGAAGAAAATTAAGGACAAGGATACACTAAACAATTAAAGATGAAGGATGTTTGCCGTTCACTTAGTTTATGTACATAAGCAATTATGTTTTAGATCTCTAATTGTACACAAGCTGTGCTGATCCTATGGTGACTAAATGACTAATTGCAATTACTGAAAATGACTAATTTTCAAATAGTTGTAATTTATATTATAGTGTGAATCTTGGGTGTGTGCGGCTACGTGATTTGTGTGTTACTCTTGTTTGACTTGTGCATCTTATTTTTAAATATTGTTTTCCTTTGTACTGGATGCTCATGTTAAACATTCTAAATTGATCCAGTGGGATGGATAAGTGGGCGTGTGCCTACCACAGAGATAGGACTTATTGAATAGCTTATATTGAAGTCAGAGAGTCTTCCTTCAGTTATCTGCTTGTAACCAGAATGATAAAAAAAATATTGTTTTCATATAAAAACAAGCAATGGAACCTTAAGTGCCAATGTATTCAACCTAGGTGTTATGTATGAGAGATGATAGGAGACAATTAGTTGTTAAAGCTATCCGAATTTCTAAAAGCCTCTTTCATATTCTTATTCTCATTCCATTACAAAATAATTTTCATACAAATAAACATATTATTCAAGAAAATACATTCTTACACTGTTTAACATATATACTGCTCAAAAAAATAAAGGGGACACAAACGTATAGGATCCTATACATTTGTCTTTCCTTTATTTTTGTGAGCAGTATATATTCTAATAATCACAAATTTTCAACTCTAAATCTTCATCCTTAAATCAATCCATATTTCTCAAAACCTTTTTAATCCATTACATATAATTTTAAATTTCTCTTTTTAGTCTTATTCTGGCTTTCTTCCTACGTCAAGCAGGCTTCCATAACAAAACCTCTATTTCAGCAAATAGATCTCCCATTATTGCTTGTAATATCTGGGTCAGTAAATGACTTCCCATCCTCTGTTTTTGACGCCTGGTTCCTGTCTGCTGGATAAAACACTCGATCATGTCCAATTTTATAATTAATAGTTGATTATCAAAGTTGTCATAATTCTCCAACAGTTGTAATTTCAAGTCCATTTCTGTTTTGCAATTGTAGATAGTTTAGTTACAATCATTTTTTGGTCATCCAAAGTCTCCATGGGTGGTATGTAAATTAATTCTTCTTCTGTTGCTTTTTGGTCTGTAGAATGATCAAATAGAGTCTGAAGGTCAGTTTGTAAATTCACAGTTGAATTTCTGCTTATTATTTCTGCAGTTCTCTCTCTTATTTGGGAACATATTTCCTCACTAGCTTCATAATTTTTTTCCAGTATGAGTTTACAGTTGAGTTATGAAAATGGTTTCTCCATTTCAATAGTACCGGTAACACAAACAAGCGGTTGCAGTTAAATTTCTCCACAAGATGTCCTCACTAAACTATGAAAGTCTCTTCCAGACATCAAGAATGAGATTAGCAAAGTCAAAGGGCTATGGAGTCTCTTTTCTGGCTTCTCATAGAGTTGTTGTTGTTTTTTTTCAAACAATAAAGATTTATCCCTTTAAAAAAGTAAGTCCAAGAATTAGGAAGACACTATTCTCCAGCTTAGAAGATATAATAATAAAGTTTTATGATAAGGATTTTTCCAGGGCCCCCAAGTAACCAAAAATAAAAATAGTCAATAAGAAGTTTTTTCCTTTGTTATGGAAAGCTCTTTTCCCCAGATAAACAAAGGTAGCCCTTTCAAAGCAGGGAAGTAATTCCAAAAGGCTTTTGACAGGAGAGTAGTTAGGCAGAAAGAGAGAGGGAACGCTTAGATGTGATGTTCTTTTGACTTTCTCTCCGTGGGCCCTGAGGAGCTGCCTCGGACTGCGGAAGGAGCTGCCTCCTTCCCCAGCCATCAACAAGAGTCCTCCTCATCAGTAGTCACCCCTCCAGGGTGACTTTTCAATCCGATTGAGGAAAAGCAGGTAACGAAGAGAGAGAGAGCCTCTTCGTGTGCCTGCACCCACTGCAACCCAAACAGGAAGTCTGAAGCTTTGTTTTTCATATACAATTTTGGAGAAGGGCTCTTTTTCCCCCCATTCTGAAATAGATAACAAATCTAGCAGTGATACCTAATTGTTATTGACATGTAAGATATTTTCTACTTATAAAATATTCTGTAAATCTTCTATTAAGCTGATTTAAAGTAGTCTGTTTTTATCTTGATGTTTAGGTTTTGTTAATTGCTTTTTAGGATTTGTTAACTGCTTTTTAGTGGTCCGTGCACCCAATTATAAGAATTTGTTGTTTTTTAAAACCTTGAACAGCTTTCTCTAGTATAGAAAAAATAAATAAATGGAAAGTTTTTAATTCTGTGGAAAGATATAAAAATTGAGATTGTATTGATTGCAATTATATAAATGCATGGAACTCTAACTTGTATTAATTCTTTGACTGTTATTTTTATTGCTTTAGAACAGCGGTTCTCAACCTTTGGGTCGCGACCCCATTTGGGGTCGAACGACCATTTCACGGGGGTCGCCAAGCAACGCAGTCCGCCATTTTTTCCCCTTTTCCTTAGCTGTGCTACGCCATTTTTTTCCTTTTCCTTAGCTGTGCTACTCCCTCTTATTCTATTGGCTTTTAAAAGCCAATCGAATAGACTCTCTTGAATAGAGTCTAATTCTATTGGCTTTCAAAAGCCAATAGGAATTGTCCAGGCTGTCTCTGCCCTGCTGAGCCCGCCAAAGGTCCCAGTCTGCAAACGGGGCTGCAAGTTGTCTGCAGCGAAAGCGAGTGGTTCGGAACTTTCCACCCCTCCCTGCTGAGCAACTACTAAAAATGTAAGTAAAAGAGGGCCAGGGGTGGGAGGTGGGAGGCCGGCGGTCTCAGGGAGGGCAGCTGGCGCGCGTGGGGCCCGGCAGGTGCCTTACCTCCCTTGGGCTGGGTTATTAGCTGGTGGGCCAGCCGGTGGTCGCCCTGCGCTGTCCCTGCTGCTTGCCGCGGGCGCCCAGGAGTGCCTGGGCCTGCCTGCCACCGCCCCAAACGGGCGGCGGCAAAGGTAAGGCAGCGGCGGGCGCAGGGAGAGTTTTTGGCGTGCGTGGGGCCCAGCGGGTGGCTTACCTCCCTTGGGCTGGGCCAGTTGGTGGCCCAGCCCATGGTCGCCCTGCGCCGTCGCTGCCGCAGCCGCCCAGGAGTGCCTGGGCCTGCCTGCCGCCGCCCCAAACGGGCGGCAGCGAAGGCAAGGCTAGCGGGTCAGTGGCGGGCGCAGGGAGAGTTTTTGGCGCGCGTGGGGCCCGACGGGTGGCTTACCTCCCTTGGGCTGGGCCAGCTGGTGGTCGCCCTGTGCTGTTGCTGCTGCTTGCCACGGCCGCCCAGGAGCGCCTGGGCCTGCCTGCTGCCGCCCCAAACGGGCGGCAGCGAAGGTAAGGCTAGCGGGGCAGCGGCGGGCGCAGGGAGAGTTTTTGGCACGCGTGGGGCCCGGCGGGTGGCTTACCTCACTTGGGCTGGGCCAGCTGGTGGCCCAGCCCATGGTTGCCCTGTGCCGTTGCCGCAGCTGCCCAGGAGCGCCTGGGCCTGCCTGCCGCCGCCCCGAACAGGCGGCAGCCTACGCCTCAGCCGGCACAGGGGGCAGCACCACGCATGCGCAGCGCAGAAGGCAGCACCGTGCATGCACGGCGCTTGACAGATCGGGGGGCGTGACCTAAAAAAGGTTGAGAACCGCTGCTTTAGAAGTTTAGATCATGGGTGTCCAACCTTTTGGCTTGCCTGGGCCTCATTGAGCAAGAGACATTATCTTGGACTGGATATAAAAGATATAATATAGTTAATGTATATATATCACATAATAATGTTAAAAGTGTATGATCTTATGAGGCTTTGTTACTAGCTGTTCAGGGCCACATATGTCCTCTGAGCCATGGGTTGGACACTGCCTTAGATTTTTAAGAAGTTATTTGTTTTGAATTGCCTTCCAACAATTTCAAATACTTTGTACTATTAATATGTAAGATGCTGAGTTAGTCTTATGCAGTAGTTGATGACCTTTCCCAGTCTGACAGTGGTATGACTAATTCTTATGATGAACATTTTCTTTTCCAAAATTACTTTTCAGAATTAAAGCAAAAAGATGAATGTTGGGGTTGCTCACAGCGAAGTCAATCCCAACACAAGGGTCATGAACAGTCGAGGAATGTGGCTCACGTACGCCCTTGGAGTTGGTTTGCTTCATATTGTCTTGCTCAGCATTCCTTTCTTCAGTGTTCCAGTGGCTTGGACCTTAACCAATATTATTCATAATTTGGTGAGCATCCTGAACTGTAGAAGTGCCAGAGGGACATCTATGTTATAGACTGAGTTAAACTCTGGGTGGATCACAATTATAATAATTATTATATTATAATAATTATATAATTGTATGATTGCTTGCACTGTCAACTGGATGTTTAAAAAATTGCCATTTTTATCCATATATTGATTCTTTCCAAAGGACCTGGGGTAGGCAGATGTTGTTTGACGGTATTAAAGATATTGTTGTAGGAAGCAAACTGTTCCATGTAAAGCTGCATTTTGCAATTGGCTGATGTGGATTTTGTCAGTGCTGATGGTATTCAAATGGTGCTCCAGATGTTTTGGGATTGCTCCCCGGGCACCTATTACTATTGGTACTATCTTTGTTTTCTTTCGTTATAATTATCATTGTAAAGGTATACAATTATAATAGACTGCATATCATTCAAAAGAAACAATTAAAGTAACTAAGAAAAAAACAGACTAGAACACATTACATGCAGCAGCCAGCTCTCTACTAAATAGGGATTAACACCAGAAAACCTAAGCAGAAAATAATAATCAAGGAACCGCCAAGGAGAAAACCCACCTCTGCCAAACACTGGCAGGGCAAGCTATTATATATAAATAGGCAGCAAACCCCACCTTCACTTGCACGGATGATAGTTATTTATTTTTATTCATTCAATTTCTATAGGAGCCCAGCTCAACCAAGTGATTCTTATGTAGTTGGGTAGTGAAACATCTGCAAGCTAACAAGTAAGCTCAAAGAGCACCAAGAACTCCACAGCTTAATCCTGAGCTGTTTAGGTAGTCCTTGACTTACGGCCACAGTTGAGCCCCAAATTTCCATGGTTAAGTGAGACAATTGTTGAGTGAGGTTTGCCCTATTTTATGACCTTTCTTGCCACAGTTGTTAAGTGAATCACTGCAGTTAAGTTAGTGAGACAGTTGTAAAGTGAATCTGGCTTCCCTATTTGGCTTTGCTTGTCAGAAGGTCACAAAAGATGATCACGTGACTCTGGGACACTGCAGCCATCAAATAGGAACCAGTTACCAAGCATCTGAATTTTGATCACATACCCGAGAGGATTTGCAATGGTTGTAAGTGTGAAAAACGGTAATGTCACTTTTTTCAGTGGCATTGTAACCTCAACTGGCCACTAAATTAAAGGTAAGTCAGGGACTTACATAACATTACAGCTATCTTCTAATGACAAGAGAGCCGCTTAGGTGTAGCGGCTAAGGTGCTGGGCTAGAAACCAGGTATGAATTTCAGACCTCTTTTAGGCATGGAAGCTACTAAGATGATTTGGGCCAGGGACTCTCAGCTGAGAACCACCTCACAAAGCTGTTATATGGAAAACAGGAGGAGGGAGTATAACATACTCTGCTTTTGAATGATATGAATGATATGCAGTCTATTATAACTGTATACCTTTACAATGATAATTTACAAAATTAAAGGTGGGAGATAAATTTAACAAAATTAGTGTGCTATAGCAATCATAGCCATTGTCTTAAGCTAACAGAAGTGGACAAATATATTGTATAAAGTTAATATCCTTTAACACTAAAATCTATTAAAGATGACCAATTGTGCCTACATTACTGATAACCAAAGAAGTAGAATGTTAATCAAATTTCCATTCTTGATTATAGCTAAGAGTGGAACATTTCCTTAAATGTTTCCTTAAAACATGTGTTGTGACCAAATCACCCATTTTGCATTAGAATAGAATGGAGAGCCTATTACAACGTCTTTTATCTACAGTTCCTAGTAGTCATGAGAAAGCATACTCATCTGTTGCAATCCTGTTGCATCTAGAAAGCCTTAAGCTTTCCACTCCTAAATTAGCGTATGAAACTTGGCACAAACATGCAGCATATACTTAAGCATAAATTTAATCATATTTCTCTGGCATTGGACCAATGATACACAAATAATGCTTCCTTGAATGATTGGCAATTTGTTTTGAAGTGTGTGTGGGGGGGGGGAGAGTGTATCTCATAAACTTTAAGTAGATAGCTACCCTGTAAGGCCCCATTGTCTCTACACTTGGTTGTAAGATCAATGGCTATATTTCAACTTTTTTTTGTCATAGATTGAGTTTGCAAACTGCTATCTCTATATATTTTAATAAAACAGGTGAACAAATTAACATAAACTTTGTTAGTCTTATGAAATTGAAAGCAAGAAATCTTTATATATTTTAATAAAACAGATGAACAAATTAACATAGACTTCGTTAGTCTTATGAAATCGAAAGCAAGAATCATGGACTTCAGGGGACTTTTGTAAGAGTTATTGCCTTCAGCCTACAAAAACTATTAAGATGAATTTCTCTGTTAGTCATGCTGTTCGTTCCTGTATCAACTATCTTCTGGCTTTACTGAAACAAGTTGCTAGGGTAGAGTAGAAATAACTGAAATCTGGGCCAGAATAAAACATCTAATTGGATTAATCTTTTTGAGGGCATCTTTATCTTAGTATTCTTGCTCAAATATTTATTAATCTATCAGCAAATCACAGAACATAATTCATATTTTAAAAGTCTAGTGTTAATGTTTCAAATCCTCCCTCAGATTCCATATATTATGTTAATAATGAAACATAGCTAACATGATTTTTGTTTTGGATGGATTTGTTTTGCCTTTGCAGGGAATGTATGTATTTTTGCATGCAGTGAAAGGAACACCTTTTGAAACACCTGATCAAGGTAAAGCAAGATTGCTGACACATTGGGAACAGCTGGATTATGGCGTACAGTTTACATCTTCACGAAAATTCTTCACAATCTCACCGATAATTTTGTAAGTTTTGAAAATTCTACATTGACTGTTCTAACACTGCAGATTTAAATCAAATCTTTGATTTGGTATGTCATTAATATTGCAGTGAGTGAATGAGTACTTAAACTCTGCAAATTATTTAAAATCAATATGTTCTACTATTCATGTATCTGTCAATTGGTATGCTTTTAAAGGGAAGAAAAATATGTTTCTGTAAACAGTACTTGGAATTTTTGTAATGGAAGTGACATCTTCATGCACAGCAATTTGCAGAGATGTACAGAGAAGTATATTGCAGAATTAGGATAGGATTTTTTAAAATGGGCATTAATTCAAAACAAACAGGAAACTTCAAAAATAGCATTTGTCTGTTGGATTCAAAATGCATAGCCTAACCTTCCATTATTTTACAAATAAGATTTCTCCAATTAACTAAAACTATAGTTAATCAACATTACATGTCTCAAATCAATGCTTTAAAAATAATAATTTTGCAACATTCCAGATATTGTATGGCTTAGATATCTTTCAGCTAAGTTTCCTTAGTTATGCTATTTGCAAATAAATCGTCCCAGTCATTCCATCTCTTAGGCTGCACATAGACTCTTGCCTATGAGTTATGCCTTTGTTATATTGTTTTTAAATACCAAAGTAAGACAGTACACTCCTGCACTTTCAAAGATTTAATGCTAAGATATTAACCTGACATCCTTGCTGACTGCAATTGACTCATTGTTCTGGAAATAAATCATACACAGATTTTTTTGTTTTACATTTTGTTCTGTATCTTAAAGTCTGTTACTATTGCACCTATATGGCTGTAAACATCAGAATGCTTACATGGTGAAATAGTTTGGTTGATGGCTATAATTATTCTCATAAAATAATCTTTTGGGGGGATAAGCATAAGATTATTAGTAAAATATCCTTATGGAGTATGAAGTTGAAATTTGTGCTCCAAAACCGTACCAGGTTATTTATTTTGTTTTACTTTCATACTACTCAATTCTCAGTGGATCTCTAGCAATTAACTGCATAAAACATTCAGGAGTCAATTACCATCCTCTTTTCTTCAACTGCATTTCAGTGCTGCAGTTAAAACAAAAACTTGGAACTCTGCTGCTTCTTTCATACAACATAGAATATGTAGCCTTAACATCTCAGGAACATCTCCTTCTGCTGGGGTGGGGGAAGAGAACCAAGGATCTCCAAAGCCTAGATAAGGGATGGAAGTGAAAATCAAGGGTCATTGGCAGCTACTGAGGAGAGAGAGAATAAAGGAAAGCTACTAAGAAAATAGAGCAGCTGAGGTGTAGAGATTTGTCATATTAAGAGCTGCAGAAGAAGGGGGTGTGACACACTGTGGCACCTCAGTGCCTCTACATTTGTTCTGCCCGGTATAATCCAAAACATTCCAGACTTTGATTGATTTTACCAAACTTTGGCAGAACCACTAGAGTTTAGTGGTTTGATTGAGGTTGAAAACAATACCTTTCCCATTTTTTGTACACTCCTCAAAATACTTCGCCATCAAAATGGCCAAATTGAGTCATTCCTTTTCTAATATAAGCAACAACTAAGTGCAGGTAGTGCTCAATTTAACGAGTGGAACCTGAAATTTATGTTGCTAAGTGAGACAGTTGTTAAATGAGTTTTGCCCCATTTTACGATCTTTCTTGCCACAGTTGTTAAGTGAATCACTACAGTTAAGTTAGTAACATGATTGTTAAGTGAATCTGGCTTTCCCATTGACTTTGCTTGTCAGAAGGTCACAAAAGGTGATCACATGACTCCCGAGATATTGCAACTGTAATAAATAAGAACCAGTTGCCCACCATCCGAATGTTCATCATGTGACCCTGAGGATGCTTCAATGGTCGTAAGTGTGAAAAAGTCATAGGTCACTTTTTTCAGTGCCATTGTAATATCAGACAATGAATGAATGGTTGTAAGTTGAAGACTACCAGTATCATAAGAAAGATTATTCCTATTCAGAGATGAAATAGTTACATGAAAAGAAAAAAAGATGGTGTTTTTCTTCATTCCAAAATAACATATTTTGCTCTTCTTTAAATTTTAACTTTTTACTCATTTTGATATTCTGTATCTTTTTTTTCTTCTCAATGCAGGTATTTCTTGGCAAGCTTCTACACCAAGTACAACCCAACACATTTCATTCTAAACACAACTTCTCTCTTGAGTGTGCTTATTCCCAAACTGCCACAGCTGCATGGAGTTAGGATCTTTGGAATCAACAAATATTGAGCTGGAGATGGGCAATGTGAGCATTCTGACCAAAAAGTGACCTGGTTTGATCCTTATCCTTGACAGAAGGAATAGCCTATTCTATGTATTATTAGATAAGTTTCACATCTCTTTGGAGACTCTAGTGCGAAGAAGCTTATGCTGTTCTTTACAAGAGAATTGGAGACTATCAGAAGATATACTAATCTTGATGACAGATCTTTGGAGCACAGATTTTTGTAAATAGCTGGGCAGGCCTAGCTCTCCTAAGGTAACAGTATTGACTGGAAATGGGCTGAAGTAACAAGTAAAGTGAAAAGGGATACGAAAAATGTTATTGACTCATAAGTTGTAATCTTTCACAAGTAAGTCAGCAACAGTAATGAAGGAGTGGACGGGAAGAAATACGGCAATTCTTTGTTTTACAGACTTCAGTCAGTTATCATTTGGGGTCATTTGTTTGTTTGGTTAATTTTAGGGCAAGATTTGCCACTCAGCTTGAGATGTTACAAAAATTAATGAGTTGCTGTGATTTTCATGCCTTATTCATGTGTCTTTTAATCAGAGTGAACTTTTGCAGTGTGAGATCTTTGAACTCTGGGAAATGACATGTCAACTTTATATACAATTAAACTGATTGGTATCATACTACTTATTTTCCAGAAGTAGGTGATTATTATCATTCTACCTTATTCTACTCATTCTATCAGTATCTGAAAAAAACTTTCCTCATAAACAAAAGAAAATTCCTAATGTCAGCAAGTAGCAGAAGCTACTGAATAAACTGAATTCTCTGGCCTATTTGTTACAGATTAGAACTGCGATCTGTTAGAGAAATTCTAGGAAAGGTAGTAATTTTGAATAGAAACTATGTGACAAGAATTTCAAACTTCAAGCAGAACATAACTTGTTCTCATTGTGGAACAGATTTGATTTGGAAGAAGTACTTTGGGCCTTCATTATAATAACCCTGAATATTCCAAAGCAAGACTTTAAAAATGCCTCTGCTTTATGGAATCTGCTCATTAAATTCAATGTGACTTCTAAAGTGATCCATTGGGGAGCAATATAGATGGGTGGGCAGCTTTCACAGATAATAGAGAAATAGTGTGCTTGCCTGAGGTCTGCTAATGCTCCTTCCTGATCATTTTTAAAGCATGCACAATCCAATCACTGTTTTTGCATCCAAAGGAACTTAGTAGAAATTCAACACAGTTGTGTTTTATATCTAGCATTGTGAGTTTTGGAGCATTTTGATGTAGGGATTTTAAGGTCGTAGTTTCGGAAATGTACAATCATGCCTAATGTTGACAGCAGAAAAATAATGGCTTATTGAACATGAATAAACTAACTAGTAGTAGCTCTGCTTAACTGCTTCTCTACCCACAAAGACCCTTGAAGTTAGAGCAGTGGTGATTATGTCCTCTAAGTAAGAACTGACTTCTTTCAGATAATTACAGTTTCTCCCTGATCTTGCTTCTTGAAAATATCTTTTAAAAATGTCCATGTTTTATAATAATATACTGAATGACTTTGAACTTATCATATGTATGGGTCATTGTAAGTATAGTTCAGTGTGATAAACAGCACTATACAAATTGCTGTTAAACTGTAAATAGAATTAGTGATAATGTAGCGATGGTATTTTGGACTCCATATTAATTGTATGCAAAAGAAGCCTTTTCAATAGTTACACAAGATTGATGTGGTAGGTTTTTCTGTCTAGTACTGATTTTTATGGTTTATATGAATTAAAATAATTTGTCCTGGAAAAAATTGAATTTATTTTAAAATCAAATGATGAAATATCACTTTATTTCCATTCAATTAGATATTAAAACAGGTATATAGCACTGGCTTTCATGAGAAATATCTAATGTATCGAATCATGCTTGCCTCTTATAGGAGTTAGTAATCTGAAATGCAGTTCCTTGCCTTCCATTTATTTCCAAGCTCTGAATAATGAAAGGTTTCCTCAGTAAAACTGAATTCCGCTAACTCAATTTTAGCACTTATTGGAGTGATTGGATTATTATATAGCTGTACATAATATAACTATACTGAAGATTTACTCATTTTTTGATGATTTGCAAATACCAAAATACTAAAACTATCATTGATTACATTGCAGAGTGGAAAATACGTAGCTCTCCAGATATTGTTGAAGATGTTCATTAGGACTACAGTACCTAGTCTGCCACACAAGACCTTATATTTCTCTTTTATCCCATTGATAATCTTATTAATAAAACATCTTAGAAATTTATTATTTTTAATTCTGTATTCCAGAGTAGGAATGAGTTAAATAGTTAAAATCATCCAGATTTTTCTCAAGTTTGCAATGAAAATTCTGTTCTTTAGGCCATTCTTTTCACTCTTATTGAAACATGTCTAGGCTCATGGCTCTTAATCCAGTAACAACATGATAAATCACCATATAATAGCTTTATGGTTTATAAACCTTGTGTTATACATATAAACCTTACTTCTATCAACCCAGTTAGCTGCTACTTATTAAACATACAATTTTAATATAATATGAAGGTGCTGGTGATTCTAATCAGTTTGGCTAACATAATGCATCAAACCAATCAACGTCATTTTGCCCTGGTGCGTTACAGAAACTCAGCACACTTAATGGCTTAGTGCAGACATGTCAAACTTGCGATGTTACGTGATGTGCAACGTATCGGACCTTTTTCTCCATTGCTGACAATGAGGTGGGTGCAGTATCCTGGTGATGCATCCAGCCGGCAGGCTGGCAGTTTGACACCCCTGGCTTAATGTATCATATAAATTCAAAAAATGGTCTTAATTGAATAAAATGTCGATCTGTAAGGCACTGGCCCACATGTTCTTCAGCTAACACAACATACATGCACACTTTAAACCCAAGAATGTAAGGCAGCAGCTCATCCACCCCAAGGTTAAAACACCCAGACACAAACTGAGCAACATGGTATATGCAGTACAACGCAGTGAGATGTGCAGATCTTACATTGGGGAAACAAAATCACTTCATAAACGTATGGCAGAACATAAGAGAACAAACCCATCAGGACAAGATTCAGCAGTCCATCTGCATTTAAAAGACAAAGGCCACTCTTGAAGACAGCAAAGTCCACATTTTGGACAGGACTGCTGGTTTGAAAGGGGTCAAAGAGGCCATCTATGTCAAAACTGAACAGCTCTCAACGGGGAGGAATACAGCATCATACCACAAGGTTCCGTCTTAGGCCCAGTGCTGTTCAATATCTTCATAAATGACTTAGATGAGGGTACTTCTCAAATTTTCAGATGATACTAAGCTGGCAGGAATAGCCAACACCCTAAATGATAGGCTCAAGATCCAGATGGATCTTGACAAGAGTTGAACACAGGGCCCTATCTAACAAAATTCAATGTAGTGAAAAGTAAAGTCTTACACTTAGGCAAGAAAAACCAAAAGTACACATATAGATTGGGTCAGTAGCAGTAATTGTGGGTGGGATCTTGAGTCTTAGTGGACAATCTTGAGTCTTAGTGGACAATCAATTGAATATGAGCCAACAATGTGCAATGGCAGCCAAGAAAGTCAATGCAATCCTAAATTACATTAACAGACTCAGTCAAGTACTAATACCACTCTATAAAGCCTTAGTAAGACCATAACTAGAGTACTGCACCCAGTAAAAGATGTTGAGACTCTAGAAAGAGTGCAGAAAAGAGCAACGAAGATGATTAGGGGACTGGAGGCTAAAACATGAAGAATGGTTACAGAAACTGGGCATGGCTAGTCTAGTGAAGAGAAGGAGCAGGGGTGATATGATAGCAGCATTCCACTATTTAAGGGACTGTCACAGAGAGGAGAGGGGTCAACCTATTTTCCAAAGCACCTGAAGGCCAGAAAAGGAATAACGGATGGAAACTGATCTAGGAAAGATTCAACCTAGAAATTGTTGTGGGTGTCTCTGGACCAGCTGGGGAGGTGTCGGAGGATGAGGAGGGGGAGCCGGGCCCCTCTGAGTGTTTGCCCCTCCCGGCAGCCGAGCCAGGCCCCTCTGAGTGTTTGCCCCTCCCGGCAGCCGAGCCAGGCCCCTCTGGGTGCTTTCCCCTCCCGGCAGCCGAGGCAGACAGGGAGGAGATTGAGATGCAGTCTGCATCGGAGTCTCAAGGTGCAGAATCAGACTTGGAACAGGAGAATGTATGGCTGGATCCGAGAGTTCGAAGGGTTAATAGGAGGAGGGTTCAGTTAAGTAGAAAAAGGAAGTGACGTATCGGAAACTATTAGAGGAGGAGAGAGAAATTAAGCCTTTGTCACGAGCAACGTTAATTAGAGATTGGCATGGAAACTTTCGCAGTGAGTTGAAACGGAGTTTTCTGGTGTTTTTGAAACCTCCCGAAAAATAATGAGGTCTTGGACAATGTGATAAAGAAAGAGTGTTTTAAATTGGAAGGTGGGAGGATAGCATATTTATCCTAAATGTAAATAACTCAGTGTTGGCCGTTCCAGCCAAAATAATGCCAGCAGTTTGCTTTGAAATGACTTCGTTTGAAATGTGTTAATTAAAAACTATTAAAGACATCTTTATGTGGATTTTAATGAGCTGGGAGTGGCCAGACATAACAAATAAGGAGAAATTTTCTGACAGAACAATCAACCAATGGAAGAGCTTGCCTTCAGAAGTTGTGGGAGCTTCATCACTGGAGGGTTTCAAAAAGAAGCTGTGCTGCCATCTGTCAGAAATGGTGCAGGGTCTCCTGTTTGGGCGGGGGGGGGGTTGGAATGGATGACCTTCAAGATCCCTTCCAACTCTGTTATTCTAATCTATCTACAGTCTACAACACAGTCCTTTCAGCAGTTCCAAGAAGGTTCCACATCCATTTGCACTAGTCAGGTGACTTTGAGGACACAGATAAACCTCCAAGTGGCCTCAATCCATCTACAAGAATGCAAATGACCAGCTGTCTCCAAGGAATATAAATCTTTCCATTCCCCACCATCCAGTCAGAGCTCAAGAAACTTTTTGGGTGAAAAGCAAAAATCTTCAAATAAAAACAAAGTCCAGTTGCCCCTTGAAAAAGTACCTTTGGGACAACCGTGACCTGGATGACTGAGAATCTCCATAGACATTTAGCATGACTTATCACACAGCAAAATATCTGCCACTACAGAGTGGAAAGAAATAGAAGTTATCGCATCCACAACAAATATACTTTAATGGCTTCTTGGCCATTAAAAAAAACCAAAAACCATGCAAGCGTCATCTACAATTATGCATCAAAAATGACTATGCGTGGAACCTCCCCATAACCTCCCCTAGTTCTTTTTTTGTTATGGCTCCATTCAAAAATTCCATCAAAGGTAATCGTAACTTTGCTATCCCCTCTCCCTTCTCAAAACAGTCCTATGAAATGCAAGCGATCCGCACTCTGTTCACTTCAGCCTCCTCCAACCGGAAATTGATGGTGCTTGCCATTCTTAATCACCCTCTTTAACTTTGCCACCTTTTCTGAAGTGAAGAGGGGCTTTCCCCCCCCACCGGCGAGTCGTGCAATATCTTGCTTGTAATTCAATTGGCCGTCGTCCCCTCACGTGACCATGACCTTTTCCCGAGACTCGGGGCGAAGGGCGTCTCTGCGTCCTTACGCTGCCGGGGCCAAAGGGGAAATTCTTCTGCGGAGGCTGTACGATGGGCGGGTGCCCCAAACGTGAGGTAATATGCGGGGAGGGGCGCGGGGGGGGGGTGAGTGGCGGACGACATTCGGCCGAGAAAGGCTTCGGAAACCGAGGACGGGCTGTGATAAGCAAAGGCTTTTTATGCTAGGGATGGGGCCATTCTTGCTAATGTAAGCTTATTGCTGAGAAAAATGCTAAAAGAGCTGCAGGTCTTTGTGAACCGGCGAACAAGCCTTTCTCTAACCTGGTATCTTT
The DNA here is from genome assembly GCA_034064705.1 of Bothrops alternatus. Classification (NCBI taxonomy): domain Eukaryota; kingdom Metazoa; phylum Chordata; class Lepidosauria; order Squamata; family Viperidae; genus Bothrops; species Bothrops alternatus. Next base: position 22,694,420 of record JARGCV010000052.1, on the reverse strand, counting down.
TAAATGTGCTGACTCCGACTTCTGTAGAATTCCTGCAGAAAGGAAGGAGCTTAAACTGAATGTAGGCGAAATCCAGAAACCACGTGTTGGAGAATTGGCCCTGCACCCCTCGCATGTGCTTCCTTATCCTGCCGCGATAAAACCCTGCCTTATTTATTTTCATATGATGCAAGATAATTCCATCTCATGATGTGCCTCTGGGGAGCGGCGTTTCCAAAGCAGCGTTCTTTCCACGCTTCTTGACTAAACAGCTACTTGAATGCATTCTCTCTCCGGTATCATACTAGTTTCGTGTACTGCTTCCCACATAAACGCATATCTAATTGTGAATGATCAGGACGAGAGTTATTATCTGAAGGGATTCCTGGTCCAAGAAAGAGCACAACTGGCACTCTATCCATGAATATAGCTGGTTGGTTTTGTCGTGATTAAGTGAGTCCGTTCCTGAAGGTGAAGAGGAATTTCACCTTTCAATATAACAAGACCCAAAACACACCTTCAGATCAACAAAATAATGGCTTTACCAGAAGAAGATCCAAGTTTTGGAATGGATCGGCCAGACCTGAATCCAACTGAAAATTTGTGGGCTGTACCCAGGAGATGCTCTTGCAAGCTGACAGATTTGGGGTCTTTACAAAGAAGAGTAGGTAAAGGTTTTCAAGGCAGAATGTGCCATGCTGATAGGCTCCAATGTCAAAAGACTGAATGTTGTCATAAAAATCAAAAGATGCTTCAACAAAGTATGAGTTTAAAGATGTACATCCTTATGCAACCACATTATATGTTTTATTTTTCCCCCTACAAGTTTTCAGTTTGTTTTTCGACTGAATTGTACAGCTTTAGATTCTGAAGTGATTTATTTTGGTCTAATATTTTTAACATCTCAGAAACCTGGTATTTTAGCAGGAGATGTAGATTTTCTATATTCATTGTACACAAATATTTTCTCTGTAGGCTGCCAAATATATAACAGGAAACTGGTACTTACAATGGATCTTCATAGTTCTGGCCATTGCAGTGTCCCAGTGGTCATGTAAGAACATAAGAAGAGCCATGCTGAATCAGGCCAAAGCCCATCAAGTCCAGCATTCTGTGTCACACAGTGGCCCACCAATTGTACATGGGGATCTTGAGCAGAAAGAGAAGGCAAAACCCTCCCTTTCCCTTGACCCCCAACAAATGGTACTCAAGGGATTATGATCCAGGCACTCAGTCTGCAATTATAAAGTTTTGCAAACTGTAGTCATGTGTTTGTGATTTCCAATGTTATCCTATAGCTTTTTACAAGGTCATTGAAGAAGCCAGCAGGAAATCGGAAATTGTAGTTTTATGAAGTCCTCATTTAACAATGTCAGCTGGGACTGCCAGAATTAACATCACTAAGTGATATGGTCACATGGTATCAGCTTTACGACAACATTGTTTATGACAGCAATTTTGGCCCCAGTTGCCATTATAAGTGAAGAATTACCTGTACTGTTTAAGTATAAGGCAATTCTTATCTATTCGATTTTTATTTATTTATATTTCATATCTCTTAATTGCCCCTCTCTTTCACTTTCAGTTCCCTTAATCCTGACTTTATTACTTTATAAGTAACTCAAGCAAGTATACATAATACTCCTTCTGCCTCCTATTTTTCTCACAATAACCCTGTGACATGAGTTGGGCTGAGAGAGAGTGGCCCAAAACTAACCATCTGAATTTCATGCCTAAGGCGGAAATTGAACTCTCAAGTCTCCTGTTTTCCAGCCTGGTGCCTTAAACATTGGCTCTCCAGTTAAGTTTACATTAGTTTGAAACACTGCAATCAGAAAAAAATGAGTTCTTTTATAATGTTCCTTGGAGCATTAGAAACTGTGAAGCATTGTTTAGTATATTTATACATGATGTATTATCAAGCGATTGGTTTTCTTGTGATTTTTTTTTTCAGGCTTGCAAGGACAAGCAGATGTTGTTTTTAAGAGCCTGTTTGCTCAGTATTACAGTATTACAGAGGGAAAGTAGCATTATGTTTTGTTTAGGCTGCAGATAAGATTTAAAAAAACACATGGAATTGGTTTGTTTTCCTCCCTTTTTCAACATACCTACTTTTTTGTTCAATATATATCATATTCAGAGTGTACAATGTGATTCACAGAAAGTAGTTCTTTGATGTTCATCTGAAAAAATACAAGCTATTGCATTAGTTGAATACATTATCATCATAGTTCTTTTTCCTCTTGATGTTGTAATCTTTTGTTTACATATATCTCAGTTCTTAAGCTATAAATTAAATCTTGATTTTCTGGCACACATACCTAGTACCTGGTTACCATTCTGTTCTTGTGTAGAATTCATAGCATTGATAATATCGAAACTGATTTTAATACAAATTTGGTATTGGCATTGCTTGTCCCAATTTATTTGGAGGATATCGGGTTAAAGAGGGCTATGTTAGAAAATGATATTATTATATAGATAAATAGTGTACACTCATAGGAATGGTAATTCAATGATTTTTAAAAGAAAAAGCATGCCACCATTAAAACAATTTAATGATGAGTTTATGATCTCCTAATTATCTTGCTTAAAACTAGTGATGACAGAAATCCTGTGCAAAGATCGTTCAGAATCTGCTCAGGCTCATTAAGACCATTGCATTCCTGCCATGAAGAAACAGATGAAATATTTCTAGCATAGATAATTCCTGTAGAAAAATTCCAACACTGTGTTTACAAATACTAATCTTGTAGTTCTTGTGTTCACTGTAATAAAAACTTGACTTTAATGGCAGGAAAACAGTTGTACAAAAAGAACATTGATGTAACACATCTTATTTCTAATAATTAAAACTAAGGTGCCCCTGGGATTTCTCTGTAGAAGTGTGGGTATATGGAATATAAACATAACATAAACATAAAATAAGATGGATTTGTTAAGCCAAAATGTGCTTTGAGATTAGGATATATCTTAAAAGGAATATTAAAGGGTTTTATTTATTCATTTTGGGAATTTATGAATTGGGTAGTGCTTGAAATCTAAATTATGTGTACATATGTACCTATTGTGGACATAAGGTGGGGGAGGCTGTATGACCTTTTTAAAGAACTCTTTTGTGACCGTTGAGTATCAAGAGCATATATTGAGACAGTTAAGTGGGTGCTGATTTCAAATAAAGAATCAGCAGAGTTTCATTTCTGGTCTACTGCTGAAATTCCCCCTTGTTGCATTTGCAATGTGTCAAAATCCAATTCTTTAGGCATAATTTTTGCATGACCATCTTAAAACGTAAAGATAAGATATACAATAATTCAGTAATAGTGTAATGGAAGTCACTATTGATTGTAACTGAACCCAATTTACCTGCAGCTGTCTTTGGATTTGCAGTTACAGTTGCAAAAATGAGAAATATGGAGTTAAGCTACTTAACTCGCTTTTCTGGGAAGGCACTACGAGGAATGCTATTTTATGTAGATTTCTTATTTCAAATTTTGTCTATCTTAGGAGATCTGGAAATGCAAAATGTGAATTCAGAAAGCCTATCCTAAAACCATGGCTCTGACACAGGTAAAAACACCATATATTAAGCATTTTCAGTCAGTTTTAAATGCTTAGCTTGTTCAGCTGATCTCTGCTTAGTTTTTACATCTAGATCAGCGGTTCTCAACCTTTTCCGGGGCTCGACCCCGGCCCGTATCACGCAAAAAAAAAAAAAGGCTGATCTAGATAGAAATATTTTGCATATAGATGACGAGTTTTATGTATAGGCTATACATCATACAGTGCAGCCAATTCATTTCTAAAAAAAAAATACAGAATTCGCTACAAATTTAAGGTTTACACAATGGGGAAAGTTTCTATGGTTTAGGTCAGGGGTAGGCAACCTTGGCTCTTTTATGACTTGTGGACTTCAACTCTCAGAATTCCTGAGCCAGTTCTGGGAGTTGAAGTCCACGGGTCATAAAAGAGCCAAGGTTACCTACCCCTGTTTTAGGTGTTGTATTATTTGTTGCTGTACCAGTAAAAGCCCAAGATGCAACACTAGCATTAGCAACCGATGTATTTACTAGGAGGAAGAATTGTATTTATTCCAATAACAGATTAGTACACTTCTGAGTTCAAGGAAATGATAAGATAATGTTCCACAATTTTGAAGGAAGATATCTTGACTTCTGTTTAATGATTGACTACAGGTAGTTTTTGACTTACAACCATAATTGAGCCCACAATTTCCATTGTTAAGGAAGGTAGTTAAGTGAGTTTTGCCCCCTTTTGCAACATTTTTTGTCACATCTGTTAAGCAAAGCACTGCAGCTGTTAAGCGAATCACATGGTTGTTAAATGAATCCAGCTTGCCCCATTGACTTTGCTTATCAGAGGCTGTCTGGGAAGGTTACAAATGGTGATCACATGACCCCAGGACAGTGCAGTTGTTATAAATGCATGCCAGTTGCCAGACACCTGAATTTTGATCACGTGGTCATGGAAATGCTACAACATCGTAAGTGTGAAAACCAATGAAAACTTTTTTCTATGCCACTGTAACTTTGAACTGTCACTAAACGAATGGTTGTAAGCCAAGGATTACATTTGTCTCTAAAAGCTTGTCTCTGAAAGCCCTAATGCAGCTGTCCCAACCTTTGAAGCTTGGTGGCCCAGCTTGGGGGGGGGAGAGGGGAACCAGACCTTGTGAGTGTTGGGCCAGCGGGCATGCACACAGCTCCATATATGCGTGAGTGGAACCCGCCTCTCGTGCGGCCCGGTTCTGAATAGGCCACTGCCCGGTAGTAGGCTTTGGCCCGAGGGTTGGGGGCCCCTGCCCTAATTATTATTTTTAGTAAGGTTTAAATAGCAATTCTGCATCCTGGATTATATTTCGAGAAAGAGAATGAAAGTTTTATCAGATCATCTTAAAATCTAAATTGAACAGCAGTAAGTTAATAGATTTAATTTAATAGAAATGGACTATTTAACAAATTACATTCTCCATACATTAAAGCCAACATACATTAAATAACATACTCAAGAATATAAAAACATATCAAATATCATGATTAAAACTGCCTTCTAAAATCTGAGAATCCCCAGATGTATTAGAATTTGCAACTCTCCAAATTTCTAGCTGGTAGGGTGGAAGAGTATTCAAACTTTTCCCTGGTGAAAGTGTGAGATCTTTAGGGATTTTTTTTCTTCTGTGTGTGCCTTTGAGTTGGTGTTGACTCTTAGTGATTGTTAGGATTAGTCCCATAGTTTTCTTGGCAAGATTTTTCAGAAGTGGTTTGCCAGTGGCTTCTTCCTCCTAGGTCAGAGAGCGTGTGACTAGCCCAGGGGCAGGCAACCTTGGCTCTTTTATGACTCGTGGACTTCAACTCCCAGAATTCCTGAGCCAGCCATGCTAGCTCAGGAATTCTGGGCGTTGAAGCCCACGAGTCATAAAAGGGACAAGGTTGCCTACCCCTGGACTAGCCCAAGTTGTCTTTGTGACCAAGGCAGGACTGGGACCCACAAGTCTCCTGATTTCTAGTTTCATCCCTTAATCACTATAGCAAACTGGCTGTTTCATCTTTAGGGAATAGCAGCAATAATATTTTACAGAACTTTATCCCCTATGCACTTTAGTTCTAAGTTTACTCAAAACATTTAGCATGCTATGTGGGTGTACCTGTTGTGGTACATCAGTCATAGCTTCTCTCTAAACCAAAAACAAAAAACCTTTCTGGTTTCATCAGCATGAAACACTCTCATCTTAGAATGTGTAAGAAACAGATTTTTAGTAGACATTGGTCTAAATTTTGTTTCTATACAGTTTCTTTGTAGGGGTCCTTATTTTCTGAAACCTTTAACAGCGACCAGTTTGGGAAGAACATTGAAGATTCCTATAAGTTCTTGGAATAATTATTTAAGAAAGGTCTCTGTTCATGATGGCAAATCCTTTTCTACTAAAATAGTCCTGGGAATAGAAACGAGCTGCGATGATACAGGAGCTGCTGTGGTGGATGAAACTGGTAGCATTTTAGGAGAAGCATTACATTCTCAAACTGATGTTCATTTAAAGTAAGTAATTCTTATTGTGGGTGAAATTATGTTTCAGTTGCTAAAATTTGCCTGGACTGTGTTGCTGTGTGTGTGTGTGTGTGTTTATGAGTGTGAGTGTGTGTGTGTGTGTGTGTGTGTGTGTGTGTGTGTATAAATATTGCCATTTCTATGTTTTCTGTGCATTCCTTCTATGTTCTAGAAATCTTTAAAGCAAATTCTTTGCTTTAAAATTAGGGCTTTGAGATAGAAATGATGCCACTTTGACTCAAATGAAGCATTGAAGGCATTCAGAGAAAACATTTTATTACAACTTAATAAAAATCTAAAAAGTTTTATTTTATGCTACTAAAATTGATTTTTAGAAAAGGAACATAACATTCTTGTAGAGTCCTCCTTTGGGAGCAAAGAATGAGTATAGTTTATAAGGAAGTTAAAACTTAATCAGTACTGGAACATGAACTATTTTATGTCATGTTTTATATCCCCATTTAAAGATATCTGGAAAATGGCCTGTAGTTCATATTAGCCAATTATGTTCGGTTGCTGTCACACTGTTTCTAATTTTCCATTCAAAATTGGTGGAACAGGCCAAATAGGTCCTTCTTGTATCAAGAAATGGCTGATAAAAGTTTTTATTCACTGGAATTTCAGAACACTATTGTTTGAAGTCTTGTCCCCCTTCCCCCCAAAGCCTGTTCTGTAGCAAAACTTCCATGTTATAAGCATTGATGATAGTTGTGAGGTTTTCAAGTTCAATGAAAGAACGGGTTTTTGACCCAAAGCATTTCCAAGGAAACTCTGTTTGAATTAAAAGTCGTGAATTGCTGAGTTACCAGCTTTCCTGTAAAGTAGGAAAGAAAAAGGAGCTCATGGATCTAGAACACCATAGGAAGTTGGAAAAATTAGATTTAAATGACAATTTGTTTCTTGTACTTACTTGCCATTTTCCCTCCAGAATCCGAAGGAGTTTATATGGTATTTTATAAGCAGCGATATACATTTCTGAATAAATCAGTGATTTTTCTTTCACCCCGTCAAGAGGAATCCTGTAAGACAGACTTAATTATAATCACTGTAATGTGATGAATGATATCAAGAGATTAAAAAGGGTCAGTAAAATATTACCATTCTCTAACGGCCCATAATCTCAAGCTTCATTGCTGTTTTGGAAACTATACAGGTAGTCCTCAACTTACGACCGCAGTTGAGCTCAAAATTTATGTTGCTAAGTGAAAAATTTGTTCAGCCCCATTTTATGACTTTTCTGGCCACATTTGTTAAGTGAATCACTGCAGTTGTTAAATTAATAACACAGTTGTTAAATGAATTGACTGCTGGTCAGGAGGTCACAGAAGGGGATCACATGATGGCAGGACCTTGCAACTGTCATAAATGTGAGTCAGTTGTCAAGCATCTGAGTGTAAATCATGTCGCCATCGGGATGCTGCAATGGTCGTAAGTGTGAAAAATAGTCACCAGTGACTTTTTTTCAGTGCCGTTGTAACTTTGAATTGTTGTAAGTCAAGGACCATCTGTATTGGCAGGATCTGCTAGTAGTGTCAAGATGATATGGCAGAACAGTCAGGCAACACAGGTAGGGAAAAAAACGGAACTGGAAGAACATCAATCCTCCTGTATTATTACTAAATTATAACAATATGTTAAGCACGATGCAATTGCAGTATTATTATATATACATTCTTATTGGTAATATATTAAGATTATATATGGTATATATGGTTATGACCTATAAAGCCCTACATGGCATCGGACCAGGTTACTTACGGGACCGTCTGCTGCCCGAGACAGAGGTTGTTCCTCTGTTCTGGTGCTATTGGACCTCTCGGCGGCTTTTGATACCATCGATCATGGTATCATGCTGCAACGGTTGGAGGGGCTGGGCATAGGAGGCACTGTTTTGCGGTGGTTCTCCTTCCTCTCCGGCCGGATGCAGTCTGTGTTGACGGGGCCAGAAGGCGACACCGAGACCCCTCGTATGTGGGGTACCTCAGGGGTTGGTCCTCTCGCCTCTACTGTTCAACATTTATACTCGCAATTTGGGAGTCCTCCTGGATTCACGGCTGTCCTTAGAGGACCATCTGGCGGCCGTGGCCGGGAGGATGTTCTATCAGGTTCGCCTGGTGCACCAGTTGCGTCCCTTCCTAGACAGGGACTCGCTACGCACAGTCACTCATGCCTTCGTCACTTCCAGGCTGGACTACTGTAATGCTCTCTACATGGGGCTCCCCTTGAGGTGCACCCAGAGGCTCCAACTGGCCCAGAATGCGGCCGCGCGGGTAGTGACAGGAGCGTCGTGGTGCTCCCATGTAACACCGATCCTGTGCGAGCTGCACTGGTTGCCGGTGGTCTTCTGGGTGCGGTTCAAGGTGTTAGTGACCACCTTTAAAGCGCTCCATGGCATCGGACCCAGATACTTACAGGACAGCTTACTGCTAGCAAATACCTCCCGCCGTCCGGTACGCTCCCACAGAGAGGGCCTCTTCAGGGTGCCGTCGGCCAGACAATGTCGACTGGCGACCCCCAGGGGGAGAGCCTTCTCTGTGGGAGCTCCTACGCTATGGAACGAGCTCCCCCCCGAACTCCGTACGATGACGGACTTACGCACCTTCCGTTGGGAACTGAAAACTTTCCTTTTTCAACAGGCCGGCCTGACATAGAAGCTCCGGCTCCAACCGGGTGAAAATGTTTTAGGGGGATTGTGTAATTTTTAGGATTTTAGGATTCACACATACTGGATTTTATATGGGATTTTATGGCCTAATTTGTTTAATTTATTTTTAAATATTTTAATTTTGTACATTTATATGTTTTTTAAATTTTAAGGCTGTACACCGCCCTGAGTCCTTCGGGAGAGGGGCGGTATAGAAATTTAATAATAAATAAATAAATAAATCCCAGCGGCCGGTTAGGGCCCACAGAGTCGGCCTTCTCCAGGTCCCGTCACCCAGACAGTGTCGCCTGGCGGGGCCTAGGGGAAGAGCCTTCTCTGTTGCGGCCCCGGCCCTCTGGAGCCAACTTCCCCCGGAGATTCGTGTCGCCCCCACCCTCTCCGCCTTTCATAAATTACTTAAAACACACCTCTGCCGGCAGGCTTGGGGCAGTTAACATCTTGCCCCTAGCCAGTGTATGTCTGTGTGTATGTTGAATGATTGGTTTTTCTTTTAAATTAGGGGGTTTTATATATATGTATTTTTAACTGTTGATTTCTATTATGTTGTGAGCCGCCCTGAGTTCTCCGGAATAGGGCGGCATAGAAGTCAAATTAATAATAATAATAATATAATATGATTATGTTATAAAATTATTACAATGGAGTTCACATGCAGATGTTTGTTTCTCATTAGAACAGGTGGCATTATTCCTTCAGTAGCACAACAGCTTCACCAAGAAAATATCGCAAGGGTAGTACAACATGCAGTCTCAGCCAGTGGCGTCAATATGGAGGATATCTCGGCTATTGCAACAACTGTGATGCCAGGACTTGCATTAAGCCTTGGAACCGGATTGAAATATAGTTTAGAACTGGTGAAGAAACATCAGAAACCTTTTATCCCTATCCATCATATGGAAGCACACGCACTTACCGCCCGACTGACGGATCTCGTAGCATTTCCTTTTCTTGTCCTTTTACTCTCGGGGGGTCACTGTATACTGGCAGTAGCTCAAGGAGTTTCAGATTTTCTTCTCCTTGGACAGACCAAGGACATCGCACCGGGGGACATGCTTGACAAGGTGATTTATTTTAATATAGATTATTGACGTATAAATATTTTTAAATCAAGATCCTTTGAGTAATATACTGAGGAACCATCCAAAAATTGAGTAGGGCTAGTACACAAACGTAAAGTTTAAAGCGAAAAAATTATCTTTCATGTACTCAATAATTTCTCACTTCTATGAGATTATATTTTGGTGGCAACTTCTTAGAGGTTTTTCACATTTGGGGATCCACTACATGTGCGTCTTTCAGGAGCATTGTTTTACAGCAAGTGTAGATTGCCCTTGACTACATGTGTTTCCCCAGTATCTCATTTCCACTTGCCTATTACCATTTCACCATTCCAATTCTGATGGGAATTGATTTTGTTCCATTTTCTCATTAAACCTCTCCAGCTCTAAAACACCCAGAAAACAGGCCAAAAACTCCTTTACTCTGGAAATGGCAGGATAACATAAGCCAAACTGCCTGCCACACTAATATAACCCAAAGGCAAAATGCAGCCCCCAGGCTTGATGCCATCAACATAAAATCCACTTGCCAAAATACCAGTAAGGTAATAAAAACTAGGAACAGGAGTCATTTCAGTCGTATATTCTCATTTACCTGAAAAAGTATGTTAATTGTATAGACTATAGGTGGTCCTTGACTTACCTGTAACTTAGTCACCACTCAAAGTTACGACAGCACTGAAAAAAGTGACTTACAACTGTTTTTCAGACTTATGACCGTTGCAGCATCCCCATGATCGTGCGATCAAAATTCAGATGCTTGGAAACTGACTCATACTAATGACGGTTGCAGCATCCCGGGGTCATACGATCACCTTTTGTGACCTTCTAAGCCAGCGGTTCTCAACCTTTTTCAGGCCGAGACCCCACCTGCGCTGCCCATGCGCGGTGCGACCCCGATCTGCGCCGCCTATGCATGGCGCGACGGCCCGAACCGCACATGCGCAGCGCGACGGCCCGAACCGCACATGCGCGACGGCCCGAACCGTGCATGCGCAATGGGCCGAACCACACATGCGCGGCGCATGCGCGGCAGCCCGAGCCGCGCATGCGCGGCACGATGGGTCGAACCGTGCATGCGCGGCACGACGGGCCGAACCACACATGCGCAGCGCGCATGCGACAGCCCGGACCGCGCATGCACGGCGCGACGTGCCGAATCACGCATGCGCGGCGCGCGCGCGACGGCCGAGGGGAAATGGAAAAAAAATGGCGGACTGCGGTGTTTGGCGACCCCCCGTGAAACGGTCGTTCGACCCCAAATGGGGTTGCGACCCAAAGGTTGAGAACCGCTGTTCTAAGCAAAGTCAGTGGGGAAACTAGATTCACTTAACAACAGTGTTATTTACAACTGCAGTGATTCACTTAGCAACTGTTGTAAAATGGACAAATTCACTTAACAAATGTTTCGCTTAGCAACAGAAATGTTGGGCTCAATTATGGTCATAATTCGAGAACTACCTGTACTCAAATTTAAGATATCCCTTAGTGCAACACATATATTTTTTAGGGGGGGGAGGAAATCCTTTCTTTAAATAGGAATACAATCTATCCATTTTTTTTTAAAAAAAAAGCATGATTAATTTTATTGATATAAGTCAGCGCACTTCATTTATGTATGAAGCATATTCATTTGTGCTGCATCATGAAAATACATATCACTTACCTATTGGGTAAGTTAATAAGAAAGATTGCTTTAAAAAAATGTTGTAAACTTGAAATGAGATATTTCCTGAATCTGTTGTGAACAGATATTTTTTTTCTTTTCCTTTACTTTCTTCTTCTTAAGGTAGCTAGACGTCTTTCTCTACATAATCATCCAGAGTGCTCTGGCATGAATGGTGGGAGATCAGTAGAAACCTTGGCCCAGCAGGGTAACATTCTGCGTTACAAATTCACAATCCCGATGCAGCGATACCGTGATTGCACCTTCTCTTTTGCTGGATTGCAAAGCGAAATCGCTAGAAAGATTTCAAAAGAAGAAAAGGCAGAAGGTATTTGCCCAAAGAGTCACAAACTCTGTGTGTGTGTGTGTGTGTGTGTTTTGCTGCATGTCTGCTTTGAAAAATCTATCTCAGCGGTTCTCAACCTGTGGGTCGCGACCCCATTTGGGGTCGAATGACCATTTCACGGGGGTCGCCAAGCACCGCAGTCCGCCATTTATTTTTTTTTGGTCGGCCATTTTGGGGGGGGTCGGCCATTTTTTTCCTATCGCGATGCGGGCCGTCGCGCCGCTCATGCGCGATGCACCGCGCCACGCATGCGCGGTGCAGGCCCGCCATTTTTTTTTGGGTCAGCCATTTTTTTGGGGGTCGGCCATTTCTTTTCCTATCGCGATGCGCCCCGTCGTGCCGCGCATGCGCGGTGCGGGCCCGCCATTTTTTTTTTGCGCGATGTGGGCTGGGGTCGAGCCCCAGAAAAGGTTGAGAACCGCTGATCTATCTGATGGTAATTCCTGCAGGCCTTCTGGAAGGGCAACCTCTCTCCTGTCTTCCGGATCTTGCTGCCGCAGCCCTGCATGCAATGACTGTTCACATTGCTGAGCGAACACATCGGGCTATTCTCTTCTGCAAAGAGAAAGGAATCATACCCCCAGGAAAGGAAACTTTGGTGAGTTCTGTGGGAAGGTCACACCTTTCATTATCTCAGATTCCAAAATTGTTTGCTTCTTGATCATGGTAACAGTGAACTGGCCAGCAATTTAAATGTATATTTCTTGAGTTTCATAGTTAACTGTGGGAACTGTTACCAACACTGTGATAATAAGAATTTACAGTGCATTCGGAAAGTATTCAGACCCCCCTTCACTTCTGTCAGTTTTGTTATGCTGCACCCTGATTCGACAGTTGTTGAAGTTCATTTTTTTTCTCATTAATTAATTAACTCAGCACCCCTTAATAACAAAGTGAAAACAATTTTAGAAATGTCTGTAAATTTATTTTTTTTAAAAAACTGAAACATCACATTGACATAAATATTCAGACCCTTCACTCAATACTTCATGAAAGCACCTTTGGCAGCAATTACAGACTCGAGTCTTTGTGGGTATGATACGACAAGCTTTGCACATCTGGATTTGGGGGATTTTCTGTCATTCTTCCTTGCAAATCCTCTCACGCTCAGTCAGGTTGGATGGCGATGGTTGGCGGATAGCCATTTTCAGGTCCCTCCAGAGATGTTCAATAGGTTTCAAGTCAGGGCTCTGGCTGGACCACTCCAGGACATTTCACGGAGTTTTCTCTAAGCCACTCCTGTGTTGTCTTGGCTGTGTGTTTAGGATCATTGTCATGTTGGAATGTGAATCTTCAGCGAAGTCTGAGGTCCTGAGTGCGGTGGAACAGATTTTCGTTGAGAATATCGCTGTATTTTGCTCCATTCAGCTTTCCCTCAACCCTGACCAGTCTCCCTGCTGCTGAAAAACACCCCCACAGCATGATGCTGCCACCACCATGCTTCACTGTTGGGATGGTATTGGGAAGTTGATGAGCGGTGCCTGGTTTCCTCCAGACCTAATGTTTAGAATTGAGGCCAAGCAGTTCAACCTTGGTTTCATCAGACCAGAGAATCGTGTCCCTCACAGTCTGAGGGACTGTGCTTTTTTTGCAAATTTCAAGCGGGCTTTCATGTGTTTTGTTCTGAGGAGTGGCTTCCATCTAGCCCAGCGGTTCTCAACCTGTGGGTCGCGACCCCATTTGGGGTCGAACGACCATTTCACAGGGGTCGCCAAACGCCGCCGTCCGCCATTTTTTTTCTTTTTTTTCAATTTTTTTTCATTTTTTTCAAATTTTTTTATTTTTTTTCCGGCCGGCGCATGTGCAGTTTGGCCCGTTGCGTGCACGCGACGGGCCGAACCATGCATGTGCGGCGCGCACGACAACCCGATCCATGCATGCGCAGCAAAACGGGCCGAACTGCGCATGCACAGCGCAACCGGGCCGCTCGCCTCCCACCGCTGCCTCAGAGACTCCGGCAGGCACACTGAGGAGCGGTCCGGAACAGGCGGGCGCAAAGCTGCCTCCTTCCCGCTCCGCCACATCCCAGGCCCAGCCTCCAACTCGCCCTCCGGCAGCCGGCCAAGCAGTCAGGGCAGGCGGACCTCAAGGCAGGCCCGCACTTCACCGAGACCGGCTCGGCTGTGGCGAGAGGCGCCCGACAGCCGCCTCCGGCTCCCAAGTCCGCGCTCCTCTCCTCGCCCTCCTCCCCGGCCGGCCCTTGCCAGCGCTGCCCCCTTTTCTCCGCGGCGGCCAATGGGGGCGGCGGGGCTCCCGGGGGCTGCCTGCCTGTCTGGCTCTGGCTCGGTCCTGCTCGCTCCCTCCCTCCCTCGCTCGGTGGCGGCGGCCGAAGCAGGCGGTAAGGCGCCCAGCCAGCGGTTCGGCAAGAAGATGAACTACCCTGGTGAGTCCCTGCCGGGCGTGGGGGGAGGCCGAGCCGAGGAGGGAGCCGGTCGTGGGGGGAGGCTGAGCTGGAGAGGGAGCCGGGCATGGGGGGAAGCCGAGCCGGGGAGAGAGCCGGGCGTGGGGGGAGGCCGGCTGCCGGAGGGTGAGGAGGAGGCCGGGCCTGGGATGTGGCGGAGCGGAAGGGGAAGGACACAGCTTTGCGCCCGCCTGCTCCGGACCGCTCCTCGGTGTGCCTGCCAGAGTCTCTGAGGCAGCGGTGGGAGGCGAGGCCGGCCTGGTCTGGAGCCAGCAGGCCAGCCGGTTTTGCGCACGCGCAGATTGGCCCAGCGCACGCGCAGATCGGCCCGTCGCACGCGCATGCGCAGATCGGCCCGTCGCACGCGCATGCGCAGACTGGCCCGTCGCTGTGCGCCATTTTGTTTTGTTTTTTTGTTTTGTTTTGTTTTATTTTTATTTTTTTTGTTTTTTTGGCGCGCACGCGCGCGCGCGCCCAGGCCAGGGTCACAGCGCGCATGGATGGCGCAAGTGGGGTCTCAACCTGAAAAAGGTTGAGAACCACTGATCTAGCCATTCTGCCATAAAGCCCAGATCGATGGAGGGCTGCAGTGATTGTGTCCCATCTCCACCCAGGATCTCTCGAGCTCAGTCAGAGTGACCATCGGGTTCTTGGTCACTTACTAAGGCCCGTCTCCCCTAATTGCTCAGTTTGACTGGGCGACCAGCTCTTGGAAGAGTGCTGGTTGTGCCAAACGTCTTACATTTGAGAATTATGGAGGTCACTGTGCTCTCAGGAACCTTCAGTGCAGCAGAAATTTTATTGTAGCCTTCCCCAGATCTGTGCCTTGCAATAATCCTGTCTCTGAGCTCTGCAGGCAGTTCCTTTGACCTCATGGCTTTTGCTCTGCCACAGTATGCATTGTCAGCTGTGAGGCCTTCTATAGAGAGGTGTGTGCCTTTCCAAATCAATTTAATTTACCACAGGTCGACTCCATTCAAGGTGTAGGAACATGTCAGCAACGATCCAGAGAACTGGGAGGCACCTGAGCTAAATTTCAAGTGTTGTTGCAAAGGGTCTGAATACTTACGCCAATGTGATATTTTCAGTTTTTTATTTTTAGTAAATTTACAGACATTTCTAAAATTCTGTTTTCACTTTATCATTATGGGGTATTGAGTGTAGATTGAGAAAAAAATGAATCTGAACAAGTGTAGCATAACAAAATTGACAAAAGTGAAGGGGGTCTGAATACTTTTTGAATGCACTGTACTTTACAGCCTATAAATTTATCTTTTTTCTGTATCATATTTAATTCTGAAAGATTATAAGGACAACATGTTCATATTTTATGTTTCCCCGTTGACATGCAACTATTTACTCTTAACGAGAATTTCTTTCAACTTTGTTTTCAGGTAGTTTCAGGAGGTGTCGCAAGTAACCAATATGTCCGTAGATCTCTGCAACTTCTAGCAGATGCTACTAATTTCACATTGGTTTGTCCACCTCCAAGGCTTTGCACTGACAACGGTGTTATGATTGCATGGTAAGGAAAGATTTTTTTTCAGTGTTGAAGGAGATGCATAATTGCAGAATGTTATGATAATTTTCCAAAATATATGCATAAGTAGTATAATGGGAAACATCATATACATTTTGTGTGAATATACCGTGTATGTCTTTGGAGCATAGGTAGTCTTCGAGATACAACCATAATGGAACCTGCCCATTATGGCCACGTGTCGTGACAGTCTTTAGGTGAAATGTCTTACCTAACAACCCCCCCATCACTGGTCTCTTCAGTGAATCATCAAACTAACAGGTGGGTTACTAAGCAGAGTGTGGGATGCTTACGGGGGGGGCAGTTGGAGGCCTAGCACAGGCGCAGGCCTGCCTACCCTAGCCCTCCCAAGGCCTTCCCCACCTCCAAGATGCCCCATGCTCCACTTCTCACATCTTGGGTCTTGACTGGCTTTTTCCCACTCCCTCCCCCCCAATCTTAGGCCTGATTCTCACTCCACCAGGCCAAACACCTTCCTCCTCACTTACCTTTCAGAGAGCTCCAAGGCTTTCCAGATTTTGGAATGGCTTGCTTCTTTGTGCAGTCACATGGAGCGATTCTGAAAGCAGCTACCATTTCAGGGACAAACTGCTTCATTTGGCTGCCTTAACAAGGTCTTGCACAGTGCCGCAGAAGCGTTCTGCAGCAGTCAAAAGCTTCTGCAGCCCTGTGCAGGTCTTCTTAAGGCAGCAACATGAAGCAGTTTGTCTGGCGACTGCCATTTTATTCTGCCCATAAGTGGGTAGGGCAAAAGCCACATTTGAATCACCACTGCGCAGGCTGGAAACATGTGGCCTGCCCTCCTTCTACAACATGAGAGCCAGAGAACTTCAGAAGGTAAGTGTGGTGCATGATGGGTATGTGGGGAGAGGTCCACGTGCTGCAGGGTTCTGATGAGTTGGGATTGGGGAAAGGTGGGGGCTGCTGCAGCATAGCTGTGGTGGGTTTTAAGGGCAAATGACTGCAGCATATGGCATGCTGCAGTTATGCCTTAAAATGGGGTCATGTGTAGTTTGGGGGGGGCTATTGTAACTTTAAAAGGTATTAAATGGCCTCTCGTACCTCAAGGACTATACGTAAGCATAAATATTAGAGCTGCATTTCCTATATGAAATTGGCAAACACCTAGATAATTCATTATGTACATCATGATTTTACAGAAACATGCTGCCTTTGCTTTTTTTTTTAATTAAAAAAATGTGAAGGAAATCAGGTTTATTTTGCAAGAAAGATGCCTCAAGTTCCTCCTTATAGTGAAAATAATTAGATTAACAGGAATAATATCTAATGGAAAATATGACAGCATGGTTGAAGACTCTGCCCATAATTGTTTTGTGATCAGTGTCATCAATGTTTTATATTCGTTGTAAGGTAACAGAGAAATGAAGTTGTTTTACTTAATTGCGTAAATATTTCCTTTATAGGAATGGAATTGAAAAACTTTCTGCAGGACTAGATATCTTTTATCATTTAGAAAATTTCAGGTATGAACCAAAGTAAGTAATTAACTATTTCACTGAATTTTTCTTTGTCTGCTTTATTGTCAATATGCTGCTCAAAATCATAGGAGAGAAAATTGGGATAAGAAAAAGGTGGTGTATATTGAATTCTTTAAAAAAATTACATCCCCAAACCATTCCCACTTGGAATCCCCAAGCCATGTTGGAACTCAATTTCTAGAACTTCTTTAGCTGTTCACATCTACAAAGCATGAGACTGGAGAAGGTTAAAATAATTTTCTTTCCTAGCAGAGAAGGCCTATTCAGGGTTATACATAAATTGCTATCCATTTCCTTAATCTATGCCAGGGGTAGGCAACCTTGGCTCTTTTATGACTCGTGGACTTCAACTCCCAGAATTCCTGAGCCAGCCATGCTGAGGGGAAAGAGAGAGGTTTCCAAGCTGAGCAATGTTGGCTTAGGAATTCTGGGAGTTGAAGTCCACGGGTCATAAAAGAGCCAAGGTTGCCTACCCCTGAACTAGATTAAGGAAATGGTTTAGGTTCTGGTTTGACAGTTTGGTTGGTTTTTTCCTTTAGATAGAATGTTCCATATTTGATCCGGAGCATTTGAATGCTACCTGAAAAACCTAGCAAAGTGTAATGAATTAGGAAAACGTGCCAAGTTTATTTTTGCACAATTATTGTATATGACTAATTATTCTTTGGCACAGAATTTCTTCTTCCCTTTTTAAAGACTTACCCTGTGGTAAGATGGGTAGCCAGTAGATTTAATAAATCAATAATTTATTATTTTCCCTACTTAATCTTAAAAATCATAGAAGTATTATTTCTTTTACGAAACTAGAAAAAATAATAGAATTATTATTTGAAAAAGAAATGCCTTTGTCAAAAGTTGTAATGGTGTTCAGTGGTAAAATAAAAATGCCAGCCCCAGTTGGCATGTTGAATGACAAGAAGGTATTTGCATAAATCGTAAACTGAGATTTTAAAAGTTCTTTGGTGGAAGCTTAAATCAGGGCTGAAGAATCCCTAAATTCCTCAAGAATATTATAGAAACAAAAAATTTGTAGTTTTAAGTATTATTGAATTAATGATCTTTTTTCATTCTTGTCCACCATAGTCATTTTATACATTACAGATAGCACCACAGTAGGTTTAAAGCCTTTTTAAAAATTGCGTATTGCATAAAATTCCTCCCTTTAAAAAATTCTGGTTATAGAATACACAATGTTTTTCGCAATAGATGTTGGACATTTGTGTATTATTTTAAGCCAGTATACAAGATAGTAATGTCTTACAAGTTTGTGTTGTTAGAATTATATATATTAATTCTCCAAAAAGCAAATCTGTACTTGTTTTTCATTAGGATTTGAGCTTTCTATTGGAAATATTATCAATACTATTTTCTCAGCATTCAACCTTTATATATGATGCATTGTTACTCAAAATACAACCTAGGATCAGTTCAACGGAAACCAGTCCAATAGTTTTCTTTCCAACTATGCATTTAAAACTATAATCGGGATTAAATATTGGACCAAATATTTCCAAAAATAGAAAGGTATAGCTATGGAAAAAGTAAGATCAAGTCAGCAAAGTTTTTACTTAAAATAAAAATTGAATCTTTGCATCCTTTTTCTTTGGAACAAGTAGGTTGGATACAGAAATAGAGATAGGTGTACGTACTGTTTTGAATGTGGTTTATATAGATTCAACTATATAAATTACTGATTTTATAGTAATTTTCATTATACATAGAAGGATCTCAGAGACGCGAAATATGCATATATTTGTAATATATAATTGATTCTACATTCTTGAATTTGTGTTATGTATTTAATTATAGCGTTTTGTGTTATCTTTTAGAGCTCCACTTGGAACTGATATCTCAGAACAAGTAAAAGAAGCTTTCATCAAAGTGCCAGTGCTAAATCTAGCAGTATGATGTTTGGTATTTTTCAATTGTCTGGAAAAAAAGTGAAATTGTTATTTTCAAAAAAGTTTTTAATGGGGACTCCATTTTATTGCCCCCTGGTCATCTGGACCAATTATGTGACATTGCCAAATAATTTAATTATAAGCTGAGGAAAAATTAAGATACGAAAATGAAAAAAACAGGAGATACATTTTTAGTCACTATAAAGAGGAAGGGATTTCTAAACATTTTACTGTTTGTAAATTTGGACATATGTTTCATTATCGAATAAATTATGGCATTTTTCAGTGGTTTAATAATAATTATTTGCAGAAGTAAAAGGATTAGATATTGTGCATGTTTGGTCCGAATTTAAAATAATACCCTCAAAAATAAGGGAGGGGGAGGAGTAAGTGCAGTACCCAGCTTCCCCACTTAAGTAATCTTGGTTTGCAAATTTCAGCTGAAATAAATCTTCAATATTCCACTCTTTCACCCAGTATAAGTGAGCACATGCCAGTTTTTACATCTGTTTATATATGCCAGAAGCTACATTCCAAAAAGCATAGAAGCAGGACAAAAAAAAAATCACTTTGGTTCAATTAATAACTACTAAATACAATTGCTTGTAAAATAAGGTTCTCCCTTTACCAAATGGATTGATTTCCATTAATATATAAACCAACCATACTTTCTCTTGGATGCAAACCACTCCAACACAACAGAAATATACAAACATATGCACAAATATTTCCTTCCCTTCTTCCAGCAAAAACAGCTTAAAGTTAAGGGGAGAAAAAGGAAGGAAATAGAATAAAAAGAAGGAATAGGTACAATGGTGAGAAGAGGAAAAATAGATGGAGATTTGAATACAGGTAAATCCTTGACTTAACAACCATTTGTTTAGTGACCAAAGTTACAACAGCACTGAAAAAGTGACTTAACGATCATTTTTAACACTTGTGACCTTGACACAGCATCTCTGTGGTCACATGATCAAAATTCAGATGCTTGGCAACTGACATGTATTTATGACAGTTGCAGTGCCTTGGACTCGTGATCATCTTTTGCAATCTTTTGAGAAGCAAAGTCAGTGGGGAAGCCAGATTCCCTTAACAGCTGTGTTAGTAATTTAACAATTGTTGTGATTCACTTAATAGCCGTGGCAAGGAAGGTCGTAAAATGGGGCAAAACTCAATTGTCTTGCTTAGCAATAGAAATCTTGGGCTCAATTGTCATAAGTTGAGGACTATGTGTAGTAGAAATAACTGGCGTGTAAAGGAAACAAATAATTATGCAAGTTTAAAAAAACATGGAATTCATAGGTAAACAGCAGATAATCTTTGAAGTTATCCAAGATTTGCAGTGGCATCTTTACAGCCATTTGCCTCATGCAGAGGGCTTTTTTTCAAGAGCTTATCAGTGAATGAATGGTATTAACATTTCGTGTCCCTTTTTTGCTGCAATGCTATATTATTTGAAATAAAGATACCTTTTAACTTGCCCTGATTCTTCATATTAATTGCTTTTCACACATAAAGTCATATCTGATTGCCACAGTTTTTATTCCTTCTGTATCAATTTCTTGCGGTTGTTTTCCTAATTTGGAATAAATCCATTACAAATGAAATCATATTTTTATTTGTGTGAAACTGTATGGTAACAACATCTTTTCCGCTATCACAATATAGACAAGACTTTTAAAATTTCTCTTTGGACAAACTATGTTTGAGTGCCTCGACATTAACAATTCTTGGTCTTGAAACCTCAATGAGGTCAGATGTTGTCGTGTGTGGAAATTGATAGTGTCCAGATGCTGGAATGCGGGGTTTGTCCGGAGTTTTTAATCTTCCCATTATATGCGAAGTTGGGGGAATTAAAAAGAGAGAATCCTTCGGACGAAACTTTCCTTTGTATACTTTAACACCAGTACCTCGAAATTTTTCTAGAAAATAAAAACACTGCTTTTACTACCATCAGTATTATCTGCAGAGTATTTCAGACTGTTCAGTCACGTAATGTTGCAACATGAGTAGGACTACTTGTGGGCTAGATCCTTATTCCACCTGGTTCATTTGAACAGCTGGAGGTGGAGTGAGTAGCGGCATTGGAGAATGGTTACTGCCACCTTGAAAATGGCGGCGGTGTGTGTCCTCCTGGTGAGGCACCTCTTAATCCAGCCATGCCACAAAATTACTGTCTGGTGTCCAACCTTCCCTTTGGGAGCGGAGGTCTGGAGAGGGTTGCTGGGGAAGCAGATTGTCAGACCCAGATATGGAACAGAAGCAGCAGTGGTCATTCTTATGGAGGGAACCTGGATATAGGAGTGCCCAGCTCCTGATCTTTTTAAATCAGTGTTTTTCAAAGTTAAAGATGCGTGGGTTGCAACACTCAGAATTCCCCAGCTAGCATGCCACTGGCTTCCATGTATTTATTTTAAAGCCCCTTTCTTTAGATCGGCCATCTCACCAAGTTGATGAGCTTTCAAGAACAACAGTTTGAATGATAAGTAATTCCTGGTGGAAAGCAACATTAGAAGTCTAACCACATCTGTGGGTCACAAGCTTATTAGATAATGGGTTTTTTTATATATATGCCCAGCCCACTCCCCACAAATCTATCTGGATTAGGAGGCATATTTAACCTTTTATATATTTTATGTGGTTATCAAATGCTTTCTTGATTTGTGTACTGCATTGTATCTATTAGCTAGGCATAAATTACCTCGTATGTGTACAGGGACAGCAGGTGGCCCTCCATTTATCTCCAGGCTGAAAATAAATAAAAAACAGCTATTAAGTTACGATGCAGATAACTGCCTAGGCCAGGGGTAGGCAACCTTGGCTCTTTTATGACTCATGGACTTCAACTCCCAGAATTCCTGAGTCAGCTACGCTGAGTCATAAAAGAGCCGAGGTTGCCTGCCCCTGGCCTAGGCCCTCTGTAAAGTACTTTCATTAAAGTCCAGAAACTATTCTTAAAAAATGTAGTTTGAGAATTCTGTTAACCATTCTTCCCCCCCCCCCCCCCCGTTTAACAATTAACCCTAATATAACCCATTCTATGTTTCTAAACTGATAGGTTTACTTTCATTGAACTTCTGTTATCTATAATTTGATTCAGCTGACAGTGATGCCTCAATAAATATGCAGGCTTCAGGTCTCGTTTTGTCTGCTTTATTAGTTGGCTACTCTTCTTAAATTTGACAATGATCACATGACAGCAAATGTATGAATCCATGGTTGATGAATGTTAAACATTTACAGTATTTATGGAAATATTTAACCCTGATATAAAATCTCAGGCTTTCTAGTAGTCTGTGCTTAGTAAGATGTGTATATTAAACTGAACTAAACTGAACTACTGCTCTTCAATAACAATTAATATTAATTAAAAACACCACGTTTTCCTAATAAGTTCAAGACCATTTTTAAAATGCCATAAAACCTGTTTGCACAAATGCTATAAAACCCAAAAGGACTACACAGTAAATAGAAAAAGGTAAATTTGTTGTGGTTCAATCCAGTAAATTCAGCAAGTAAACACGAAAGGCTTCCTTCCTGAAACATAATTTCTAAAATATTTAAAGATTGTCTTGCAAAAATCCAAGTGGTTTTGTTCTGGAATAAAGTCCTATTTCCAGCCAGAAATAGACTTTCACCAAGTTCATACCAGGGCGTTCGTTGTATATAAATAAAAATCTTTCATCTTCTCAGTCTTGGGGTAAAGTCTCAAGCCTCCATACTTGGAATATTTCTGAAACATCTATGTGATTTATTCTTTCAAACAAATATATTTTATTCTAAAACTGATGTGCACAGTATTCTGAAACTTCACTAGCATTTGAAATACTGTTCATACCTGAGAGAGGGGAGCCCAACTTTTTTTTGTCTCTTAAATTCCTTTACAAAATCCGAATTTATTTTTGCATCTTTGCTGAGATTTATTATTAGCCTCTTAAACAACTTGGGCTTATTCCTACATTGCACCAACAGATGGCGATATGCAGTCCGATTAAATGTTAGATAGCCAAGAGCACATGCCACAGCTGAACGAACCTAGAAAAGACATCAACATTGTAGGAATACAGTTTATTAATTTTATTCAGGGTCAGTGAATCAGACTATTTTACAGTAAGCAACAAAACAGAACTATGAAAACTACTATAAAAGTTCTGGATCGTCCAGAAGAAATTCTGTATACTGTATGTCACTTCTGTCCATTATTTGGATATATCTTTCCCTGTTGCCCAATTTTGTATGTATGAGTTTGTGAGCACTGTATTACATTTTTGATGAGCCAGGGTGAGGTTGATATCTGAAAATCACAGTCTAAATATACTAGAGCCACTAACAGGTCCAAGAAAGCAAAGATGATCTAAGAACTCAAAGTGAAATGAACATATAATGGTACAAGACAAAACAGAATTACATGATGTGGTGCTCTATTCACATCAAGTGGCAAGGAGAGGGTCTGGTCTCTGCTAAACAGTAAGAAAATTTATCAGAATTTTAAACTCCTACCTCCTCTTCCTTTGCATATAAATGATAACAAAGACGTTGGACAGTTCCCAAGCTTGTGATTGCTTCTGGAATGCCTGCCCTTGTGTGGGCCAAGCTAGCTATTAATTTTCCTAGGGGTGGGGAAACGGAATTAAAATATAAGTATTTCTAAATTGTGCAAATAAATTGTATCCAACACAGTTCAGTACAATCAGAACTTCCAAAGTATCGGACCAGAGTTTCTCATACTGAACCAGAACGCCCTATTGTGGGGTCACAGACCACTTAAAATGGGTTTGGCTTTCATTTTTTTTGAAAACCTTGTCTAGCACAGACAATGGAAGACTGAAAATATGATTTGGGCTTTGCTTTTGGTTTTGCCTGCATTAGCCTACTGGGCAATTGTGGAACTGATAAGATACAGTTTAACGTTAAATTATTAAAAATAGGATTTTTCTTTCTTGCTCTACTTTAATCTCAACACTCATGGGAATTATACACATTCATTTATTTGTTGTACGGAGTTCCAGCATTGAAAAATCTGAAAAAAAATCTGTGGTCAGTCAATTGTAATTTCTTAAATATTTTAATGAAACATATATTTCAGTTTTCCTTGTTTTTGTTTCTCTTCATTTGGTATGCTCAGCTAGGTGAAAAGTTAAGTATTCAGTTAACAACTTCTTCAGCTGAAGAAGTGCACAGATGTGTCTATGAAGGAATCAGACTTCTTAACTGAAATTGACTAAAATCTTGACTAAAATATTTGCTTATTTCAGAGATATTTTCCAGAAAATTGTGATGAAGCTTTAGTGGATTACCAGTCATATAATTACTTCAGTAATATAACTTAGACAACAGCAAAGCAAAGGTGGTGATATTTATGTGTAGGCTTTGTTTCAAAATAATAGAAACAAGCAACAATCCAGACCCTTGTTGTTATACATCACAATTTTTATTTATTTATTAGATTTTTATATTTCCTTTATTATTTTTTATAAATAACTCAAGGTAATGAACATACCTAATAATCTTACTTTCCCCATAACAACCGCCCTCTGAGGTGGGCAGGACTGAGAGAGAGTGACTGGCCCAAAATAATCCAGTTGGCATTCCTTCCTAAGGCGGGACTAAAACTTAACAATCTCCTGGTTTCTAGGCCAATACTTTAACACTGGCTCTCTATTTTTAATATATTTTTATTGTTTTTACAATTTTGTTAGTGTATATATAACTCTTTCCTATTAACTGCCTGAAGTATCATAAATTAATCTCTTCCACCACCATCCCCTTTCTCCTAGGAATTCTCCCTTCCCTGAAGTGCTGTTTGACCCCAAAGATGGCAAATGGTATCCTTTGGCTGAAAGGTGGGAAAAAAGGGAGAGAGTTAAATACTATATTAGTTATTATTTAAAAAGAAAAAAACTGACTATCAAAGTAGTATGTTTTACATCCTATCTAGTATGGTCTAGTTTAGTGTTTCTTAAACTTTTTCTTCTTGGGATTCTTTCCCAGATTTAAAAATTATGGAGGTCCCAAAAGAGGTTTTGTTTCTATGGGTTATATTTACTGACACCACATTAAAAATTAAAATTGCTGCTACTGCTTCTCATGATTGTTTGATGGGATTTAATATATGCTATTTTTCAACATAGGTTAGCAAATAATTTGATCTGAGTGTTGGAAACCTCCAGAGTTCCCAAAACAATACTTTAAGAAACACTGGTTTAGATGGTGATCTAATTTCTTATTCATTTCATATATCTTTCAAAGTCAGCGTGGAGTGATGCTTTTCTCTGTTTATATGAACACAAACATGTGAATCCTTCTGAAATTGTTCAAGAAGGATATACAGTAGGAACCACTTTAGCAATAGCACTTAGACTTATATACCGCTTCACAGTGTTTTACAGCCCTCAATAATCTGGGTCCTCATTTTACTGACCTCAGAAGGATGAAAAGCTGAGTCGATTTTGAGCCACTCAGGATTGAACTGCTGGCAGTCGGCAGAGTTAGCCTGCAATTCTGCATTGTAATTATGGCTATGGCTCTAGTGAAGATTATCTCTGTTTCCTTCATTAAATCTTCACTCTTAGGCACCACATTATAATTAATAACAGTTTGTTACTACAGTGATACTGCATAGTATTTTAGTATTATATATACATTTGCTCTTTTACAACAAAGTTACCTGTTAACACTAGAGTGGTTGATTTTTCTGAACATAGTAGGTCAACCAAGATAGAAATTCCTCTTGCAGACAAATTAACTTGATTCATATTAATTATAATTTTTGCTAGTATTACAATCTGAAATAGAATATATTTTTGACACAACAGATAAAACAAGTTTCCTATAATTTTCCTTTTTTTCATTCCTTATTTTTCACAATATAATAGTTAATCATTTTAGTGACAGTATTAAATACACAAAGTACTGGGAATTTTATAATTACAAAACCATAGTAGTAGGAGAAAATGTTTTGCATTAGTTAAGGTTAATTAATTTTAGTTAGCTAAAATTAGTTAAGCATTTTATATTACATACCATCATCACTCCCTCATTTTGATTTATTGGAACATTATCATATTCACTATGCTTCAAATTTAAATATACTTTACCTTTCAGTAAATCTCACATAATTTAGCCAATTTTAATTCTACATAGACTTGCAGAAGATTGCAGCATAACAAGATAAAGGCCCACAATTCTAGCAAAAGGGCTCAAAATGTCCAATAATACCTAAGAACCAGGAACCGGGAACAAAACAAGCAAAATGTTCTCAAAATATTAATTCGTCTCACCGAAATATCTGAAGAGGTTTGAATCAGCCATCAAACTCCTCAAAGATTTCCTGAAAAAATTAAGATTTTTAACACACCAACAAAAAGTAGAAAAGGTTCCCTGTAGGATGTTTTTCAAAACATTTGTACAAGGGCAGAAAGGCCCTTGCTTTTCATCACATCTAGCTACTCCACTTTCTACAGCAGACAATTCAAAAAGAATGGTCCATCCCAGATCAGTTTAATCACACACTCCATCAATTTAGCCTGCCTCAATCTGTGGAAAGCCTTCCATTACAAAAAGTTATTTTAGAAAGGCTTTCTATTGCAATCCATATCACTACCAATCATTAACCAGGTTTGTGGGAACTGATGGGAATTAAGAGTCTGAAATTTCCAGAGAACAGCATCTTCTAGGACAGCGGTTCTCAAACTTTTTCAGGCTGCGACCCCTACCTGCACCGTGCATGCGCGGTGCGACCCCGACCTGCACCGCGCATGCGTGGTGTGACCCCGACCTGCACCACGCATGCACGGCGGCCCGCACCACGCATGCGTGGCATGACCCTGACCTGCACTGCGCATGCGTGGCGCGACGGCCCGCATCGCGCATGTGTGGTGCTACCCCGCGCATGCTTGGTGCTGCTCCCTGCACCGGCCAAGGGGAAAAGGGGAAAAAATTGGCGGACTGTGGTGTTTGGCGACCCCCGTGAAATGGTCGTTCGACCCCAAATGGGGTCGCGACCCACAGGTTGAGAACCGCTGTTCTAGGAAATCTGGTCATAATCTTTCCATATTCAGGTTTTGTGGAAGTCTACTTTATTTTTTTGGATTCCAACAGAATCTTCCCAACAGGAAAGTTCCAAGTTCTATGTGGCAAACTCCATTCTTCCAAAATGCTTAATTGATAATTGTGCAGAAATAATTCTGAACCAACTATTCATGCAAAACCCAGTTTTGTACCTGAAAGGCAGCCATTGCTCTATCTGTCTCTACATCCGAGCCCAGAAGAGGTTCAAATACATGGATTGATATGGGTCCAGACTCTAAAATCAGTATCTGTTGTGTAGGATTATTGTAAGCAAAAATTGCAATAGCATATCCTGCTCGTAAACGGATATCCTTAAAACAACAAGAAAATAGTAACATGTAAATGTTCACATTTAGATACTGAGATTTTTCACACAAACCAAGCCAGCGTATCTACTTTGAATTCCAGGGAAGTTAAAAGGATTTAATTTCTTTTTTTATATATACTATTCATTTAAAGTTTTGATATTCTGTTCTTCATCTGGAAAGACAATCAGGATAGTGTAAGTAATTTGGCGTTCCTGAAGAGAAAAAGAAAAGATAACAAAAAGACCTCTAATAAAAAGAAAAGGTGATGCTGTCAGAGTGAATGCTATCTATTATTCAAATGTCATTAAACTGACGACATGTGGATATTTAGTTGTCACCAATTACTGCATACAAATTTCATTATTCATTTAAATGACAAAGGTTCTTGTTTCACATAAAAGTGGGCCACATGGACATTATAATATTGATCGAGTTAATTCTGTGTCTAGTATACAAAATTTCCAGGTTTTTGTAGGATTCAATTTATTCGCCCACATTAGCTATATCTTTTTTTTTATTTCAAATTTCTATACCGCCCCTCTCCCGAAGGACTCGGGGCGGTGTACAGCCTAAAAATTTAAAAACATATAAATATACAAAATTAAAATAATTAAAAATGAATTAAACAATTTTGGCCGTAAAATGCCCATTTAAAACCCAACACTTAACATTTAAAAATTACACAATCCCCCTAAAACATTTTACCCCTGCTGGAACCGGAGCTTCTATGTCAGGCTGGCTTGTCGAAAAAGGAATGTTTTTAGTTCCCGACGGAAGGTGCGTAAATCTGTCATCGTACGGAGTTCAGGAGCGTGGGAGCTCCCACAGAGAAGGCTCTCCCCCTGGGGGTCGCCAGCCGACATTGTCTGGCCGACGGCACCCTGAAGAGGCCTTCTCTGTGGGAACGTATGGTATTTATCATGTAAATACCACATCTCAATTGTTCTATTTTGCATAATAAATTGTCATTTCAAAACAGCAGGGCTACCAGTCTTGTGCTGCAAAACTGGGGATCACTATTAGGTACACAAGAGAGAAAACATTTTACACTTTATTCCCATCTAATTGTAGTTTGGAGATTTGCATCCCAGATTTTATATTCAAGGAGCCTTTATTCATCAAATGCATTATTCAATTGCTGATTGACTGCAAGGCCCAAGCAAACTATTTCTTCCTGCAAATATCTACCGCTAGTAATTACTCCAGTGAGATAAAGCCTTCACCGGAGCTTCTAACATTCAAGTTCTGAATAGATTCACCCACACATTCCTCCAGGTTTTCAAATGTACACAAATAACAAGATTTCAGTTAGAGATTTAGCTATGACATAAAACAATCCAGGTATCCCTCTAGGAAAGATGCCAGAGGATGCAATACTTCCCTTGAACAGGTTATCCACTGGTGTCAGCCCTAGCCATCCCTTTTTTTTAATACCTAGGAGAGGATACCTGTACCGACAAGGACAGTATGCAGCCATGTTATCTTCTGTTGCCAGAGGGGGGGAAAATGAAATCATCCTCATTCACACAAGGTGGCAAGCATACAGCAGGAGCTGTGTCAGTGCTTTCCCAACAGATATAAGTCTCACAGGCACACCACAGCATCACCAGTACCAGAGTGTAAAGACAACCCAAATCTTATTATTGATACCAGTATGTCCCAGTCCACATTCAAATGCAAGAAAGCACTACTAGATCATGGAGGGAAAAGTTGTGAGACTTCAGCTTCATTTTTGGGGAGGGGGGTATTGCAACTAACTCATCATTGCTTTCAGACATTTGTCAGAAGTTTTGAATAAATAGAGCTGGGTGTCATCAGCATGCCGATAGTATTGCTTGTCCAAGCTCCTGATGGCCATTTCAGCAGCATTGTATCGATATCAGAGCAGTGGATTACCTTTTGGCATCCCACAGTAGAACTGCCAGGATGCCAAGGCTCCATCATCCAGTATTGCTCTCTGAAAATTTTCCTGCATGTATGAGTAGCATCACAGTAGGACATTGTCTTCAAAGTGCATCTCGTGGAAAAGATCCAAAAGGATAATTGATGAGAGATGCACAAACATCAGAAGAATCCTACTTCTTTCCCATAGAATGTCATCTACTAGTGTCCACAGGGCCAGTTCTGTCCTTTGTCAAAGGTAAAAGTGGGTGTTTTGTGGTTTGAGCTAACTCCAACCATTTTTGTGCATCCTCAAAATTCCAAACATGTCCACAGTTCTAGATGCTGAAGATTCTTAATTTATTGTTTGATTTTATAATTTGAATACCAAATATTTTACTGAAGTTATTACCTTATCTGGTGCATAAAAAAGCTTAAGGACATCGAAATAACAAAAACCTTCTTTCTCTTGTAATACAGTTTGCAGACTGCTATTCTTTAAAACAATACAAGCCAAGGAAAATGCAACTTCAACCTAAAGATGAATTAGAATTGGGAAACATTAAAACTTGAATTATAATACTTTATGAGGAGTGAAAATAATCTTATAACTTGTTATGGCTTCAGGAAATCTAGCTTTTGGTGCCCAAGAATATTTTCTTCAGAAAGATCCTCTTTCTCCAAAATTACTACTACTAGATCTCAGCTGCAAACGTCTAGTTGTATTTCTAGATCACAGCAAAAAAAGTAAAATTGTTATATATATCTTTGCTGCTATTTAACAGTTGTCCAGAGTTTTGCAGCTCAGACCTGGTACAGTAACCTTATCAGAGTGTGACATCTAGATTTTTTTCAACCTTTTATATCATATTTTTAGAAAAAAATAACGAATTAAATTACATTGGCATGAAGCATATCATAAAACCTGAAGTTAAAAGCAAAAATCTTTCTACGGGTTTAAAGTATTTTCTTCTTTTCAAATCCCCAAATCTGTGGGTTTTTCTCCTGTTTATCCTAAATGTCATACAAACAGTTCTAAGTATTGTAACAAAGTGTGCCTGCACAGAAGAAAAATGCACAGGCATAAATATTGTAGCAACATTCCTTATCTGTGCAAATAAATACATCTCACTGAATATTTTAATATCCTTAGGACAATCGCAGAAACTAATTGCAGGAATATCTTTTATACTCCTTCTTTTTATGCATGTATATATGTGTCAGTGTGATTTACGATTTTAGTGCTAGGGTGAAGTTGATGGCCCACTAAGCCAGGACTGATCATAGTCTTGATCTATCCTTTCAAAGCTAGCTAATTCTATGAAACACTGTCTTCCTCTCAAGATCATTGTGTCATTAGGATATGACTATCCACTTCTGTTCCCAGGATGTCAACTACTGATTGTAAAGGCTCTGTCCACTTGATTTTAGTTGTTTTTATGGTAGTTATGTATATTTCATCTTCTAACTTCATTCCTAGAGCCTGAAATAATATTACTATATTATTCATATTTTAATTAATGCTGATATTATGGCAAAATCAAAAGCATGTTCTTAAGATTGAAGTTCTATTATCTAATGTGGTAGGCTATTTATCAGCAAGTAGAGTCTTCAGCAACCCACAAATCTATTTTCTTTTATAGTATCCAATGAGGAGAAACTATCAAAGTCATTCAAGAACTATAGGTAGTCCTCGTTTAGCGACCACAATTGGAACCGGCAATTCGGTTGTTATGAGAAGCAGTCACTAAATGAAACTGCAACTATGCTTGTATTTTTACTTCAGTTTTCCTGTGTCGGTTACAAATGTGAGGACTGATAGTGAAATTATTTTTTGATCACTGTTGTAGCTGCGAACAGTCGCCATTTGAGACAGTTGCTAAATTAAGATTCTCTAGTTTAGATCTGTACGACAAACATTTAAAACCCACCTTTATCTGAAGGGATGGATGAGTTTTAAGTAAATGAACAAGTATTGGCAATGCCCCTTCATCCACTACATTCTCTTGGCTAAGTGGATTGCTTATATGAGCTTCACCTACAAGTTTGATGTCAGGCAAAGAGATCCATACAAATAAAAGAGGGGGGGAGGGAAGGAAAATTAGCACAAATAAAATATGATCCCTTAACTGTTCCTTACTTTTAAGCAAGTATATGCTCCATGCTCTAGCTCAGGGGTGTCAAACTCAATTTCATTGAGGGCCGCATCAGCATTGCGGTTGCCCTTGGGGGGCTGGGTGGGTGTGGCCAGGGTGGGTGCGGCCTACTGGGTTGGTGTGGATGGAGTGGGTGTGGCCTACTGGGTGGGCATGGCCAGCTCTACATTGTTCGCATCAAGGGTACCTGTGGGGGCCTGGGCAGGAGTGGGATAGATCTGAGGGTCTCTGGCAGAAGGGGGTTGGATCGGGGCAAGTGCCAAGGCATGGTCCATTTCTTCATTACTCACAAAGGGTGACACCTCCCCAGCATGCACCCAGGGGGCGGGGCCAACGCAGCAGGGGCTGGTTCCACGCTGTTTCTGGACGGCCTTGTGGAGCTAAGACTGAATGTGTTTCAGCATAGATGGCCACCACAAAATTGTATATTGGCTCCTGGCTGGCCTGGGCCAGGGCCAAAGCAGAGGGGGCTGTTTCCTCACTGTTTCCAGGATGGCTTCCCGGGCCACATGAAACCACTTTGCGGGCCGCATCCGGCCCCTGGGCCTTGTGTTTGACATGTCTGCTCTAGCTCAAATCAATGGAAAGTCCTCATAAATCAAGAGCTAGCAAAGCCCTTTGAGTCCAGAAATGAGGTCATGCTTTTCTGTCCAAGTATAAACAATATACGAGAGAGCCAATTTGGTGTAGTGGCTAAGGCACCAGGCTAGAAAGTGGAAAACTGGGAGTTCCAGCCTCACTTTAGGACAAAGCCATCAGGGTGACCTTCGACCAGTCACTGTCTCTCAGCCCTAGGAAAGAGGCAAGGGCAAACCACTCCTGAAAAACCTTGCCAAGAAAACTGCAGGGACTTGTCCAGGCAGTTGCTAGGAATCAAAACTGGATGGATGGATGGATGGATGGATGGATGGATGGATGGATGGATGGATAGATAGATAGATAGGTAGGTAGGTAGGTAGGTAGGTAGATAGATAGATAGATAGATAGATAGATAGATAGATAGATAGATAGATAGATAGAGTGCTTTTTTTCTAAAAAAAAAAAAAAAGGTGCCAGAACTCCCACATGTCATACAACCCGCCTTGCCTACCCTACAAGGTTCCATCCAAAAAAGGTGCTGGAACTCCGTTCTGGGTGTTCTATGAGAAAAAAAGCCCTGGATAGATAGATAGATGATAGATAGATAGATAGATAGATAGATAGATAGATAGATAGATAGATAGATAGATAGATAGATAGATAGATAGATAGATAGATAGATAGATAAAATCTAACAACTCCCCAAATTAGGAAACATATCTTGTGAGAAATAGAATTAGGATTACTTTTAAAGTTTTAAAATGCTAGCTGAAGAGATTTTTAGATATTAAAGATATTCCCAGATATTAAAAAATATTTTCAGGATGTTTAGAACTTACCAATATTTTACTACTGATTTTAGTATGACATTACCGTCAGATGCACTCATTTTACCCCATAAAGCTAGTTTTTACTTTGGCTTTCTTACTAGACCCTGGTAGTATCCTGGGTTAAAAAAGGGTCAGGTAGCAGGATGAGTCTGCAGCTGACATCTGTACAGTACAGTACTATCAGAGTACTGTAGAACACTCTGTATTGAGATAGAAAGATATATGGACTGACTAATCTGATTTAAAACAATACTGTATATTCGGAAGACATTGCTGGAAATGATTGTATTAAAGTCTATCCTTGGATAAGGCCTTCTAGAAAAAAATATAATTTTAGTCCCATAATGATTCATGGATGCAAAGTGTATTGGTGGTTATTAAAACAGATGTCCATGTGCCGCCTCTATGTTGGTTGAGGCAGGCAGGATTCCCTTGAGTACCATTTGTTGGGGGTCAAGGGAAAGGGAGGGTTTTGCCTTCTCTTTCTGCTCAAGATCCCCATGTACATTTGGTGGGCCACTGTGTGACACAGAATGCTGGACTCGATGGGCTTTGGCCTGATTCAGCATGGCTCTTCTTATGTTCTTATGTTCTTATATAAGCTGCTAGCAATAATTTCATACCATCTCTCCTGATGACTTCTTTAGATTTTTTTTTAAATAGCTCAACAAGCCAACTATACCTCCAAAAGTGTATACCAGGAAATTCAGAAAAAGAGTGAACTAAATCCTGACTGAGCTACAGTTGGCTTTGCGAGTCACAACTGTGCAGGTGTAGGGTTGCAGCTATTTTGATAACGCATCTGTTTTGTGAAGAGGGTTGCCATACAGGGGGAAATGGACTGCTATAGCGCTCAAATCTGTCCAAGATTGTATAATATTAAGACTACTCTTTCCTAGGCCCTTCCATGGTTCTTTCTACAAAAGCTTTAACACTGTTATACTTTGGGAGCAACAGAAAAGGAACTACAGACCGACACACATTGTGCCTAAGGCTTTGATCACACTGAGGAGGGTGCCTTCTGCTATCCTTCCACTTCTTAACAGCCGGACCAAAGGGGCAATTCCATTCCCTTCGCATATTTGGTTCTGGTGAATTTCACTGTCCTTGCTAAGAGCTATGACAGCTTCTCCTCCTTCCAAAACAACAAAAGTAATAAATACATTTAAGAATTTTTTGAATTCCTACATGATTTTTTTTTAAAAAAAATGTGCCTGGGATTGCAGAACAACGGTGACTTACCAACACACTGCATTTTGTCAGACGGTGATAGAAGCATGTCTATAATTAAATTGTACCCAATTTGTTCTGCCATGAATTTCTGCTGCTTCAGGGTTTGTCCAGCTAGGGCCCAGAGGGTTACAGCCCCTTGTTCCTTCACCTTCAAGTGAAAGGCCTGGAAGTTGGACCAAAACAAGAAAGTTCTATATGAAAACTTACGAGTACAAATATACCTACTCTATAGGAAGAGTATTGATGCTTTTGGACTTTGCTGTTGAAGAAGACTCCTGATAATACCACGGAGAACCAAGAAAACTAGCCAACTATCGAACAAACCAATCCAGATCTCACCAGGCTGAAATTATCTTGCTTTAAAGCTTTTATGTGAAGGCCCAGTTCTCTGGAGAAGTCTCTGATTTGGGGAAAGATGAAAGGAAAGGAAAGAAGAGGACCCACAGTAGCCAAGTGGATGATTTCAGTTATTGTTGGGAGACTTGAAGGACCAGGTTAGGGACAG
The DNA here is from genome assembly GCA_034064705.1 of Bothrops alternatus. Classification (NCBI taxonomy): domain Eukaryota; kingdom Metazoa; phylum Chordata; class Lepidosauria; order Squamata; family Viperidae; genus Bothrops; species Bothrops alternatus. Next base: position 22,659,737 of record JARGCV010000052.1, on the reverse strand, counting down.
ATAAATTCATGGGAAAATCTAGCTATGTGGTCTCTAAGAATTGACAATACTTGACGGCATGTTGTCATCATCATTACCAACTTCATCATCGTCATCATCATTATCCCTTATCTACAATGACTTGGGTAAGACAACCCACTAAAAAAAATAAAACTTGCCTTTAGGAGCTTCAGAAGGAACTTGGTCACAGATCTGGATAGAAACTTCATCTGGATAAGAGTGTTCCCTTCACAGAGGGCCTCAATTGCCATTGCTCCTTTAACCTGGACACTGATTTTCCTTCCTCTGAGAAGCTGAATTAGAGGATCAATAACATTTGCCGCCACGATAGCATTCTGCATTTCCATATTCCCGCGAGAAATTTCTGCAATTACTGCTGAGGCCACTGCCACCAGGACATCTTTTAAACAGAAAAACTTTTTACAAAAATAAAAGCTAGATACATGTACAATCTGCTTCAATCTTTTAATGACTCTTATTACTTATAGTCATAATGACAATTTACAGATTGAATATTTCCTTTTGAATGACTTTTTTTTACTTCTCTGACCAATGACAGATCACCTCAAAATCATCAACGCATCCCCAAAGGGTAATCACTATTATACATATAGTTTTGAAATAATCATTTACTGTATACCCTTCATCTAATCTTCCCAGTTTAAAAGAAGAAGTTATTGAAGATTGTCCTCTTTATATTGGTATTGACATGCCAGGAGTATATGTTTTCAATGTTCATGGAAAAATTATGAAATAACAATGTGCATAAATAATAATAAATAAACTGTAGATGTTAGATTTTTAAAATATTAGTGCAGGGGTCTTCAAACTTGGCCCTTTTACGACTTGTGGACTTCAACTCCCAGAATCCCTCAGCCAGCGTGCCTGACTGAGGAATTCTGGGAGTTGAAGTCCACCAGTCATAAAAGGGCCAAATTTGAAGACCCCTGTATTAGTGCATATGCTCTTATTTTATTCTTTACTATATCTATTTCCTGACTTAATAATTACACTAAAATGCTTGACAAAGATTTGTTGCTGTACTTAGATCAGCAGTTCTCAACCTATGGGTCGCGACCCCATTTGGGGTCGAATGACCGTTTCGTGGGGGTCGCCGGACACCGCAGTCCAACATTTTTTTCTGTTTCCCCTCGGCCGTCGTGCGTGCGCCGCGCATGCGCGGTTCGGCCCGTTGCACCGCGCATGCGCGGTTTGGCCTGTCGCGCTGCGCATGCGCGGTTTGGCCCGTTGCGCCGCGCATGCGTGGTTTGGGTCATTGCGTGCGCACCGCGCATGTGCGGTTCGGCCCATCGTGCCGCGCATGCGTGGTTCGGGTCATCACGCGACGCCGCGTGGGTCAGGGTCGCGCCGCACATGGGCGGCGCAGACTTAGATAATGATGTTACATTTTTTCCCCCTTCAAAGTATTAAAATCAATTTTCTAGCTCTTGTAAAACAAGATATTCCTTAATGGGTTATACAAATGAATGACGGAACCAGGAATGAGAAGGTAAAAGTTTCCTAATAAAAGTATCTGCTCTCCTTGGCACTGAGACTTCTAAGGCTGCACTTCATATTTGAGTTTAACTATGCCTGTCTATTAGAGAATAGATACTGCTGGTGAAGGGGATGTCTTCTCCTGCAAGTCCCATCACCCCAGAAGTAAAATGATCTGGAAAGTTAAGTGATCAGCAAGCTGTGTCATTTCCTTAAAACCGATTACCTAATTTTGCTGTTTTCGTTTTTACCTGAATCTGAACGTAAGAACTGGACAAGTGGTTCAATGCCTATCATATCTTTCACTTTCAGCTGATTCTCTTTATTATTTTTGCATAATACTCGGATACAGCTCATTACATTCACAAGCAGATCTTGTAAGTCATATTCCAACAGATCGATGAGAGCAGGAATTCCACCCTATATTAAGAAAAGTTGTAAGGGACATAGGCAAAAGTAGAATTAATTAAGAACCAAACAATACAGTGGGTTGAATCTAAGAAAAATCTCCATTTTTTCACAGGCTGAAAAGGTCATCTTTCCTAATTTTCTCCTTCTCTCCACAGTTCTTGAGATCTGCTGGAGTATTGGGGGAGGGGGGAAGTAGGGTTTATGGTATCTTGCTTAGCCTTGATGGGTCGGTGGAATCAAAGGAAGGGAAAAATCAGTGAGGATTACTTTCCTTTTCTCCACCAGCAGAACTATTCTATCGGAACTCTAGCATAATAAAGAAAAAACCCGTCTGGATTCAGGTCAATCTGTCATGTTAAATACACTGTAGTTCACAAAACAGAATCCACCTTCAAGATTGCATACATTCAGGGCTTTTTTTCTCACAGAACGCCCAGAACGGAGTTCTGGCACCTTTTTTGGATGGAACCTTGTAGGGTAGGCAAGGCGGGTTGTATGACGAGTGTGAGTTCTGGCACCTTTTTTTTTTTTTAAGAAAAAAAGCACTGCATACATTTAACCTTGAGGATACTTCTCCTTTCCGCCTTCAGCTCATCAACAACATGACCCCCCCTTTTTAAGTGAATCAGTGTTTTTGTTATCCAAAGATGTGATTTAAAAATTTCATATTCTAAGTCAAACAGAATCCTAATGATCAAGTTTAACCTTAACTAAAATTAAAATTAGTTCCAGATATAGCTCAGCAATCATTAACACTGGGGCAAAAATTCATTTCAAAGGTTAGCACAGAAAGAAAGGATTATATTCATCAGGCTTTTTCCTGATTTCTCAAACCTAGTCAACAACAAGAACAACAAAAGCCACAGTTGTGGCACTTAGAAGTGGCCAAATCCACTCAGGCCTGCACTGGTAATACTTGTAAACATCAAACAAGTCTGAATAATGTCACAAATAGTACAAGTGTGTCCCTTACCCTGGAAAAACATGCCCATCTTATTATTATTCTAATTAATTTATGGAAGAAGGGCTAGCCACAAAACTGTACATTTTTTTTTCCTGATTAGATTTACCAGTTCAGCGATGATGACTTGATTATTATCCAGCTGGGCAATATCATATAAAAACACTGCACAACGAGACAGCAGTTCAGGTTCTTCCACAGTCAAGAGCTTAATTAACACGGGAATGCCTCCAGCTTCTACAAAGGCTCTGACAATTGAGTCATGGGTGGAGATGTTACTCAGCACTCCCAGCGTGATGCACTCCAATTTGACATCTTTGCTCTTCAACAAGCTGATTAATGAGGGTATGGTACCTGCCACCAAGAACAAAAGTAACCCACCAGTTACAGCAAGGCAATATGCTACGAATCTCTCCAAGATTCTGACTTCTTTAGATGATTGTATTCCTTTGGTTAAAAATTTCTGAGCAACTGACAAAAGCAGGGAGCAAATGCAGTGGAATCTGAAGGGGGAAACCAATGGCACTATGGAATGAGTATATATACCGACAGTGGACTGCAAAACTGGGTGCCTGAATGCTACAGCACATTTTTTAGGAATCCTACTCCAGTGGGGGTGGAATGCTATTTGGTTCTGCCTGAGCCCCTAAAATGGCTTAGACGGCCATTATATAAACTTATGCTGACAAGCAAACCTCACAGAATATGCAGATCCTTAGATTTTGCTTGCTATTACCTTCCTTGTTGTTAAACCAATAAGATAAAAAAGGCATTTGTGCCTTTGCCATGGGAAGGCAGACAATATAGCAATAAGCAATATTTTCTCTGTACTTCCCTTTTCTTTTTATTTAACCCTGCCCCTCCAATTGATATTTGCATACTGATATCAATTTCTTGAAATGCATATTTTTGTTTTGTAAATTTGCAAATATACAATTTTTCAGATAATTGTTTCAAGTAGGTGCTTTGATAAGTTATTTCCAGAAATATGTTTAATATTTGTATAAATGTTTCCCTAGCATAAATTTGTTTTATTGGGAAAGTTATTGAATGTAATATCAGATGAGCTGTACTCTCTATATTGTTCTTCAATCATAGCTCATCTAAGTGCCCTCTGTCTCAGATAAAAAGCCCAATTGAAATGGATCCAGATAACCAGTGATACACAAGGGTGTCTGCAGTTGTGAAATTATTAACTTTTCCTTTATCTTTTCCAGAAATGAAATGCTTGAGGCTGGACTATTAACTGCAGTGAGTTGCCAGATAAAGGAAGAGTATTTTTTTCATAAACCTTTGAGAAATGCTTCTTTTAGGCAATTTGGTTGGATCACTTTAAGTGACATACCCCCCCCTCCTCCAGCCTATTCCTGCCAAGGCTAGGAATGAACTTGTCTAGGAAGATGATAAAAGGGTCACATAAAGCAACGCTACCTCACCACTTTTATTCAAAGAAAACACCAAATCCAATAGGCCCTGTTTCATGTATGGTTATGGATCCTTGGTCATAATGGAGAAAATTAAATCCTGAGCCACTTTTTAGTAGGGAATCTCAGCCTGGACATTAAAGTGCCTTTAGACATGAATTTTAGGTAACCAAAAATCACGCCAGCTGTGTCAGGCAGCCAAACTGTTAGGCTACAGATTAATAGTATACTAGGAAAGCCCCCCCCCCAACCTTTTGGGTGCAGGGACCGGTTCCGTGGAGGGTGGTTTTTCTGCAGACTGGAGGGGCGTGGTTTTCGCACACTGCACAGATTGAGCTTTGCTTGCTTGTGCAGCCTGGTTCCTGGCAGGCCGTGGACCAGTGTCAGCCCATGGCCTAGGGGTTGGGGACCCCTATTCTAGAAGACAGAGAAGCAGGTTTGATCTCTTTCACTATGTTTATTATTGTTAAAATAACTTCTAGCAGAAAAAGTGACAAATGGTACACATAATATCTCACCTGCCTGCAATATACATTTCCAGTAATCACCTTTGGCAAGACAAAGTACTTCTAAACACCGTATTGCCATTCTTTTCCTAATATAGGACTCACAATTCAGCATGCCTGTTAAGATTTTTAACAATAATTTGTTAAACATTTAATGGTTGCATTAAACATGGCCAGCCCCGTGGCATTTGTCTTAATTCTGGCTTATAACAGTGTTTTTCTTTATAGTCTAACAGGAAAATTAATGGTGAATACAAGGCTTGTGGTTCTTTTATTACAGAGGTTCTCCAACTGTGGGCTGGATTAGAAGCAAATTTGAGGAAGAAATTCACATTTGGGTTGGGGAGTTTCTACTGACAAAGCAGCATCATTCTCAAAACTTGCTTCTGCTTTACTGGACAAACCAGCAGCCAGCTTACTTAAGCAAAGCTCGAAGTAAACTTGACAGGGTCCTACTATAACTTTTGAGTTACAAGCCTCACAGCACATGCACCCAAAGAGTACTTTCAGCATCCACATCTGCTCTGCCTGAGTAAGCAAGCAGACAGTCAAGGTTTTCCAGAAATCAGAAAAAGATATTGATCTAAAATCAATAAGGAACCAGAAGCAAGGGTAACTGTATCAAAACCAATAGCCAGATGTTTGGAGTTTTGCAAAAGTGAGGATGTTTATCATTGTCAATACATTTTTAGTTTTAAATTTGTTGGTTTATTATTATTTATTTTTAAATAAAGGGATTGATTTTATAAATTTGGAAATATCTGTTTTTGTTTTATTTTATATACAGATTCTTTTTCATATTAAAAGTCAGTGATGTATTTATTTCTTGCCTAATACAAAGTCCCTTAGGTTTGTTTGTCTGTGAAAGGTTACACAAACACATATTTTTAATTCTAGGGGTCATGGCGCCAAAAACTTATATAACTCCTATGATAATATTATAGCCCTGTGCTGCCACCAATGGGTCATCCAGTTTCCTTGTTGGTTTATCTGCAGTACACCCTTAAAGCACTTCTGCCCTATGGGTCCTGTTAACTAGACTAAGCCATTTTAAGAAAATTCTGTCCAATCTAGCAACAGCTGGCAAAGAATTCAGTTGGGAAAGCAAACTACAATGAACAATTCCTTTGCAACTGTCCCAATTTTCCTTTCTGGAAGTATCAATGACCGATTGCTTTCCTTTCTAAGGAGAGGTCTTACTGAACACATACACACACCTGCATATACATATGCAATGAATTGTGGCTATTCCAAAATTGGTCTCTAGGAGACCATGGCATCCACTGACCGAGTTAAGGAGATGTTCCTACCTGTGCAAAGTAGCCAAAGTGCAAAAAAGATTGTGTTGAAGGCACAGTGGGAAACCAAGATTGTTTCCGTGATGGGTAAATCATGAGTATAGAATGCTATTGTCTATTCCTGCTATCCAAAAAAGGTGGCTTGTATTGATGAGGCAAACTAGCAGTAGAGATAAGTCCTTTGCAGCATTATCTTTGTTGAGTAGGAATCTCTCATCAGCTGCTGTAGCGCGTCTCCAGAATGTTTTTTTTTTTTTTGTCACATCACCCTTATGTTGTCACCAAAAGAGAGCTTTAGTTACCCAGGAGAAGGGAAACATGAAGCTGGCATATTAATCATGGCTCAGTGATAAAGACACGGAACTTATCAGATGGAAAGCTGATAGCACAGATTTGAAGATCAAGCACGACTGGGTGAGCTCCCGTTACTTGCCTCAGCTCCTGCTAATCTGGTAGGTCAAAACCATGTGAAATGTGAGTAGATAAATAGATACCACTTTGGTAAGAAAGTAACAGCATTTTGTCATCCTGGCCATATAATCATGGTTTATAGTCATGCTGGCCATATAATCATGGCTTATAGTCATGCTGGCCATATAATTATGGAAGTATCTTCGGACAATGCTGGCTTCCTTGGCTAAGAAACAGAGATGAGCACCATGCCCTAGAACTGGACATGACTGGACATGGGAAACATTTACCTTTTTAATCCCACCCTGAAAGTTTTCTGATTTAATCAGAATTACTGTATAGGGTACTTACCAACAAGAGTTTTCCAAACAGGGAGATCAGGGCTATTCAACTCAATTAGATGCTTTAAAACTTCTGTATGGAAGTTCAGTGCAGCCAAATGTATTATGTTATTTCCTTCACTGTCTTTTTTTAGCCAGTCGGCTTTAAGAGAAAACAAATACTTCATACTATCTAGTGCTCCAGATACAGCTGCAAGCAAAAGTGGTGTGGAATGATATCTATTGATAGAAAAAGAACAAAATACTGTGGTATGAAACAAACTGAACCAAATCTAAAGAAATACAGTGGCTTTTATTTCATGTACTTGACTTTGGACTAGTTGCTTAGCAATCATTCAAAATTATGATGGACTCCCCCAAAGATACTTATGACCCAGTTCTGAAGTTCCTGGTCATGGGACCACTTGTCGGGCACAGGGCAACTGGCCTGCATTTACGACCATTTGCAGTGTCCGGCCAATCATGTGATTGCATTTTATCATGTTAAACTGTTATTTACAAATATGCCCCATAGTGAACAACGGCTTCGCTTTGTGGCCACCAGCAAAAAAGTTTGCAAAAACAGGTCTGGTCATGTGGTAACTCACTTTTATGACCACCATGACTTAGGACTGTCACAAGCAAGCTCCATTGCACTCATTGAGGACTACCTATACTTCATCTATCTAAAAAAACTCAATGGAAGTCTAAGTAAACAAATTAAACTTACACAGCACATTACTCTAGGCCACTGAGACTAACTATCAGATCACTTTTCTGGTGAACTATACTAAGACTCAAGGACAAGTATCACTTAGTTCAAGGGTTAGGGTTAGGGTTAAATTGAGCTAAATCGTTAGCCTCCTTACAGAAATTTCTGTAAGGAGGCTAGCAGAGTTTCATATCCTTTCTTTTTTTAAAAAAAGTCTGTTTTTTAATTTCTGTTCTAATAATATTACATTCCCCTCTGCTGATCTTTCCTAGGATTTATTATTAAATCAAGGTGGCAAGCTAGATAAAATTTGCACACATGGGAAATTGATTCAGGAGTGACCTTATCTAACAAAACACATTGGTGCTAGCACAGAAAATCTATGCATATACACATAATCCTTGATTTATGACCATAGTTGAACCCCAAATTTATGTTGCTAAGTTAAGTGAACTTTGCCCTGCTTTACAACCTTTCTTGCCTCCGTTGTTAAGTGAATCACTGCAACTGTTCAGTTAGTAACATGGTTGTTGTGACTTCCCCATTGACTTTGCTTGACAAAAGGTGATCACATGATCCTGGGACACTGCAACCATCATAAATATGATCCAGTTGCCAAGTACCTGGATCACGTGGCCATGGGGATGTTGCAATGGTCATAAGTGTGAAAATGGTCATAAGTCACTTTTTTCAGTGCCTTGGTAACTTCAAGCGGTCACTAAATGAACTATTATAAGTCAAGGACTACTTGTATAAGCATATGTATTCACTGACTGGACCTCATTCTATCTGCCCAGATTCCTTATTAGCATGCCTTAGATCAGGAGTCTCCAACATTGGCAACTTTAAGACTTGTGGACTTCAACTCCCAGAATTCCTCAGCCAGCTTTGCTGGCTGAGGAATTCTGGGAGTTGAAGTCCACAAGTCTTAAAGTTGCCAATGTTGGAGACCCCTGCCTTAGATTGTTATTCCGTGTTTGAGGGTCAGTTGCTAAAATTCTTGCTTCCACCCTCTTTCCAAACCTCTGTTCAGGCTTCCTTTCCACTGAAGCTCCACTCCGTAATCAAGTCAGTGCAGGTAGCAGCTGACAACCACATCCAATTGCTGTATATAGCTGCCCAGAGTCACTTAATTGAGTTGGGTAGCTATAGAAATTGAATGAACAAACAAACAAACAAATAAATACATACTACAGGTCTTGTCACTCTGACCTGGCTTCACAGCAGTCCAGAACCACCCCCACCCCCCATTCCACACACCCACTTCTTCATTCTCAACTCTACCAGCTTCCTAAACCCACCAAGCAGCCTGTCTCTGGTCCCCTCCACCCCATATTCTTCCGGGACACCTGCTTCTGCTTACTCACAGAGATTGAGTTTCTGCCTCTATTAGCTCTGCGTTTTTTCGGTAGAGGACTGTGATACAGGCCACGTTGTCATAGTAGGCAGCAAAATGGATAGGCAACCATCCTCGATCATCGGGTATTTGGTAATCGGCTCTTAAAGCCAGAAGAAAATGGAGCGCTTCAAGGGAGCTGCACTGGGCTGCTAGGTGCAAAGCCGTGGGTCCCCAAGCTGAGAGATGACAAGAGGCAAGAGTGACCACTGGTTGGAGGAAGGAAAGCTAAAGCTCTACAGAATAGAAGGCTTACATGCTAGCTATATATCTGTGCTCTATTCCTCATTTGGTTTTTGCGTAATTAACATTAAAGTTATGCTATCCAAAGCTGTATCAGTTATTATTGCTGCAGCTCTTCATGTCAGAAAAGCAACCCATGCAGACAGGCATAAAATGAACCGCATTCTGGCATTTACTAACTCAAAACAAAATAAACGGTGGGCCAACTATAAATGACACACATTTGAAAATTTATAACCGATGCGTTTTTAACCATCTCATAAAAGCGTAAGAATACTTTATGGCAGACTTTTCTAGCTGAAGGTTCCACTGGGCAAAATAGGGATGATGCTCCAAAAAATAGGCAGAGGGTGGGACCAGAACAAAATGGAGTCAACGTGGAATGGGGACAGATTGAAAACAAAATTTTGACTTCAATCCATTCATGTTAATTAAAGAAAGTGAATTTGAATTCATGAAATATATTTAACGATTTTCACTTTGCAATGCATAAAACAGAAGCTCTCAAGCTGCACTAGAGCTGTTGCAGCTCTGGCACTATGGCTTTCTTTTTCCATTTTATCTTCTTCTTACATGTATACTTTGGAAACATCGACATTCACATGTATTCATATGTATCTTAGGGCCTGATATCTTGTAGTTAAAATGCATGGATGACTAGCACCTTAATATGCACAAGCAAATGATCAATGTCAAGGTTAAGTATGTTTAGTTCTTATATAGCATTTCAAAGGGACAGCTGGGAATACATAACGTTCCTAAATTCTTTCCTTTGAAATAAATGGATTTGGATCAACGTACTTCATTTAGACAGATTGTACTCAGGATTTCTTGAAACAGGGAAGGAGGGGACCAGCGATCTCTTGTGAGTCCAGATAAAATTTTATCTTTCTTCAGTATTCCTTGACATGACTATAAACTTGCTCAAGTGCCCTCTGTGTGTATTGTATTAATATATATATACATAGTACGTACATACATGTTCATGCTTTGTCCATGTATGGTTTATTTCAGTAGCCCACATCATCAGATTGTCCTGATTCACCAACATCTGAGGTGGACCTTGTTAATTTGGGTCACATCCAAGCCAGCATGACTTTCTTAGTTCATGCTACTCGCATATTTGCGGTAGGCAGGTGAAACATTAAGGCAGGGGTCCTCAGCCTTGGCAACTTTAAGACTTGTGGACTTCAACTCCCAGCTGGCTGAGGAATTCTGGGAGTTGAAGTCCCAAGTCTTAAAGTTGCCAAGGTCGAGGACCCCTGCATTAAGGAGTCTTTGCCCAAGGACCCCTACCGGTAAGGTACGGATCAAGCCAGATTTAAATCTCAGTCTTCTGCATCAAAGGCAGCACTCTTAACCACTGTGCTATTAAGCACTATCCAGCTGGGGAAGTGGTTCCAACAGATCCCAAGAACAACATTAGAGCTCTCTGACCAGAAGAATGCAGCATTAGGAACAGCTAAGATCCTGCCCAGAACCCTCAGACTCTCAGGCCTCTGTTAGACGACCTGAAATTGAGGAGGACACATACCACCCATAGGGATGAGAAGGGAATGTTTTCTTTTTTAAAAAAATATAGGTACTAGAATAGAAAAGGCAATCAGATGTGATAGCAAGAGAAATAGCTATGAACATTTGCATTTGATATCAAGATGGATCTAGTGCAACTTATCTCACTTTATTTTCAGCAGGTGCCAGTTACGCTAATTTTTTAATGCAATTCAAAAACATAAATTACTTTCAATATCATGTCCCAACTGAATGATATTTTTTAAAATCTTAGCAGTCATTTCTCTTTTTTAAGTTGGATCTCAAAAAAGGAGGCTATGTGACTGGAGAAGGTGAGAAGTTTGTATGCAGGGCAGGAGCATGGTAATCATTACCAACATGCCATATCAAAGGGTACATTCTGCACTGCTACTTAAGAAAGAAGCATTATACCCAGTGGTGGGATTCAGCTGGTTTGCACCAATTCGGCAGAACCAGTAACTAATTTTTTGTTGCCCAGGCCCAGAATGGACTTCCAGAAGTGGCATCCATACAGAGAACCGGTTGTTCACATATTTGAATCCCACCACTGACTATACCACTATTCCATGATTCTCCACTTAACACACATTTCCACAAAACGGAAGAAACTGCAAGAGTACAAAGGAAAATCTGCAAATGGGAGATGATGACCAGCATCTTCTGTTAAAAAAAAACAAGTCAGTGTTTGAAATAAGGCAATTTTGTACCCAAAATGTGTGCAAATATCCTTAATAAATATGATGTTAATCCTGGGTTTATTGTGTTTACTCACAGCTTCTTTCTCCAATCATGACATCCTTTTCTATGAAGGCAGGTCTTCCTGAAAATAAAAAATAAATCACTTTCAGGTCACAGTTATAATTTGTACAGGTAGTCCTTGACTTACAATCACTCATTTAGTGACCGTTTGAATTCATAACAGCACTGAAACAAATGACCTATGACCAATTTTCACATATTGCAGCATTCCCGTGGTCACGTGATCAAAATCCAGATGTTTGGTAGCTGGCTCTTAAGACGGGTGCAGTGTCCCGGAGGTCATGTGATCACCTTTTGCGACCTTCTGACAAGCAAAGTCAATGGGAAAGCCTGATTCACTTAACAATCATGTTACTAACTTAACAACTGCAGTGATTCATTTAATAACTGTGGCAAGAAAGGTCATAAAATGGGGCAACAACTGTCTTGCTTAGCAACAGAAATTTGGGAGTTATTTGTGGTTATAAGTCAAGGACTATCTATCTATCTATCTATCTATCTATCTATCTATCTATCTATCTATCTATCTATTTATAGCTAGCTAGCTATAATATGATAAAAGCATATCACATTTCGCTACAATGTCATTTTGACTTAATATTACATACAATCAAAATAATCTCAATTATTCAGAATTTTTAGGACTTTCACAAAATGCTATAAACTTCACTTTAAATTAGTTTGCCCCTCCAGCTGGTTCTTGAGTAAAACTGATTTTTAAAATAATTTTTCACAGAACATTGAATTTGCATGCATGAACGCTCCCGCAATGCTTCCAACTATTGGAAGATCTCTGTCTCATTACTGCTAAATAGTATTGATTATAAAATGGGATAGCTGCTAAAGCTTTATTTTATATAAAAAGAGGAGAATAAATTTATAACATACCACTTTTTGTCTCAGGTCTTTGGAAACGTTTTCCTGAAAAAAAAACAACCAACCCAAAATTATGTTGATATTGTCTTTGTTACTGTATTTTTATATGATAGTTTGCCTTATCATATGACAATTAATAAATAATAAATTAATAACAGATACAGCACACATAAAAAGATAACCTCTAAACATTTACTACTCATTACTAGGTAAAGATTGTGGAATGACAATGTTAGGGTGATTTAATAGGTGAGGATTAAGTGACTACTGTGTATGCCTTGCAGTTTTAATCTCAATTTTTTTTAAAAAGTCTACAGTGTCCCAGTTCATATATTCAGCTAGGCTATAATGTGCTTTGACTTTGGTTTAGCCTTTACCTTAAAGCTTAGTCTTGAATGAGTTTACTCAACAAACTATGTTTATCAAATCCTGACAAAGCATGCTCTGTGAACCCAACCACTGAAGCAAACATTCAAACCTTGGGTTCTTAATTAGTCTGTAGGATAAAAACTGCAAAACAACATGCCAAGTTAGCTAAATTGCCCTAATTAGATGACAGAATATTGAGGACAAATGTTGAGCACAGATATTGAGTGTGAATCCCACATCCATAAGTTATGAAACCTATAGAAGGAGCAAAACAGGATCTCATAAGTTTTGGAAAATAAAACAAATGACACCCTGAGAAATGAATACTTTGCAGAATATCCATATCCATTTCTTTTTATATATACGTATATATAGTTTCTAAATTCAGACTTTTAGTGTTTCATATAAATGGGAAGGAGTAGAACTCCGACACTCACAAATTGTTGGCAGCATCTACTCTTTCTTACCTTGGCTCGCTGGAATAGAACGCTTTTGATTAATAGTTAGATGCAATTTAACCACCTGAGCTATAATTGCCACACGGTTGTAAATAGCGGCATGATGGATATATGCATAACCATTGTCATCTGTAATAGCAAGACTGTTGATGGAGGTCCTGCGGCAGAAGGTAAGGAAGATGGCAGCCAGTCCTCTATCAGCAGCAGATTTCATGCCAAAAGACAGGCTCTAAAACCACAGAAATGAAAACAGTGAAGGTCGCTCACTCTATTTGTGCTTTCAGTTATGATTCCCTCTTGGTTTCAAGTCCTTATATATGATACTCTAGTCTTGGAGGGGGGATGTAGTTTAAGATGTAATTGTTATGATAATAATAAGTACCTTGAGAAAGCAGAAGAGAAGAGAAAAAAACTGGGAAAAAAATCACAAAATACAAAGATCTGCAAATAAAAGTTGAATGACTGTGGCAAAAGAAAGCAAAGGTAGCATCAGTAATAGGTGCCTTGGGGGCAATCCTAAAACAACTGGAACACCACTTGAACAATATTGGAATTGACAAAATCACCACCTGTCAATTGCAAAAGGCAGTTCTACTTGGAACAGCTTCCCTTCTGCCATGATACCTTTAACACCCGCTGCCTATTTCAGGTCCTTGGGAAGAACTAAGTGGATTAAAAAAAAATGCCACCCACTCTAAACATCTGGCTCATTGTGCAGCCAACCATTGTATAATAATATACTTCGTTTCTTTTTTTTTCTGCTGTATTTTTTCACTTTTAAAGCCCTTTTTATATGTTACTTTTTTTCTTTGAGAATGTATTTGTGTTATAATCATGCCGGTATTTTGTTTCTTTCTTTTTTTCTTTTCTGTTATTATTTTAAAAGCAATATAAAGTAAAAAAGATGTAATTGTGATGCTGAATTGCATTTAAAAAGTATGAATCTTGATATTTATAAAAGAATTACTGGCTCTGTTGAATCAGGGTTTCAGCAAAGAGAATTATTCTATATAGCTGGAAACAAATCTACAGACCTGATATTAAAAATTAGATTAATGGAATGTGTTATCAACTGATGAAATTATTTATATTCTAAAAATGATATGGCAGTTGGAGGGAATTCTGGTAGATATAGAAGGATATTCTCCTACAGGTCTCACACACTGCCCCCCTCCAGTCCTCAAGAGAAAGTTATTTTCTGAATATGAAACTGGCCACTGGTAGTTTTCTTTTCAAATCTAAATAGTATCTTTACTGGAAGATGTTTGCTATTACATCACAGAAAGAAAGATTTGAATTCTTCTCTAGCATATGTACACATCTATTAATTATCTACCTCAATGCCTAAATGAAGTTAATTTGTTATTGTTTTTTTTAAAAAAACAGGAGTTTAATTTTAAAGACCACTTTAACATTGTCTACTTTGGCCCTCCAGTTGCATACATTGTTCAAAAATGAAACAGTAAGAAACCAGGATGCAAATTCATCACTTGAAAAGTGCAATGTGTGGATGAGTTATCACAAATAAACCAACAGAGAGTCATTTGCAAAATTGCATTGGGCTCTTGCAAGTCTAATAGTTTCGCGACAAAATTATGAACCCCATTATTATTATTATTATTATTATTATTATTATTATTATTATTATTATTATTATTATTATTATTATTATTATTATTATTATTATTATTATTATTATTATTATTATTGTTATTATTATTATGGATCATCACACAGTCAGCCAGATGTTCAGACTGGATTTGGCATTTTGTGTACCTATCGAGTCCTTATCCAGGACCTGGAGGCAGTTCCTAGTAAGGCCGCCTTTTGCAATTGACTAATGGCAAATTTGTCAATGCCAATGGTGTTCAAGTGCTGTTCCAGTTGTTTTGGGATTGCACCCAAGGCGCCTATTACTATTGGTACTACCCTTGCTTGCTTTTGCCACAGTCTTTCTATTTCTATTTGTAGGTCTTTGTATTTTGTTATCTTCTCCAGTTCTTTCTCGTCTGTTGTGCTGCTTCCAGGCACTGCCATGACCACTATCCAGACTTTTTTGTCTTTCTTATCGACAATTGTTAAGTCTGGCATGTTATGTTGCAGGTGCTTGTCTGTTTGACTTCTAAGTCCCAGAGCAGTTTAACTTTATCATTTTCTATGACTTTCTCTATTTTATGATCCCACCAGTTCTTGCCTACAGGCAAATGATATTTCTTGCAGATCTTCCAATGCACCGCTGCTGCTGCTGCTTCTTCTTCTTCTTCTTCTTCTTCTTCTTCTTCTTCTTCTTCTTCTTCTTCTTCTTCTTCTTCTTCTTCTTCTTCTTCTTCTTCTTCTTCTTCTTCTTCTTCTTCTTCTTCTTCTTCTTCCTCTTCCTCTTCCTCTTCCTCCTCCTCCTCCTCCTCCTCTTCCTCTTCTTCTTCTTCTTCTTCTTCTTCTTCTTCTTCTTCTTCTTCTTCTTCTTCTTCTTCTTCTTCTTCTTCTTCTTCTTCTTCTTGTTATTGTTATTATTATTATTATTATTATTATTATTATTATTGCTGCTATTTTACAGCTGTTGAACTGTAGAAGCCCTGTTCTGTATGGAGGTTAAATACAAAGTCAAGGAGCAGAAAGGAAAAGCATTAGCAAAAAGGGTACAGAAGTTGTGTTTGAAGGACAGTAATAAAGATTAGTTTGTTTTGGTGATTAATACATCTGCTTAGAGATAATTGTCATAGCAATAAGAATATAAATACAGGTGTTGACAGATTTGTTCTCTAGAATATTCAAACCCTTAAAACATACCTTACATTTAATAGCTTTCTTATAGCCAAATCTTTTCTTGAATTGATCCATTGCTTGCATATCAGTTAATGGAAGCCTTTTTGGTTTAAGGATGCTTATTATTTCATTGATAGCTCCCCACCACTGACTTTTAAAAAGCATATAAAAAGCTTCAAGTTCAATGCCAATTACGTAATATCTGTTTTTAAAAAAAGAAGTCACATGTTAATAATCAAATATTTTAATGGATCATATATTTAACAAATGCTTTTGGAAGGAATCTGCACTAGTGGTAATCTTTCAACCGAGCATAATCTATATTCATTAGTCCTAAATAAAGCTATTTCTACTTCATCTCTGACAGTTAAATTGGACTGAAATCTAGCAGTCTCCAATACTTGGATGGCAGTGTGACTGGCTACAAGTTGTGTATATATTTAATTAATTCAACTCAATCACCTGACCAAACCTAATACCCTCCAGATTTTTTAGACTACAGCTTTGTACCATTAACTTTGTAGATGTTTTAATTAATGAGTTTTAATTAAACCAAGCCATTTGGAAGCCACTTATTTAGGGAAAGCTGATTCATATACCTCCAGTGAAGGAGAGGTGACATACCTATATTAGGATAGAATTATATTTTAATTTATCTCATCTTCTCTTCCTTAACAGAGTATATGGTTCGCCATCACAGTATTTTAACTTGATAAATGATAACTCTTACTAAATTCAGAGAGAAGAATTCAAAGTCACTCAGTAAATCTTATGGCTTGTGAGAAATTTTAACTTACACCTCCATACCACGATGGCTTTGTAGAAAGACTCTATGGCAGGGGTGTCAAACTCTCAACGTCATGTGATGTGTCATGACGTATCACAATTTTCCCCCTTTGCCCGCAATGGGGTGGGTGCGGTTTTGGCGTGACGCATCCAGCCTGCGGGCCGGCAGTTTGACACCCCTGCTCTATAGGGCTGTGTGTGTGTGTGTGTTTGAATTAATTAATTAATAGGGAAATTCTGTTTTCTGTTTAACATTTCTGATTGCTTGTCAGCATTTGTAATAATTTCTGCATTGTTACTTACAAGTAGTCCTCAAATTACAGCCATAATGTAGCCTGACCATCATGGTTATAAGTTGTGATAGTTGTAAATCAAGTCACTCACATAATCAACATGATTTTATAACCTTATTTGCGGTGGTTGCTAAGCAAACACCACGGTCCTTAAGCATTCACTGCAGTTGTTAAGCAAAGCAATGGTTTGCTATAGGCTGTTTTTTTTTTTTTTTACTGAAAACCAGAAGTAAATGCTGGGTTTTGCCAGATCCATTGTAAAATGTAGTCTCATGAATGGTAGGATGCTGCAAATGGCTGTAAATGTAGGCTGTGAGTGACCAAATGCGATCACATGACCACCAGGGGAGGGGCGGCCATTGGAAATTCAAAACCAGGATCCAGATTGTTGGGGACAATATGCTGACTCTGTAAAGCACTACAAAGGGCTTTAAAGCACTGCAAAGCAGTATATAAGTCTAAGTGCTATTACTATTACAATTTGAACACCTAAAGGACTCAAAATGTTTCAGCTACTTTGAACTTAATCTAGTGAATTTTCTCAATGAATGGAAATATTTTTGCATGCTCTTTACCTTTTGCCATCAAAATCCATTACTGGTATAGAATAATGTTCCCTGTAGGGGGCATCTGGGTCCAGCAGTTGAGTAAGATGATTTATTGCACAGGTGTGCATTTCATCATAGGCAGCCTATATAACAAGAACATGCTAAATATATCTCATGACATTTGCAAATTTGTAAATTTACCACAAATTTTCTGTTATCGTAAATATTTTACCTTTGCAACATATTTCCACGTTTTCCTCTGTTCTAGAGAGGAACATCCCATATAGCAGTGGTGGCGAACCTATGGCACGGGTGCCAGAGGCGGCACTCAGAGCCTTCTCTATGGGCACGCGTGCCTTCGCCCCAGTCCTAGGCCTTCAGCTGGGTTTTATAAAACCTTTTCACTTTAGGCCTCCGCCGCCGTGTGCAAAAAAAAAAAAAGGTTCAATCAATCAATCAATTTCAACTTCTCGCAGGAAAAAAAAGATCTTGCAAAGTTGGAATTGATTGACTGAACTTTTTAATCCCACCCAGTCTGCCGTTACCACTGCAGCCACGCCCACCCAATGGGCCACACCCACCCGGCACCCGACGATACATAAGTGGATTTTGGGTTGCAGTTTGGGCACTCGGTCTCTAAAAGGTTCGCCATCACTGCCATATAGTATTGTAATTTGCATGCTGATATATAGAGAATTTATAACGAACAAAAGGAGACAGTTAACAAAAAAAAATTCTTGTATGTATGATAATTTTGGCTAATTAAGTTTCCATTACAGAAAGTCATTACAGAAATCTGGATCTGAAAGTATTCTGTGCTGCTGCTTTTATATTAATACCCAATGAAGCTGATTTCCTGAACTCTCAAGTTATGAAGCAGAGCCTTCAAATTAAATACTACTTAACCTTACAACTGAACTCAAATAAGCTTCTACCCACAATTGAGATAGTAATTCTCTTTCCCTTTCCCTCCCCCCATCCATCCCCCCATCCATCTCTGTGATAGATAGAATGTGCGGTTGTTTTTGTTCTTTAAAAATATATCAGGTGCTATGATGATTGATGCATACTATGATTTTTTGTTCAATGCTGATTGTTTTAATAAAAGAATTTTTTCATTAAAAAAAATGTAATATAAAAAAAAACCCATCAGCTCGATACCTTAACCTCTTTGGAAACATCTTCAACTGAAGGCGTCCCAACATCAAATTCAATGCCACCGTGGAGATGGAAATACTGATTCTGGGCATACAAAAAATGTTGGCATTTGAAATCTGTTCCAAGCATAAATGGGGGTAATTCACGTTCGGTTTTAACTTTGTCATCTATAAAAAGGAAAAACAGAGTTTGATTCAGAATGATGACTGTCACTATTGATCAATCCGTGTTGGCAATTTTTTAAAAAAGGAATTACACTTTCCAGATAACTTCTAGAAACTACAGTTTTCAATATTTTCATCAAATGAAGAGGACTGGTTCTTTGGCAAATTAATTATTGCTATAACAATAAAAAAAGAAAAAGCTACTGAATATACATAAATGTGTGTTTGCATTTTTAAAGTACATTGTATTAAAATAAAACCAATAACTGAATTTTCAAATGAAAGGAGTTCTGGAACATGGCCCCCAAAAGTCAATTTGCTTGAAAAATGAATAAAAATCACATTTATGGTCCCAAACATATTTTATTTAAGTTACCCATATCTATACAAATATTTTTTTAAAAAAAACTTTTAAAATGGCTACTCAGAGAATTAATGAGTTTATAATGAAGGACATATATTTTAGGGATAATAAATGCAAGCATTTAAAAGGAACTTGCAGTATTTAAAGTTCTTTTGCGATTCACTGAGATTCGTAGAACTGGTACACAACTGAAAAAAGGCATAACAGTAAAGAAGAATCAACTGGTCAGTATAAAACAATCCATTAATGTTAATATTAAGAATAAACAATGAAAAAAACATTTATCCACAACTGTAAAAATGTCTGTTAGCTTCTGATATAGGTTTTCATTCTACTTATTTTTTCACTCAGTTTTTCAATTTTTCTCCCCTAGCTGGTCAGCTTTTGTAGCTAATGAGTTTCCTCGGTGCTGTTTGGGTTGCTTTGGGGGGTTCCTAATATCTTGGGGTTCTTTTAAGAAACCTGCCAAACTCGCATCCTTTTAAGCACTGCCCCTGTGTTATACACCCATGCTTTCAGAAGATAAAAAGAGAGACCAAATGGGCTTTGTCACTTTTCTCCTCTCTTGGCAGGTTTTTATTTGAGGCAGGTGGAAAAAAGAACTTATTGGCGCCAGATCACTGAGAGAATTCTTTCATGGTCAACACTATTTTATTTTTAAACCAAATATTAAACGTTTTATAGTATCAATTTGCGGGCAACACAGTGGGATGTGAGATGTTGCGTGTACAGTAACTAATGGCTATAATGGCTTATGGCAGTGGTTCTCAACCTTCTTAATGCCGCGACCCCCAACCGGTCGTAAGTCGAGGACTACCCAACCGGTCATAAGTCAAGGACCCCCCAACCGGTCGTAAGTCGAGGACTTTCCCTGCCTGGGAGCACCACGCATGCATGATGCCACCCCCTGCACCGGCTGAGGCATAGCTGGCAAGGGGCAGCGACGGCACAGAGCGACCACCGGCTGGGCCACCAGATGGCCCAGCCCAAGGGAGGTAAGGCACCCGCCGGGCTCCACGCATGCCAGCAACCCTCCCTGCGCCCGCCGGCCTCCCACCTCCCACCCCTGGCCCTCTTTTACTTACATTTTTAGTAGTTGCTCAGCAGGGAGGGGTGGAAACTTCCAGACAGCTCGCCTTCACTCCAGACAACTTGCAGCACCGTTTGCAGGCTGGGACTTTTGGCGGGCTCAGCAGGGCAGAGACAGCCTGGACAATTCCTATTGGCTCTATTCAAAAGAGTCTATTCTATTGGCTTTCAAAAGCCAATAGAATAAGAGGGAGTAGCACAGCTAAGGAAAAGGGGGGGGGGAATGGCGGACTGCGTTGTTTGGCGACCCCCGTGAAATGGTCATTCGACCCCAAATGGGGTCGTGACCCACAGGTTGAGAACCACTGGCTTATAGCAATCCTGCAAACTTTACCATTGATAGTGAATGTCGAAATTGGTATGCCCTTCAAGTCACTCTCTTGGGTTTTCTAGACCAAATAAAGAGCATACCACTTTTGACAAGCAATACAAATGGTGACATTTGCAGGTATGAGAATTAATTATATGATTCTTATATAGTACCTGTTCAGTCTACCAGTAATGAAAAATAGGACAAGGCCTCTGGATCACAGTCTAGAGCAGACATGTCAAACTCATGACATCACATGACGTTGTGCAATGTATCGGGACAGTTTTGCCATTGCCGGCAATGGGGTGGGTGCAGCTTCTACATGATGTGTCCGGCCCAGGGGCCGGCAGTTTGACAACCCTGGTCTATAGCCCCCAAACCAAGGAGGAACCAAGATGACTTTTCAAAGACTTGCTTGTAAAAGCAACATCATCCTATAGATACATGATCAACGACTGTGATGTATGCTGAGTTCTGACAGGACTGGGGTTATTTTTTTTTTCTACAGCCTCATTTCTTGTCTTCAGGCAGATGAAAAATCTAACCAGTTTCTGGGAGGTGTGTGGAAGGCAAAACTGTTTAAAATGTAGTATTATCATGCTCCATACTACAAGTGATAAAGGAAATTCCAGTGTTATAGCTGTTATGCCCTTCTCCATTTCGGCACTTACTGTTTCTGAGGCCTCCTCAATAGTTTTCTTTCTTTTCTTTTCTTTTTTTAAAAAAAACAACCCTGTTCATCTGGCCTATCTAGACAGAGAATAGACTAGTCCAGGGGTAGGCAACCTTGGCTCTTTTATGACTCGTGGACTTCAACTCCCAGAATTCCTGAGCCAGCTGGCTCAGGAATTCTGGGAGTTGAAGTCCACGAGTCATAAAAGAGTCAAGGTTGCCTACGCCTGGACTAGACTCTAGTCACAAAGATGCTTCTTTCCAAAAGGCAACTGGGCTTTCTTGATTTTTTTTCTTTTTTCTTTTCTTTGAAAATGTTTCATTTCTCATCCCAAAAGCTTCAGTTGGAACTGAAGAGGCTTCTTGGATGAGAAGCAAAATGTTTTCAAAGAAAAAAACAGAAAAAGAAAAAAAACGTCAAGCTAGTTGTCTTTTGGAAAAAAAAAAAAGCACTTTTGGGACAACCGTCTAGATGATTGAGAATCTCCATAGACCAGCGGTTCTCAACCTGTGGGTCGCGACCCCATTTGGGGTCGAACGACCGTTTCACGGGGGTCGCCAAACACGGCAGTCCGCCATTTTCCCCCCCATTATTTTCCCATTTCCCCTCAGCCGTCGCGCGCGCCCCGTGCATCCGCAATTCGGCCCATCGCACCGTGCATGCGCAGTTCAGGCTGTCGCATGCACGCCATGCATGTGCAGTTCGGTCCGTCGTGTGCACGCTGCGCATGCGCAATTCAGTCCGTCGTGCCGCGCATGCGTGGTTCGGTCCATTGCGCCATGCATGTGCGGTTCGGCCCGTCGTGTGCGCGATGCACATGCGCGGTTCGGCCCGTCGTGCGCGCGATGCACATGCGCGGTTCGGCCCGTCGCACCGCGCATGCACGGTGCACGTCGGGGTCACGCCACACATGGGCGGTGCAGGTGGGGTCTTGGCCTGAAAAAGGTTGAGAACCGCTGCCATAGACACTAGACTCTAGTCTACTCAAACCTATTTTTGTGGCATGAACAATTGTGTTTTTGTCATTTGCAATTGTAATGGTACTACCCAGTTTTTTCATCCCAATGAATCCAGTGTCAATGGCTTTTATTGTCTGACTAACTAAGAAATCTCCTTCAACAAACACAGCATACTCTTACCTGAATAGGGTTGAAGAAGCCGGCTTAAATTTGGAACTTTATTTTTTCTCTTTAAATTAATGATAAATGGGATGAGAAAGCATATCAGCTTCATGTATGCTATGTTCTTTTGAATGTCTTCTTTTTTTTCTAGATGCTTTTTCACAAGTTTGAGCTGAAGGGTGAGCCTCTGCTGTAGTCTCTGGTATGAAAAAGCATCGAGGTGGTCCTCAGTCATTCTAATTGCATTGGTGAGGTTGTACGCTGCATCAAACAGGAACACATCTTCATACTGTTGAATCTTTGTAGTGGCAAATGTCAGCTTAAGTATTATATGGTCCGCAAACTGCATAAAGAACATTTTTTCTTCTATGCTGTTAGGATTGTAAGTTGGATCTTCATTCATGTTTTCATCATAGATTCCTCGGAACTCTGGTTCTTTTGTAATATCTATTAGACCTATATCATATACATGCACATATAAGTTCTATAAATATATTAAAGATAAACATATTAAAATATAGATATATCCTTCAGGCTGGAAACATGTGGAAGAGGCCTTCATCCTATAGTGGATAGACAATGGCTAAAATGATAATGATATATCCATCTTGGGCCAACCTACGCCACTGTTGTGCTGTTCCTGGCTAAAGTATAGATCTGTGTATGCAACCCTCTGTCAAACATCTTGTGTTCTCCAACATTCCTTGCATTACCTGCATTGTATTGTAGTGAGGCTTGGTGAATCTGAATGTGTAAGGGTGTAATGCTTAAGCAACTGTATTCAATACAGCTAAGAGATTAATAGGGGCTCTTTTTTGCCGTATATTGCCCTGGCTCCTCCATTACTGCCTACATCCTGAAGTACCAATCAGTAAGAAGAGTACAGTGTTTGTTGATCTGGGGCATGGGGGAAATAATAGATTGAGGACTTTATAGATTATTGCTATTAAGATGGCCGTGGGCCAGCCTTTCATTACTGACATAATTTTTAGTGACATTTGAGGGTGTTAAGGAAGAGGTTATCATTAAGGGATAAGCCAGGGAACAGTGAATAGTAATAAATTAAAGTGTAGAACTTAGAAAGAAAGTGAGTTACAGCTTTGGAGTGTGGCAGTGAGTTGCTGAAAGAAAGAAGTTGGCGTCTTGCAGTGGTAGTGACCAAGGAGCCTTTCAGTGAGGTGAGAAAAAGTGAACAGGATCTGGCAGAGAAGTGCTGGTGCGGGGGCAGGCCTATGTTTGAAGAAAAGAACGATGTTGAATGGAGATAAAGTACCTACTGAAAAGGACTGCAAAAAGAAGTAAACGGCCTTGACTTGAGAAACTTTGGTAGCTCAAACATGAACTTCCTGTAAAGAAGTCTGAGAGGTGGTGCTCATCAGATGAGGTAACAGGAATAAACATTGGAGTAGCAAGGGATACAAGGGATTGTAGAGTTCTGGGAAGCATCGCTGCTGGAGTCGCACAATAGTGTGCTGCTTTTCCAGAAGCAGAGCTCATCTATCAGGCTGGGAGGGGTCAGTAATGGATGAGTCTAGGCCACAGGTAGGCAACCTGGGCTCTTTTATGACTTGTGGACTTCAATACCCAGAATTCCTGAACCAGCCATGCTGACTCAGGAATTCTGGGAGTTGAAGTCCACAAGTCATAAAAGAGCCAAGGTTGCCTACCCCTGCACTAGGCAATGGGGGTCTGGTCTGACTGCCACCACATGTCCTGCTGGAAGGGACTGGTGACTGCAAAGAACATTGAACAATTGCCTGGGACTAGGTACTCAACCTTTTGGTTGGTTTTGGCCACTCAGGGATTTGGTTAAGCTTGGCTATTTGGGGAAGAGATGGGGAGTGACATTGGGTGGCACCTCTGGAGTGGAAGAATCAGGATAACAAGCTCTTCAATGACTGCTCTGGGTCCTATATGTGTTTCACTTAGATGTACATTTGCAAGCAGCCATGAATGATGGAAGCTTCATGATATATATTCACGACATGCATATTTCAGATATGTACAGTTATTTTATGTAATACCTTTTCATCCTGATCATTACTTCCTATGTACATTGAACCATGTTTCATGCAGTGGTCAAAAACATGTGAACACAAAACTTACCAGCTTGACAGAACTCTGCAGAAGGCGTTTTTAATGTTTGGGGAACCCCGTCTTGATCAATATCCATGGTAGAGCGCCAGAGTTCAGAGAACCGTACCCTTTTTTCCTTGGGCATGTATACTCCATGCCACAGGGCTTTCAACATATAGTCAACCGCGATTAATATTTGTCCTATTCTTGTATCAAAATACCCCGGAGGGAGTGAACAGGAAGTACTCTGATCATAATTGGCATCTAGACTGATAGAAGGGATTTGGTTCAGACAATAAATGCCCACAGCCAACTCCCTGATCATTTGATGAATTTCCCGACAGTCCAAATCTAAGCCTGGCTCCACTGGCATAAGTATAATTGCTGTGGAAGTATTGACGCTTTTCATCTGACTCAGAAGTCCACTGGGAAGTTCTAATGGATGACGCATGTCGTCTTTGGATGCCAACCAGCTGCAGAACGAAGTGGTAAGTAATTCCTGAAGCTCACTTCGCTCGTACTTCTCAAAGAAGGCACTAGCATTCCTCTGTGCTGCCAGGTGGGCTAAGTAGGCTGCTTCATCTGCTTGCTCATTTCTGAGGCCTTGCTTCTTAATTGGTCTCAACATCCTTCAAAATTTTCCGTTCTGCTGTTTTGAAATGTAAATTATTTTGGGGTGAGGGTAAAGGAAGTTAAAAGTTAAAATTAAGCAATGTAACATTTGCTGGAAGAAAAATATATGAAGGGTCCTTGGTGCTCTCTGAACTTGGTTGTTTTTTTGCAGACATTTCATTGCCAAAATAGATAACATCATCAGTGTTAGTAGGGAGTGGGATTTACTCTCATTTTATATTGTTCTGTATACCCTTTCCCTCTTATTTCTCCAATAGGACATTCATTATTTAGCTATAATGCCTGGAAACAACATTCTGTTTTTTTACATGATTTTTTTTATACTTTACTGTACTGAGATTTGAATCAGGTTCTGTCCTTTTTTAATTTATAGTTTATTAATGTATTTTTAGATTATTTGAATTAGTGACTAGCATGGACATATTTTAATATGAACAGGAGCAAAAACCATAACACTTTACCTGTAATACTAAAGTTGAATATCTGAACTAGAAGGGAAATTATTTGAATAAAACCCATCTATAACAGAATACGAATAGAACCATTTTTTTGTTTGTTTAGTGGGAGATAAACAGCACTTTAATATAGCCATTAAAATCAATGAACTTTTAGTAGACTTTTATTATTTTTCTACCATTTTGTGACCAAATGATATTCTAGGGAAGTGAAACTACATGGATATTTATTTATTAATGGTGTGAGAGGCAGCCTACAGCTTTCTTGTTTTTTTGTGACTTTTGGAATCTCTTGATTGTTCCACAAAAATTAACAATACATTGATTTAGATTTAATTTTGCATTTGAAAAAAGAGAAAGCAACAATATAGGTGTGCAGGGAATGTTCAGGAAAGCCCCACGCCACATTCACTTACAGTCAACATTGTATTGATTCAATATACTTCAAGACGACTGAGGCACAAATAGGGTGTGACTGGAGATGAATTGATTACCCCCATCCACAAGAAACAACTATATGAGTTGTTTTAAACCGGGGTCTTCGAATTTGGCCACTTTAAGACTTGTGGCTGAGGAATTCCAAGAACTTGGAAACAGTCTGAGAGAAGAAACTGAGCACATTCTATCTCTTCAACATCCTCAGAATTGATTAGAATCCTCAGGGATCTAGAAGGGCTGTCCAGAAAGACTGGAGATAGATATTTTTTAAGGAAAACGACTATTTTTTAAAGGATAGGTTTTTTGTCTTTGTGTGTTTAAAGTCAGATTATGTTATCCCTGGTAATTGTACAAGCTCATTTCTTATCATTTTATGCATATTACAAGCTCTTCATTAGAAGACTAGCATCATCTTATAATCTGAGTCTTTTATTTTCCTTTGTTATTTTTTTAAATGGAAGCTCCTGATAAATCAGTACCTGAGATTTGAATATCTTTTATGAGACTGGCTGACCTTCCAAACAGGAAAGAGGGGAAGATGTGGTTGATTTTCCTTGCCTCATTTCCATAAGGCCAGGAGGTAGTGTTAAGAATTTATTTCATTTCTTTCTGGTTCTTTTTTTTTCTTTTCTTTTTTTTCAGAAAGCAATACAGTTAACAATAGCAGGGATATTTCTAAGCAGTTTGCAGTGCAATCAGTCAAAAGATGTGTGACTGCTTTATCTATGTCTTCTTCACTTATATAAGAAAAACAAGAAGTAGTACTGAGTTTTACAGAGCAAGTTTGGTATAGAGGTTCAGGAACCAAACTACAAAGCAGGACGCTGTGAGTTTAAGTCCCGTTTTTTGCCAGGAAAAATAGCTAGGTGACAATATGTCATATGAGCAATAATTGGAACTTAGTAAAATCAATGCAGGGCAAACTATTGCTCACTTGGTAAGTAAAAAAGTTTGTCAGAAAAATTCTTGGACAAAAAAAGTGTAAAAGCATAGAAGATAAAAAGTGGAGGGCTTTCCTAAACATGGAATGAAAAGTTTGAGTGCAGATAACAAGCATTCTGATTTTCTAGCCATCTGCAGCTTAGATGTAAGCAGTGCCTCTTAAAACAGTGCCTCTTAAAAAAACTGTTACCATCAAACTGGCCCTCATACAAAAGAAAGCTCTTTAAGTATTCCAGAAAGATGTCACTGGGTGTACACATTGCGCCAAGCTGTAGCCTGCTTGGTTTTGACAGAACATAATGCACAGATATAACTGATGGTAGTTTAATAAAACAGATGGTTTGAGGCATGAATCTAGCCAGGAAATGAACCAGGAGGACTGTACAAGCTGTAGAGGTCATGTGTATCCCTACCATTGTTGAGCTAACAGTCAACCCTACAGCCCTTGGTCTGATGGAAAATCGCTTTTAGGTAGGATTGTTATTTCAGCCTGAGGGAAGGGAGGAGAGTGAAAAGAGAAACATACTTTTTTCCGTGCTCTTTAAGCATCCTGACTGAAAAGAGAAGGCAGAAAAAGCAGTAAGCCACCTCTGATATCCCCTAACCATTCAAAGGTTACCTCTCCCAAATCAGGGAATAGAACAGAAACCAGAAAAAAAAAATTCTAATAGGTCTCTGGAAACTCAATCCGATAAGCAAGGTGACTGAAACACAAACCTATGCCTGTAAATCTATCAATAAGTGGCAGTCTTGCCTTTTGTCCCAGGACTAGAGAGCCTCCAGCTCACAGCCTCAGCTGTTACATGGTGAAGAATGGAGTAGAAAGGAAAGGCTGTCACTATGGATACCATGGAACAGTAAAAGAATCCTACTATTGGTGAATTTACATCTTTTGGGAGCAAAGAGGGGGGGTTCTCATCTCATGTTAAGCTTTTCCAATAGTAGCACTTGGTCTAAGTTTTTTTAAAAACATGGCACCTTCCAGATGACTGAATAGATCAGGGGTTCTCAACCTTGGCAACTTTAAGACTTGTGGACTTCAACTCCCAGAATTCCTCAGCTAGCAAAGCTGGCTGAGGAATTCTGGGAATTGAAGTCCACAAGTCTTAAAGTTGCCAAGGTTGAGAACCCCTGGAATAGATTGCTATGAAGCTGGCATCACATGTTGATTACTCATTGCTTTGTCTGGCAGAGATAAGAACTGCCTAGTGGTCGCACTTAGTCAAAGACACCGGATGATAGAAGATGCGTGTGATTTTTACACATTAAAATTTCAAGAAGGAAGAGCCAATAGTAAAAAAGCTAACAGATTTAGAACTATCCACTAATAAACATTCTCTCAAAACAATAGCTGGGATTCTGAGGACTTTCCTGATGAATACTGGATAGGGTAGGCAACCTTGGCTCTTTTATGATTCGTGGACTTCAACTGCCAGAATTCCTGAGCTAGCCATGCTGGCTCAGGAATTCTGGGAGTTGAAGTCCACGAGTCATAAAAGAGCCAAGGTTGCCTACCCTTGGATATACAATGAAATATCAGAATAAAAATGACAAATGCTTTGCTCTTGGCAGTTTGAATCACTTGAGTACTTTCAGGTTTCTATTGTAGATCCTAAACAAGCAAAGAATCTGATCTGATTAACATTTCTTTGGAGCAGCAGTCAATATATTACTTTAATAAATAAATCTGTGCCAAAAAACGTATAAAATTTATTGCAGGTAATTCAAATAGTTATGACAAAACTATAACACACTTTTTATTAGTTATTATTTCTTTAATTTTTACCTCAATGAGAAGACCCTGCTCCTATGTATAACATTTTAAGAAATAATATAAAATCTCGGGTGCTTATTTCCAATGAAACGTTCAGAATCATGGTCCTAATATAACTGTATCCAAAGTCTTTGACGTTTGGAATATACATATAGATATATGTTTTCTGAGGTTTTTGCGGGTGTTTGTATGTAGGTCTTTGGTTATTCGGGTTTTCTCCCATGTAAAATTGGAAGTGTCTTGGCGACATTTCAACGAAGTCCCATTCATCATCTTCAGGCTGGTACTTTCGGCTTCGTGCTTCTAGGAGCAACGCGTGATCGTAGCTGTTTCTTCATTTTAACTGCCAGTGAGGATATGAACTGATTGGGTGGGAGCTTGGCTGTGTTCTGATTGGGTGGAGGTGTGTTCTGATTGGTTAGGGGCTTGGCTGTGCTCTGATTGGATGGGGGGTTGGCTGTGCTGATTGGATGGGGAAGTATTCTGTTTGGGTGGGGGCTTTGTTGTGCTCAGGTTATTTTGAATTCCAGAGGAATTTGAGATGATGAGCTGCGTTGCTGTTGTTTGGCTTCACGTTCGTGGTCGTGCCTCATCTTCATGGTGGGTGTCAATTTGCTTCATGTATGGATTGGAGGGGTTTAAAGTGGCTAATGATGCAGCTGTGGTCTGGCTTCTGGTTGTGCCTCATCATCGGTGTGGGCTTGGGTTTGTTTTTTGCGTAGATGTGTGGTGGGTGTGGTGGTGACATCCTGTGTGGTTTTCGTGAGTGTGGGTCTGGTGTCATTGTGTTAGGGACTTGTTTGTCAATAAGGGCAAGTTTCCAAATGGCTGGTAGGCAGGAGGTATCATCTCGTTTATTCATGCTGCGTGGGCGTTTTTCTATCTCAATGGCTTCTCTGATTATTTTGTTATTAAAGTGTTCAGTTTTGGTGATAGTTTTGGTCTTTTTAAAGTCAATTTCATGTCCTGTGGCTTTAAGGTGTTGGACCAGGGAAGAAGTTGGTTCCTCTTTTTTGACTGAGTTCTTGTGTTCTTCAGTGTGTGCACTTATTCTTCTGTTGGTTTGTCTGATGTATGCGATGGGGCAAGCGGTACATGGGATTTCATATACTCCTTGATTTTCTAACTCAATTTTGTCTTTGGGGTTTCTTAGGATGGTGGATATTTTTCTGTTTGTGCAGAATGCTATCTTGATGTTGTGTTTGTGCAGGATCTTGCTGATTCTGTCTGTGGTGCCTTTTATGTATGGGAGGAGGGCTTTTCCGTTTTCTTGTTCTCTGTCTTGGATTTTAGTGGGGGTTTCTTTTTGGATTAGGTTGGTAATCTTATTTCTTTGGAATCCATTGGATGTTAGTACATTAGCGAGAGTGTATAGTTTGGTTTTTAGGTGTTGTTCGTCAGCTAAGCGTTTTGTTCTGGAGATGAGTGTCTTGGCTACGGAGTTGATCTGTGCTGGGTGGTGGCGTGAGAGTGCGTGCAGATAATGGTTTGTGTATTTTCTTCTGGTAGATGGTGTGTCCTAGGGAGCCATTGGATTTCTTGTAGACTAAGACATCCAGGAAGGGAAGTTGGTTATTAGCTTCTGTTTCCATGGTGAACTGTATTTTGGGGTGTAGGCTGCTGAGGTGTGTGAGGAAGTTGTCCAGTTTTTCTTTCCCATGTGGCCAGATTATGACGGTGTCGTCTACGTATCTGAGCCAGAGTTTGGGTTTGTGATCAGATTTTTCTAGAGCTTGGGTTTCAAAGTGTTCCATGTAGAGGTTTGCAATGACAGGTGAGAGGGGTGATCCCATGAGTGCTCCTTCTATTTGTTTGTATTTTTGTCTGTTATAGATGAAGTATGTGTTGGATAGGCAGTGGTTGGTCAGATCTAAGATGTGTTTGGGGGAGGGTTATATTTGTTTTGGAGGCTTCTTTGATTGGCACTTGGGTGAAGAGGGATATGACATTGAAGCTCACGAGTAGGTCGCTGGGCTGTAAATTTTGTTTCTTTATGATCTCTATGAACTAGAATGAGTTTTTTACATGTAAGGTGATAGATTCTGCATAGGGCTGTAGTTGTTTGGCCAGAAATCTGGCTAGGTTTTGTAGAGGTGAGCCTATGGAGCTGACTATGGGTCTAAGTGGGGTTCCTTCTTTGTGTATCTTAGGGAGACCATAGAGCTTAGAGCATCTGGATGATTTCTCTCTGGGAATGATTCTTTGCTGTATCTCTTTGCTAATGGGGGAGGCTTTTATTTTGGATCTAGTGGTTTTTTCCATGTAGGTGGTGGGATCTGTGTTTAGGGGTTTGTATGTGGAGTCTTGGAGTAGGTTGGTTAATTTGGTTTGGTAGTCAGATGTGTTCATAACCACCATGGCGTTGCCCTTGTCTGCTGGTAGGATTACTATGCTGGTGTCTTCTTTCAGGTTAAATAGTGCTGTCTGTTCCTCTTTGGGTAAGTTGCTTTTGGGTGGCTTGCTGGCGTAGAGGATGTTGGTGATTTCGAGTCTGATTCCGTTAGCGTTGTCGGGGTTGATTTTGGTCAGGCTGGTTTCAACTCCACATATAATGTTTTCAGTGGGGATGTGTTTTGGAGCAACTGCAAAGTTGAATCCTTTGGAAAGGACATTGATTTCGGCTTTGGTGAGGATCCTATCTGAGATGTTATGCACTGTTTGTTTCATGTGTGGCTGTGAGGGAGGAGAGGTTTGTTTCTGGCATTCCTGTAGTCTTCGGAGTTTGTTGGTATGTCTGTCTTGAGGGTGCTCTGTGTTTCAGCTCTCCAGACGGCGAGTTGTTTGGATTTGTCCCAAAGTGCGGGGTGGATCTTGTTGCTGAGTTTGAGGTGAAGTGTGAGGAGATCTTTGTTGATTCAGTCTAGGAGGAATCTTTTTGTGTGAAGTTCATTTCTGATTAGGGCCAATTCTGTTATTTTCAGGATGCGTTTGGTGGCTGCAGAGTTGGAGTGGAATTTCAATTGGAAGCATGTGGGGATTAAATTTTGATCTCGGCAGTTGCGTAGGAATGCGAGGTCACATAAAATGGAAGCTCTTTGGACTTCGAGTTTTTCATAGGTCCTGGTCAGATGGTGGATTTCCTCCCTGTAGAGGTACGATATTTGTTTTCTGAGGTTTTCGCGGGTGTTTGTATTTAGGTCTTATATATATAATTATCTATATATATATATAAGACCTTATATATACTTATTCTCTTGAAGCTGTCTGAAGTCTTGTACATTTGTCTGATGCCCTTTCACTGGTATTTTCCATTTTTGCAATTCGAGAACCAAATTGCATGGCCCGTTTTGGCAAAACAGCAGAGGCCGTCAGACCCAGCTGAGCACCTACCAGACGCAAGAGCAATTTTTCTCCGATCCCACGAGGCAGGGCCAAGTTTGCTTTTTCCCATACAGGAAGTGAGTTAAGAAATGACACAACCTCTTCATCAAGAAAGGGAAACCTGAAAGGGAAAATTATAGCAAGAAAAGTATAAAATCAAGTTTAAAAAAAAACAAATGTAAACAAAGTTTTCTTTAATGAACTGGTTTGGTTAATTGTATATTTCAAAAAATGTCTTTTTTTAATACATTCATCTGTAAAGACTCATTAGTGCAAAACTGTAGGCAGCTGCTGTCCTGAATGCTATGATAATTGTAATTAACTGTTCCTGTTAATTTCAATGCTTTAGTCCAGATCTACCTTGTATCTATTTACAGCAGCGGTTCTCAACCTTTTTCAGGCCGAGACCCCACCTGCGCCGCCCATGCGCGTCGCGACTCCGGGCTGAACCGCGCATGCACGGCGCGACAGGCCGAACCGCGCATGCGTGGCGTGACGGGTAGAACCACACATTTGCACACAGATAAGAAAATCAATGATAAAAATTATTAAATATTGTTCTATGTTCTTCCCCCATCCCAAGAGAGAAATGCATCATAGTTCATGTCTGTGAGAACTTCACAAACAAATCTCAAGGATCCATTCCAAACGTTTTTTATCCTGATATGGCAATTATTAGTACTGAATTAATAGCTATTAACACTATTGAACTTTGGGATATTTACCAGAATAGTGTATTACGCATGACAAAAAAGACTCTGCCTTCTTTTACCATAACACGTGAATTGTTTCTTCCATTTATCTATTAGATATTTGCTGCCTTTATTCCTTATCATTATCTGAATTTTAGTACGTCCAGTCAAGGATAGTCTTATCTGTTGCACACCTGCTTACCTGGCTTCTTTGCCATGATCTCCAATAACTCTATCATCTCGACCTAGATTCCTAGAAGAAATGCGACTTAGTTCCATTCTTAATTCGTCAGTCAAACCCTCAAAACCACTTTTTTTGAAGCAAACACGGTGTCTGGAATACCCTGCAAGTTGTTCATCTGCTCCAATTCCTGTAAGGACAATCTGTAATGAATATAGAAATACAACATGAGCAGAGATTACAGAATATTAACGCAGACATCAGCATTATATTCCAAATAAATCTAAAAGTAATTGACAGTAGAGAATCTAATTTATACCAATGTTTAACAAATGAAAATCTAGCCATAGCCACAAGATGTAGCATGATTATATAAAAACCACAATGAAAAACATTTAGTTCCAAAACACAAAAAAGAAAAAAATGGTTATTAAATTATTTGTTTTTGAAGTCTGATCATCAAAAAATGTAACAAAAGAAATTTAAATTATAAATGTAAAAAGCAAATTATGCATAAGGCCCGAAATGGAGACTTTTTTTTTGTTTCTCTGTCGCAATTTTCAATGCTAAAGTCAATGTAGCTACATGTATCTACTTCCTTGTATATACTACAAACATTCCCTAAACCAGGGGTCCTCAATCTTGGCAACTTTAAGACTTGTGGACTTCAACTCTCAGAATTCCTCAGCCAGCAAAGTTGGAATTCTGGGAGTTGAAATCCACAAGTCTTAAAGTTGCCAAGGTTGAGGACCACTGCCCTAAACCTCTTTTCATCATTGGTAGCATTATTTTACTGCAAAACACTCTCCATTTTACAGCTATGCATGTTGTGTAAGTTGTGTGTGTGCAGTGTGCGTTTTAGTATATTGGAGATTGGTCCCATTAGACCCAAATGAGATTAGTCCCTATTAAGTAGCATGAGGCTGTAATACCAGTTACGGAGTTTAAAAAGTTTAAGCAACTTTAATTGAAAAAAGGGAGAAGTTCAATAATTACGTACTTTTGCAGGACTTTTATATGGCCGAACGGCTCCCTGATTGGTAAGTAGACCCACTCCTCTGGAAGCAAACCATACGGCACAACCTATACTGTCATCCAAAACAGTATCCAGTGGATAAATTAAGTGTCTTATATGTTTCACTCTCATTGCTTTTAAATCCTCGAGCGTAACATTGATTTCCACAAAGTTCCAAGTTCTTGAAGGATTAATTATCTTCAATTCTTCTAACCCTGCCCTGCCAGTAATTCTATCAGGAGCATTAAAAGAAGGAAAAGAGTCACTGGTCACAGTATTCTTGACATTTAAAGATTCCTGACAACGGGGAAATTGTTTCTTCTCTTTGCTGCATTTCTTAATGGAAATGTTCGGGTTACCTTGACCTGTAACCTCGAAGGCCACATTGAGAAGATCAATTGGTTCCTCCAAGGGAACATACCTGTCCGCAAGGGCAGCTATAATCATGGAATCAAGGCCACCAGAAAAAAGTATTGCAATACAGGATTTCCTCAGATCTATATCTGATATTTCTCCTCTGAATGGATCACTGTTTCTCATTAGGCATAAAACTCGTTTATTTACAGCTCTGCTCAATACATCAATAAATTGATGGACTCTATCCTTCTTGTGATGTTCTGCAAGAAATTTCTGAAGAACTTCCGCATCAGCTACAGGTGAGGGAAAACTAAGTAATTGGGATTCTACTTTCATGTCAGAAATTTCCTCATTTAAAGGAATGATAGGAGCTATCAAAGAAGTGGATGCATTTATCACAAAAGACACATAAGTAGGCAGAGATTTAGAAACTATGCTTAAATCTCCAGAGATTACATTTTCAACTACATTTTCTCTGGGAGGAAATTTCCAAGGATGTAACATTAAAGTAATAGATTTATGAACAACACAATCCTGCAGATTCATCTGAAAAATTCCTGATGCTGGAACTTCCAGCCACTGATTATTAGAGGCGGAACTAACAGAACTCAGTACAAGAACAGTGTCACTCTCTTGATTAAACTGCCACAGCAGACTTCGACGACCAAAGTAGTCCCTGCCAAACCATAAGCAATGCCTGGATGCCTGATAAAAAATAAAAGACCATGGACCCTGAACGGAGGACAGCACTGTCAAAAAATCAGAGTCACAATTGCAAGAACAGAGTTGGCGAAAAATAACTTGAGTGTCATTTTCTTCCCTTTCCATAGAAATTCCACTGAAGATTTCTCCATTCCAAAGGAATACATTACCAGAGTCTTCCAATGGCTGTGGAGTCATTGCCCCCCTTAAATGAAGTACATGGCCAGAAAATAAGCACCAGTATGGAAGCTGAAACCCAGTCTTTTCCAGTTGTTGGCTTCTATCGGGTCCTCTTCTTTTAAGATTGTTTAGGATATCTTCTTTCAAGATATTACTTCCAGGGACATGAGCAGATAAGCTGACCACACAGCAAATTCCACACATTGTAAACTTGTATTGGATTTAACTATTTCTTGGTCTTGGTTTTTTCTGAGTTTTCTATTTCTTGATGAGCTTTCTTTAGTTCATCTAAAGTAACTGGGGATAAAAGAAAATCTTATTTTTAACACATTAATTAAAAGATATAGAGAATCATGCAAATATTTAAAGTAGCCCTAAGTACATATGCAATTTTGTTCAATGCAAGATTAATGCACATATATTTACCATAACCCACGCACAGGAATCTACCTTACAATGCTTCCAAAAATACTAATCCAGAGCAGGAATAAATAGCAGGTCCATGTGTTTCATTCCCTACCTAACAGAAGTGAGTGCAACAAAAGACCATTGATTTGGTCAGTTATTCAGGGACATCTCAACCAAAGTACAGAATGGAAAAAAGTCTTCTTTACGGTTACTGCCTTTTTTACACACGGAAAATGTAACAGTAAGAAAAAGCATTATTACTGGAACATACTGTCAAAATGATTTATGAAAGAAACTCTCCCATAGAGATAATGTACTATCATTCAATTCAATATTTTTAAAGCAGTATCTGAAAATACCTGCTAAATCCTTTTCTAATTACAGTAATGTAATTCCCGTCAGAATATTTACTGCCGCATTTATAATTGAAATGAAAATATCAGATCCTTATCTGTATAGTTATATTTCATAATGAAACCTCCCCAGTTGTACATTAGCTAGCTGATTGTTTAGTCGATTTAAACATTAACCTTTTGGTTCCATGTAAATGTCAAACAAATATAATTAAAATGTTGATATATAATCTTGACTGTGATATCTTGAATTCGCTCAAAATCAAATCACCAGAATTACAACTTTATAGCTAGATTGACAATTATTTTAGGGAGTTTTGGAGTTGCCTAATTAACATTTAACTTAAATAACAGTATCTAACTTTCACGTTCTAAAAAGTTGGAGACCCATTCCCGAAGATCTGCCGGGAGGCTATGTATTCCCGAATTGTGTCACCTGATGATAAAGGAAAGAGTCCTCTCTGTTATAGCAATACAGAACTGAGGATCATTCCCAAAGGGAAGGGATGAGCAATACATGACATTCCAGCTACTACAGAACTAAAAAATTTAATACATTTAACCGTACACCAGCTGGCACTACTAAAAGTTATACTTCAACAACTTCTGATAGTCAAAGATTGCTCATGTCTCCTGTACAAATATATTTGATGCCACAAACAAAAAAAATCTATTTTTCCCCCCAGGCAGTTATAAGTTCTTAACTTGCTTAGAATTTTACCTTTTATTTTTAATTGTAATTTTATTAAAAATTATAATTACAAAATAAAAAAAATAGAATAGAAAATAAAGAAAAATAAGAATATGGGAAAGAGAAATAAATATATAAAGAAATGCCCCCCCGTGACTTGTTGTCATTATGTAAATAAAAACAATGTTAATAATTTGTCTTGTCTTAAAATACCACAAATGACCTCTTCTTTCCATATCCCAGCTCTTAACAATCAGCGACTCCTTAAAGCCAAGTCATTTCAATCCTGATCAGTGGAAATCCATTCACAATTATCAGAGATAACAACATATCTATTTTAACCTTGATCAAATAAACCAACTTTATATACGTATCTTCCTTTTAGTTTTAATAATTTTGATCTCTAGTTCCTTCAAATAATGTCCTACAACTTCATTTTTTTTCATTTCTTCTTTGTTCTTTTTCCACAAAATTCTTCAAAGCTTTAAGAAGCCTCTTTTGCAAATACAATATAGACAAATTAGCCAGGTTACTCTCTTAGTTTGTTATTTGTATAACCCTTTTTAATTATTATGAAGACATCAGCTGGTTTCCTTTGGAGGCCCACTGTAGCATCCTTTTTCTATTATCATTCTTGTAGCCTGTCATTTTTCAATCCACTTTCAGACCAGTCTATCTTGTCTAATAAAATCTATTCTTGAATAAAGAAGGTAGAAACTTTTAATGTCCATTGTTCAAAAACATCCTTTAATATATCCAATGTTAAAATATTTTGCTTCTTTCTATATTAGTAAATCAAATTTAAGTAGTCTCCTTCCACTATAATCTTTATTCCTTCTGGTTTCCTTTAGTGTCCAAACTTTAAAGTCTCATCCTATCATGTTTTTAAAGACTTTTTTTTAAAAGTATTTTCCCATGGGAAGGATTCTTATAATCAATTCCAGGATCTTATTTCAAATCTGTGTGGGCTCTTAGTCTGTTTATAACTTTTCATAATCAAAGTTCTAATCACCCTTATGTTGTTTTTTCCTTCCCTCCAATTATTTTCTTTTGCTTGAAGGAAACTCACCCAGTGCTATAAAGTTTGATGACCCAGTATCTTTTGGATCTGCTGTCTGTTTTTTTCTCCTTTTTGGATAAGAATTATGTGGTCTACTCTCCAGCTCTTTTTTTTCTACCCTAGCTACTGGCTCTGCCTTTAGTGGAGCTATCTTCAGTTTGGTTTTTCTTTGCTGGAAGTCAGATTTTTTTTTCTTGTCATCCTCATCCTACTCACTGTTTTATTCATAAAGCTAAGATCAAAAGTCTGTTCATTTTATATTGTCCTTTTCATAAGACACAGTTCCAAAGTGGCCATATGGATATATTTAAAGAGAGACCTGGATCATTGCTCCCTGTCTAATATTCAGAGCTACTTATCATAAGTTTATACAGGCTGCCCTTGCTTAACAATCACTTGTTCAGCAACTGTTTGAATTTAAAACAACTGAACAAATGGTACTTATGACTGGCTCTTGTACTTACAACATGTCAAGGTAATAATTTAAAGGCTAACCAGCTGATGTGATGTAATGTGGATGATATAATATAGGAATGACTCAGGTGTGTGTATCCCTTTAAGAGGTTGAGTATAAAAGGGGAGTTTTTTGCTTTAGTTTTTTTTCTCTCTCTCTCATCCGTTTGACTGTTTGAGTTTGCTGTTTCACCACATGTATGTATCTTATTTTTAGTATATATTTGTAGATATAGTGTAATATAAACCACCATTTAATTACAAACCACTGTTTACTGTATTTTTTCCTGGGTTACTTCACCGCAATAAAACTGTGCATGTTCTGACACAACACTCACAGCATCCCCATCATCACGTGATTGCGATCTGGGCACTTAGCAACCGGCATCCTGTAGTCACCATTTACGGCTTTCACTGACAGTTTCCAACAAGCAAAAGGAAGGGGAAAGCTGGAAGGAGGTTGCAAATGGCAACCATGTGATGCTGTGCTTAACGACATCATGGAATTTGCTCAATGACACTAATGAAAGCACTGGAACTCCTGTCACTAAGCAGTGTGGTCATTTTGCATTGCATTAGGATAGCACTGCTTAGCAATACAAATTCCAGTCCCAATTACCATTGTTAAGTGAAGACTACCTGCACATACACATATTGAATTTCTGTACTTGTAGCATTATTTTATAACTTCAGTAAACAAAAATGTCCATTCATCTCAGTAAACATTATCATCTTTTTTATGTTTCTAATATATCTAAAATATAAATGTATTTGAGGAACATACTTTTGCATTCGGAGAGAGTTTGAGTTCTGTCTGCTAGAAAGAATATGTTGCTGTTCGGTTGCTGTCTGTAAACTTTCTGCAAATTAAAAAGAAACAGTCTGAAAAATTCAACACTAAAGAAGTAGGATTTTTTTTTTAGCTTTAGGGTTTTTTTTTAGCATAATCTAGGACAGTTGTAGTCACTTACACGATTCTTCTTCAAGTTGGAAATTTCATCAACTACAATTTTTTGCTCTTTAATCTGCAAGATGAAAAAAAGGTCTCAATTCCATGAAAAACAAGCCCAAGATTTCTAAGTATAATTTGTAAATTAGCTTTTAAAATCTACCTAACATATATATAGAAATATACATTTTAAAAAGTAAAATAAGCACATCTTATTTACATGTATCAAGTTTATTCCATCATAAAATCTGACAAAATGATGTCTATTTAAAAACTCTTGTGTAGGCTTCTTACCATCTTCTTCACACAGAAGAGTCAAGGAACATGCAAATAGGAGATGGCCCTACTAACACAGATTGAGCTATCTGCTGGACAAAAGAATGATTCTCCTATATTGCTTACAGCCTACAGAATTTGTTTCTCCGGGAGCTATCGCTTAGTCTCCATGGCATTCAGAAAACTTTTAAAGGCCCATCTTTTCACCAAACATTTAACTTTCAGTTGCTTTATAATTTACACATTTAATTTGTTTTAATTTTTTTATAATTCCCTTGAGTAATCACATGAGTAGAAACACAGAATTTAATTCAGATATACATTTAAGTCATTCCAATAAATGGTATTTTGTATAGAAATACTTCTATCCCAGACATGCTTAAAATGATTGTCAACAAGAAAACTTAAATAGTTATAGTTAGAGACTGCATCCACTATAATTAAAATATAAAGTTTTAAAGCTCAGATTTTAAGACACTTATTATTATCACAGGGATTCAGATGACAAATCTATTTTCCACACCCAGCAATTTTTTTTACATTCACCTATAATTTTTGCAACAAGCGAAACCGAAGATATTTTAACTTTCCAGCTTCAGCAAGGAGAAAAAAATGCATATTTTTGCCAGTTTCTACAAATTCAAAATAATCCAAACTGTATTTCCTTGTTAAAAGGAGCATCCTCCTTCAGTGCGAATTGCTTTTTTAAAAGAACAATCATATTTTTAAAGAGAAATTATTATTTCAACAAAGTACATTAGGCTGCATATAAGCCCAAGTCTAATGAAGCCTGATCCTTAATGTGTGTTTAGCACATTAGTTTTGGGCTATAAAACTGTTGGTATCGCTAAACAGGATTCCTTTCTGAAAGTTACTCTGTCGCATCTTGTAAAAAGCAGAGTTTAGTGCTATCTTATCAAGATTCTACCATCAGCATTTACAGATGTACCTTGTCCATATTAGTGTCTCTCATTCTTATAATTTCACTGTTTTTCCACTGACCTTTCTGTTCAGCTCTTCTTTATCAGGCAACTTTGACCCTTCCCCCCCTTCCGCTAGTAGTGCTGGGCTTGACATCTGCTCCTGTTGACTGGTCAGAAGACCCCAGGTTCTTTTTCGATGCCAGATATAATCACTTACTGCTCTTTTGACAGTTTAAACGTGACAGGATCTCAAGACCTGAAGAAAGCAAGAAACCAGAGTAATTCTCCAATTGCATTCACAGCCAGTAGCCAATGCAAAATCTCCATATAAGCAGGGGTTCTCAACCTTGGCAACTTTAAGACTTGTGGACTTCAACTCCCAGAATTCTGGGAGTTGAAGTCCACAAGTCTTAAAGTTGCCAAGGTTGAGAACCCCTGCATTATATGGAAGAGAGCTGCATGTCTTTTGTGAATAGGTGTGGTGATAAAAGTACCCCTCCCATATGCATTTGAGCTGCTTTCACAAC
Source organism: Bothrops alternatus (assembly GCA_034064705.1). Taxonomy (NCBI): domain Eukaryota; kingdom Metazoa; phylum Chordata; class Lepidosauria; order Squamata; family Viperidae; genus Bothrops; species Bothrops alternatus. The sequence continues at coordinate 22,618,888 of JARGCV010000052.1, read as the reverse complement.
CAAACCTCCAAGATAATCCCTGTCCCAATTCTTTTGAACTGCTTGAAGGAACAGTGTAAGAAAACATTCACAGGAAAACATTCACAGGAGGAAGAATGTGTCAGGAACCTGTGGCTGAGCAAACCACATTGTTACTATTCACTGACTATATTCCAAGTACAGCACCTGCCATACTTGGAAGGGATAAATAATATGGGATAAATAATATGGTCAGCCAGATAGGTTTATCTCACATATTCCAATGTCACGCTGTAATTTACATTATGTCTGCCTTTTTCTTTGTCCTGCCTTTACAATGTAGTAGGCCACTATCAATAATAGCCATTACCACTAGTTATATACAGTATTAGCCTGTATACATTCTGCCTTTGCTCAGGGCTGCCAACACACTGCCAAGGCTCAGCGGGGAGTCCAGGAAATACTGTTTTATTGACCACACGCCGATACAATTATGTTGCATCTTCAAAGTGATGTAGATGCTTTATGGGAGCCAAATTTTGAGCACAACATAGGTGAGCATTGTCACTTCTTTTTCTATATATCCTTTATATTCTCCAGCCCAGCAATATGAATTGATCCTCAAATCCCAGCTTAGGCATGAGAGCTGGCTGGGTGTCTTTGGGCCAGTCCCCTCTCTCAGCTCACCTCGGAGAGTAGTTGTTGTGGGGAAAATAGGAGGAGGAAAGTGTATTAGGTATGTTTCCAGCCTTGACTTATTAAAAAAATAAATAAAGGTGGGATATAAATAAATAAATTAAATAAACATCGGACTCAGGAACAGAGAGGTCCAGGTTCAAATCTATTCTCAGTTATAAAATTCTTAGGGTGATTCTGAGCAGTTCACTCCTTCTCAAGTACCGCCTGGGGTTGCCGTTTCAGAAAACACCTGTAAGGAAAGGCATCCTCGGCCCAGCATGTCCTCATCAGCCGCATTAAAGAGGCCTCTGAAAGGGAACATATTGTCCATTCTTGCTTTACACGAGGCCAAGAAAGCAAGCGACTCACAGCAGGTAAATCCACCCACAACCAGAAACTTTAGAGCAGGGGTAGGAAATTATGGCCCCTTTATGACTTGTAAACTTCAACTCCCAGAATCCCTGGAGTTGAAGTCTATAAGTCAGGGGTTCTCAACCTTGGCAACTTTAAGACTTGTGGACTTCAACTCCCAGAATTCCTCAGCCAGCAAAGCTGGCTGAGGAATTCTGGGAGTTGAAGTCCACAAGTCTTAAAGTTGCCAAGGTTGAGAACCCCTGCTATAAGTCATAAAAAGACCATAGTTCCCCCGCTCCTGCTCTAGGGTATCTTCAGACTTAACCTCCCCAAAACGCGCTCCCTCCCACCGCTGCCCGCCTCTAAAAATCTGTAAAATATTAATCTGGTTATTTAATTCTCGCAGACATACGTACAATTTCAGTCCACCCTCCTGCCACGCTCGTCCGCTTCTCCCCGGGACTTTGAAGCAGAAGCGATTGAATGACCACACTGGTTTTGATTGGGTGCGCGGTATGACGAGCACGCCTTGCAACCAATGAAGTGAAGCTGGCGAAAACTGGAGCACGACATGCGAAGAGGACTATGGGAAAAGGCCGGCGGGGGAGGGGCTTGGTATCTTTAGCATAGATTTGCTACAAATACGTAGGATTGACTCATATCCTAATTGATAGTGTGTGATTTGATTTTTTTGGTTTATCCAGACAGTCCTATATCCTATATGGAGGAAGTCAGCAAATCAAAAATGCTGTTTAAGACTGATGATGACACTCAAACTATAAAATTTGGAGAATAATTGCATTTTCGTATTGAGCGAATTGCTTATCTTTCTTGTGGGAACCCCATTTTTGCAGCCACAATACTTTTCTATTTCCCATCCTTGCTCTAACTTACATGTTTTGGGGTGAGTGTTCGCCTTCGAGTCAGTATTGAGTCCTGGCGACAAATCCTTGTAAATTTCTCGGCCAGATTTTCCGAAGTGGTTTGTTTGCCTTTGCCTGCTTCTCTGAGCTGAAAGAGAGTGACTGATCTAGGCTTACCCAGCTGGCCTTTTTTGTGCCTTTTAATTATTACACCAAACTAGCTCTTAAATGCATTTAGTGTATGCAATGGTTTTAATGTATGTAAGATAGCATGTCTTTTGAAACAATTCATAGAACCCACAAAATTAATAACAAAGCATTATTTCAACTTAGGTTTTAGTTCCTTAAGTTTTATTAGCCGATGTACTCAACTGAGCCCGGAACTATTGCGAAAACAGAGCAGCCTCGATTCAAATAGGAAATTTGACACAGGCTGGGTACACTACTACACTATACAAACTTTTCTCTATAAGTCATCTCGGACAACCTCGTCTGCAACTCAACTGCCGTAGATCCATAGTTAAAGCCTTTGCATCTTAAATTGCAAGCCGGGGGAATCACTAAAGTTACAAAGCTATGACAAAGCTTGCGCAGATGTATTTTCCTATGCAAATTTCTTGCTAGCCAAACTCAAATTACCTTTCACACCAACCTCCTCAAGCAAACCTCCTCCGTTTTCAATATGACCGCCCCCCCCCCCAAGCTGGGGCAAGAGAGACACTCTGATAGTCTAATCCCTCTCTATGCATCAGTACTTTAACCGAAAGCTTGAAATGTTAAGCAACAAAACGGAAGTCGCCCCTCCTTCACTTCCTTTAAAGGAAAGGAGGACAGAATACGATAGAGCTGCAGGAAATGTTTTAGCTAGAGAGGTTGCGGCTGTTCTTCCTGGATTTCCTGGAGGGGAGGGGCATGAAGGTTAGAGGTCGGCTCGTGTAGAAAAATGGTGGCGCGGGAGGAACTTCGCGTGGTTCGCTGCGGCGGGAGCTGGTTGAGCGGGTTTCGCGCGGTGTTTTCTGCGGATTCGAAGTTAGTAGAATTCAGAGTTGAAGAGTTTTTTTCTTTTCTCTTAGGCGGCGAGTTTTCATTACGCGAAAAGCTGCGATTACAGGAAGGATGGTGTTTATTTTATTGACATGTACCTGCGCGCATGCAATACACTTGTATATAAAATGCTTACACTTATACATTCTGCAGATATATAAGCGGGAATATTCAACTGATTGTAGTGGTATGTCTTTTCTGAATAGATGGTCGGGTTATATGCTTTTGATATCTTTAGGCAACTGCTTTTGAGCTCCAAAAATTTACTCCCTCTTTAGATGAATTTGCAATCGGTAATGTCACTTCAAAAAGAGAAAGTGCCATAGGATCTGCAGTTGGAATGTGGCTTCCCTTTTATTACGATTCGTGCTGTAATCTTTAGTTTTTCTGAATAGAGAATCTAGATTTAGTTCTCAATTAGATCCATGTCTATAGAGATTCTCAGTCATCCAGGTCACAGTTGTCCCAAAGGTGCTTTTTCAAGAGGCAACAACTCTGAAAAAGCACCTTTGGGATTCTCAGTTAGGTCATTATGATTGAGCATGTAAAAATAGACACACAACCTTTTTGTTTTCCTGTAGACTAAGAACATCACTTCTCTGGGATTTTGGCTCGTAAATTTCAGGTGGTGGGCCTATGTTTTGTTTTGTATTGATATGAAATATAAAATAATACAAGTATGTGAATCTTAATAAAGTTATTATTGCTTCATAGTTATTGAAAATACCTTTATCACGTATTCTGCTTTTGAATGAATGCACGCACCCTAGGTTTAATACAGAGTTTTAATGCTGATCTGTCACATAGTTTAGTAGATTTTGAGCACCTTTTTATTTTAGTCTTTTAGCTTTAATGTTAAAGATCTGAGGAATTGTGTTCTAATTCTAATTAATATGCAGTATGTTGTTAGAATTACATAAATGCCTTTTAAATTATTATTTTTGAATCATTTACAGGTATCTCCTATGTGCTTCAGGTGACTACATTAAACTCTATAGTACACTTACAGAAGAATGTCTACATATCCTACAAGGTCATACCAATCTAGTGACAGGAATCCAGTTGAATCCTCAAAATCATTTACAGGTTGTTATCAGTTTGATTAAAGCATTTTTTAACTTAATTCTTGCATGTCATTTCATTCAAACATCATTGGGTTAGACCAGACATGTGAAACTTGTGACGTTGCGTGATGTATTGGAACTTTTCCCCCATTACTGGCAATGGTGTGGGCATGGTTTCATGCAGGCTGGCAGTTTGACACCCCTGGGTTAGACGAACATATAAAAGGGCTAATAATTGAAAATTGAAGTCTGCTGAAAGTAGGATTAACGATCACTCTAAATTTGGCTTTAACTTTTCACTGTATAGAAGGCTACACTTCTGGATCAAATTGCTGGGCATATATCAGTCCAGCAGCATTAACTTACTTGTTTCTTGTGCAGTTAAAAGTTCCATTCCATTTGAGGCCTGCACAATTTAAAACAAAATTAGGGAAACTCTTCTAAATTTTTTGGGTCTCAATTTCCATTATCTCTGATGATTGAAGATTCAGCTAGGATTCCCCCCCCCCGGGCTTATTTTTGGAGTAGGACTTGTATTAGGCCCAGCGCAAAAAATAAGGCTAGGGCTTATTTTGGGGGTGGGTCTTATTTTCAGGGAAACACGGTATGTGCACATGATTTTTAGCTAAATGAATGCTTTAGCCAATACATTAAAAATATCACATGTTATAATGTCATAAATATGGCAAGAGCCACTAGGAGTACTGAAACTCAACATTTTTTTCTACATCTATCTACATTGGAACTTATAGATAACTTCTTTTCCCTCTTTCCGTACTAGCTTTATTCATCGTCTCTAGATGGCACTATTAAACTCTGGGATTTTATGGATGGAATTCTTATCAAGGTTTGTTCAATTTTCCTTTTCTTTAATCTTTTACATATCACTCATAATTTATGCTTACAGAGATATCAAATCACAGATTAGTAAATAGATTTGTATCTAATGATGCCAAAAATACCCTTGCTTTCAGCAGTTAAATTAAGTAATATACATTATCTATCCTGGGATTATGTTAAGTTTGATTTTTGTATGATGGCCAGCCTATAATATGCCATTATCATGCAAGCCACATGTTAGCTAATGAAATCATTTACTGCACATGAAATGTAATCCAAGACATAATTTAAAGTATCAAACAAAATTTATCCAGAAATTCAAATGGCTCCTAATGATCTTGAAGGATATGCAAACCTGGCTGTTCAGGAGGTTTTGGGGATTTGGGATGTTGTGAGCCTGTTCTTTTTCAATATTGAGATATTGTTTAATGTCATCAATGTTCCAAATTTATATGTTTAGACATATGTTCATATTAGTAGATGTTATTTTTTATTTTATTATTATTTTAACCTGATGTATAGATGGCAGATTTTTATGTTTTCAGTGGCTTTTAAGACTAGAAAAAATAGTATATTATCTTTGATTATGGTTGCTCAGTATGATTGTTATTACAATTTTCTTGCAGTAATTTCAGTTGTACTGGCATAAGAGCAACTATGTTTTAACCAAGCCAAACCAAAACAATAAACCACATTGGGAATATGGGACAGGGAGTATCTTTTCTCGTTCTCCTACTTTCAGAAGCTGCTTGGAACTTAGGACAAATTGTATTTCTTGCCAGGATTTCATCTTGAGATCGGCTGAGACTTAACAGAGGTATTGTTTTGCTGTGTTCTTTTCTTCCAGACATTTGTTGTTGGGTCTAAACTCTTTGCATTTTACACCCTTGCAAGTTTGGAGAATTCTGCATTTATCATAATTTCAAATCCTAACGATGAAAAATCAGGTATGTTGTAACCTATGTCCATTTTCTCCTGTAGATCTTATGTTCTCATAAACCTCTTTAAAACTTTGGTTAAAGAATAGAAGGCTAGGGTAAAATAAATTCACTGCTTGTGGCACTTTACCTCTTGTATTATGAAAAATAAAAGTAGGCATGTATGAGCTCTCTTACATTCTCAGAATTACTGACTTTATTTTAAGGTTATTTTCCTCTCCCCAGCTCAGGATTGCTAACTATTTGACAGGATTTTTAGATGTATACTTGTGGCAAGTTGCAAAAACAATATGAAGTGCTGCAATTGAATGCTAATAGTTTTATTATGATGTTTTTGTAAATTAGTGATCTAAAAAGCAACCTATCAATGTGGCATTCTTTTGGTATAAATAGAATAATGTAATCATAAGGCTCTTGGAACTTGAAGACCTGTCATGTGAAGTGGTTAATAAACGTTTATGGTTAGGGTGATGTTCATTGACTTTCCATGATGGGTGAAATGAAGGAGCATCATGAATTTATCCCAAAACTGAAGCCAAAGTAGATTTTTCTAAATTTAGCTCCAATTCTTTATCTCTATAGAGAGAATTGGGAGATGGGGAGAGCAGGTTAGGAAAAATTTCTCTTATGAGTTCAATGAATGTGTTCTATAATTCAAGCCATAGGAGAAAATGGCCTGATTTATGCATTGTACTAAAATGCTGTTTAATTTTGATTCAATATGATATGTGAATCTGATTGTTATTCCTTAATCAGCAAGCCATGATTAAATTAATACCTTACTGTCAGCTCGTATCCATTTGTACCAAGTTATTAATAAGAAATATTTATTTCACCAGATAAGTTTCAACTAATGACAGTGAAACTTCCAAAAACACCCGATCAAGAAGTGGAAGCCAATGAACTAGAAATGGTTTTAAATGGTGTAAGCCAGTCGCCCAAATGTACTGCATTTGGAAGAGATGTATGTATACTTTCTTTATTGTTAAGCTGTGGCAAAAATGGCTGATCCTGTGGAGATGGGTTAGTGGCTTGGTAATTCCCTGTTGTCACTTATGGGAGGACACCATCAGTCATCCCACTCTTTCCCAAAATCTGTGCTGCCTTTTTGATGATTAAATGGTCAAAAATTAAAAGTTTTTTTTTTTTAAAAAAAGCCACTACTTTTCGGTCAGGTAGTGCATAGCTAGCTGAGGAATTCTGGGAGTTGAAGTCCACGAATCGTAGAGTGGCCAAGGTTGGGGACCTCTGAGGTAGTGTATAGGCAAGGGACTAGAGTTTTTCAGGCTTTTGTTCCCTCCTTGGGAGGTAAACCAATTTCATCAAAAATAAACAAGATGAACTTTGTAACGATCTATTTTAGTTTTAAATAAATACAATTCTCCAAGTAGACCAGAAGATGAATGGATTTCTGAGCCTACTGTCTGGCAAGGAGGATACATGCGTAACATACACATTATACCGAGAAATGTTTGGGGTAATCAGGCTCCAGATCATTCTTTTTATCCCTCTGATTAGTCTGCTGCAGGAGAAAAGCAAAAGTTTGGGCACCTATCTATGATACGGGTGATAAAAAACTAGATGGCCTGTTCAGGGAGTCAACAGTGCCTTTATATGTCTCAGTCAGCATACATGCTTCTTCCTTCCCCAAAGTTCCTTCATGGTAAACTTTGTAAATTACAGTTTTTCTTCTTGACTAAAGCCTTGCTCCCTGTCCAGTTTGTGATGTGGAAACGGTTCATTTCAGTGACAGCTGAGTTGCATTATCAAAGACAGCTGAGTTGCATTATCAAACACGTAACTGCTTGGTGTTTTTAACAATGGAATGAGTAGCCTAATGACTTCCAGATGTCTTGTTCTACAACTTCTACGATCCGTTATCATGTATCATAATGACTGAGGCCGATGAAAGCAGGTCCAAAATATTTGCAAGGCACCAGGTCGCCTCCCGGTGCATGAGGTCACTTTTTCGGGGGTTGCTTTAAATTAATGGTCTTCCCAACTGTTCTTATTATTTTTTATAGTCAAATGAATGTTTTGACCTTGACAGGTATCTTGGCGTAAAGACTTAAGATCTTGACAGAAAGTAAATCCAAGTTCATACCTTGCCCCAAGCTATATTTTTTCCTTGATTTTGGCTTATTACAATTTATGCACTCATCCGTATATTCTAAAGCCCTGGTTTGCAACTTAAAGTGATATTTTCAACAAATTGCTTAAGCAAAGTAAGATTTAAGTTGAAGCTGGTTGAAATCTCCAACTATATTTTCATTATGACAGGGTGAATATGTAGTATCAGTCTGGAAGCTTCGTCTTGTTGTTTGTTTCTTTAAGAAGAATAAGATTTACAGGTGAGAATTAAAAGCATAAGTTGACTACTGTGTAATATCCAAAGCAATATGAATCAGTTCTTCATTATTTCCTCTTTTGGCTCTAGAGGGATGAATCTGTTGATTTGAGTTTTTTAAAAAAAGAACATCCAGTTCGGGTTTAACCAGTTAATTGGTTAGATTTTCTGTAAGGATGTGTGGCTACTACAAATGAAAACTATTTATAAACCAGTAATGAAAGTGCTTTTTTTTTAATAATTTTTTTATTATTAGATATCTGTACATGTAAACAAAGAAAAAGTTCAAGTTAAAGCCATTCAACTTAATACAATCATTTTAAATTTGTAGACCTTCTTCACTCCGTATGTCCAAGTTTAACTATAAGCCAACTACATTTTACAAATTTTAAATTTCACTTCTTTTCAGATCAGTCCATTGGACATCAAACAAACAAGTCATCTTATTAAAATTAATAATTTTCATGTCAATATACCCATCCCTTCAACAAGTACATTCTTAGTCTATTTAATATATATCTTCCATTAATCGATAGATATATATTTGTACATGTAAACCAGGGGGAAATTCAAGTTAACTGCTATCCAACTTAATACAATCGATTTAAATTTGTAAACATTCTTCACTCTGTATGTCCAGATTTAACTATAAGCCAGATACATTTTCTTTGATTGGTGTTTCTCTTGTATGTAGTCTATCCAATGTTTCCAGTCTATCATATATTGTTCATTTGAGCGATCCTTCAAATATGCCGGTATTTTAGCCATTTTCTGGAGAAAAATATGGTGGGCACTCCAAACCATCTTGAAAAAGCGTATTGAATTTCTACCTCAGTTGTTTTTGTTAGGGATCATAAAAGACTGTACTACCACAGAGACGAACTTAATTCTGAACTTGATCACAGCAGTGAGACTGTTGGTAGGACAATACTGGAAGAAGCCAGAAATACCACCTATTGAAGAATGGACTATGAAAGTGCTTTTTTGAAGTTTCTGGCTTCATCTTTAAAGCCATGAATGACAAGGGGGCAGGATACTTGTGAGACCGCCTCCCTCTGAGGATGTCTTCCTGTTCCAGCAGGTTGAATAGGGTGAGCATGGTCCAGGTTCTTTTCCCTTGAATATTTCTGCCTAGTGCAGGGGTAGGCAACCTTGGCTCTTTTATGACTCATGGACTTCAACTCCCAGAATCCCTGAGTCAGCCTGGCTCAGGAATTCTGGGAGTTCAAGTCCACGAGTCATAAAAGAGCCAAGGTTGCCTACCCCTGGCCTAGTGGGACCTAGGAGTGTGGCTTTTCGATAGCCAGCCCGTCCTTTTGCAACACCCTTTCCCCTTAAGATTTGACAGGCCCCTATCCTGCTGGCCTTGTGAAAACCTAGGAAGAGGTTTTTAAAAGAAGGCTTTTAACACATCCTTACTATGTATAGGAGATGGAGCCCTGGGAAGTCTTACGTTTTTTTCCCCCTAGGTGTGTCAGGAGCATTGGGAGATTCTTTGTTGGATTTTAATGGCTTGTTTTTATTGTTTTACTATTGCTTATAAGCTGCCCAGGATTGTGATTCGTAGGATGGATGTATATATAAAACTTTTAAATAAAAATAACTTGGCGATCCAGAAATGTATTCTATTGTAATAATATGAATTTGTTTATTTGTACTGCCCATCTTGCCTAGAGGCAACTTGTTGCGGGTGGTTGTTATGATTTGCTTTAAATAACAACATGGCAATTTGAAAAAAAAAATGCAAAAAGATCAAATTCTTACCACTATTTGGTTGGCCCAGATTTTAAAGGTTTCTGTGGATATTGATTAAGCGTTTTCTATTTTGGCTTCCTAGAATTCTTTATTAGAAGGGAAAGAGGTGGAAAGGTCAAGTATCTTTCAAACTCAGTCCTTAAATGTTCCAGAATTTCCAGTCCATTCAATTTCTGCGGCTGGCATAATTGATTTCCATCCAGGGACAGCAATGAAAGAGAAAGGAAAGTAGATTAAGGGAGAAATTAAAAAGATATATATGTTCTTCTTCATAGAATCCATTCCTACCTCCCAAACCTTTTGAACATAGGAGTGTCAAATAATTAAGTTGGAAGATGGCTGGACTCCTGAACACCAAGCAAATGAAATGCATGTCAAAATAGATAGAGAGATGGCAGCAATATTCTGAATCAGTTTCTGAATAGACTTCAAACGGTAGTCCCATGTAGATGCTATTGCAGTCTTCTACCTTTGTGTTGTTACGTATGCTGCATTCTGGTTAGGAGATGGCTCTTGCAGATAGCATTTTAATTTTGTTAGTTTCTTGGATAATTCTGCTTAACAGCTGCAGCTAACTAAGCTCTCGCTTTTACTTTTGAAGTTTCTCTGTAGGTAAAAATCTTAGAAATGCTTCAACCAGCTATTTCACCTGTGTAGCCTGTCACCCAAAGGAAGACTGCATAGCAAGTGGACACAAAGATGGCAAAATTCGTCTTTGGTGAGGCAAGCATTTGTTATTCTTGGGATTGGCAGCTGTTTCTAAGCACATACTTGCTGAAAAATGTAAGGTCAGAGTATTAACCTCTGGCCACCAGCATACCCAAGTGTATGGCAAAACTGTATTGCCTAGAATAGATCAAGGGTGTCCAACCTTTTGGCTTGCCTGGGCTTCATTGAGTGAAGAGGAGCTGCATATAAACCATATATAGTTAAATGTATACAGATAGCAAGCCTCCATTATGATCTTGGGGGCTGTATTACTAGTTGTCTAGGGCTGTACGCAGTCTGCAGGTTGAGCGTGCCTGGTCTAGAGCTTGCTAAAAAGCTGTTTTCCAATGAATTGAAGAATGTCAGATGAGAATATATTCAGTGCAGATTGCAAGATGGCACTGATTTATTGCAAATTAAGAAAAATGTCACTCTGAAGAGATTGGAGGGTGATTCAATCCATTACAGATCACAAGATTATAAATAAAATTAATACTGTCAAGCCCAGCTTGAAATATCACATCGCCAACGGGCTTGTACAGAGAAATAAAACCTTAAGACAATGAGCCTTGACAATAAGCAGCATAGTGCTCATTCTTGGAAGACTTGTAGTAGATGTTTCCTCTGATAGTAGATTAAATGTATTAACATTCCTAAATTTTAATCAGAGGCGATGATTATCCTTCATGGGAATGTGGATTAATAATATAGCGTGAGGGGCTGCATTCAGAACATAGCAAAGGAAAGATATTTTTTTTCAGAAGGCTGTCGCAATTAGAGGACAGTCTTCTGGCAAAGAATTCAGATTTGCAGGGATATTGTAGCTAAAACTACTTAACTTGAGTGATGGGACTTGCTTTGAGATCATTCTTGGGGGCTAATGACAAAAAATGTATGCAAAGCTATATAAATTTGATAAATCAATGAATGATAGCAGGAGGCATTCGGTTCTTAATCCAGATGTTTTCTATATGTAAAGAAAAAAAAGGAAATAGTTTTTGACGGCATTGAAAAAAGCATACATTTTATTATACCAGGGGTCTTCAAACTGGCCCTTTTATGACTTGTGGACTTCAACTCCCAGAATTCTTCAGCCAGGCACGCTGGCTGAGGAATTCTGGGAGTTGAAGTCCACAGGTCATAAAAGGGCCAAGTTTGAAGACCCCTGCATTATACGTTTGGCTACACACTTGATTCAAAACACTAATCGAGAATGAAATAGAAAGCTGGTATGCTTGCTACAAGGCACCATGTTCTAGCACAGTGTTTCTCAACCTTGACAATTTTAAGGCATGTGGACTTCAACTCCCAGAATTCCACAGCCAGCAATGCTGGCTGCGGAATTCTGGGAGTTGAAGTCCACATGCCTTAAAATTGTCAAGGTTGAGAAACACTGTAATCTAGCACATTTATTTTGCAAGTGTCTTTGGACCCAGAAAGTTCCTTGGGATGGGATAGTTTAAAAAACGTCTAGATGGAGGCTTGGCTCTTTATAACTGGCCACATCCACTGTAACACTTATTTTGTGAGTAGACATGTCTCTCATGACAACTATTTTTTTTTTAAAGTATCTTTATTGAATTTCAACATCATACATTACATTCCAAACTAACATAAAAAACAAAGGGAATGATAAAAGACATTAAAAATGAAAAAAAAAGTTTAACAAATATAACAAAGCCGAGCGACTTTTTTTACGACAGATATGTTAACAATACAACCAGCTCTTCCTAATTTTAAATAAATAACACTAATATATAAAATATTTTAAAGTACTAATAGTCAACTTACTAAAAGTCAGTATTCATAAAATGTTCCTCTGTTAATTTCATCTAAAAGAATAAAGTATCAAACGCATATAACCTTATATTTAAAAAGCTACAATATTTCTCTAGTCAATTCTATTCTAATCTTCAAAACCCAGACTCAAAAGTTGATTCTTCTCTTTATCCTGTAATAAATCTGTTAATGGTCTCTTGTAGCATGAAATTTTGCTATCTCATTTAGCTCCATTAATTTCTAAACCCATTCTTCCATTGTATGTATATATTTTTCTTTCCATCTTAGGGCATAAAACACCTTACCGCTGTTGTCCTATCAAGCTTTGCCAGTTTTTTTATGTAGGCCATGTACATAAAAAACAAGCAGAGTTGGATCACAGTGTTATGACTGCTGCCTTGACTTTTTTGACCACATCTTCTGGACACTCCTATGTGACAGAGGTGTGCTCTCAAAATTCCAAATCTGACCCATCCTTGAGCAATTGTCTTCTGTACTCTTCTCTGAGTCAAATGGAAAGGTTTTGCTTTTCAAAAATGCTTATTACTTATCCCTTTACAGTAATTTATATCCAGGCAAGTGATACACCTGTGAAAGCAGATATGTGTTTTCACCTATATTTTCTTTGGTAGGAACTAGGGATAATGTAAAAAGTAAACATTTTTACTTTGCAAGCTTAAGAATTAAAAATATGTAGCCAGATGCCTTCAGCTTAAGTGTCTTTGGATACGCAGATTTCAGTGTCCTCAGTTCTCTGTATTGGCCACGCTGGCTGGCCAGAGAGAGAAATTCACACCACTGGATTGAGGAAAGGTTGGTTTAACACTTGACCAAGTGATTTGGATATTAGCTCCTCTTTAACTCTTGAGAAGTTAATAGCAATTCAATGTGTTTTTTTATTCCTATAGGAGAAATTTTAACCATAAGAGAGAATATACATTTTCTACAATGCACTGGCATCACAATGAAGTTATCGATCTTGCTTTCACTGTAGAAGGTAAAATTGCCCGAGTTATGAAAGCCCAGTTTTAAGAGGGAATATTTTGGGGTATTCTATATGCTACTAATCTTTTAAGCACACACATTTTGATGACCGGCAAATATGCAGACTGCTGAAAATGTAACACAGACGCATCAAACATACAAGAAAAACAGTTTGATATGCTAAATACAGGTAGTCCTCGCCTTACTACTGTTCATTTAGTGACCAGTCAAAGTTATGATGAGGCTGAAAAAAGTGACTTATGACCGCTTTTCACACTTACAACAATAGCAGCATTCCCAGGGTCACGTGATCAAACTTCAGACGCTTAGCAACTGACTCATATTTATGACGGTCGCCGTGTCCCGGGGTCATGTGATCACCTTTTGCAACCTTTTGGCAAACAAAGTCAGTGGGGAAGCCATCTTCACTTAACCAATCACGTTACTGACTTAACAACTGCAGTGTTTCACTTAACCACCCGTGGCAAGAAAGGTCATAAAATGGGGCAGAAATGTTGGGTTCAGTTGTAGTTGTAAGTCGAGGACTACCTGTAAATCTTATCCAAGACGAGGGTTTACAAATGGTTTCACAGCAAAAACAGAAATCAAGGTTATAGGTTGATTAATGGCAAGGTAATAAAATGGTTGTGCCTGTTTTATATCAGGGTATGTAAACAGGGAAGCTGAGCCATTCCCTAAGTAGCTGGGGGAAAATCAGCTGTCTCTGTTGGAAAATTCTGGACCTTGCCAAGCACTTGAGGTGGCCCCTGTGGTGTTTATTTTATTCTTGGCTTCTTATTTGAACAGGAAAGAGGAGGAATTTTGCTGTGTGGCAGCAGAACATATTTTTCTGCTAACGTAAGCAAAGCGTAAGGTTTGGCTTGAAAATCCTGCTTCTTACGTGAAAAGAAAAACCTTAATCCCTTGTTGAAAGCAAATGTTAACCATAGTATTATAGAAGTTGAATTTTGGTTTGTGAGACCTGTTATATACAGAGATAAAAAGATATGCTCATTATACACCTTTCCAGCAGGACATTTACCATACAGCGTGCTGGCACAATTTGGAGAGAGTTTGCTGAGCTCATTCCTCAGTCATTTTGTTCAAGATTGTGGTCTTATAGCCCTTTTGATTTCCACTTAGTATGACAAGTCCTCATAGGATCCAAATACTTGTACCGGCTACTCAGCCAGAGCAAGAATTGGCTTTACTTCTTATTAGCAATGGCATAATTGTAAAACAATTTAAATCACTGGAGTACATTGAAAACAATTGAGAACTGCTGCTCGGTTATCCTTGGCTTCTGATTTGTTATTCTTACTGTAAGTTATTATAAGTTATTCTCTTATTGGTTGTTAATAGATTCATCCACCCTCTGACTTATTTTTTTCCCCCTTTTGTTTGGAACAACAGGCACTAGCCTCTTGAGTGGTGGGATTGAATCAGTGCTGGTTCAGTGGCGAGATGGGTCAGATGCTAAAAAGGAATTCTTGCCTCGTTTAGGGGCTACGATACAGCATATCTCTGTCTCACCTGATGGAACTTTTCTTTGTACTTCACATTCCGATAACAGTAAGACCAAACCGGGAAGATTTGTCATTGTTTTTTGGTTTAACATATGAAATTTATTATCATATACGGGTAGTCCTCAACTGGTCGTTTAGTGACCCTTCAAAGTTACAGCAGATTTTACCCCCCCTCCATTACTTGGTCCCAAAATTATGGCTGCTGCAACTCTGCAGCAGGGGAACTGTTGGGCCTCCAGATATTTTGGAGTCCAGCTTCCATACCTTACTGTGCTGATTAGACAACCTAAGCTGAAATCTATCAAGCTCTGATAGCTACATACACCGGATCCATGTTGCACAGGAGGGAGTTAGCTACTTACAGTGACTTACAGTACAAAATGGTCCTGCTACCTTATTCTAAAGTAATTTTAATTTTGAACAGCCTTCAAGAATAGCTTACACATTACAGTGGACTACTTTTGAGGTCACCTGACATTTGATTATCTCCGAAGCCTTATCCTAGAACAGGGGTGTCAAACTTGCCACGTGACGTGTCATGACGTATCGCGACTTTTTTCCCCCATTGGCACAATTTTGGCATGACGCATCCGGCCTGTGGGCCGGCAGTTTGACACCCCTGTTCTAGGAAGAGGTTTGCTGGCCTCTGTGAAAGCTGCTGAACCAAAGTACTATCGGTTGCTGCTTCAACCAAATTGTCCCAGGCCCAATGCTACCAAGATTTAAACAGCCCTCAAAAGCAACCTCTTTTTCCCCCCCTAATAGAAGTATCTTCTGATCTAGCAGATATTCTGAATTGTCCAGTTGTAGATGATAACTTTTCTCTACCTTCTGTGGGCCTTTTTTTTCTTAACGTTTATTAACTTCTTTTTATACACACAGAGATAGTAATCATACATAGCAACCTGAAAGTTTCTGCAGTAATTCAAGGATTAATCAAAGGTATGTAGGGTAAAGGTTTGGGGATGGGGGGGGATAGGGGTGGGGATGGAATTGTGTTTTGTGTTTTAGGAAGAAATGGCATTCTGCTTCAAAACATTTTTTTTTTATTTCAGGCAGTGATGTCAAGACTGGTTTGATGGTTGATCCAAGAACGAAAGCTTTGGTTCTAAACGGCAAGCCTGGACACCTGCAGTTCTATTCACTGCAAAATGATAAATTATTGTACAATGTAAGTTAAACTAGTGAATATGTGATAAAGCCTTGTAAATTCAGGGAAGTTACTAGTTTACAAAAGAGCTTGTGTTTCCATTCAACCAGCTGAGAAGGAAAATACCCAATATTGACCTCATAACAGGCTGAAAAAAATATATTTTATTAGGTATTATTAATATCGGAACTAGAACTTAGCAGTAGGTTTCTCTTCGTCTAGTCAAGGAGATAGTGGAAAAGACAAAGAGACTCCAAGGTTGCTAATGGGTTGTTCTAATTACGTACCAGACAAGTTGTTAAATATATGCCTTTTAAATGCCATCCTCAAGGTACTCCACAAGGCAGGGCGAGCAATACCTTGGTGCTGTGGGAAGGATTTTTTGTGTGAAAATTAAGCGAGTTGTCTCTGTATGGGGTAGCCATGACTTGTGTGATGACGTGGATTGGGAGTGGGGATGGTGATGTGATAAGGTGAAGTACTGAACTTCAGGATAAGCTTTGCTGACGTTGGAAAAGGCCACGTGATATGGGGGCAAAAGGTAGACTCTGTCATACATAAGTAGAAGTCACTAACGCCATTAGGATAAATAGATAGTGGGCTTAAAGAGAATAAAGTCTCTGAGTTTCTATACAGAAGCAAAGAAATACGGTGATACAAAGTGATGTTGATGGTTGAGTTATACATAGAGATATGCAAAAGCTTTGAATGGAAGCCACTGAAAAAGCATGGTAAAGGACTGTGTCCTTAGGACAAGACAAGCCCTTTTATTTATTTATTTTTTTCAAAAAATCAAAATATGGTTTACAATTGCATGAGAGTAATAGTTATATATCCTCTTATTTTTACTCTAGAAAGGATTGTAAGGTAACTAGTGGATTGTATGTTTTCATGCAGAATGTTCAGCAAAGCCTAATTAACAAAATTAAGAAGCTGTAGCCCAGTGGTTCTCAACCTATTTCAGGTTGAGACCCCACTTGCCCTGCCCATGCGCGGCGCGACGAAAAAAAAACAACACAAAATGCCGGAACGCGATGGGCCGATCCGCGCATGCACGGCGCGCGTGCATCGGGCCGATCCGCGCATGCCCGGCGTGCGCGCGTCGGGTTGATCCGCGCAGGCGCGGTGTGTGCGCAACAAAAAAATGGTGGACCGCGATGGGCCGATCCACGCATGCGCGTTGTGCGCGCGACGCCCCGAATTGCGCATGCGCGGCTGCGCGCGACGAATAACAAAAACAAAATGGCGGACCATGACGGGCCGATCCGTGCATGAGCGGCGCGCGCGCGATGGCCCGAACCGCGCATGAGCGGTGCGCACGCGACAAAAAAACAAAAAAACAAAAACAAAAAAAGTGGCGGACCGCGGTGTCCGGCGACCCCCGCAAAACGGTCGTTCGACCCCAAATGGGGTCGCGACCCATAGGTTGAGAACCGCTGCTGTAGACAATAGGAAAGTAGTTCTAACACTACTAATTTGAAGAGATGAGCCTGAATGGATCATGGGCTAAGGCAGCTTCATATATATTTTTCCAGCTGATTGTATGTACTTGTTTCAATCTTTCTGAAGGCAGTGTTCTATTACATCATTTTATGGTGTTTTGGGGATAGGAGTGACAACAATACATATTTTCTAAAAAAAACCCCCAATAAACAATAAAGAGTAAAATATTATAAAACCTGGATAAATAATTGGAAATATGCCCCTTTCTGAATGATAATGAAGGCAGAACTGATTTCAGTGTCAGTGGCAATTTATTTCACAGCATGGACCCTGTCATAGAAGAAGTAGAATTAACTGTTGCTGTTAAGTTTGTAAGTGAAAGACTTGCAAAAAGTATTCCAGGGAGGACTGGAAATATGGGATTGCAGATGTATACTATTTGTGACTAAGACTTTGTAAGTTAGTTTTGCGTATGGTAACTATGTTTTTCACTCGAAAATATCTATAATTCCATCCATAGAATAATGGCAAAGTAAATTATGGCACCAAGCCTTGATGTATTTTCAAATACCCTTATATATGAAAAACAAATAAGAAGAATTCAACTTGGAAACTATTAATGAATTTTAATTCTACATACGGATGGAATTCTTTATAAAACGTTATATTGTAACTTTTTGCTTTGACTTAAGAACCATATAAGATATTGTAGTTAATTATTGATTTTAGTAACCTAAAGTTCTCAGTTGATACAAGATACTTTAATGTATAGCATTAATCTAACGCTATTTCGAAATTTTAATTTAACCTTATGCTTGTTTAACACAGTGAAAGATGAGGTGAAATGACCACACATTATTAATTAAATTATTTAGATATATTGGCTGCCCAGCTCTTATTGGTGTACAAAACTAAAAAAACGAATAAACCGCTAGAAACATGAACATATTAAGCATCAACAAATTGAAATGGGCTGGAATTGAATACTTTCATCAAAGGGTTGCATTGTATGCAACGTAAGACATGCAAAATAACAGAGATCATCCAAAATTTTGATCTTACTGAGCAAGCAATATAATGGAATGAAACAACTGTTCATTTTTATAAAGAACACCACCTACAGATGCTTAGTAGCAAACCCTAAAGAATGGCATGAACGCATTTTGGTATCTATGCCTCCTTGACTCACCCTAATTTTAGGTTGCCTCCTTCCTTGTACAGGTAGTCCTCAACGTACGACCACAATTGAGCCCACAATTTCCGTTGCTGAGTGAGACGGTTGCTAAGTTAATTTTGTCCCATTTTACAACCTTTCTTTCCACAGTTGTTAAGTGAATCTGGCTTGCCCATTGACTGCTTGTCAGAAGGTCGCAGAAGTCGATCACATGACCTTGCAATTTACGACATTGCAACCGTCATAAATACGAGTCAGTTGCCGAGCATCTGAATCTTGATCAGATGGCCATAGGGGATGCTGCAGCAGTTGTAAGTGTGAAAAAACGGTTATAAGTCACTTTTTTTCAGTGCTAACTTTGAATGGGTCACTAAACGAACAGTCGTAAGTCAAGAACTACCGATATTGCTTAGTTTAGAGAAGATTGATAGACCTCCTGCAAAGTCTTTTGTACTGATTTGCTTTTGACTTGCCTCCCAATGTACACGAGCCTAAACAACTCTTTTGCCTCTCCCTCTTTCTGAAATGCCCAGCTGGATGTTGTGCAGCAGGAGTATATTCATCAGTCGGGTCTGGACCAGATTGACTTACTGAAAGCTGCATTTCATGCCAAAGGCGACTGGCTGGCTACTGTGGAACAACGGCAAGGAAGCGGCAGTGAGGTTGAGATGCAGCTGAAGCTCTGGGCCTACAGTGAGCAGACCCAAAGGTAAACATGTCTGAATTTGTGCTGGACAAAGGGAGTCGTATTCCTATAGTTTCTACCTTGCAGAGAGAAACATGCCCCGAGATCATTTTAAAGCATAGATTTTGCTTTTAGACATGGAGAATGAATATCAAGACTTCAAGTGTCTCATGAGCCCAAGGACGGGTCATTTTTTTTTCATAATTGGCCTTTTTTTACAGTGTTATTTTGAGCCCCAGGGAACGGAGGCCTCCAGGGAAGCAGAGCAGTGACTTCATGACATAGTGCAAGTGGGCAGCAACATCGTTTTTTTCAGGGAGAGATAGATTTTTGAGGAAAAAAATCTGTGATTTATGTGCTGACCCTCCAATTAATCTTAACATTGTCACTCTCTGCATTCCCAGCTAAAACAGCCAAAGAACTGAAGTCCCAAGTTAACCTAGTGGGCATCAGTCTGGAGCAGGGATTCTCAACCTTGGTAACTTTAAGACTTGTGGACTTCAATTCCCAGAATTCCTCAGCCAGCAAAGCTGGCTGAGGAATTCTGAGAGTTGAAGTCCACATGTCTTAAAGTTGCCAAGGTTGAGAACCCTTGGTCTGGAGAAAGCTGGTACTCCATTTCTGATTTGCTACACAGGTTAACCTCGATAGGAATTGGATGGCAAGCATCTTCTCAGTGTTTCCGGTGTTTCAGCTAATTTTACATTCTGGCTTCTATTTTTGTCCAAGTATAAATGCATATCATTTGCCCTAAGTTGACCGCTAATTCTCAGCAGAGTACTTAGGAAACCGAATGATGACATGGAACGGGTGGCAACCTACCTTATTTCTCATTCCCATTCCATTTATATAATTAACATAATACAACAGATGGTTTCTGATAGCTGGGCAATCCCAGTGATATCTATAAATCACCTCCTAGATTCAAGAAGTAGAGAGATGTCTTACAAGCCTTACATTGCTGTAGCCTCTTTTCAATGTTCGAGGATATGAATTGGATAGAAGAGTATTACTGTACAGGAAAGACACACTCTTCTATGAGGTCTATTTAATGTAAATGAGAATGTTGAAACAACACTTCAAAATAGGGTAATGGCAAAGCAGTTCTGTCCCATATCCCCCCAGTTGTATGGATATTTACATGTAATTCGTCAGGAGTCAAGCTCAACTCAGAAGCAACTACTACATTTTATATCTTGATGGTTTATAACCAGATCTATTTCTTATATTGACTATTTCTATCAGTGGTACAGTAGTATAGAATGCCCCACTTTTATTTGAGGATAAAAATGCAACACCATCGATTGGAAATTGTAATATCCAATAATTACACCATCCATTTACTTGATGTGATCATTGTTCAGAATTAAAATATGTAATATATCAAGCCAGCATAATATGACAAGCCTTGAAGCCCATTTACTTTATGAGAATATATACTTTAATATATACTTTTTTTGATGTTAGCTTTACTCTAAACACACGAATAAATACACCGCATGAGGACTGCATAACAGCGATGTGTTTCCGTGACACAGATGGCTCTGAAAATGTTACTCTGGTAACAACCAGCAATGATGGACACTTCAAGGTCTGGATGCTGCTGATGGATAAAGACAGTGAAAGTAAGTAAAATGGGAAGAGTAGCCTTCATTCATTTGCAACATGAATAAAGTGTTCAGTTTGGGCTTTTTAATGAAAGTGAGGAATTGGAGGAACAGCTGAGGATTGATTACGGTGCAAGGTGACAGTTTCCTGGTTGGTTCTCTAAATCTGTAAAAGGCCATGCTAAAGGCTAAAGAAAAAAGGATCTTTATGAAATTTCTAAAACTCAGATGACTTACTTTTATTTTTCTGTTTCCTTCTGGAGTACGTACGTACGTACGTATATGTACGTATGTATTTGTGTATGTATGTATTTAAATAGGTAGAAATTAGCTCTATGTAGAGCAGCGGTTCTCCACCTGTGGGTCGCGACCCCATTTGGGGTCGAACGACCATTTCACGAGGGTCGCCAAACACCGCAGTCTGCCATTTATTTTTTTTGGCCGACCACTTTTTCTATTTATTTATTTTGGTCGGCCATTTTTTTCCCCTTTGCGATGCGGGCCGTCGCTTTGCGCATGCGCGATGCGGGCCCACCATTTTTTTTTGGTCCGCCATTTTTTTTCCCCTTTGCAATGCGGGCCCGCCATTTTTTTTTGGGTCGGCCATTTTTTTTTGGGTTGGCCATTTTTTCCCCTTTGCGATGCGGGCCGTCGCGCATGCACGATGCGCCCTGTTGCACCACGCATGTGCGATGCGCCCTGTCACGCTGCACATGCGCGATGCGCCCCCGTCGCATGCGTGATGCGGGCTGGGATCGAGCCCCGGAAAAGGTTGAGAACCGCTGATGTAGAGAGACATGACTATGTCAGCTGTTCTATGTGCAGTAGAATTTGACCATTTGCAAACTTTGCAACTGGAATAAAATCATATATTAGAAGAGAAAAAGACTTTAGCATAGCTGTGATTGAATTTCTCTGTCCTGTGCCTAGTTGATGGCAACTGGGCTAGGATAGGAACTCTGTAACTGTAGTATTTTCTTACCCCTTTACATTCAATCATGAAAGCTTGCTGATCTTTATGGGACCATTTTTGTGGAATTGTGAGATTTTTTGTTTTCCCCCTTAATTTTAAGTTTCTGCATTTTTCCATGTGTAAAACACGTACTTTTGTAGAAAAGAGTGCTGTTTATACTTGAAAGTTATTTATGGTTTTCATAATCTGGGCATTTAAAGTGGCAGGTAGGAGCACCTATTTGAAGAAGTATCTATCTTGCTATTTTGAGTGTTGTGTTTGGGCTTTTTTGTTTCGTGTGTTCGTTTCTTGATGTGGTATATCCAGATGTTGTATTAAATGTAATGTGTCTTTCATGACCCTAAATTCTCTCTTCCATGTGGTCTGAAAGGAGATGGATTCCAAGAAAAACTGCAGCCCTGGGCACAAATTAGTGATTGCAAATAGCTTATTAAGAAGCCTTTTAAAAGTGAAGTCTCTGGATTTATGTTTGCATCAGGCAAACCTCTGCAGTTGTGGCTGGTAGCCTAGGATTTCTTTTGAACGAAGTGCCAGCAAAAATACGTCACTTATATATGGCCGTGCTTTTAGCACGATTCCATTTTGTGTAGAAATAAACTTAAATAGCAAAGATTTGGTTTTTTCACTTTTTTGCTTGCCATGGCAAGTATTACTCCCACACAGTGGTCTCTTGGTTCAGAAATTTCTGTCTCTTGGACAGAAATGTTCCCCAGCAATCTGTGGCTTTTCCTGCTTCAGAAAAAGAGAGAGTAGCATGCGGTTTGTGTGGAATTGCTCCACTGGACTATCAACATGGACTAAACTCTCCTTCTTCTGTTCCAGTGGAAAAAGAAAATGGGGCCTCATTGGTCCCACATTAGTTTGATATTGCTCCATTGCAAAGAATTGGTAGTTTTCTTGCAAGGAAAGGAGCAAGTGAATACCTCACAAGCAAACCAGACCAAATTTGTGAAATTAAAATTCTCACATGATCTTTTCCATACCATTTATATTCCTTTCCTAAATCCGTGTGCCTCTTCCCCAGCAGGTGAAAGCGTAACTTGGACCTGCGATTTTGTGGGAAGCTATCATAATTATCAAGCTACAAATTGCTGCTTCTCTGAAGACGGCTCTTTACTCGCTGTTAGCTTTGACAAAACGATCACCCTGTGGGATTCTGAAACATGGGGATTAAAATGCACTTTCTGCCATCCTCCAGGGACTATAACGTATGTATTTTGTATGCTTGTTCTTCTGGGTCTTATAGCTTTGCTTATTTAGTATTTAAATGACTTTTTAAAAAGTTCATTTGAAAAGTGTAATGTTGCAGTTTTCAAAAGTGAGTCTGAAATGCTCTTCTCAGCTTACAACCTGCCCTAATTAATTTTAGAACAGGATCTGACAATAGAGACAACAGTCTTCATAAATTAACTCATTTTCTGTGCCTGGAACAGCACATGCAGTATGTATAATTTTAGCTTAGATCAGGACCCTTTTGGTTAAGAATAAAATGAGGGAAGAGAGATAGCGGGGAAAAGGTTGAGATTAAAAAAAAATATGTAAAATTGCTTTTCTATGAAACTAAAAGGAGCATTGGAATAACAAGCAAAGTCATTGGGCCCTCTCTTGTATTCATTTCTGAATTTCCCGCAGCCAGTAAAGGGAGCCTGGTTAACATGAATGATTAAATCAACAATTCATTATAACTAAGGATTGCGGCTGCATTTGTGTTTCTCAGTAAATAGACCACCCTTTTGAAGTGTGAGCGCTTGTGATACAATATTCTTAAATAGGTCAATTGACAGCTATAGTTCTCGATGCCTCTCTGCCCTCAAGTCGGCTTGAATTCTTCACATTTGGTTGCTACTGCAGTCAAAGCCAGTTCCTCCTAATTTACTGTTCCATCAGCAAGACAGTTTCTGAAAACGTCTAAAATTGATCGTGACCTCCTGCCTGTCAGCACTTGCAGAGAGCCGTGTTATCTGAAATGGTTTTAACAGAACCGTTTGCTCGGAAGGTGCTGTTTTTTTCAAATGACTTCCTTGATCCTTTTTGGGTAAACATTTGCTTGATTGCTGCTAGTAGGAGGTTTGAATTGTACGGTTGTAAAATGGAATTTGTTCCCAGGTCTGTACATATAGTCACTGCTATATGTACAGATGTAGGTTAAAAAGACCATAAAGTTGCTCAGTGGCGAAATTGGAAGGCTTTGGCTAACCTTAACTCCTGAATGTCCAGCTGGCCAGAACATGAGTGATGTCCTTCCTTTTGCAGGAAGTTTTTAGATGTCCTTCTTGTTTACCGTTGTTCTCCAAACCATGATAGATATGTTGCTGTTGAGCATACAGTATATCACTTTGAGGGGTATCTTTGGTCAGCATAAGAGTCTTATAACCAAATTGGAGAAATGAGTTTCTGAGATAGACCCTGGATAATGTAGAGGGGGGCATATTATGAAATATCTCGCTGAACTGGGGACGATCAGCTCTTTTTCAATCCTGGATGCTGACGAATGTAGCAGTGAATGTTACTGGCGGGATTTGGAGTTGGGCAACTATTCTGACCTTTCCTTCCTTCCTTCCTTCCTTTAGGAGACTATGCTTTGGGAGGCTCATTTCTTCCAAATATCTTCTTGGCACCACCAGCAGTGGCTTTTTGTGCTGCTGGAACTTGCTGAATTGTTCATGTAAGTCTTTCCTTTTACTTCTTGCCTCTTCTTTTCTCCCTCGGAATTTTATGCTGCAGTAACCCCATTGTTGAAAGAAGGGGTCAGTGCAAACAAAATCTTTTCAGTTTTGATTTCATCTGGGAAAAGAACATCCTTTTGGTAAATGTTTAACAATAAATGGCAGGTTAATCCACTAGCACATGCCCTGGATTACTGTTACTAACTACCAGCTGCCTGCTATTATTAATTTGTGGTACATTTTGCCAAAAGATACTGAGTTAATTTGTGTCTTTTTGACAAATGGCCAGAATTTTTGTTCAGCTGAAAACTAAGCTGTTAAAGAGGTGCATGAAGTCTAATTGTTAGAAGATCATTATCTATATAAATAAGAATGTAAATGTTCATTTGTTCAAAATCTTAAATCTCCGAAAGTTCTTCACCGATTGCTTTGAAATTTTGACACAACGTTGCATTCGAATACGCGCGAATTTTTATATACCTACTAGATATCACACCTATAGATGTCACACCTGTGACAGGTAAAAACATGCTTTTTTTTGAAAAACAGCGCTGGCAAACCAGACAATCTCTATATCTGCACAGACAATGGAACAACAAAAAATATTGTATACCCACAAGCATTGTGAAATTAAGCATATTACAAATGTGCGCTTTCTCTTTTCTTTCTTTTCCGTTTAACCAGACTGAGCCACAGCAACGCGTGGCTGGGTACAGCTAGTACAAAATAAGATGGATTTTTTAATATTAAATACAAATTGAAATGAGTCATTTAGCATCAGCAAATTTATTCCGTAGTCTAGTTTAGGATGCTGTTAGTAATCCTGTCAGGAAGAGATATTTCGCTAGTCTTACAACGAGGGAAACTCAATGCCACTTATATGCGGATAGCCTGCAGTGGAGTTGGGAGAGGGATAACTGCCTGTCCCCTTGCATTGCTCTCCTATAAATTCAGAGAATTGGAAGTTCTTCCAGAAGAGTTTTGAAGAGCTGCTGGAGAGGTGGGAAGAAAGACCCATTTTAGGAACAAATAAATGATTTACAGAAATCCAGGCAACTAAACAAAATCTGAAAGCCACAAGACAAAATATTGTAATAACCAAACAAGAGGAGGCCCAGCAGAGTTGGGTGCCTCAGTAGAAAATATCCCATCTCCTAGCCCTGAAACATTGAGCAGGTCTCTTCTGACTACCTGAGAAGACTATGGTGTTAGACCAGCGGTCCCCAAACTTGACAGCCTGGCCGGGTGGGGGAAGGAGAGGGGAAACAGGCGGTGTGAATTGGGAATAGGCCACGGCCTAATAGTGGGCCACAGCCCAGGGGTTGAGGACCTATCTGTTAAAGGGATCTAAATAGTAACCATTATATGAAAATTATGATTTTTTGTCTGTTTTTACTCTTGGCAAAGTGTAATCTGCCTTTGTCCTATGGATTTAGAGAAAACTAATTGTCTACCGGAGCATATTTTAATGTATTTTATTATTAACCTGAAAAAGACTAATAGTAAATTATATGATTAGTTGAGTTCTAACGGTTCATGATTTCAAAATGTGAATCTGTCAGGGTTATGCTCGTCCCGTGCCACTTTGTATGGTCTCTCCTTTCCAGATGAACTAAACAGAATCTTTAGAGCTGATGGTGGCCAAAATGTGATTGATGGATTTCAGGACACTTTTTTGATCCTGTTGGGTAACCTTAGGCCAGCCATCACTGGGGAATACCCTCTTAGTCTCATCCCTTATGCCAGCGGTTCTCAACCTTTTCCGGGGCTCAACCCCGGCCTGCATCGCGCATGCGCGACGCGACGGTGCGCATCGCGCATGCGCGGCGGGGCACATCGCGCATGTGCGGCACGACGGGGCGCATTGCGATAGGAAAAAAATGGCCGACCCAAAAAAAATGGTGGGTCCGCGCATGCGCGGCGCGACGGCCTGCATCGCGCATGCGTGACGCGACGGCCCGCATCGCGATGGGCAAAAAATGGCCGACCCAAAAAAAAATGGCCGACCAAAAAAATTAAATAAAATGGCGGGCCCGCACCGCGCATACGCAGCGCATCACGCATGCGTGGCGCGACGGCCCGCATCGCGATAGGGGAAAAAAATGGCCGACCAAAAAAAAATGGCCGACCAAAAAAAAATGGCCGACCAAAAAAAAATGGGCCCGCCCTGCACATGTGTGGTGCGACGGGGCACATCGCGCATGCACGGTGCGATGGCCCACATTGTGATGAAAAAATGGCCGACCAAAAAAAAATGGCCGACCAAAAAAAAAGTGGCGGACTGCGGTGCTTGGCGACCCCCGTGAAATGGTCGTTCGACCCCAAATGGGGTCGCGACCCACAGGTTGAGAACCGCTGCCTTATGCAAACCCTACTCAAAATATTTTGAAAGTTGCGTTTGAATTGAATCTGCCTCTCTTGCAAGTTGTGCCCTTCCTAGAAAAAAAAATAATTCTTTTCATAGTCTGTGGTTCTTTTTACTGACCTGATTATTTTTCTTTTCAGTGGAATGGAGTGCCCAGTTACATGTCAACATTCTTCAGCCTGATCATCTGTCTGAGAATATTGTTGCAATTTCTCAGCACTCAGAATATTCAGATGGTGAGAACAAAGAGACCTCTCTACTTTGTGTAGAATGGTTGATTCCAGTTGTGGAATTATCATGCCTAGAAAAATATTTTAGATTTAATGCCACTTAAAAATAAACTTTTTAACTAGGATGAACCTGGAAACTTAGATCCTACCAAAAACTTACAGGAAATTCAGTGTAGTTAGTTTTTCAATCTTTTCCTTTGCTTTGATAACTGCCTGACCTTTCTGCAGAGGGCCGAGTCCTCTTGAATATGAGTAAAGGTACAGAGGGATGCTGAGGTAGAAGTGAATAATTGCTAAAAATTGATTAATGGTGAAACTTCTGAAATGAATTTTATCTTAGGATCAAAACCCAATTACTCACTGTATTTGGAATAAATAACATATAGAGGGAGTTATTTTCCTTTGGGGGGTATCTATCTGTTAGTTATTACTTAATCTCTTAGTGTTAAAGCAGCTTCTGGTTTTAAGACTTTTGTTACAGAGGAAGAAAAGATGTTTTTAAAGAGAACCTAGTAATCTTGATATCAGTTTTATAATAATACTGTTTTGCTTTATGAACAAGCCATTTTGGTTGAGAAAATAACAGAAAACGTACAGAGTTCTCTATCTGAATCCCATCGTTAAAAAACTGTCCTGGTGGGTGGGAGTGAAGGCCATATGAAAAAATCAGAATCTTTTTTACCGTTCCTTTTCCTGAACAGTAGCCATCTCTACTTGATTTTCTCCAAATCTAGAGGTTAGGATTTTGAACCAGCATGACAGTTGGAAATTCAAGGAGTTATGAGTCCCAATCTATGAATGGGACTAGTTGGGGAAGGCTCAGCTAGCTTATTTCTCATCAAGAGGTGTCATCTGGCAGTGGTTTTCTCACACTATTACAACTATAATGATGCGGTTTGGCTCTTACTGCCAGATTAATTGTTGGCCTTATACAAGATTGATTAGCAATATCAAGGCTGGGACTCCATGCTCTTGGGATCGTTGTGGCTTTGTAACTCAATGACTTCAACTCCGAGTCAGAAAAACAGACAGGGTTGTTTTCAAAGGCTAAATATATTCTTCTCTGCTTTAGTGTTTGTGTTCAAGCCCAGCGAACCACGGCCCTTGTGTATCCAAAGGAATGTCTGCAAAGGGAAAGTCCAGTGGGCTGTCTTTGTTCCAAGAGATGTGCCTGAATATATTACCTCCGAAAAATATCAGTGGCTTAGCCAATCTCAGTTTTATTTTCTGACTGAAACGCATGTAAGTTCCGAGTTCATTAAAATGATTTAGACCAGGGGTTTCAAACTGCCGGCCCACGGGCCGGTTGCCTCATGCCAAGGCCGCACCCACCCCAGCTCCGGCAATGCAAAAAAAGTCGCGATATGTCATGACACGTCACTGAGAGTGAAACTGGTAGGGATGACTAAGAGATCTGAAAAGAGGCTATAATATTCATTTTTGCCAGTCTTTCCAATAGACTGTCACTACAATATTGTCCTAGTTGGGGTGGGAGGTAGAAACAAGAAAAAAAATAACTTAAAGACTCTTGTGTTTCCTGACACATGATCGCCAACATACGATAACCGATAAGGCACAAGAAGAAGAAGAATGTATATTTAATCTGAATGCTTTTATTTTTTCAAAAATGTTTTTAGTATTTTTAATTGCAATATATTTTTTAAATTAAAAAAAATTATTGACTGGGATGGACAGCTATAGAAATTGCATACATACATATTACTTCTTCAAGTACTAATGACACACTCTGCATGCTTGTTTAGTAATAGGTCCTGTTTGTTCAGAGGCTCTTAACTCCATTTAGGATTGCAGCTTAGATAAACTATATTTTGCCAGCTATAGAGATTTTGCTCCGTCAAATGTTTTGACATTTATGGGCTTCTCTGAGCAACCTGCATTTTGCATATCTCTTAACTGTGTCAAGATATAGATTATTTTCCTGCAGTCTAATTCCAGCCAGCAATACTACGCCGACATGAAATTCAGCCTGTCTAAATCCAATATTGCTTTATATGAATGCTGTACTTGGTTTATGGGTAATGTGTTCTCCCCAACAGCACTAAAAAAAGAGTGTTATTTAGTCATTATTAGAGGGAAAGGAAATTCCCTATAATAATATTTAAAAGGAAAGTCATTGTTCCAAAGAGTAGCAAATATTTTTTTACTAACCCCCCCCCTGTTTTGGCTAACAGCCACATCTCATATTTAAATTCACCTAGTTCTATATCCATATGCTTCTGGACTGGTATTTTGAATGGTGTGCACCATTTTAAAAACTCATGTAATTATAAGGAAACCTTTCCTGTCTGTAATCTTGCTTTTCTTTTCCCTTCTGATTGTGTAGGAATTAATGACTTTTAGCACAAAGACCCCAGAAGAGAGACTTACGCCTTCCAGTAGACAGGTATTAATTTTCGTAGCTAAATGACTTATGAAACGAATGAAAACCCTTTTTTGAATGCTGAGTCATATTAAAATATTTCAGTGTGGAATGCAATGCAGTCTTAAGGCGAGGCCTACCTCAGTGAGTGTTTCTGAATCCAAAAGGCTGTGTCAAAAATTTTCCCCTGCTCTATCTACAACACTACTTCTTTTCACATTGTTCTTAATTTTTCATGTCTCATCATGGGACACCTATCTTTCACCTTCTTTGGCCAGGATAGTATTGAATCTTTCATTTAAGATGGCAAACACTTGACTATGGAAAAGGCTGAGACACCCATCTACATGGTGGATACCAATAAAGATGAATAGTGAGAGTTGCCAATTAAGTTTTGAATGCTTAAGTAAAAACGATATCTGCAAATAATTTTAGCTTTGTTTTAGTTGAAAGAGTGAAGGTTGCTTGGAAGAAAATACTGCATTCAAGGATTGATCCAAGATGGGTACGATATTTAATTTTTACAAATTAAAAATCTACCTTAAATGGTATAAATCTATATTATAATTTACAATTGGGTTAAGATAAAGCAATTCCAAATGACAATTGGCCTTCATCTCAAGGATTTATAGTGCCTTTCTTGGAGTTTTTGGGCTCTTAAAAATCATGGAGAAGGCACCAAGCTGGTCATGGATTGCACCAATCTTCTGGCCAGGTATTGCTAATTCAACCTTGCCTTCCTAATCTGGTACCTCCCAAGCAAGTTGAAGGATGCTTTCTGCAATTCCCTCTGCTGGTGGCATATTATAGATAGACACTCTAGTTCCACCAGACTGACCTAGTTAATGACTGCCTATCATCATATTGCACCTGACTGCTGAACAAGCATGTGCTCCAAAGATAAGTTACTGTTTTCTTGTTTTGTAGCACTTTTGTTCCTGTGCTTGAAAATTATTTGCCTATGCCTTAATGTAGATGTGGTTGTTTTTCCATCTCCTTTTTAGTTAGCAGTTGAGGAGAACATCTCCATGACTCCTTTTTACCTCTTACTGGGGAAGCATCGGCAGCAAATGAAAGAGGGAATGGATATTGGGAAAGTTCCCGTACAGAATCTGCTAGGTCAAGAATCACCTGCTGTTAAAGAAGTAAGAATGGATCTAACCCATACTCAGAATTTATACATTTGCAATGACCTCTTAAGAAAGTGCTCTAGTTTCACCGGCTTGTGTTTTCTCCCCAGCTGCTTCGTACTCCAGCACATGTGTTACCTTCAGCTTCTTTCTTATGTCCTCTTTTTATTCACTCTTTGCTGGTGCCTAGAACAAGGTAAGAAACCTGAGAGGTCCCTCAGATGTAATATACTAAAATGTATTGTCCAAGTTTGGTTGAGATGGGATCCAAACGCAGAGATACCCATGTAGGCTGCATGTATGCTGCTGTGTTCAGAAATTTACGAGATATCCCATCTGCCCTGGCAGAAGTTCTAAAAATGAACTAACTACTGTCACCTCTCAGTCAAACCCCCAAATCACCTGTTAGAATTAGATTATTTGCCAAGGCGCAGGATATGAAACATCCGCGTGTCCTTCCTTTGCCATTTTTTTCTTTTTACTTTGTACACTTTCCTTTTTTGTTTAACTGATGGAAAGTAAGTGAAATATCAGCTCAAGAGAGGGATGCTTCCTCTTGTATTTAGGATATATCTAGAAAGTTTAGAAATTTAGAAACCTTCGGCCCTCTGCCAAAGTTGTCTGCAGGAAGGAGACCAGGACAATCATGCAATCAACGTGTTCCCTTTTTTTAACAGTCTTGTATGTGGAGTTTTGATCACATGGCTTGTGACTCTTAACGTTGACTTTTTTGATCCTGTTTGGACATCTCTGCCAATGACCATAATCCCTTCAGGGCTGTTCTTTCCGGTCCTTAGAGGGTTGATCCAGGTTGTTGTTTTTTTTTTTTTTACTCTTTGGAGCTTTTTTCAAGGGTAGGAGGATTTATTCATTTGGAGTATCTCATTAGACACGATGGAAGAAAGAACATGTGGATTCATGGAGTTCTTGGAACAGAGGTAGTTCCAGTTGGGTTCTTCAGATTGCAATCTGGATTTGGTCCTAATCAAATCAATCTGGTATTGATCCGTATTTTCTGCATATATTCTGCCCCAAGACCTTGGAGATTGTCAATCACCAACCTTCTTGATTTCAACTTTTCAAATTTCAGCTCTACAAATGCCACAAGGGAATCCCCACTGAATTGCTGCACCAATGTAGCCTTGCCAGGAGGCAGAATATCTGCCAAAAAAAAAAAAAAAAAAAACCCAACTCAAGGCCTCATTATTAATCTCCCAAAGCACAAAGTATCTGACTGCCAAATATGCATATTAACTTAATAATAACTCCTCCTCTCCCCCCCTCCCCCCCGCCCTAGGATACATTGCAAATGCATACAATCCTGGAAATTGCCTGGCTTTCCCTGATGTAGCTTGGTATATATACAAACTCCATCAGTGCCTGTTGTATAGGGGGGAAAAATGTGAAAATACATATTTGAGGAATTTGTGGTGTTTTTTATACTAAAACTGTTCAGGAAAACATTTAAGAGGAAAGGAGGGCTATTTGCAGTGGAACTGTTGACTGAGGTAACTGGCTGGGCTTTTTTGGCATTATTTAGGACCTCTCTAAACAAATGGTGTGTTTTTGAGACAAATAGAGGAATGGCTTACATAATTCTTTTTTTTTTTTTTAAACAGCACTAGTGAAATTGCTGATGAAGTGGAAATGCTCAGTGACAGTGAAGAGAAGGAGTCCGAAGAGGAATCTGAGGTTATTGAAGTTTGCCCAGAGGCTTCACAGACAGCAGAGTGCTTTGGGGAGAGTGTATCTAAATTATCAAAACTTCAGGAAAGAGAACTTCGTAAATTAAGGAAATTGGACTACAGCTGGGCTTCTGGACTCTAAACCTGTGACATTTGCAGACTTTATTTTTTCTTTTTTACATATTTCTTCCAGTAATTTAATAAAATGCCAAATAAAAGGTAGCTTTCTTTTGTCACTTTTGCTATTAATATAAAATAAATCTTCAGGGCATTCTTAGACATCACCCATCATTAGGCTTGAGCATGCTTGCCTAAAAAAAGAGAGAGCGTTGTGGTGAAAACAGGGCTTCTGTTAGAAGAGTCTTTCCTTTTATGTGTTACTTTGGGCCAAGATTCAAGAGCGTTGCAATTCAAGTGTTTGTGTAAATAAATGTATCTTATTTTAGACATAGGAAGCATTTACCTGCTTTGTGTTTTAAAAAAAATAAATAATAATGCTATAACACGGAAGCTAAGGGATCTTTTGCTTAAGAAGAAAAGCAGTAACCCATTCTGAGCTGAAAGAAGTATTTGCTAATCTGCATTCCTAAAATGTCTAGAGATGCCTGGGGCAGAGTTTGGAAATTGTAAGACATTCAAAACAAATCCCCTTTTGTCAAATGCAGACAGTAGAAATGAAATAGCTAATGAAGAGGTCATTGAGGATGCTGAAAAATAGCAGTCTGTGCAAAACAGTTAATCAGAAAAGAAAATTGCTTTAAGCATTAAGGCGTGTGTGTCTGTGTATGCTGGGATGAGGGGGCTTTTATGAATTTGATACTGTAAACAACTGTTGGTTCAGAATGGTTTTCCCCTTAGCACTGTTTCTTGCTAAAAACAGCTTCAGAAGCAGAATGACTGCCCAAGAATGTTCTGAGTTGTATAAATCACCAGCAAAACTATTTTTTAAATGATTTGCTTTAAAGTTTACAGTTCTAAAGATAAAAAAAACTAAGGAAAAAAAAGGAAAATTATTTCTAATTCCCTCTAGTGTCAAAGCTTGAAATTCTCATTATTTTCCTAATCAGCAGCATTTTCTTATGGGAAGGTTTCTTCTGTTTAATTTCAAAATCTTTATATATTTTTGATAGAATTGTGAGCCACTCAACAGGAAGACTTGAAATTAATTTCAAAGTCTTATTTCAGATTCATCTGGCTTCTTTGTCTGGTTATACCTTCCCAGAACCAATGTTCTAATCCAGTGGTTCTCAACCTTTTTCAGGTTGAGACCCCACTTGCGCCGCCCATGCGCGGCGTGACCCCGACGCGCACGCGCGACGGGCCGATCCGCGCATGCGATGGAAAAAAAACCACGCACGCACGCGCACGACAAAAAAAACAAAATGGCGGACTGTGATGGGCCGATCCGCGCACGCACAGCGTGCGTGCGACGGCCCGAACCGCGCATGCACGGCGCGTGCGCGACGAAAAAAAAACAACAAAACAAAAAACAAAATGGCGGACCGCAGTGTTCGGCGACCCCCGCGAAACGGTCGTTCGACCCCAAATGGGGTCGCGACCCATAGGTTGAGAACCGCTGTTCTAATCACTCTTATTTCAAATTTCATCTAGCTCCGTAGTCTGTTTATACCTCTTCAGGATCAATTTTCTAATCACGCTTTCGCTGCTTATTCTGAAATAAGTGTTGTTGTTTTTTAAATCCTTAAACTTCTCTTCCTTTTCTGGAGAGAAATTCCAAGAAGCAGATCCCTTCACCGGCTCATCATTCTGCCACAGTCAATTCTGCTTTCAGTGGAGCCACCTTCAGTTTGTTATTGCTTCTCCAGAAGTCCAGCAAAACTATTTTTGCAATGATTTAATGTGGATCTTCACGATAATGTTTTAAAAAAAATATTTCAGAATTGGGAGTAAACATGGATGCCTGTTATTTAAGACTGCACCTGTTTTGTCTACATCAGCTTTGGAATAACGGGGAAATAAACACTGTAGTACTGTATGAGAAATGTAATAACAATGACTGTCAAGCCCCTAACAGCAGCACATAATCAAGATACATACAGAATCACATTAATTAGGTGTAAGTGCCAGGAAAAAAATGATTATGCAGTGTTGGGAACTAAGAAAAACTACAGACCTCAGTTGTTAGTGAATACATTTTTGGGAATAGATTAATGACTAGATTAAAGTCCATCAGGCATCTGAATTTCTTTCCAATAGATCCTTCAATTGATGAACGATGGCTTCAGAGATAAGACATTTCCTCATCTGCCATCTTTTGAACAAATTCTTTTTTGGTTCCAGATTTCAAGAACACTTGCAGTAATAGGAATAATTATAGATGCATCTAGAACAGAATAATCTGGATTAGTTAAATGGAAACATGTATAAGATTGTCCTCAAGTTACAACCAATGGTTAATGTCCATTCAAAATTACGAGCAGTCTTCAGACATGACAGTTGCAGGATCTCCGCAGACATAAAATTTGAGTGCTTGGCAACTGACACTGATTTACAATGATTGCATAATGATTGCATTTCTGACCTTCCCAGGTGGCTTCTGACAAGCAAAGAAGGGAGCCGGATTTGCTTAGTGACCATATGATTCAATTAATAATTGTAAAAAAAATGGTGTGACTCACTTAACAACCACGTTGTTTAGGATGGAACTTCTGGTCCCAATTGTGATTGTAAGTTGAGGACTACCTGTAATATATTCGACCCACTATTGCTTTTTTACCTAATTTTTAATCATAACTCAGAAGAACATTTCTACAATTCCAAAAGTTAGGATTTCCCCCCACCCCCACCTGGCCTTATTGACACTAATAATAGGATAGCTTTGAAAGTAACTTGAGACATGAAAGGGGAGTCGCTTGTTTGAACATAATCACCTCCCATTATAACCTAGGACTTACTTAAAACTGCTTTGTGGATAGTAGCTAATTCAAAATGAACTTAAAAATCCATGTTGCATCATAAAATAATTTCTTAAAGCAGTCACTGAACTCTGATTGGAACTAGATAAAAATAATTTTCAGGAATGCTAACCAGATAGAACTTGTGCCTTTGTTGAACTTTTATCCATCATTTATTGAGATTATTTACTAATAATCATGGTTTGGATTTTGTATTAATTTTATATGGAAATGAATGAAGCTTTGAAGGAAACCATATCCCTATTATGCCAGAATATATTCATAGATCTGATTGGGAGTCCCTGATGGAGGCTGGAAAAAGATACACAGTGATCTGAGATTTTATGTATAACATGGCGTTGATATGTCCTTTATATAGTTTTACTGTGACATAAAAGAAGTGGATTTGTTCTGTAGATAGGTTGAGGTTAAGGTGGATGGTGAGGTGGAAGTTGTTGAGGGTCTCATAGAATTTGATGAGAGATTCTTTTTGGTAAATGCAGATGATAAACACGTCATCGGTGAATCAATAATATCATTGATAAAAAACAGCTTTTGGGGTTAAGAGTTGATAAAGTGTTTTAGGTGAGCCATGAAAATATTGGCATATTTTAGAACCATGAATATGTCTGGGGCTGTGGTATTGATTTGAAGATTTATGTTGTTTTCAGAGATTAAGCAGTTATGAGTGAGTATACCCCAGTAAGCTACTCAAACATTAAAATGTTAATAAGCTACAACCCAAAATGAACAATGACGTTGCACTTTCTCAGGCACTGGGTGGAATGCCCATCCAAACTGAAGCAGATTCTCCCAGCAAGCAGAAACTTGATGCTAAGATAAACCAAGAAAGATGAAAGATGATGCTAAGATAAACCAAGAAACCCAGACATCTCTTTTGCCTCCACAAAATTTACATCACTATCACCATTACAGACTCCAACAACTTTGCATACAAGGTTAGGAGCATCCATACATGTTTTTTCTTCTAATGTGATATATGCCATCATCAAATAGCATCTGGACTCTTATATGACAAACAGGTTAGGCAGAGAGCCATTTGTTTTAATGGTTAAGGCACCAGGCTAGAAAGCAGGAAACCATGAATTCAAGTCCGGCCTTAGCCATGAAAGCTAGCTGGGTGACCTTGGGCCAGTCTCTCTCAGCCCAACTCACCTCATAGGGTTTTTATGGAGAAAATAGGAGGAAGAAGGAGCATTACATATGTTCACCACCCTGAGTTGTTTATAAAAATAATAAGGGTAGGTTATCAAATAAAAACAAAAGAATGGACACAAGTTTGATATCAAAATAGACAAAGTAATATAGCATTTTAACCACCAAAACATTCATTACTGATCTCAAAATACTGGTCTGGAACAAAACAAAAATGGCACAAGTCAATTGAAAGACTGCTGAATTCACATATATCAAAAGATTTCAGGCTATCTCAAAAGTTAGATATAATTGGGTTTTAACATAGTTTTACAATTGTTAATTGATGAAAGTACCTGTAAATTGTTCCATGTATAATCTGCATATGTGTAACTACCTCCTCTTTTTCCCCACCCATTTCCTCCAATTTAAATCCTACATCAGTTTGTCCCACATGCATTTTTTTTTAAAAATATTTTATTGATTTTATGATTTTAACAATAGATGCTTAAAACACACAGTGGTGATTGGGTAAACAAAAATTCCAGAATAAAAACATACATAAACAGCTTAACTTAATACATTCACTTTCATCTTTCTATTTCCCTCACCCACACAAGACAAAAAACCAAAAACATATAAATTTAATATATTCCATTTCTGTCATAAATTTCTGTTAAACCTATTTTAAGACTTTGTCAATTTCATTCCAAACTCTCCCTGATACATATACCATGATATTTATAAGGTGTTACCATACATTCTTTTACATTCATATATACAGTACTTTTAATGAAATGAGGTAAATACCTACACGTAACTTTTGGTGTTGCTCGCCCATTTCCCCTTTTACCGCATCCACTCTCTTTCTTCTCTACCTTCTTTCTCCCTTTCTTCTCTTCCTACTTCCCTCTTCCCCCACCCCTCTCCTTCCCTTTCTCCACTTCTCCTCTTCTCCTCCAACCTTCCTACTTCCTTCTCCCCTCCTTCACTCTTTCGTCCCCCTCATCCCTCTTCAGATGCAGTTCAGGGGTAATGTCCGAGCAACTCCTCTCTCCAAATTTCCCTACATTAATACTTCTATCTCGGTAAATATTTACTGATTTTTCCCATCTTTCCCCAAAAGCTTAAGACACAACATAGTGATCAGGATGTCCAATCATTCAACGATAAAGTCATATAAATGAAGCTCAAATTGAATATGGTGTTGCTTATTAAAATTTATACAATTACAAAAGTCATCAAACACATGCAATTATAATCTATATCCTGTTTTTAGGCTATACTCCTTACAGTTGTCATACTCCAACTACATTTTAGTAAGTATATAATTGTGATTTCAGGTTCATTGAGACAGATTTTTCCCCCTTATCATGAATAACTTTCTCTCTCTCTATTACAATATAGTTATCATATTTAAAATAATAATATAGGTCCAATAAATACAGTTCTTTTTTAAAAAATATATTCTATCATTTCATCAATCTACATCTATATAAAAAAAATCTTTTAAGGCCTTGATAAAGTTTATATCTTCAAATACTTGTCAATTATAATATCAGACAATTCTCCTCTTTCATTCCTAATTAAATCAGACATATTCTCTTTCTTTTTCCCTTTTTTTACTAGATATATTCAATCATTTCATCAGTCTACTTCTATAAGGTCTTTTTGTCCTCTAGCAAGATTAACTCCCTCAAATAATTATCAACCATAGTAACAATAAATTTACATCCTTCATACATCGTTAAATCAGAGATAATTTCTAAGCCTTTTTAACCCATCAAGTAACATTTTGTATCACACTTGAACCTGACTCTAGCTTTCTATGCCAATTTGGTTCCCATAATAAGGCTTTTCGATTATCAAACCTCAAGATTTGATTACGAGGCTTCTTAACAAATTCAAACTGAACAAATTTTCTTTCCCTTTCCTCTTTATTGTAATTTCCGAAAAGTTGTGTCTGGGTGTCAATCTTTGTTATTTTTGGTAATTGAATTGGGTCAATTACTGTTATTTCTTGATCATCAAAATTGTCCATCAGTTGTAGGTAATGCATGGCATTAGTTGATTCAATGGTTTCCACATTTTTTCTTGATGCATATTCTCAATTAGGTTGTAAGAATAGTGTCTCTGTCTCTTTAAGTTGTAAGTAGGTCTGTTCAGACAGTTGTAGATAACACGTAGCATTAGTTGATTCAGTGGTTTCCACATTTTCTCTTGATGCAGATTCACAATTAGGTTGTAAAAACAGTGTCTCTGTCTCTTTAAGTTGTAAGTAGGTCTGTTCAGAATTATTCTGTTCATCTTCTGTTATTCCTTGTTCCATAACTTGGTTCATTATTAAAGGATCAATATGAGATTCCAAGGTGGCATCTTTGGATTTTCTCCAAGATTTCCAATAAGTTTTAAAATCCTCTCTGACTTCTAATATTTTTTCCAGTATTAAATCATAGTCAAGATGAGGATAACTTTCAGCCATTTTGGTGGTAGCTTTGCCTATTCCTTTATTAGAGACTACTTAAGGAAAATCCACAAATATCCGCCTCCAAAAGTCTAATAGCCAGCTTCACCACCCAGCTGTCCAGTTATTTTTTCTCTTTTTTTTATCACCTAAATCCAATCCTCTCCAAATAACAGGGAGAAGTACAGTTGAAATTTCACTTTTTCACCACCAGATGTCCTCAGTGGACTATAAAGTCTTTTTCTTCTTCTCCCCCCCCAAGTTAATCAAGTTAAAAAAAAGAACAAAAAAGGAAACTTTTCTCTCTCTCTTTCTTTTTTTTCTTTAAAAAAACAACCAAAACTATCTTCTACATTATCAAATTATAAAAGGAATAACAATGTCTCTTTTTCCCTTCTTTTCTCCTGAAATTCACCCCACAGCAGTCAAATAGTAAAAAAAAAACACAACCACACACACACAAAAATTAATCCTTTTCTTTTTGGCTCTTCTTTCCACATATAGGCAGCCGCCGCTTTCTTAATAAAGGAAAATAGAAATTCTTACAGGAAAGATCAGGATAGCGAAGGAAGGAAAGGTCTCACCCGGATTCACCACGGTGGTTCTTCATGCTTAGTTCTTGTGACTTGCGGTTGGTGCGGCTAGGTGAACGGCCTCTGCAGCCGAGCGTAGCCTCATCGACGGTAGTCGCGCCCTCCAGGCGCAACTTTCGACCCCCGCCGGGGTCTACCGACGGAGGGAAACTAGCTGGACGAGGAGACAAGTCTCCCCGTACGGCTAGAGGCGCCGCGATCTGGAACCGGAAGTCGTCCCTCATGCATTTGATGACATGGGCTACAGCTGTCAAAAGTGAATGCCTTTTAATAACATTTGTTAGTCTGAAAAGGTGCTATGAGACTCCTGAGTTCTCAGACTCATCTGAGTTAATCATATGGTATCAAGCTCCTTGGCCAAGACTATAATCTCAGATGCATCATATGGTATCAAGCCCATGGACAGCACAGGATTGCTTTGTGAGGGGTTCAAATCTTTTTTTGGGGAGGGGGAGAATGTCTAATCTGTGGATTTTTGGATTATAGATGGACACAATACAACTTCTGACTAGTTTCAAAATAGAATGTGCACTATAGTTCTCTGAAACATCCACCCTTCAACAAACACGTAATTAACTAATTGGCTTTCTGACCCTGGAAATAAAGATACTGTAGTAGTTGGCCTTGCACATTACGAACCAATAAAACAAGTTCAGTGTGTTAGATTGCTTCATCTGTTTGTCAGTATTTAGGAAATACAACACTCTAGGATAATCTGCTTCATTAAGAAAATGGCATGATGCTAACAAAACTCTAATGTCTAACAAGTTCTATGATTGAAACCCTGTTGGGTAGTGTCTGTTGTATTATGA
Organism: Bothrops alternatus; assembly: GCA_034064705.1. Lineage (NCBI taxonomy): Eukaryota > Metazoa > Chordata > Lepidosauria > Squamata > Viperidae > Bothrops > Bothrops alternatus. Next base: position 22,578,623 of record JARGCV010000052.1, on the reverse strand, counting down.
GTTAATTGCAGAATGACTGTCATTACTTACATGTTTGTCTGCTGCATGACTGCCTTGACTTGTCATTCAAAATATACAAGAGTTTTTCTCCCTGTTCATTAATTATTATTTAGAAATTTTAATAAGCGTTTGTCTTAGCGGTAGGATTTTCTCAGACTAATGATGAAAGGTAGTATGTAATGATTAATGTAATGACAAGAAATGTGGTTACTAGTTTTTTTCATCTTTGGTTCTTTCTACAATCTACATCAACAACTCTGGGAGATACATGAAGTAAGTGCATTTCCCCCCCTAAGCTGGCTTTGTATCTTAGGCAGAAGTAGAATTCACGATCTCAGGGCAGGATGTGACTATAAAAGGGGCAGACCTTGCATTGTGAAGCAAGGTGCCCGGTGTCTGGTGCCTTCATTGTTACACCACACTGACTTTTCTATAGTATTATAGACTTATCAAATGTATGTATTGGGTTTTTTTAATTGTTTATTATTATTTAAAAAAATCAATTTCTACATTGAACAGCGTGTTGTCTAGGTATACAAGTATTAAAATATAACAATCATCACATTCATAATAATCTTATCAAAATACAATCATATACTAAAAATAGCCATCAAATTGTTAAAAGTAGTATTACCTGCATTAACATTAGTTACATAACAAAGTATTTATACTTTGCTCACATAATGCACATATTCTCATATTTCCAACTTTCTAGCCTCTGTTTTTATCAGCTAATCATTGGTAAAATAGGTCCAATGTCATATAATATTCCATTTCTTCTTTTTCTTTAATTTTTAACGTTAACCTATCAGTTTCTGCACATTCCAGTATTTTTTTAATTATATTCTCCTCTGTAGGAGTTTCTTCATTTTTCCAAAATTGTGTATATACTATTCTAGCTGCTGTTAAAATATGTAAAACTAAATAAATATTACCTTTATTGTAATTTCCTGGTAACATGCCCGGTAAGAATATCTCTGTTTTAGATCTATATGTTGTTTTTATCATTGCTTTCAACCATACATGTATTTTATTCCAATATTTTTTTGCTTTGGGGCATGTCCAACATATTCCAACATTTAGCAGATTTATCTTTATACATATTTGCTAGTCTAGCAGGTGAAAAGTGCCATCTGCAGAACATTTTATAAAGATTTTTTTTATATGCTGTTGACATTGTAAGTTTATAGTTTCTGTCCCACAGTTTCTGCCATTTATCTAATTCTATTGTTTAGCCAAAATTCTTAACCTATATTACCATTGTCTCCTTTACTTGTTCCTCTTCCAATTTAGTACTTAGTAAATAATTGTATATCCTTTTAATTAATTTCTCTTCTATCCCCATTAGAATCTGATCCAATTCAGCTGGTTCTTTATAAAAACCATATAACTTTCTGTCTCTTTCATATATGGATTGTATCTGAAATTGTGGCCACCATGATGTCAATACCTAGTCCAGTGGTGGTGAACCTATGGCATGCGTGCCAGAGGCAGCACTCAGAGCCCTCTCTGTAGGCATACATGCTGTCACCCCATCCCCGCCTCCCCCCACAGCCCCCTACTCACCAGCAGCCCCCCCGGAGAAGAATCGCCTGTGAGTGTGGCCCACACAGAGCAGTGCAGCCAAGCACATGGAGCCGGGCAGTGGGGACAAGACTCCACCCTCGCACTCCATTGCACATAGATACTGCAGGGTGTGGGCAGAGGACATGGCCTCCATGGTGCTGCTGGGCTGCCTGGGCAATCTGTGGTGGGTCATGGAGGTAGGCAGGGCAGGGGCGGAGCAGGGTGTGGGGGAGGGGGCGGGATGGGTGGAGTGGGGCAGTGACGGTTTTTGGGCACTCGGTCTCTAAAAGGTTCTCCATCACTGACCTAGTCTATTAAGTTCTTGTTTAGTTTTAAGTTCCCCCTTTTCATTTAATATATAGTTGTATCTTATAATTTTTTCCATATTAATTATATTCGGGTGTATTAACGCCTCCATTGTAGTTAACCAGACTGGTATTTTCAAATACTGTTGTTCTTTAATTTTTGTCCATACTAGCAGTAATGCATTCCTAATATAATGTCTTTGAAAGTAGCTATGTATATCACTCTTCCCATACCATAAAAACACTTGCCATTCCCAATTGAAGATCATGACCCTCCAATGTTAACAATCTTATGTTCCTCAAATTAATCCATTCTTTCACCCACGTTGAGTACCAATAGTTGATAATATAGCTCCCAATCTGGAAGGCCAAAGCCTCCTCTATTTTTGGCATCTTGTAACATTTTTACATTTATTCTCGCTTTGTTGCCTTGCCATATAAATTTTAATATCATTTTATTTAATTCTTCAAAGTATTTTTTTCCCTAGTCTTATGGGAATTGTCTGGAACAGGTACAATAATCTTGGCAAAATATTCATCTTAAGTGTAGCTATTCTACCCAACAAGGACAATTGTAGGTTTTTCCAATTTTACAAATCTAATTTAATTTGCACTTTCAATTTATCATAGTTATCTTTTTTGATAATTACACATCTTGCTGTTAGTTGAACTCTTAGATATTTAATTTTCTTTGCAATCTGCATACCCATCATCTTTGCAAATTCTCTTTTCTGTTTATCCGTAAAGTTTTTAACTAATATTTTGGTTTTCTCTTTGTTTATTTTCAATCCTGCCACTGCACCATATTCTTCTATTTTCTCAATTAGTTTAAGTCCTGTTTCTTGTGGTTCTTCTAAAATAAACACCAAATCATCAGCAAATGCCTGTAGTTTATACTCCTCCTTTATTTTCATGTGTTTTATTCCACTGTCTTGCCTAATATTTCTGTTTAATACCTCTAAAGTTAAAATAAATAACAATGGAGATAGGGCACATCCTTGCCTTGTACCCTTAGTTGTATTAAAGTTCTCTGTCAGGTCCTCATTTATAATCACCTTTGCTGTTTGTTTATAATATATTGCCTTAATCGTGTTAATACATTTCTCTCCAAAGTCCATATTGTTAAGTTCTTTGTTCGTGTGCGAATGATGAAGACACATGGTGACAAGTAACAAATGCTTTATTCTCTTTCTCCTACAACCAAGCAAAGCAATAAAAGGCACGCAAGCCTTTTATAGGGCCAGAGAGCCAGACAGTGTAAACCAATAGGAATCGAGCATTTTCATGCCTTGGCATGCGCACAAGGCTGGAGCCACCCTGTCTGGTCCTGGGCAGCTTTTGGAATGCCCAGGACCATTTGCAACATTCTGAGCCTGCTGTCAGCTCTTGCAGGCTCAGGTCACAATACCCCTCCCCCCTAGATGGAACACACCTAGCTTACGCACAGGTGCATTGTGCAGTGCAGGGAGAGTGGTATACAGATGCATTATCCAAATGAAAGGAGGGTGGAAATGCTCGGGTCTGCACGCAGGCAAATCTCTTCAAAATAGTCATTAACTCAAATAATATATCCAAAATCAAAATAGTATATGAGACTCTTCCTAAGTATTAATTCCCTCCTTTAGGGACCCCATAACAAGGTTCCTCATATGTTGACAGCAACCTCACATAACCTTCTAGGATGTTTAGGTGGGTGCTTGGCCAGCTGCAACCTTCTAAGGGCCTGTGAGGTTGCCTGGCCTACCTGCTCGCCTACCAGGCTAGACAGGCCAGGGCCTTGGTACCCTGAAAACCCAGGTGACCCTGGTGAGGGTGCCTGGCCTACCTGCATTTGAAGTGAGCAAGGCCTTAACCTCATTGAAACTCCTGTCATAGACTTTAGTCCACTGCTATGGAGCCTGTTGTCTAAGAGCCTGTGTAACGGCTCTGTCATTGCAGCCTTATGTGGGAGGAATGCATAGTGAAAATTTAAGAGTCCCAAGAAGGCTTGTAGCTCACTCTTGGACTTGGGGCCTGCTGAATAGCTTGCAGTTTGGATTCAACAGGGTGAATGCCTTGGGCATCAATCCAGAAACCTAAGAAGTCAGTGGAAGTGACTCCTATCTTGCATTTATCTTGCTTTAATTTAAGGCCTGCTTTTCGAAAACGAAGCAAGACAGCCCTTAACCTTTCTGCTAAATTTTGAGATGACTCCCCAGCAATGAGGACCTCATTGAAGTAGGGACAGACCCCAGGAATACCTCGAAGTGTGCTCTCCATGACACTTTGGAATATGCCAGGGGCTACATTTACCCCAAATGGCAGTCTTTTGACCTTGAAGGCCCCCCTGTGAGTTACAATAGTCTTGGCCTCTGCAGATGCCTCATCAACAGGTAGCTGTTGATAGGCCTGTGCCAGGTCAAGTTTTGCAAAAATGCACCCCCCCTTGAGGGAGGCCAGAATGTGGCTTACAACAGGCACTGGATAAGCGTGCTGTTGCAACGCTTTATTCAGTGTGCACTTATAATCTGCACATATACAGATTTCCCCATTAGCCTTTAGAGGCGTTACTATGGGGGTTTCCCATGGACTAGAATCTACAGGTTCTAAAATGCCCTGCTGGAGCAATTTGTCCAGCTCAGTATCTATCTTACCCTTGAGGGCAAAAGGTACCCTCCTAGGCTTGACCCTGATAGACGTGATGGTTGGGTCTAACCATAGCACAATGGGAGGTCCCTTGTAGGATCCTAGCTCTGAACTAAACACATCTGTAAACTCCTTGCAAACCTCTGCAAGGCCCAACGTTTGCAATTTGTGCAGCCCAGTTACTTGGATTCCCAGGGCCTTGAACCATCGAGTCCAATAAGACTCGTATGTTCACCCCCAACTACCACCACATCCAGGAAACCTTCAAAATCCTTACACTGTACCTTGAGTGTGGCCTCCCCCTTCACACAGACCTTAGAATTTTGAAAATCTGTGAATATTAGGTTCGATGGCCTGAGTTTAACTCGAAGGCCACTACTGCTGCAAATCCTTTTGAAGGTATTAATTGAAATAATTGAAAGAGCGGACCCTGTGTCCAATTCCATCAATAAGGGAACCCCTTGCAACCTCACATTAATGCAAAGTTTCTTCTTAAGGGGCTTGTGTGTCCCTGTCCTTAGAATACTCCTGCGCGATGTGCAGAAGCCCACCCTGTTTTGGCTGGGGACCCTGGTACCTTTCTGAAGCAATTCTTCCCGAGGTTGGACCTTCTGGTGACCCAAACAGACGGAGGCGATGTGGCCTTGCCTGCCACATGCCCTGCAAATGGCAGAGCAGAACCTACACTCAGCTCGCTTGTGGCATCCTCCACACCCGAAGCACTGAAGAGATGCTGGGGCCTTGTCAGGACGCCCCTTCGGCCTCCTCTCAGCTGGCTGGTGAAATCTGTCCACCTCTTCAGGATCTGCTTCTGATTCTTCTCGAGCATCCTCTTGATGGACGGTAGCTGTAGCTGGAAGGTTCCTGGCAAGCCACAAAGCCTTCACAGCCCTGCCTGCTGCTTCCTCAGCTGCCACCTCTCATAACGCGTCTTGGAAGGAGACATCTTCTTTTGCAAAAATCTTCCGTTGTAAGTCTCTGCTTCTTAAGCCACATACAAAGTGATCTCGCAGCTTCTCTTCCAGATCCTTGAAGTCACAAGGCCTGGCTGCTTGCCTTAAGACAGCAATAAAGTCCGCAGCAGATTCACCTGGCCTCTGGTCTCTCTGCTTGAATGCGTGCCTCCAAGCAATGATGGATCACTTCGGCTGGAAGTGTTCCTTCAACATCTTTTTCAAGTCAACATATGTTACTGACTCCAAAGATGCAGGGGCCACCAGATTTTCTGCGATGTCAAAAGCTTCCTGTCCACAGGCACACAAAACAGTTGCTGCCTTCAGGCTGTCTTTTCTTATCTGATTTACTCTAAAGTAGTTCTCCACCTGTGCTACATAGGAATTCCATCTCTCTGGGTGGGAGACATCAAAATCAGACAAGCGGCCAATCTTCGACATCGTAAAGTTTACGAACTTCACCAATCACCTCCTCTGCAAGCTGATGTTTGGGAAAGGGTCCTTTAACCGAGCTCACCCCCAGCGATGCTGTACTGGCAGACTGAGATGCTGATGCAGACACCGTCTCTCCCCTCGTCAGGACTTCCTGGGTGAGTCCTGAAATCTTTTTCTTAGGCTTGCAGAAGATCCCACCTTCATCGCCAGTGTTAAGTTCTTCATTCGCGTGCGAATGATGAAGATACATGGTGACAAGTAACAAATGCTTTATTCTCTTTCTCCTACAACCAAGCAAAGCAATAAAAGGCACGCAGGCCTTTTATAGGGCCAGAGACCCAGACAGTGTAAATCAATAGGAATTGAGCATTTTCGTGCCTTGCACATGCGCGCAAGGCTGGCGCCACCCTGTCTGGTCCCGGGCAGCTTTTGGAATGCCCGGGACCATTTGCAACATTCTGAGCATGCTGTCAGCTCTTGCAGGCTCAGGACACAACAGATATATTTAATTGTAAAAGCATAAATTGCCAGTTCACATTGTCAAATGCCTTCTGTGCATCAAGGAAGATCAGTGCCATTTGCTTTCCAGGGTGTATCTCATAGTATTCCAATGTATTCAAGATCATCTGCATATTATTTTTAATATTTAGGTGGAGATCCATTCTTTTTTTTAATAAATATTTTATTGATTTTCTATTTTCACAAACAAGTGCTCCATAAACAACATGGTGACTGAGTCCGTTAATAATTCGGTGATGCATATAAGTTTTTCCAACTAAGTCCAATGTTACACCCACCAATACATCCTCTCTTCTTCTGGTAATAACAATTTTTTGCATTAGGCAATGATCTATGTGTATGTTTTGCTATAATCCCATGTTTCAGAAAGACTTGGAGTGGCTCTCTGTGTTTCTTGCTTGTTCATCCACCCTACACAATCACTTCCTGCAATGAAGACAGGACCTGAGCATTTCTACATGCCAAATCCATGCTAAATTCCTGCATTATCTCTCTCCCAAAGCAGTATCTTGCTAAGAACAGAATAGTTTTAAAATTTCTCAGGTCATACCAATTACTCACAATTATGTGAGTAAACGCTAGAGGAAAGTTTAAGAACACTAACTTCCATCAAAACGAGCAATTGTAACTGCAGCTAAGATCGGCTTTCCACTACTGAAAGATGGTTGACAATTTTCATAATTTCCTTTTGCAGTTCCTTACCTTACATAGCATCCACAGGATTTGGCGGTCAGGTTTTGACATTTTCCTGCATGTTCTACCCCATTTATGTGTGAGTAGAAAATCTGCAGATACAAAAGGGACAAGGCTTGTGACACATCACTGTCATGGTGCTTTCATCATTTTGCCTCCCTGTAGATATCACCCTTCAGAAATTCTGACTTGGCGTTGGCCGGATGAGTTCACTTCAGAGAAGATGGAGTGCTTGAAAGCCTTCCTGTAATTTAGTCACCTGTCAGCCTCAAAGTTTACCTATCAAGCTTTCATAGAGAGTGTTCGCTTGATATTCTAGGCCAAGTCTGGACATACAGTAGCTATTTGCAGGTTTCTGCATAATGAAAAAAATGGCTGATGTGAAAGAATATCACAATGCAAACCTAGTCCTTTTGCATTCATATCCTGATGTGAGACACGGATGTGAGTCATGGGATTTGTCTTGTGGCATTATGTTGCATTTTCACTTCCCTGTTCCCTTGCAGAGGCTTATGAATCTGGAGCTATTAGTTTCTCCCGACACAGGGAGCTATTTAATGTTAAAACCTGCATAAATCCAAATTAAGTGTTTAAAGGCATTGTTTTTGTTTCCCTTAAAATGAAGAACTCAAGCATTATCTGGTTGTTCTTCTCAGCATTTTGGCTGTTCTATCTCCTCAATTAAATCTTCCTTATGATTAATATCAAATCAGGGATAGTTGAGTTTCTTGGGCCTTCCTCTAAAGGAGATAGTAGATGGCAAAGTAACTTAGGATCCAGATCATGTTCGGTCTAACTCAGGTTCATCATCGAAGGTAGCAAAGTTATTCCTTAAGTAATATGCTTGTGGAGGGTTGATTGAATGGTGAAAAATTACAGTTTGCTGTGGTATGCAAAAGTAATTCATGGCCAAGGCGTAGCTTCCTCTTCTCTGTGAATGATGGCTCTAATCTGAATTAGGTCCCTAAATACTTACACACAACAGGAAAGAAAACAAAAAGTGGTGCTGTATGATCCAAAACGTAAAGGTGATTCGGTGACGCTTTTGAAGAAGAATTAAAGCTACGTCCAGTTGTAATTGACAGAGAGATTTAAATATTCCACCTGGAATTTGTTCATAATTAAGAAGTCAACTTTACTTTACTTTTTTTACTTTTATTAGATTTCTATGCCGCCCTTCTCCTGGGACCCAGGGCGGCTTACAATAACAATACAATAAAAAATTAAGTTACAATAACAATCAGCCATCCTATCCCAAGCACATTCATTCAGTCCAAAACACATTCATACAGCATACAATCACAATCGGTACACAGTCACTGATGGAGGCACCTTCCTAGGCCCAGGGGCAGAGTATAGTTCATACGCCCCAAGCCTGTCAGCATAAATGAGTCTTCAACAGTTCCGTAAAACTAGGAGGGAGGAAGCATTGTGAACCTCTGTGGGAAGCTGGTTCCAGAGGGCTGGGGCAGCAACGGAGAAGGCCCTTGCCCTAGGCCCCGCCAGATGGCATTGCCTAATAGACGGGACTCGTAGGAGGCCAACCCTATGTGCCCTAACCGGTCGCTGGGATTCATGAGGCAGAAGATGGTCCCGCAAGTAACCTGGCCCATTGCCATAAAGGGCTTTATAGGTCATAACCAACACTTTGAATTGTGTTCGGAGACCAATTGGTAGCCAGTGCAGCTCATAGAGAGCTGGAGTGATATGAGCATGTCTTGGGAGACCCAAGACGGCTCGCGCGGCCGCATTCTGGACTACCTGCAGTCTCCGGACATTCTTCAAAGGTTGCCCCATGTAGAGAGCATTACAGTAGTAATGGGTGACTGTGAGGAGTGACTTCCGGGTGGCATGGGTGACTGTGAGGAGTGACTTCCGGTCCAAATAGGGCCGCAACTGGCGCACCAGGCGAATCTGGGCGAATGCCCCCCTCGCCACAGCCGAAAAATGATGTTCTAGACTAAGCTGTGGATCGAGGAGGACACCCAAGTTGCGAACCCTCTCCGAGGGGGACAAAACTTCTCCCCCCAGGGTAATGGACGGACAGTTGGAATTGTCCTTGGGAGGCAGAACCCATAGCCACTCCGTCTTGTCGGGATTGAGTCTGAGCCTGTTGGCACCCATCCAGACCTCAACAGCCTCCAGGCACCGGTTCATCACTTCCACTGCTTCGCTGTAATGACACGGGGTAGAGATATAAAGCTGAGTATCATCAGCATATTGATGATAACTCACCCCGTGTCGACGGATGATCTCACCCAACGGCTTCATGTAGATGTTAAAAAGCAGAGGTGAGAGAACAGAAGAGACATCGGAGCTGATCTCTGACCTCCTGCGAACACCGACTGCGACCGGCCAGAGAGGTAGGAGGTGAACCACCGTAAAACAGTGCCCCACACTCCAAGCCCCTCCAACCGGCGCAGAAGGATACTGGGAGGCTGCTCCATGAAGTCATAAGCTATGCTGTATACTGAATATATTTTATTCATCTATAACTTTGCAGGAAAAAACCAAAACAAAACAAAATCAATATAAATTTCCAGCAAGCAAGTTGTGAGCTCTGAATGCTAAATAATGGCATGCCTTTGTACCAGTAACATAATCTGATTAGCATACTTAGGAACTCACATTATGTATGTTCAAGTATACATTGCCTTAACCCAGGGGTGTCAAACTCGCAAGGTCATGTGACATGTTGCAACGTATCGCAACTTTTTTTCCATTGCCGGAAATGGGGTGGGCACGATTTCACCATGACACATCCGGCCCATGGCCGACAGTTTGACACCCCTGTCTTAATCCATGGTTTGCTTACATACATTTTGACATAAATGTTTTATATGAAATGCTGTGAACACAACCAAATTTAACTTAGAATCTCCTTGGATGGTAATGTCAAAAATATCCAGTGTGAACATTATATTCATCCAACATTTTATTGTTTTGTGTTTGTGTAATTAAATTATCTCTGCTCCATAAAACTTGTCTATAGCACTCTTCAGCTTTAATGTTCAAATTCCCAAGAGCTTTTGTCTCTCTGCATAAGTTGTGAAATATCACAACTCTAAACAACAGCATGTACTCAGAAGAAAATTCATACAAGTGTTGTAGCAATTCATGCTGTGAATTTTCCCCAACTACTGTAAACATTTCTGTAGGTCCCTTATGGTCAGAGAGGATGGGAGGTTGGGGTCCAGTAACAATTGGAAGGTCACAGATTCTGCATTCTTACTTAGATTCATAAAAAGACACATTCAAAATTGGAAGAATTTCCAAATAGAAATATATACCATTCAGCTGGTCCTTGCTTAACTACCTCTCATTCAATTGGTTGCAGCATCCCACAGTTACGTGACTCTGATCTGGGTGCTTGGTACCTGGCTCATAATTACAATGTCACAGCATTCTGCAATGACATGTTTGCCATTTGTGACCTCTGCTGGTTTTCTACAAGCAAAATCCATGGGGAAGCCGACAGGAGATTGCAAATGGCAACCATAGGATGTCTTTGCTAAATGAACTGTGGTATTTTACCTAATGACAGCAAATAGAGTTTCCATCACTATGCACCACTTTCCATGGTCTCATGTGTTGCATTTTACAACCACATCAATTAGTGAAGGCAATACTGGTCCCAATTGCTTCTGGATGTGACAATTTTTACATTTTCATCTGGATAGATCAGATGCAAGTTTTATTGACTGGGTAGGAAAGGAAATTGCAGTGTATTTTTTTTCCAGGCCAAATTATATTTGCCAAAACTCCTACGCAGCAATTAGAAATATAAGAGATCTGTCTTCTTTTCCAGCTGGACAATTTATCTTGTTCTTTTAAGATGAATTAAAGAATATTTTGTGTGTGTTCTGAAAATGTTCTTGCTGAAATTCAGAAACGGTCTGTTTCTCCTGGATTTGAATCAAAGAGTGAAAGTATCCCATAATATTATTTATAAGTATCACAAGACTGAACATAAACCAGAAAATTAAAGAACTCTAACCAGTGATGTTTCTATTTTACAAGTCAAAACAGTTCATTGACTGTAAAAGTTTGAACTTGTGAATGATGCCAATCATTTAGTTGCATTTCTTAATCCCTCCCTTAATCCATGCATTGTACTACTCTACATGTGACTGCAGCTCTGAAGTAGCTACGCATTTAAAGATATGTAGAAAGGTGTGGGAGAAAGCATGTCAAATGTATTCAAATGTGGAACTTGCTGTACTCAGTAACATGTTGCTCTTGTGAACATCTATACTCTTCCTATTGAAAACTGTCATTGTTTTGGAAAAAGAATCCGACACTGTATCTGTAATCTGAGTTAGGATTTTCATTTAGTGATATTGGGACTGTAAGGCATCACTCATCTACAATTCTTCCTTATTTTAAGACTCTAAAAGGAAATGGTTCTGTTATTGGATGGATGGGATCTACTAGAACTGAACCCAATGTCACAGTAGATTCTGGATTATCTTTTCTGCACCCAAGATCTTTATGATCTATTTAGCCAAAGCTTTCCTTCATCAGTCCCTTTCACACTTCTTCATTGGAACTAAAGTGATTGAACAACATAGAAGTAAATGAAGTAAACTGGTTGTTCTCAACCTGTGGTCTGCGGACCCCTGGGCCTCCGCGTTGTTGTCACGTTGTTGTCTGCGAACGCTTGAAGAAATATTATGATTTAAATCTTGGATTAAGCCATGAACTGTGGCCACAAAATGTATTTAAGGGGGGTCCGTGGTGAAGAAAAGGTTGAGAACCACTGAAGAAAATGATGGAATAAAAATTGGTTACCTGATTTTTATTTTCATGAATTGCTTAGTCTTTCCCCTATCACTACCCAGCATGAATCTAAAACATTTGCCCAATTCTGCCATTTTTAAATACCCAGGAATTCTTTTCACTTACTTGATTTCTTTTGCCAAAAATGGTAGGCTTCTGCCACATGGATCCAGAGGATATATCCACTTTGTTGTTAGATCTAGAGTGAGAATGAAAACAAAAATGAACAGTGAGCAAATATTCATTCCCCCTAATAATTACTTTATGCCACGTCCTCGAGACATTGCCTTCAACTGATTCCCACCCGCAGCTTAACCAGCTTAAATTCACTTTTTACTCTTCCTGTTTTAAACAGGCAATTTGCTTCAACTTTGCCCAACAAGTTTCACTCTGGAGATAATCTAGGATACTTAATTGTGGTTAGGACCACATTAGACTGCTATGGGCCATCCCGCCCTTCCTCAGGCTGCTGGGCATTTCCAGGCCATTTTCTCTTGTGTTGTAGGAAAGAGGCATCTTCATATATAAAACCTAAATGGCATTTTCAAGGGGGCACTGATCTTTTGCTGCAGAAGAGCTGAAATTAGGCCAGGAAAAGAGCTAGGGTGCTGCCAGCTATGTCTTAACAGAATAACAGGGACTTTGGAAGTTTTTTAGTCCAAACCCCTGCTCAAGTAGGAGACCGTTTACCATTTCAGACAAATGGCTGTCCAGTCTCTTCTTAAAAGCTTCCAGTGATGACGTACCCACAACGTCTGAAGGCAAGCTGTTCCACTGATTAATTGTTCTCATTGTCAGGAAATTTCTCCTTAGTTCTAGGTTGCTCCTCTCCTTGATTAGTTTCCATCGATTGCTTCTTGTCTTGCCTTCTGGTGCTTTGAAAAATAGGTTGACCTCCCTCTTCTTTGCGGCAGCCCCTCAAATATTGGAACACTGCTATCATGTCATCCCTAGTCCTTCTTTTCACTAGACTAGACATATCCAAATCCTGCAACTGTTCTTCATTTAGCCTCCAGCCCCCAAATCATCTTTATTGCTTTTTTCTGGACTCTTTCCAGAGTTTCTACATCTTTTTAACAAAATGATGTATTATACTATTATATAATAACCATATTATAATATTAATATTATAATACATAATAATATAAATATACAACACATTATGTTATAATAATGATGTATAATATAGTGTATTGCTAGTTCATTTGATTATAGTACAGGCATTCTGCTATTACTCACCCAATGGAGAGTGGCTGTACTTTATGTATGGATGTATTTTTATTATTTTTATGACTTGGAAGAGTGGAACCATTTTACCCAGTTCATTCTGGCTCCATGGCCAGTTCCAGGTGCTGCCAGCCTTGAGGAAAAACTGGATTCACTGCCAGTCCAGAGGAATCCAAGTTGTGAATGGAGCTTGCTCAGTGTAGATTTTTTTCCCTCCCCCTTCAATATGCACTCTTCTTCCATGCCTGGGACTTTTCAGCTAGTCTAGTTTTGGGCACAGATTAAGTATTGTTTCGGAAAAGGAATAAACTCAATAAAACAGGTCTACTGCCTTTCTAGAAATAGCCGGTTGATAGGAGAAAGGTATGGAAAATATTATGCCTATGACCTGTTTGGTAGACAGGTTGGGAGGTAGTTAAATACACCATTTCAAGTATCTGGTCTACTCATCTCCTACCTCACAGTTTCATTACTATTTGCAGAAAAGGATTTTGGTAGCAAATGACATGCCAGTTTACTGCAACATGACTATCTGGTTCTGCCCAGCAACATTCTTCCTGTATTGTATATGGGCTTGATACAGCAGTAACTGAATAAATACAAAAGGTTTCAGCAGCAGATGCATCTTTTTGTTGATCGGTCAGTGCACAAATATTATACCATAACAAAAAACAACAACACGATATCATGGTGTATAAGCACATTGTGCTGGTTTTTTTTTATTAAAAAAGCAAAGTTTTTCTTTTTTCTTTTCTTTTTTCCCTAAGTGGTGCTTTCCTAAAAAGTTCAGGTAGCTGAGTTGGTGCTCACAGACCACAAGGCTTGTGACTAAAGTTCCTGTTATGAAGCTAAAAGTGCCCACACAGCAAACTTAGCAGTGAGTGAAATAGAAGAATCAACTAATTCTGCAAAGCAGTTCCCAGGCTCTACTGAGCTGGCCAGGAACAATGTTTGGACGACCATGTGAGGACACAGATCGCGTCTGGGTTGCTAACCTGGTTTTCAACCCATAATTACCAGACTTTTAATTCACTATTCATTTGTCCCTATCTTAGGCCATGCAGCACCAGATGCTGAATTTTTGATTTAATTGAATAATAAGAACAAGAATAGCAACATTCCTGCGTCATTTTCTTTACAGACAATTCCAATTGTTTTTCACTGCAATGATTTTGTAAAACACTGCTGGTGATATTTTCTCCATTTAATGTATGCTATCCTGCCTCTTGATGACACTTCTACATTCACACTGGCTGACAAATTTTAAAAGCCAACAATTATAACACTGGACATATATTTACAGAATAAGATTTCATATTGTGTTTTGGCACTTCAGATTCTAAAATCTGAAGATGGACAACACATTAGAGCAATGTTTTTAAACATTGTTCCCTGAGACCCTATTAGGGATTTGTGAAATCAAAATTATTTGCTAGCCTATACTGAAAAACAATAAAATATTAAATCCCATCAAAGAATTGTGAGACATAGTCACGGTGAATATGTCATTTTTAATTCTAAATATGATAAATATAGATAAAAAATACCATTCTTTTGGGGTCCTCCACAATTTTTAAAAGTGGAAAGGGGTTTTGAGGAAAAAAAGTTTAAGAAACACTGCATTAGGAGTAGGATTAAAATGTTTATTAATATGTTAATAAAATACATTTATTAAAATCAGTTAAAAAATTCTGAAAGCATGGAGCAAGCGTGTACTTTCTCCAGAACTTTTCATTAAGTTAAGGAGTGCATTTTGGCTATATCAGATAATGCTAAGAGAATGAATTAGTACATAGAAGCAGGGCTTTTTTTGTCATAGAATGCACCGGAACGGAGTTCTGACACCTTTTTTTGACGGATTTTCCAGAGTTGCATTCTTTTCCTATTGTTTCCCTTCCTATCCTCGTTTGTTGTTGAAAATGCCCCGCTGGTGGTACGATGCGAGTGGAGTCCCCTCTGGTGCTGTCTGCCTCCTCTAGGAGGAGCCATAAGGTGCCAGAGACCACAGCCAGAGCATGGCTTGATTTGCTGGGTCGGACCATATGGTGTGGAAGCCAATGGTGGCGGTGGGAGACACATAAACATGGAGGCCATCTTTCACGAGAGGATGAGTGAATCTTTTGCCTTCCCTTACAGAAGGTGAGGTGTGTGTGAGGTTAAAAAGAGGCAAAGCGAGAGGAAAGAAAGGTGGCTGGCGTGGAAGCTGTTTCAGTTCCCGAAGGCTGGGATATCTATGAAAATCTCTTTTTAGTCTTTTATACTTTATATTCAAGCTGCAGAGGGGAAGAATAAGAATAAAGCCAATGTTTTGTGATTTGGAGGTATTATTCTTGTTAATAATATATATTAATTATGTATTGGTCAGATGTAAAGGTAGACCTACAGTATAAGGTTTAATCAGATCTATTTATTAAATTGGTTTAACTTAAAGGTAAATTAAAAGTATTCTGTTCACTGACAAAGTTTCAACTTTAATTTGTTTCAAGTCTATCCATATTAAAATCCAAATGTAAATTTTTCCACCTTGTTTGACAACTTCTTAAAAATAATTCAATCTTTTACAAGCAACCAAATTTTGTTTTATTGGGCCAATTTTATTCCACATAGAAAGCTGACATTTCCACACATTAAACTAAATGGGTATGCCAGTGATAAATGTCTGAAAAGATTAATAAAATACCATCTTGTAATTTAAAGCCACACAGTGCATGGTAATATTAATAGTATTAACTTACCTTGAACAAAATCCTAGTCTTTTAGATACACTAAAAATTGAAGGGTTTTTTTCAACTACAAAGGTAAATCTTGTAGGGTAGGCAAGGCGGGTTGTATGACGTGAGTGAGTTCTGACACTTTTTTTTTTTACAAATAAAGCACTGCATAGAAGAATTAGTAGGTAATGCTGAGTCATCAACTACAATAGAGCTAATTGTAATAAAAAACAATATAAACTTACCCAAAAGAAGAAAAAATGTTAAGCTCTGTGCTTATTCCCAAGTAAATTGGTATAGGATTACAGCCTCAGAAAATGTATTGCTTAACTTGGATCTGAATCTGAAATTTTTCAATGCATAATCTTAGTCATTATTATGCAACAGAAGGTGTTAAACAAGCAAATTTCTTTAAAAATTACCTGAGAAGCACTTAAAGTCATTTATGTTAAATGTTAGGCAAACCACAAGCAATAATAACATTAAAATATGTTCTATTTGAGTGTGAAAGAAAATTTACAAACCTTTAGGCCTGCTGCCTCAGCGTCTTTTCTTCAAATGGAAACCCCAATACATCCCTGCTTTCAATCAACCACAGCCCCAACGGTCCCAATCAAGTAAAATGTCAAGTAACTATAAGAGGATAGAATGACCTGTGGTGGGATCTCAGCCATGAAACACGCTCTCTCTGAATTTGCACCTGGTACTCAATTAATAATTCTTTAATGACAGATGGCATGAGATTTTTTTCTCTTCTGAAACACTGAAGCACTAAAAGAGTATCTATAATGTAGATCAGCGGTCCCCAACCATTGTGGCTTGGTGGCCTGGCTGGAGGCGGGGGGAGAGAGAGGGGGAAACTAGGCCACTACCTGGTGCATGCAGGTCAACTTGCATGAGCGGCGGCCCAGCGCACAAACACATGTGTACACAGCTCAATTTGTGCATGTTGAGGTCCACCGCTCGCATAAGTTGAGCTGTGGGTGTGTGCGAGCATGCCAGCCCGCCGCTTGTGCAGCTTGGTTCTGAATAGGCCACGCCCTGGTAGTGGTCTTCAGCCTGGGGATGGGGACCTCTGATATAGATAACATTTCCCCCCCAAAATACCTTCTTCTGTTGCAATTTGCAAGACCAATTATTAAGATCTTTCTCGCTCCAAATAGACTCTTTCCCACCCTGCTCATAATGATACACTAATACCAACACACAATATGAATAGTATATAATGAATTTAAAAAGCAGTGTCTCCAATATAACCAACTAAGAAAGCTGGTTAGAAAGATTACAAAAAGGTAGGGAAAACTTAAAAAGTCTTCCTCACCTGACATGCAAAAAGACAAGAAAAGGGAAAGGAGAGCTGTTTCTCCATAATAAACAGGATGACTTTTTAAAACACATTTTCTAAAGCAGGGGGTCTCCAAACCTGGCAACTTGTGGACTTCAACTCCCAGAATGGCTGTCTGAAGGAAGTGATCTGTGCCAACTTTCAAAAAATTAGCCTGGAGTTCCGGAATGGAATTGGGCATCTGGATCCCATAGCATTGTGTCAACTCAAAGTCGGGAAAAATTCCTTTCTATTACCCATCATAGTATCTTTTAGACTAAATTTTTAAAGTATGTCGTAATTACCTCTGTCATGTGGCATTGATCTAGCATATTTTCCAGATGGATTTGGTTTGGCTCCTGTAAATACTGCCCTGTGAGGAGGAGGATGAGTCTTGATTTGCAATGTATCTGGGAGACTTCATGCATAAAAAGATTGCCCCAGGGCATCAGTAAATGTTCAATTGGATTAGTTGGAATCCGAGGGCTTGAGTTTGGACTGATCCCTTGTAGCAACATGCAACAGTGTTAACTGTGTGTTTTCAGTTGCTGGCTTTCTTTATACTAATGACTTTTGTTAGCATCAGGTAATCAAGCTATTTTATCAAAAACCACATCCTTGAATCTCTGCCTATAAGTCTTCTGCTTCCAGATTAATTCTCATATCAAGTTGCAATAAGATTAAAAATGAAATCAATCTTAATTGATATTTTTTACCTATTGCTATTTTCAAAACAGCAGATTTTAACTGTATAACAGCATATTTGACTCAATAGTTTTCAATTGACAGTTCAGTCAAACTGATGAAAGACTTGTTCTATAGCACCAATAAATGCATCATCAGCAATATTTTTAATTAGCTAGCCACAGATTAGCTTCCTAAGAAAGTAACAGGCTAAAGAATTCACAAGAGCAAGAATTGGAACAGCAAATAGTTAAGTGGCTGGGAAGGTGACCAAAAATGTGATCTGTCTTACCCACAGATGGAGGATTATGAAGAAAAACAATATATTGTGCAATGTTCACATTCATTTTGCATATTATGATTATTTCAGAATACCACCACTATTTTCTGCCTTTGGATGAATTAGTGAATATACTGTAGATACAGCCATATGTTCTAGGAGAAATATTTACCAGTATGCATGCAAAGGTTCTCAGGTTTCTAATTTTCAGTATTAACATTCAGGTAACAAACAATTCCGATCTTTGAGAGTTACAGATAATAATAGACAAGATCGAGCAATCAGTAAAAAACAGGCCAGCAATCTTATTCAGTTCTGAATTCTGAGGCATCCTATGTTTTAGGTGGCTGGGGTTGGATCCCCCCCCCACACCCCAACACCAACTAAAACTGACCACAGAAGAAGGAGAATACTTGTTGCCAAACATTGCTCCTATGAGTTAGGTAGCACACTGGCAAGAACATATCAAAATTACTGTTTTTTTTTAAAGAATGATTGCGAATCTACAAGAGGTACTTTAACTTTCTACAAGTTTTGCAATGTCTTCTAACCTCCCCACACCCAATGAATTCAAAACAAGAAGGGTGGGGGAAAGGGCTGTTCTTTTCCAAACTTTTTGCCAGGCACAAAAAAAACAACAGGTCAACATGTAAAAGTTCCAAATTTTTGGTTTATTGTTAATCCTATGCATAGGAATCTTCTCACACTAATGGTTAGTGCCCGGTTAGAACTAGATAAGAGTCAACGGCATCCAAGGGGGAGTTGATTTTGTTTGTGACTACATAATAATTTTAAACTGATGCCTCTTTTACTGTCCCTGTCCCCTTGACTCTGTCAGTCCTTCCCCTATACTTCTACACATGCATGGAAAGGAGACATTTGCATGAACCAGAAGTTCTATATAGGCCTCCTTCTACCCTACTCATCCATGAGAGGACAGATGATATTAACAAGAAGAGCTATGACTATATTAAGTAATTTAGATTTCTCTAGGAAAAAAGATAATGAACTTTGAGGCTGAAGTGTTATTTTCATTCATTCTTCTGGTCCATACAAAAGGGTTGGAAAAGAAAAATATGTGAGCAACTAACTGATTATAGAAATGGCCAAGATTTGGGCTCTGTGCCATATTGCAGAGGTCCCTAACCTTTTGGGCACCAAGGACCGGTTCTGTGGAGAAAGTTTTTCCTCAGACTGGAGAGTGAGTGGTTTTGTGTGCTGCCTGCATCCTGGGGATGAGGCCTTGTTTGTGCAGACCGGTTGCTGGCATGCCTAGCCCAGTACCGATCCACGGACCGGGGGTTGGGGACCCCTGCCATATTGGACTTCATCTGGATGATAGGGTGATTGATTGCTGGCATGAGATAGATTGTACATCACAAAGACTGGGAAAAATGTATTTGGTTGAAGTATGCAAAACTTAATTTGAAGCATTGTAAACTGTATCTTTTTAAAAAATTACATTCCAACTGCATGAGGATACAGCTTAAATAATCAGCTTTTCTTTGGTGATGGGACTTGAGAAACCTCTGTTGCTAAAGTGCTGTAAAGATGTAGATCAGTGGTTCTCAACCTTGGGGTCGCGACCCCATTTGGGGTCGCGTGACCATTTCGTGGGGGTCGCCGGGCACCGCCGGCCGCCATTTTGTTTTTGTTTTATTTTTTTAATTTTTTTAATTTTTTTAAATTTTTTTTAAATTTTTTTTTATTTTTTTTGGCGCGCGCGCGCCGCGCACGCACAGATCCACCCATCGCGCCGAAAAAAAAATAAAAAAAATAAAAAAAAAATTTAAAAAATCAAAAAAATCAAAAAAACAAAAAACAAAATGGTGGACCGCGATGGGCGGATGCGCGCATGCACGGTGCGTGCGACGGGCCGATCCGTGCATGCGCAGATCCGCCCGTCGTGGCCATTTTTTTTGTTTTTTTTTAAAAAAAAATTTAAAAAAATAAAAAAAACCAAAATGGCGGCCCGCGACGGGTGCCTTTTTTTTTTGTTTTTTGATTTTTTAAAAAAATTTTTTTAATTTTTTTTCCGGGTCGGGGTCGCGGCACGCATGGGCGGGGCAAGTGGGGTCTCAACCTGAGAAAGGTTGAGAACCACTGATGTAGATTCAGTGTTGAAAAATCCTTCTTCATCATGGCCACTAATGTTACTGCTCTCTGCAGTGGGCAAACAATGAGGAGTCTTTATATTCCAGTCCTTCAAATAACCTGGACTCAAACAGTTAATGGTTTTATTGGCTAAAGTCAGCATCTCAAATCTGACAACAAATTCATTAATAATACAGCAATTGAAGCAATATAGATATTATATTAACCAATCTCAATTTCCCAGGAATATTCAGAAGGGCACATTGTACATCAGTTGAAATTACCAAACCATCTTTAAAGACAGTCACACCAAAATAAAGGTAAAGTAGCCTTCACGTCAAGCTTAACTCCTGGTGCCTGCATGGATTGACAATAATATGGAAGTCATTTGCCACTGACTTCTTCAAAGATTTTTTTTTTTTACTTCTCTATCCAACTTTTTCTAGTATTAAGACCTAACCTTTAGCTTAGCTTAGCTTAGCTTCCAAATACAGACAAAGTTGACCAAGTGCTCCTGTCAACTGAAATCCAACCTGTCTTATGTAATGGACATTAAAATACTTTAGTGCAAATAGTTGATAAGATTACACCAACCTGATAGGACTGTAGCTAGTATATTAGCATAAGCTGCTAAAAAGTCTCTCCTGGCCAACACTGTTGCTTCAGATGTCATAGTAAATAATCCAGAATTCCTAACTCTGCATTTTGTCTTTCAGTGAGAATAGAACTGTACCTAAGATCGGTTGAAACCTCCATCGCTGCAATATATTAGTAACAACTGGTATGAATCAAGTTTCACTTGTTTATTCTCATCCTTCCTAAAACAACCCTCAAATCTCAATTCAAGAGTTTTGTAGATCAATAGATAAAAATCTGGGGCAATAGTGAATAACACCTGCATACCTGACATATCAACACAAATCCCAAATGGCTCTCCACAGCATGTAAATGTTGAAAACCAGGAGACCATGGTGAAGCCAAGATTATGGGCTAAAAAGAAATTTCTGAGTCTTATCTTCTGGAAACACTTCTAACTAACTGCAAAAGCATCTGAGAATTTCAGAAGAATTACATACCCTGAATCTAGTCCTATGTAGACTTTCATTACTATTTTAGTCCCAAAAGCAGGCTTGAAACCAGATTGGTTTCTTAACTGAGAACATCCAGAATTCCCCAGTTAAAGGCTACCACAGGCAAGATTGAAGTTAAGAAACTGATCTTTCAGTGGACTTATTACTATAAATGATTCATAACCACCGACTTCCAGTTCCAGGTTGTCCATGAGATATATTCAAGTTTCTTTTTGTTTTTATTTGACATCACCTGTAGCAATCTTTTACTTATAATTTCAGTTCTTATACTATAAAAATATGTGTATAAGACTATCATCAATTGTCCTGACCTATTTTATTTTTCAGGTCTTTACTAATCACTGAACAGCCCAGAAAATTGTATGTTGTATTTGTGTCATTTTGCTGTTCTAGTCTCAGTCCAAACTATCGGAATGCT
Organism: Bothrops alternatus; assembly: GCA_034064705.1. Classification (NCBI taxonomy): domain Eukaryota; kingdom Metazoa; phylum Chordata; class Lepidosauria; order Squamata; family Viperidae; genus Bothrops; species Bothrops alternatus. The sequence continues at coordinate 22,556,919 of JARGCV010000052.1, read as the reverse complement.
TTGAAGATGATGCTCCTGTGGATCATCTTCTTCAAAGAATATAGACATGAGTCATTGAAAGCATTTGCATTTGCATTGCTAGAGTTAGATATCTCCTTCAAAATATTTATCCTCCTGCTCTTAAGCCATGTTTTGCTCTCTTTTGCAATATTGTCTCAAGGTCTAGTGCCTTGATTGTTTTATATATGTAATTTTCACTGTAATAATTACAGCCCCTTGAGAAATAATTACAATGTCTTGTGGAAGGACCCTTTTTCTTCTGTGGAAAAACCACAAATGAATTGTCTCCCTTGTCAGTCACTCATGGGTTCCTCTGTGAGATAATACAATTATCATGATGTATTTGTTGATCCTTCTGCATAATTCTTCCTAGACTGTAAGCAATTTCAGCAAGAGGTTGCCTTTCTCTCAATCCTTGATAAGAATTCATTCATTTTAATGTTTATGGGTAATAATCACAACAATCCAAGCATTTAATGGAAAACAATAATAATGCAAACATTACGATACCCCAAAGGAAAATAATGAATTGGTTGATTTTCAAGTATGTTCACTGAGTCTCTGTTTTAGAACATTGCTTATAGCTATTAGTTTTATGGAAGGAAATTATAATCCTCCTCTTTTTCATTTCAAAGTTTTAATTTAAAAAGTTTTGCTTAACAATACAGCAAAAATAAAAGGACAAAATTAGATGATCTGGCCAACCAAACATAAATGAATTTATATTTATTTGTCAATATTTATATGCTACACATCTAAACTACTCTTAGTTTAAAAGTCAGTAAAAAATCCCGATAAACCACTAAAAAGCAGGGACAGTAGGATAAGTTTTATCAGCAAAGTTATTTAAGGATTGCAATCAGTGTTCGGGCATAGAAACATTCTGTGTTTTTCAACTTTAGATCACGGTAATATATATTGCTGCCTCAGGCAAAGTACAATTTGATGTCTTGCTCATTCCCTGTATTTTTAATTTTTTCATTAGATTTTTTTATCCTATCTTTATTACTTTATAAGTAACTCAAGGCAATGAACATACCTTGTACTTCTTCCTCCTATTTTCTCCACAGCAACTCTGTGTAGTGAATTGGATTGAAAGAGAATGACTTGCCCAAAATCACCAGCCAGCTTTCATGGCTAAGGTGATTCAAAGTCTCTTTGTTTCTAGACCAGCATCTTAACCACTATATCAATCTGGCTCTCAGAAATTGATTGGATAAACATTTGGATCTTATATAGGTAATGGCTACAGTATTTCACTGGGTAGAGTGGGGAGTAGATAGTTAAAGATAGTCACATTCTACTCTACTCTACTCTATTCTACTCTACTCTACTCTGCTCTATTCTGCTCTGCTCTACTACACTACACTACACTACACTACACTACACTACACTACACTACACTACACTACACTACACTCACCTCACTCATTGTAGACATCCATGAGGCTATTTTCCTCTACAATTTTATATATAATTTTTATTAAGGAAATGTTTAACAAGATAAAAGCAATACAAATTTTAGGAAAGAAACAAGAAAAAATAAAAAAGATTAGTGAATAAGAAAATAGAAAAAGAAATAGAAGTAGAAAAAAAAGAAAACATTATAAAGAATCAGCTTCCAATCTTTTTGACAGCAGTTATACAACATGTTATGTGTTCATGTTTTATCCTCTTTCTCTAAGGTTGTATAATAATTTTCTTCTCCCTTAAGCTACCATTTCTAACATCAAACTTATAAATCACAAGTTCATTATTTCTTTTTTCACCAAAAAAAAGGCTATAAGGAGCTTCCAGCCACTAATAAAATGTTAATAGTTGATCTTTCTCTAAGCAAGCAAGTTAATTTTGCCTTCTCTTTCCCCCTACAGTTCTGTAATTCTTTGATTTATATAGTCATATGCTTTCACACACTTAGGCAACACACCATCCAGAAGCATCTTGAAATCAGCTGTCTGACTTCCCATTCAGAAATGTTATTTTTATAAATCATAAGGAAAAAAACAGGAAACCCTTTATGAGGAATGAAAAAAGCACAGTAAGACAAAATTACAGTTGGTTTTGACCCATACAAGACTGTAGTCCTATTCAGTATTATGCACTACAAAGTACTGTTAAGGAGCACAGAATCATGTGTATAGGCCCCATACTTGTCCAAAGTGATCCCATCCATGAGTGTTCAACCCTTTGGATCCAACAGAACGGACTGAAACAGTTTCTATCACGTTCCTCTGAACACTTGAGAGTTCTCCTTTATCAACTTCATTGATTACATCTGAAATTCTCTTGTTCCAGGACACAGGTCAAATCCCCTCTGCATAAGAAGAGTGGGGATTTGAAAAAACAGGTGAAAGATTCCATTTCAATGCTTTATTCAGTTCAACCTTTTGACGTCTGCATACAGCACGTTTTTTCTCATTATGGGTCTCTCCTAAAGGCTAAATCTGCCTTGCAACTGACACATGTGGAACCATGGAAGCAACAGAGAGAAGAAAACTGGACCTCGTCTCTGAATGACTTCTCACTCCTGTCCCAAAAACTTTACCCTAACAGGATTTAGGCTTTGATTGGGCAATCATTTCAGCAACCCATATAGTTGATTCCAGTATTAATCTTAAATCTTATTAGCCATGCTATTTATAAAGGCTGTACTGGGTTTTGGGATTGTTCAGTATTATTTACTCCAGAGCCCTGAATACTTGACTATAATATTCATATTATCATTCAAGAGCAGATCTGACTTGCTGATATTGTCCATTACTAAATAGACTCAAGTTATAATTTGAGGAATCCAAAAGGAATAACAACAACATTTATAAGATTGGAACCTGTTTATGTAAAACAATCCACTAAATTAGCCTCATATTAAAAAGATGGGCAGCTGCAAATTATTTTGCTAGCATTTCTAGTATTTGGGTGATTCTTCTGTAATGAATCTTCTCTTAATTGATACTTTTTACTGCCAGGTGTATGAGGGTGTAGTCTACCTAAGACATAAAATAGGTCATAAACCCTGATGATGTTTTGTTGAATGAAAAATTATAAGGCTGGCTTCTTAATCATCTTGAAGTACTTCATTTACTGCAAGAGAGATGTGATACTGTGTGGCTTGACGTTTAAATAAAAACCTTTCTTTTGTTTATAGGATAGAGCAGCGGTTCTCAACCTTTTCCGGGGCTCGACCCCGGCCCGCATCGCGCATGCATGGCGCGACGGGGCGCATCGCGCATGCGCGGTGCGACGGCCCGCATCGCAATAGGGAAAAAAATAGCCGACCAAAAAAAAAATTGCCGACAAAAAAAAAATGGCGGGCCCACACCGCGCATGCGCGGCGCGACGGGGCACACCGCACATGCGCGGCGCGACGGCCCACATCGCGATAGGGGAAAAAATGGCTGACCAAAAATAAAAAATAAAAAATGGCGGACTGCGGTGCTTGGCGACCCCCGTGAAATGGTCATTCGACCCCAAATGGGGTCGCGACCCACAGGTTGAGAACTGCTGGGATAGACTGATGAAATTGAGGATTTAGCCAGATTTCTGCAAGACTTACATACTATTGCTGCCCATTTTCAGATATTATAGAGTAGAACTGAAGCAGACAAACAGGTCATGCAATATGGGCACTGTAGTCTTTCAGATTTCCAGGTCAAATTTCTGAGATGGTCTGAAAAAGCCATCTCAGTAAAGTTAAGCGATCCTCTTTCAATTCAATATCAGATGCTCCATTGAGTAGAAGAGCTGACTCTTAAATACTAGGTGCCGAGGAGTGTGGCAGGAAAAATGAATATTGTACTTATTACTGCTCCTGGATTGTCCAATGGTATTCTGGGACAGTAGTGTAGAAAACAGGATACTGAATGCTAAAGAGGCCTTTGGTCTATGCAGTGGTAGGATTCAAATATGTGAATAACTGGGTTCTCTGTGTGGATGCCGCTTCCGGAAGTCCATTCTGGGCAGCAAAAAATTAGCTACCGGTTCTGCCAAACTGATGCAAACTGGCTGAATTCCACAACTGAGTCTATGCCAGCAGTATGTACAGTATGTTTCATTAGAATTATTCTTTGTTAAGCAGAACACAGAAATATGCAAACCAACTGGTATTTTTTGTCTTGTGCTCTTGGTCAATACAATTAATATGTGCACTAAAAGCCAGTTGAGGAGTTATGGTGTATGTACAAAAGATAAAAAAGAATCAACAATCTGTAATGGCTTGGCTAATCTATTCATCCAAACATATTCAGAAGGTTGTCTGAAGTTCATCATCAAACCTTGTAAAAGTGAATCTTAAATAAGATTCACTAGCTATTTCTCCATCTGATGAGTCTTGCTTTCTACTGAAGTTTCTCCTTCTACTTTTCCTATTTTAATGATCTGGCTAACCAGAAATTCCTATCAACCCTTTCCCATAGTATTTAAATAAATTGGAGTCCAGCTCATACCTAATAGTGGGAGCTGGTGTTAATTAGGATTATGTGGAAGATGTATGGCAACCTTCTCCAATGTTCCGAAAGTATCAAACCAATTCCCATAGTCTTCCATTTATTGCTACATGGTGTGAATCATTCATACATATTATTACTGTTCAGGAAGGTATGTCTTACTTCCATAAGAGAAGTAACCTTTGAAACTTGGAGCAACTGTTCTCATTACACATAGAGTGCCATTTCATTTCAATCACTTTTAATTTTACCAGAATATTTAAAGCCCAAAGAGGCAAAAGTAGAAGCATATTTTTTTCTTAAAAGTACTGTTGATTTAGGATGATCCAAAGCGTATATTCCAATAGCAGTAACTAGCCTTAACAACACTTCAGAAGCTGTAGATGTAGTTGATGCATACTTGCCAAACTGCAAAATGTCGCAAGTTTAGATAATCCAGATTCCATACACAATGACCTGGAGACTTGACTGGCATAGGTTTGTTCCAAAGTATTAATATCTCTAATTGTCTGTAACATTTTTTAAAAAAAAATTATCCCATGATATTTTCAAAATGAGAATAACCCAAATTCTAAATTTGTCATGTGCATAAGGGTTAAAATTACAGGTAATCCTCCACTTATGACAGTTCACTTAGCGACAGTTCAAAGTTACGACATAACATCCCCCCCCAAATACTTACAATTCAGTCCCGAAGTTACGAATGTTTAGCACCACGGCAATCATTCACCCTTACGAATGACTGCAGAGGTACTGCAACATTCTGCAGCAAAAGACTTTGTAAATGGAGGGAAGGCCTGAAGCACCGAAGGCTTCCCTTTGTTTGCAAAGCCTTTCACCATCTTTGCAAAAAGCCTTTGCTGTTGAGAATGGAGGCCAGGAGGGTCACACGCTTCCCTCTGAGCCTTCATTCATGGCGAAAAAGGCCTTGAGGAAAGGCCTTTGCTGCTGTAAGTAAACAGAGGCCCGGAGGGACATGCATGCCCCTCTTGGGCTGTTCTTGGTGGCAAAAGCTTTTTGCAAAGACAACCGGAGCTTATAGGGACGCAATCTCTCATCCCTGCAGGCCTTGGCAAGCCTTTGTTCAAAGCAAAACTGTGGCAGAGAGGTTGGAGAGGAGATAGCTTCCTTGATCATTGAGAGCTATGTAAGATAAGTGACCCAGTAGGACAAGATGGGGGGAGGGGGAAGCATGAGATATTTCTGTGGGTTGGGGGAGGCCTTGGATAGTCGGAAGCACTAGGTTCCTCATGGCCTTCCCCACCCTGAGATACCTCGTGCACTTAACGACCCACACATTTGATTAGCGAATGCGTGGGCGAAAGCAGAGAATGATCACGTTCAAATTATGTGATTCACTCCTGCAAATCCTTGGATTACAAATGTAATTTGCAGGCTCCATTACATTCATAACTTGAGGATTACCTGTATACATTTACCCCAAAGTCTTCCAAATCAGTCTTTTGTGAGAGAAGAGGAAACCAATTTAGACTGACACTATCAGTTCAAGCTCCACCCCTGCCCTCCTACACACCCTGTGGCTGCCGCAGCATTGCCTGCCCAAATTTAGCTGGTTAGATTGGGAATCATTATTGTCAATACAGGAGCATATACATGTTTGCCCACCGGCACATCATGCACAGTTTCATTTCCATTCTCTAAATGTATTTTGAGTTGGGCCTGTTCGATAGCAAGAGTAATGATGAACAAATAGAATTTATGTTTAGTTTAAAGAGATGATAATCTGTTTTAAAAACTGAAGGGCAGAGTAATATATATAACATAAGAGAGAGAGAGAGAGAGAGAGAGAGAGAGAGAGAGAGAGAGAGAGAGAGAGAGAGAGAGAGAGAGAGAGAGAGCTCAAACTGGGCAAGATTCCAGCTACTGTTAAATTTAAGCTTAGACTGCTTGCCAAGAGCAAGAGGACCAGGAAGCTGAACTTTGCTCTACATTGAGTCTGAAAAACAAGAGACGACCAGAAAGCTTTTGAGATCCTCTCAGCATATGGTTTTTGGAGGAAGGTGGATTTCTCTCATTATGCAGATAGCGAGTGAGTGGGCTGAAGGGGTTTATCTGCTGGCTACACTCCAAACTTCCATTCATCTCCAGCACACAGAGACACTGAGGCATTCATATGCATGGCCTGTCTGGTAGATACAGGTTGCTGAACTCCTTACTGTCATGTAAAAAAATCATATTTTTAATTAAATTATTCCCATCATGTAAGGCCATGCATTTCTCTGCTATTCAAATGGTCTCTGTAATCAGATGGCATAAGGACTCCCATTCTTCAGTTTGGGAACCACTGATATTTGAAGAAATCAAAACTCACTTCCCCATTCTTCTCACATACGCTCACTTTTTTATTTCTGAATCAAACCTGGAAAATTTCTTAAAGTGAACTCATTTGTTATTATTCATGGGCAGACTATTTTCTCCTAGTCAGTGTCTATTTTTTGGAATCATCATGACACAGAAATGGGATGTAAAAATTAAACATTGATATTCTGATTTCCTTTATAGCTAAGGTGTGGTTAATTTGTGCAAATTGACTCTGAATGCATAATCCATTCAGTGATGGCGAATCTATGACAAGTATGTCAGAGGTGACATGCTGTGGCATTTTGGGGACATGCCAGCATTTACTGACCCATGACAATTATTTTTGAAAACATGTCCTGCTCTCATGTGATTTTCTTTGTTTTCCATGTCAATCCTTTTTGTTAGTTTATGATATACAATACAAAAATACAAAAGCAAATAATGGGAAAAATAGGGGAGGGAAAAGGGAAGAGAAAAGTGTAGAGAAGAAGGGAAAAAGAAAGAAAAGGCACTCCCTTTGGTGCAGTAGAATAAGAAATAACCTCAACTTTTTACTTTTACATAATAGTATACACTAGCCACTTCTATAACAACAGATCTAGCTAATCAGTAAAACCCAAAATCAAGGGTTCATTTTTTTCCACCTCAAGCACAAAGTCCAGAAGTGGTTTCCAAATAGAAACAAAAGTACTTGTGTTTTTTTCTTTTATTAAAGCAGTCATTTTAGCTATCTCTGCTAACTCCATCAGCTTTTTCAATCATTTGTCCATTGTGGGGATTGAAGTGTCCTTCCATTTTTGTGCATAAAGTAATCTTGCTGCTGTCAACATATATAACATCAAAGTTCCAATTTTTTCCCAAGTCTTTTTCCATTACCCCCCCCCCCAAAGTTTCTGGTTTTATCTTTATATTCACTTTAAGAATCTTCTGTATTAGAATATGAATTCTACTCCAATATTTCTTGTCTGCCATAAATGATAAAAATGTCCCTTCTTTATGTTTGCATTTCCAACATTCATTTGAAATACCTTTATACATTCTCAATAACCTATCTGGTGTTAAATATCAATGATATATCCTCTTATAAAATTTTTCTTTTAAATTGTAATTTAATGTAAATTTTAAACCTTTCGTCCACATGTTTTCCCACTGTTCAAGCTTTACCTTATATCCAAATTTACCTTATATCTTATTCCTTGACCACTGAATCATACATTGCTTTACATATTCACTTTCCAAATTCAAATTCAACAACGGTTTATAGACCTTAGCAATTCTCACATGATTTTCAAAGATTGCAGAAGCTGTGCAGGAATGGGCTGGGCACGGCATCCAGAAACACCACCCCCCTCCATAACTCACAAGAACAGAGTGTGATTTTTGGAGACTGCAAAGACTAAGAAAAGCATTCTCTAAAGCAGTGGTTCTCAACCTTTCTAATGCCGCGACCCTTTAATACAGTTCCACATGTTGTGGTGACCCCCAACCATAAAATTATTTTCGTTGCTACTTCATAACTGTAATTTTGCTACTGCTTGGAATCGCAGTGTAAATATCTGATATGCAGGGTGTATTTTCATTGTTACGAATTGAACATAATTTTAAAGCATAGTGATGAATTACAAAAACAATATAGCAGTGCTCACTGGAGAAGCTTACTCTTCCTTGCTCAAAAATGTTGGGAGGGAGGGAAGGGGAAGGAAGGAAGGAAGATTGAAGGGGAAAGGAAGGAGATGGAGAAGGAAGGAGATTGAAGGGGAAAGGAAGGAAGAAAGGAAGGAGAAAGAGATGGAAGTGGAAGTGATGGAGATGGAAGGAAGGAAGGAAGGAAGGAAGGAAGGAAGATTGAAGGGGAAAGGAAGGAGATGGAGAAGGAAGGAGATTGAAGGGGAAAGGAAGGAAGGAAGGAAGGAGAAAGAAATTGAAGGGGAAGGGATGGAGATGGAGATGGAAGGAAGGAAGGAAGATTGAAGGGGAAAGGAAGGAGATGGAGAAGGAAGGAGATTGAAGGAGGGAAGGAAGAAAGGAAGGAGAGAGATTGAAGGGGAAGGGATGGAGATGGAGATGGAAGGAAAGAAGATTGAAGGGGAAAGCAAGGAGATGGAGAAGGAAGATTGAAGGGGAAAGGAAGGAAGGAAGGAAGGAGAGATTGAAGGGGAAGGGAAGGAGATGGATGGATGGAAGGAAGGAAGAAAGGAAGGAAGGATGGATTTTTTTCCAGATGGTGATGAACTGCAACTCCCAGCATTCCCCACTCTCCCACAGTGCTTTTTAGGGCTGCTGGGGGTGGAGCACGGCCGGGCAACCAGAAGGCGTGGGGGTCGGCTCGGCATCCCAGCTCAGCTCAGCCAGCAGCAGCAGCAGCAGCAGCAGCAGCACGTTGCCCGAGCAGGGCGGGAAGAGAGGGGGTGGTAGTGGCAAGTCATGAAAGCAGCGTCCACACGTTCAGGGTGCAAACGCCTTGGACGGTTTGGCTCCCCCACCCCTTTATTTACTGATCTGCCACAAGCTCTTGCAAACAAGCCCCGAGGAGTTCTGAACGAGCAGTCATTTAAAAAAAAAAGCTTTCAGCAACGAGGCAGAAAGGGGAACTCACTCACGGCTTTTTTCCCCCTTTCTCGGCGACTGGGAAGGCAGCAGCCAGAGACGCCGCTGCACAAAGGGAGGCAGAGAGAGGGGTGAGGGGGAAAACCTCACTTAACTTTTGCCCTTATCAGACCCGGTTCCCTTCTGGTCGACCCCCTCCCACCCACCTGCCCCCTTCACCTCCCACTTTGGAGAAGGAAGGAAGGAAGAAAGGAAGGAAGGAAGGATTTTTTTCCAGATGGTGATGAACTGCAACTCCCAGCATTCTCCACTCTCCCACAGTGCTTTTTAGGGCTGCTGGGGGTGGAGCACGGCCGGGCAACCAGAAGGCATGGGGATCGGCTCGGCATCCCAGCTCAGCTCAGAAGGAAGGAAGGAAGGAGAGATTGAAGGGGAAGGGAAGGAGATGGATGGAAGGAAGAATTTTTTCCCAAATGGTGATAAACTGCAACTCCCAGCATTCCCCATTCTTCCACAGTGTTTTTTTACGGCTGCTGAGGATGGTAGTCTGGAGCCCCCCATCCTCATCCCGGCAACTCTTGCCCTCTCCCAGCCGCCCCCCTGGACCTGCCCACCCCTCCAGCCTCCCGAGCGCCATCGCAGCAGCAGGATCGTGGGAGCCCCTTTCCACGCTGCGCAGCCCTTCACCGCCAAACCCTTCCCCGACTCGTCACACACGAGAGGGGTGCAGCCGGAGCGCCAGCTCCCGCTCGGAAGGTGCCGCTTCTCCCCTCCCGGCCTGTCCGGCTGGCCTCTGACACACATGCGGGCATCGCCCTCTTCCCCGCCACCTGGCTGCTTCTGAGGCCCAGAGCCCGGCAAGCCGGGAAGGAGCCGCTCCTGCCCACCAGCCCCAGGGCCATGCCGGGCGCCAGAGGGCCAAGGCGGCTCCGACGGTGAGGGAGGTGGGCTGGGCAATGTGGGGGGAAGCTCCGGCGCGGCGTGGAGGCAGCGATCCAGACCTGGCTCAGCTCGGCCACCCACGTGACTGAGTCGGCCGGGGGCGCGTTTCAAACCCCAGGGCTTGCCATGAGCTGGGAGACGCGGAGACAGCCTGGACAGTTCCTATTGGCTTTTGAAAGCCAATAGAATTAGACTCTATTCAAGAGAGTCTATTCTATTGTCTTTCAAAAGCCAATAGAATAAGAGGGAGTAGCACAGCTAAGGAAAAGGGGAAAAAATGGCGGACTGCGTTCTTTGACGACCCCCGTGAAATGGTCATTCGACCCCAAATGGGGTCACGACCCACAGGTTGAGAACCGCTGCTCTAAAGCTACCTGAAGAATAAAGGCTTTGTGTGACCTGGAGCAGCATTGGGTGGGCTGCATGAGCTTGTCAACAGAAAGGGAACACTGCCTGAAGGTGAGCAATGTGTGTGACAGAGCCTGGGGAGCACTGGGCTGTGGGAGCAATTGCACTGTTCCCCAAGGCTTACACCTATTGTATAATGGTGCAATTTGTCCGTTTAGAGTGGCAATGGTGGCATTAGAGCTGAAGTCAAAGGGTGGGCCTCTACTTCAGGCCCAGGCTTGGGGCTGCCACCAAGTGCCATGATTTAGAGTGGCCTAGATGAAGGGGAAGTTTTTCTTTTGTTCAGGGGTGAAGGCAGGATGACACTCCAACAGAGTTAAGCATTTTCTGAATTTTGGACCCGATGTGCCCAAAATGTTCACCATCATTGGTCTAGCTTAAGAAATTGCTTTGCTGGGTCTACCTGAGAGTTCTGGGACTTGTAGTTCACCATACTGGAAAAGTGCCTGGAAGACTAGTTTGCCAGAATTCCTGAAAGCAGGGTTAGTTCCATGCAAATTGAGAACACATCTTCAGGTTACTATGTTTCTTGCGTAGTCACTGGAATTCTTTCATTTCAGCATATATTTGTTTAAAATAGATTTTTATGAATATTTTTAACTTTAACTATGACAAGCTTCTCCAATCTTACTCCCATATCTGCACAATAACACACAGGAAGTGCAGCATTATTTGGATTAGGCCATTATTGATGTGTTGTGGATTTTTTTGCCAGTTGATAAATTAATGCAAGTTTTTCATTCTGAGGAAAATATTTCCCTCTAACTTGGATATTTAAACTTGTGGGCTCTTTATGATGGATTTTTCCTGTTAATATTGCTTACTGCTGATTGTTGTTTTTATCTTGGTTGTTTCTTGTATGCCAGTCAGAATCATGCTGTTTGAGTTGGATGGTCCTATAAATTCTTGAATAAAATAATGAGAGAGAATTCATGTTTATAGATTTGTGGAATCTGTTATTGAAATATAGAACCTGCCCTGCATTCAGTTTTAAAATGGCTTTGTGCAGTATTCTGCAGTTACAAGGATCAAGATACGGTCAAAAGGATCAAATACAGCTTCCAATGTCCATTATGGGTGGCATAAAAATTTAATAAATAAAAATAAAATAAAAATGCTCCTGGCATGTATCAAAGCCAGTTCTGTTTGTGCTTTATCTGGCAAATTTTCCTCTCCCATCCAGCATAACACGCATTAGAGCAGATGTTCTTAAACACAGAGGAATAACCATTGATTTATTTATTAAATTTATATGCTGCCCATCTCACTATCAAAACTGACTCTGGACATTTTTAGGAAGTACCAGCACCTGTAATAAAAGGAGAACAAAGTTAAGATGAGAAAGTCCTACCGTAACATCCCATTTTGTCTTAAAAGTGCTTGCAGGGGTCAGTCCTCTCATAAACAAATGTAGTTCCTGTTAAGATGTATGGTTTTATTAAGTAACTGAGCACAACACAAACAATTTACTATATTACAATGTTATAAGCTCCAGATTAATGAGGTGGAAGGATGGTCTAGGACAGGGGTTCTCAACCTTGGCAACTTTAAGACTTGTGGACTTCAACTCCCAGAATTCTGGAGTTGAAGTCCACAAGTCTTAAAGTTGCCAAGGTTGAGAACCCCTGGTCTAGGAGCTGTGTGGTATCTATTTTGTACCTTTGAGTCAATGTTGATTCCTGGCAATTCCTTGCACCAGTCCTTGCCGTTTTCTTGGCAAGATTTTCAGAAGTGGTTTGCCCTTGGTTTTTTTCTTCTTATTGTTAGACACAAAAATAGTCACAAATTGAACTCCACTCTGAGTTACAAATAGAAAAGAAGTTTATTAGATTTCACAACAAAGTCTAAAAAAATGACGGTTTGCAAAGCGTGGTGGATTCAGGAAGGCAATGCAATGTAGCCAAGCACTGAACCACACCCCAAATTCCAAAATCACATATCATTATACATCCTATCGCGACGCCCCATTCCCTCCCCCATGGCCCATTGGCTTAGGCTTTGGAGGTTACAATCTATCAGAAGCGCCTAAACAGAATGCATTATACTAATAAGATCCCTCCCCTACTATCCTATATCAATTCTAGAGGAGAGATGTCTCCCATCTTCTACACCTGTTGGATCAAGTAGGGGTACCAGGCACTAGAAGGTACTTAAAAACAATTCCTAGATGGTGATTCACACTGGGTCCCATGGTAACTCCTGTTCTCCCCCCCCCCAATTGAGGCTTGTATTTTTCCCATATACTTGAAGCATCTACTCAGGCAATTGATTATACAATGATAATTATAAAATATAAAATATGATTACATGATAATACTAAAAGCATATATATTTTTATTTTTAATTTTTCCCCACACTGTGGCTGAGAGGGAGTGACTGACCCAAGGTTATCCAGCAGATTTTCATGCCTAAGGCAAGACTAGAACTCACAATCTCCTTGGCTTTTTTTCTGGAGCCTATAATCACTACACCAAACTGGCTTTCACGTATAGACAAATGTCATTATAATTTGGTGGTGAAGAAAATTATTCCATGATGGGAAAAAATTATTCTCTTCCAGTAACACTTTTATTCAATAGAATGCAACTCAAGGAAGTGCTGCACTATCAAGGGCAACACTTTGGCAGCTGTAAAATAAAGAATATATTGGGATGGGGAATTCCATCTTGTGTGTATAGAGAAACTTTACTTGTCCTTCTTTGAACCTTGCTTTATCTTCTCCAGATCAGCTGAATGAGAAACAAACATTTGTCAGCAATTTTGCAAGGATGGAAAGAACATGGCAATCATTATGTTCAATGCCCTGAAAGAAGTAGTTTCATAAAGCAAAAGGTTGCCTGGCTATGACTACGCAGCAAGTAATTTCAATTAAGATTTTTATGGAAATGTTTCACATGGGTGAAATCAATACATTTCCCCAGCTTTTCACTTCTGACAGCATGTGATGGAACATCCAGGGTGTGCACTTTTATTGACAGCATGATGACAAGCCTCTTGATTGCCTTGACTTTTCACCACATTTCTTTATATATATAAAGAGGTTTCAAAGAGAATGGATGAGAATGACTTTCTCCCTTCTTTGCCAATGATCAAGATTAAAAGTTGCCATAAAACCAAAGTGGAATTCTTGGGGCTTGCTTTCCCTTTCACCTCTAATTTATTCTTCATAGATACCCCCTGTCAATATCAAGTACATCTTCAGAGCAGATCTGGGGAGAGTCAGAGTTCCAAATGAGTTCAAAGCTTTTTTCAACTTTAGGCAGGGGTTTTGACCTACAGTATGATTGCTGTCAGCACCAGCATAGATAGCTAGCAATCAAAGATATTAGAAGCTATATGACAACACAACGAGGAAGGCTAGGATGAAGAAAATGGGTTTTCTGCTCTCTGGTTATCTGTCTTTAGATATGGGTCACTCTTAACCAGATTTCTCAATCTTGACTATTTTAAGATGTGTGGATTTCAATTCCCAGATTTCGCCAGGTAGCTGTGCCTGGGGAATTCGGGTAATTGAAGTCCACACATCTTAAAGTGGCCAAGATTGAGAAATACTTTTCTTAATGTTTGTGGTGTGACCAAGAGCTACCAGGTATGAAGGGCTAGCATATGGTGGGCAAACCATCTCTCTCTCTCTCTCTCTCTCTCTCTCTCTCTCTCTCTCTCTCTCTCTCTCTCTCTCTCTCTCTCTCTCTCTCTCTCTCTCTCTCTCTCTCTCTCTCTCTCTCCTCTCTCTCTCCCTCCCTCTCTTTCTTATAAAGTTGCTCATCTCACAATTCTTACAACAAAATGGAATCTTCTATTTGTATTTATGGAAAATATTGAAAGATAATTAATGTGTACATTGAAGATTACTAGAATTTACAACTTGATTAATTCAATTTTTCCACGTACTAATTTATTTTTTTCTTCACTCTTTTTAAAATCTTCCATAAACTTATTAGGTTTGTTTTACTTCTTAAAATTCCTATTAAACTTTTATATATCCTAGTTAAGGAACATCTCTGTCTCTGTGTCTCTCTCTTTTCAGCCACTTTTGAGTAATTGCAGATGAAAAAAGTTCTAGGGATTACTGGACACAGGTTGAAGGAACAGTTGCTCTTAGTGCTTTACTTCTTGGTGTAGGTGAAAACAATTCTGGGTCGTCCGTACTTCTAAAGAACCAATGAGAACTGATAAGGTAAAGCCCTAATCTGTTATCCACAGACTGAAGACTCTGCTTAGCTGCTTAGCCAACATGACAACTGCTACCCTTGTTGAGAATTTTGTGACTTGCAAATTCAGTGCATCTGGAAGGCACTAAACTGAGAAAGACTGATAAAAAAAACCTTGCAGGCATATTATGTATTGAGTATTCTATTTTAGCACAATCATCCAGTCCATAAGAAAACATTAGGTCTGTGCTTTACATCTGACACAAAGCGATAGCTGTATCATGTGAATGGAGATAAGACATAAGGAGTGAACTGTGCCAGCAATTAGGCAGAGGCAAATCAGGTAATTCTGAGGCTGCTTCTTTTGATTGTTCAAACTTTTGCTGACTAGAAGATTGCTGAGTCACATTTTGAGTTGCGCAAGAGAGCAAAGCAAATATGGTAGCAAAAATAACACAAAATATTTTGGTCTAATTGTTAACCCCAGAACACACTGCTATTGTATGAATATTTTACAGGAAATATATATTAAATTGCAATAAAAAATGGGGGTGTTGTGAACAAGTACCGGTAGTTAACAGGAGACAAGGTCTGCTGGTTAAAACCAGTGGCTCATCTGGTTCAGCATTATATTCTCAAAATGACCAAGCTGATTGCATTGGATCAGTGAATGAAATAATACGTTCCCAACTATGTGGCTGAGATATTGATATTCAGATGTATGACTGCCCTTGTTATTATAGGTTGGGGTGTCATAAAAAGACCACTGTTGGTAATATAATGAAGACGCACCATGTACATATTGTGGCTCACTTTTATTGAGGTAGCTGCTTCATTCTCTGAAAGTGGCATGTCAAGTAAGCTATATCTTCCCTGGATTTATTTAATCTACACCAGGGGTCTTCAAACTTGGCCCTTTTATGAATTGTAGACTTCAACTCCCAGAATTCCTCAGCCAGGCACGCTGGCTGAGGAATTCTGGAAGTTGAAGTCCACAAGTCATAAAATGGCCAAGTTTGAAGACCCCTGATCTACACTAAGCTTGCCCACTATAAATAATGGCTCAACAACTCAGTGCATGATACTGTATTATTATGTTATGTGACACAAATTATAGTACTACAAGAGATGGGAATAAGTTTCCCCATTCATTTTTTTCCATGTGAAAAAGGTATATCTCACTACCATTTTCCTCTTTGCTTGTACTATTTTTATAATAGTCAAGGACATACTTCTGCTATTATTGACCTTATTTTTGAGAAAACAAAATTTCCAATATGCCCTAGGCAGATAATAATTTAGACTTATCCCTGATATAGATTAGATCTCTGGGTGAAAGAAAGGGCTCTTCTACACCCAACTGCAGAAGTACCTTCTCACATGTTGATTTCACAACATTGCGTTGAGTCTATTTTTGGTTCAATGTCTCTAGGATCGTACAGAAGACAGTCTTACTCTCTACCATACGAGGGCTGCAAAGCTTTTGTATGTGCTGTATGTACTCTTATCAGGCTCTTGTTATCTCCTGTTTTTTCAGCTCAGACCAGCTTCTCTCTCCTGCTCTCTCCACGTATGTTCTATCTAGATCTTTTAAACACAATAGAAGAATAGTGACTTTGTGGCTTTGTAGCTCTCCTTCTAGGGAAGATCTCTGTCCCCTTATAAGAATTGCTTTTGGGGAAAAAGAAATGATGCATCAAGGCACAAAACATAAACACTAAAGACGTGGCAGGCAGGATCTGGGGTGGGGACCTGATTCAGGGATGTGCTTTGTGTTCTCTTAATATCTGAAAGGAAGATCTCTTGGCTATTCTCAGGGTCCTGAGACTTTGCAGCAGTTGAGATAATGGTAAGTAGACTTCAAATCCTTTTTGAAAGGTTGGGAAGTGAAAACGTGGCAGTGTCAAAGTGTCAAAGAAAGAAAGACATTTGACCATGCAAATGTTGTTCCCTTTGTCATTTGTATCCTCTGTCAAAGTTGTGTCCCAGTAGTGACCTCAGGGCTTTGTGTGTTGGTTCAGATGAGTACAGGGCACTTTGTGCTATAAACCCACATTGATTGACATTTTTAATTTAACAGCTGAGCAAACAGAGGCATGGATATTTGCCCACAGCCCAGTTTCTGTTGCTCAACCAAAAACAATAACATGGTTTTACAGAGATGCCAGAGGGCTAAGGTACTTAGAACTTAGAAAGATGGAAGGGCTTTTTTTTTTTTTTTAGCAGTAAGTGTTCACAAAAACAATTTCTTTACATTTCTTGAAGCTGCATTAATGTCAACAGGCCGGGGGAGCATGAATAGAAATGGCACTGATCAAATGGTTGATTTGATTGTGTTGATATATAGTTATGGGGGGGGAAGGGTGAATTTTATGAGTTTTTATTTTGTGGATTTTCGTAAGTCTGAAATCCCGTGTGTAAATAATTCATAATTAATGAAATAAATAAACCTAACACATTTTATTGCATTCAATTAGCAAAGCATTAACACACTCAAAAAGCAGCAGGAGAAAAAAAACAATATTTATAGATAGGATACAAAAATCAAGAAATAGTAAAATGGCTGATTTCCCTTTGGAACTATGAAAGGCAGATCTTATGATTAAGACCATCATCATCATCATCATCATCATCATCATCATCATCATCATCATCATCATAATGTTGGAAGGGACCTTGGAGGTCATCTAGTCCAACCCCCTGCTCAGGCAGGAAACCCTATACCATTTCGGACAAATGGCTGTCTAGTCTCTTCTTAAAAACTTCCAGTGTTGGAGCATTCACCGCTTCTGGAGGCAGGTTGTTCCACTGGTTAATTGTTCTGTCAGGAAGTTTCTCCTTAATTCTAGGTTGCTTCTCTCCTTGATTAGTTTCCATTCGTTGCTTCTTGTCCTGCCTTCAGGCGCTTTGGAGAATAGCTTGACTCCCTCTTCTTTGTGGCAGCCCCTGAGATATTGGAACACTGCTATCATGTCCACCCTCGTCCTTCTCTGCATTAAACTAGACATGCCCAATTCCAGCAACCGTTCTGTCTCCAGTATGCCTTATATAGCGTCATTAGGGGACTATAGGACAATGAGCCTGGGAAAGAAATCTTCTCTCCAAGCCATCTTGCTACAGACTTGTAGGTTCCTCAGGAATCACTTCATTGTTTTGATATGGAACTGCTAGGGTTGCAATGAAGCTATGAAATTCATTCCCGCTCACCTTTTCCTGTATCATAAAAAAAAAAGTTGGTGGGAAAGAAACCCTTTTCTTGTCTTTGCAGACTTGCTAAGCTAAATCTCTCATAAAGTGACAGCAAGTTAAAATTTGACTGGTAGTCCATCCCAAAACTGAATGCTATAAATTTACAAAGCATAGCTAAGGAAAGTTTTGAAGAAAAAAAATATTTATTCTTCTCTTCCTTAATAAAATAAAAAAATAAAATGTTTAGTGGCCAGATCAATTTCTAGTGGTAGATATATGTTGCCAAACCGTTTTGCGACAAATTCCATTTAACATATCCATAAATAAAGGTGTCAAGACTGGTTACCAGTTTTATCATTACATAGGGGATTTTTTTCCCCTGTATCATCAGTTTGTTAACTAAATTTGCTTAGTTATTTTGGGATTAATGTAGGTATCTGTTAGTATCTTAGAACTAAATCCTCATTTCCTTTGAAAAATGTGCTAGTCAAGTGATTCGGGATGATAAAAGATCACATCTAAGATACCCGAATTTCTCAGCCTCACATTGCAAGAAGTCAATTCTGGCAAAAAGACTTGGGGGGGGGGAACCAAAATGTAGGATCCACACACTATTCAATGATCCACACAAGTTTCCTAGACTTTACTATCATTACAGCTAAGACCTTTGACTTCTTCCCATTTAAAAGTGAGGTCATGTCTCTAAGATATGGTTATATTCGTCATTAGAGATATTTGGAGGTGGACTACTCTATGCCCTTTGTTATGTACCTTTCTTCTTGCAAAATGCAGCAAGGAAAACATTAACTAGAAAGAACTATTGACTGATTGTAGAACAGGTTGAAGTATTTGGATAAGCATTATTGTACAGCAGGCACTTTGTCCTACTTTGGTGGCCTTTCAGTAAACACACCCGTTTCTTGTGCTTGCAAATTCACAAGAGAAGTCCTTTTTTTAAGCCCTTTTTGGGCATCTTTAGGGGCACATGAGCGCCACAGAGAAGGAGGATGCCTTAAGGCATGCAATCACTCTTTCTTTCATATTCATAACCTTCATACATGGGGCAATTGTCTGCAGTTGATCCCCCAATATGATTTCAAATTTTATTTTTCTAAGGTTCTTAATCTGATGAAGTATTTCCACAGGTAGAGGGTCTTCATTGTCAATGGCGGTTCTCTTGAAGGTGGCATTGACAAACCAAAAATTGCCAAGAGCATCCGTCAGCAGGAGAGAAGCTTGATTTAAAATACTTTTTTAAGGTAAAAAGGGAAGCAGAACTAACACATTCATTTGTACCTCCTCATTTACACACTAATGCTCACCGAGCTTTGAATTTGCTTAATAATCAATTAACATTTTCAGGCCCCCATGGCACAATGTTGCACAATGACCTAGGAGATAAGAAACCGGCAATCCATAACTTGGGTGTGAATATCAAAATCTCAAGAGGTCTTGCATGAGATTGTGGTGTTTTAGGTAAGCTCTTGAGGGAATGTGTTGATCTCCACAAATGTTCAGGCATAATTTTGCAGAAGGGAGAGACAAAGTTGTCCAAGCATCATGGCATCATGATGCTAACTACTGTCATTTGATTGTAAGTTACATATTAAGTGGGAAAGATCATGTGTCCTTTTTGGTCAATACAAATTATTGCTTCCTTGCTGAGGCCAGCCAAACTCATATTGTCTTTTCTGATGGACAAATTTTATTTTCAGAGGTCAGAAACCATTGGTATAAAATAAAAAGGTGGGATATAAATTCTATAAATAAAATAGGTAATAGTGTTGTTTTATTATTCTTTTCCTTAAAATACACTTTACTGGTCAATTTTAGTAGGCATGCTATAAAAATAGATATGTCTCCCAAACCATATGTTTTCAGATTATATGTTTCTTCTCCACTCATCATTTTCATCATCAGAGAAATGCTGGGATATTACAATCCCCCTTAAAAAGGCAAAACATTAGCCACTCACTGTCCAATCCAAGTATGTTTTGATCCAAGAAAGTAACTATATATTTATCCTCTTGAGTTATTTATCAAGGAAGTTTTAAAATTGGACTAAATACAATTTTGTAATGACATTGAAAACAGTATTGAGTTGACACTATATTAAATATACAGTATGCAACAATGAATTATAACATTCAGTATATGGGATTTTTGTTTGTTTTGCTTTCGAACTGCTACTGTAATTCTCTCAAATCAATCCAAGACTTGTCTAGAATTCATTATGCTAGAAGCAATCATATCTTCATTTTATCTGTGTATAAAATTCAGTTTCAGTTTAAGACTGAAAATTCTAGAGAAAATTCTAAACACAGATCCTGTGAATTGCCACTTAATTTCAGATGTGGGATTAACTGTATTGTGTGCAAAATATATTACCCAAATGAAGAAAAGGCAAAAATGTGAAAAATAGTTTATATTTATGCATACAGATATTTTACAAATATTTAACAACAGAAGTTGAAAATTACATTTAGCAAAACTCCAGAGCAGAGTAAGAGGATGCAACTCTATTTGAAAGCAAAGTGCTTGTAGCATTATTACTGCAATTTCCACAAAAGTGCATGAAACTTACTGTAAAAAGCATTGTACTCATTTCTGCATACCATAAAATGTCTCTAAAAGCAATTCGTACATAGATGGCATTGTCGGTCACTGATAATCAATTTGTTTTTACATTAACAAGTTTTTTTTAAAAAAAAACATAATACACTCACGCGCACAAATCCCAGACAAATTGCAACTTATTTAAAATAGCATTTTAGTAAGCTAGGGTATAAAAGGTACTTTAAAAAAAAACCAGAGTACATAAGGGTATCAGCTCTGTAAAACATTAAAACTATACAGATGTGCCCCAATTCACCAGTGTAAGTGAAACAGGACTCTCTACATGCTGATCCTTCTTCTGAGTGCAAACCATGCTGGCTGATTAGCACAGCGGAACTACACTAATCCTGCCACTGAATAGAAGATATGCACCACTGTCAGTCTTCACCAAACTTTTGCCCCAACATACATTTGGAGTTGCCAACAGCAGTGCTGCCAAGAAGCTGTTTGATAGTACAAATACTTCTATGCATCCTTCTGGATGCAAGTTGCTTTTGCAGATATAGATCTATAATCAGGGACATGCTTTTACTTTAATCGTGATTAAACTATTAATCATGTGTTCACAAGTTACACTCATTCTACAGCTTATTTCTTCTCCAAATTACTGACATACGTAATATAGGAATACACAAAGAATTCATACATAATGTCTCATATTGTTCATCTAGGAAGCAAATTGCTTTTTTATCAATTCCTATTCATTTGAAATGGATTTTATATAAAGAAATTGCTCATGGCATATTCTTGCTTTCTTCAAGATATTAGGGGGGCTATTGTAAAATAAATGGTTGCAGTTTGCAGCTGAGGTGTTTTAAATAATTTAAATAATTTTGAAAAAAAAAGATTGCATCTTTCTTTTCTCTTGCACTCTCTTTCATTCACACACATACACACAACCTAGTTCTCACACTTTCTATATTTGGCCTTTAATACTATGAAACCAAGGCTTAGTAAATATGTTATTGAAAAGTTATAAAACCAAAAATACTTCCCCCTTATGATTTACAATGCTATAATGTATTATATAAATAGCTTTGGTTTATGCTAGGTTAATCTTGCCTCCTATGAAGTGCTACATACATATTCTCTAATATTTTGCATTATTTGTTATACAGATAATATACTAAAATAACCCAGATGTTTCTCCAAAACTGAACTAGAAGTAATGTCATAGAAGAGAGGTCTTGTTTGTTTGTTTAAAGGCACATTTGAGAACTTTATCAATAAACTTTGCTGTCACTGATTGGTATAATGTTTTCTTCACATCTATTTCTTTAAAAAAGAAAAAAAACCTACACATCTATGCTGTATAAGAAAAGTAACACCTGCTAATCATATTAAATATAAGAGCATATTTTAATTTTTTTAATCTCTGCCCCAATCCAATCAATAGCAATTGTGCATTTGAAAAGAATCAACATCCTTCTAGTCAAATGCCTTTTTTAAAAAAAAAAAAAATTAAACTTTAACTCTTGAGAAAATATCCTTTTAAATAAATAAATGTATCTCTTGCACCTGGTAAAAATCCATACCTGGTTACCTGCCCAAGGGCAAAGGAAAACAAGGTAAGTTGTGGGCTTGGGTGTTGGAAAGGAACACCATTTTAGAAGGTGCCAAATGCTTCTGACCCATAATAAAGCATGTCAGTCAACTTGGACTGGAAAAAACACCTGGAGGAGACAAAATCCTCTCTATGCATTGGATTCATCAGATTTTGGGGGCTCATTGGTAACTGACTTTACCTCAGGAGTACAGCAAAGAATGACATTCCTCCCCAAGCTTTTATGGGCAAAACGGAAGTACATGATATGACCCATTGCGACGAAGGAAACAGAAATGAGTACCAAAAGTCCAAAAGCTTCAGGATTAGGAGCCAGAATAACCATGATGAAATGCAGCAAATCCAGAAGATAATTCATGGAGTTCTGGACACCATTTATGATACCTCGTTCGGACTCTATCACATTTTCTTGAAGCAACTGTGTGACTGTCAGGTCAAAAGACCACAGGCCTATTCAATGCAAATAAAAGGAAAAAGTATTTAATTCCAGCTGAAGTGGGGGGCAGGAGAAAGAGAAGAATACTTGTTTATTAAGCACAGATCTCTATTCTTCAAACAAATCCTCATCTTTTCAGTTAACAGTCTTGCCATCGCATTTTGCAAATATATACAATGGGAAAACTCTGCTCTGGTCTTCCAATCAGAAGAGTTCTGCTGATTGGAAAAAAGGCTGGGATATGGAAATAGATAACCACTTCCAATGCTCTTCTTTCTGCAATGCAGGCTACACTTGTATACACCCAATGACTAGGATGGCGCTATTTCTGCACCACTGAGATTTATAATTTTTAGTCCATTTTACTTATCTTGCATTTGTTTATAAGAATAAGACAATTTAGGCCACCTAAACCCATGTTTAATTTTTCCTACTGCATGTGATAAGACTTGCTTCTGAATGGCTATGCAAAGGAACATGGTGTTAAAAGCTTTTTATCAATAAAATCTTCTTCAATTATGTTGGGAATGGGAAGCAAGTCCTGGAATGCTCAGCTGCCTAGAAATTCTAGGAGTTGCAATCCAATACATCACAAATTGTAATCCAACTGTATCTAGAGACCAAACTGAAAATCTAAAATTAATACATGATTTATGAAAGATTCCACAACTGCTACAGAAGTATAGATTTGTATTCTAAGGTGAGTATTTTATACAGGAATATACGTACCAACTCTTGCTGCAATCACTCCCGCGAACAGAAGGCTGACGGAGATCAGAGACACTGGGCTGGGAGCTAATCCTGGATCAGAAGACGTTGCATTGATCAAAGCAGGCATTTCAGTGGTAAAAGCCATTTCAAGGATCTCACCATCAGGCGCCATGGTGGGTAATGGACTGCTTTCAAACAACCTAGCACTGATGTCAGCAAATGGGGAAACACTGAGATCCAAAGGACTTCCTGGTGTGAACACTGAGATCATGCACAAAACAAGAGAAGACAGCTGGGCTATTCCAGAGATGATGCCTGTGCGAATTAACCCACATTTGTTACGTAGCCAAGTGAAGGCTACTGTTCCCAGGATTCCAGTTAAGGCAGAAGCCCCCATTAATAAGCTTAAGGTGGAGCCACTCAGTCCCTGAGTGTATGCATAGCCAGTAGTAATACAGTCAAAGCCAAGGACAGTCATGTAAAGGAATGCCAGGGCCAGACCTGCAAGGAACACTGACTGGTTATAGTAGGAAACCCATCCGTCACGCAATGTACTGAAGGGCTCGGTCATGCGAGAAAGACAGCTAGTATTTTCCTGTTCAGGCTCAGAAACAGCATTCTCTTTCTTGTGAATTAACTGGACTCCTTCAGTACCTTTTGGTTCACCATCTGCAGAAAGAAGCAGCAGATAAGGATTGCCCATTCAAACAAACAAATTTGCGCCAATGAACAACAGACCTGCTATTAGCAAGGAACTTTAGAGCTCCGTCCTCAGTCAGTACCAGGTTGTAAACAATTGGCTGACATGTAAAAACTGGTTCCCATTGCATAGTTGGAAAGGTTTCCCCCCCCCACTCCATTAGAAAGACAAAGAATGCAGGAAAGCACCAAATGCTTCTCTTTCCTCATGTCTGCTCTTCTGACTTAGAGCTCTGAGTATGTCAAATAAACCCTTAGCATCAAGTGCTTCAGCAGCAGGTGTGCCACTGTCTTACTGGCTTTTCCAATGGAATGGAATGGATTTTTAAAAGTATACTATATAAAAGAATTATAAGGAAACAGAATGAATAATTAACTCAGTTGAACGTAAAATGACAAAAGAAGTACGCAAAAGATCGCTGCTATTTGATCAAAGATAACTTCTGAAATCCTGTTACCTTTTTGTACATTGAGCTGCTTCAGTTCTGACTCTTCACCCTTTGGACCAGCCTTGTGAGCCAAAGCAGGCGTCTTCTTGTACACTTTGAAGAGCAGCATATATTCTATACACATGGAAATCAAGTTCCAGCCAGAAATGAATCCACACCCTATCACTGGTGATCCAAAAGTCATTATTTGTCCCACGGCCAATGGAGCCAAGATGTTGGTCAACTGGTCAATCCTTCGTATGGTAGCATTCATATCTATAAGCCAATGTGGAAGTTAGTACTTAACAATGTCACACAAACTAACTCTCTTTTCTGTGCCACCCCTACATGATGAAAGGTAGGCTCAGAAATGGTAATTTTTATGAGTCCGGCTGAAAAACTGCTTACTTTACCAAGCAGCTTCTCTTTTCTTTTATTCTGCTTTTCATTTTTGTTAACATTTATAAATCATCTCAACAATAATACAATGGAGACCTTAATAATAAGCATTAAGATAAAGGTAGAAACCTTTTTTATATTATACAAGCATTTATTTTGCAACTGTCTGTCATTACTACACTTATTTTTAATTGGATAATTTAAACAATCTTATATTTATCAACATTTTAGAACTTATATTTAACATACACTTTTTTCTTCTTATCTTTAGAGTTTCAAATTATCTAAGCTATTATGTGTGAACAATTTCTAGCTTATTCCACTGTGTCCAGCTAATATATGTATTTCATAACGTATTATTCACATGTTCTACTGCAATAAAACAATTACTGAAGAAAAAGAACACTATTTTTTTAGGCTTTGCAATTATAATTTTAGTCTTTTCTTAAATCTTGATTATTGATCATTATGACTTTTTCCTGGGTTTTTGTCAATTTTACACTTTCTGGTTGCATAAATATTTGGTTTAGTATGAATACATGTTTAGATATTTAGATTGTTTCATAAACCTTCCTTGAGGGCTAGATAAAATATGTTAAATAAATATTCATGCGCAAGCGTAGTAACATTTGTTCTAAACAAATATCATTGGGTGCAGAGATATTATGTCTATCTCAGTCTTCTTACCCACACTAACCTTAAACCAGATAGTTAATTTTTTATATATTATTGTTACATCTTGTTTCATCAAATTCTAGTATTTAACTAGTATTGCATCCTTATCCAGTTACCATTACAAGAATGCTTAGGATTAGAATTTAAGGCTGCTGTTGTCAGTTTGCAATACAACCTACCCTTCTTTCTACAGAAGAAGTAGCATGATCCTATCTAATTTGGTAGAAGTAGAATGGGCCTAGTTACTTGCAAAATTGCCTGCCTCCAATTACCTCTGCCTGTCTGATGTCAGATGACCAGGTGGGCATGCTCCAAGTTCCATCACTTAAGCATAGTCATCTGGTGGGACCAGGAGATGTGTCTTTTTGTCTCTATGCCTGCTCCATGGAACAGCATTCCTTCCAAAATCCATGTGTCCCCAATTCTGCCCCGCTTCAGAATGGCTCTGGTGATTTGGTCTCTCCACCAGGCACAAAGTCAAGATAATTTGTGAGCCTTTCTTGATTAATTATTTTGAATTGTCTGAGCTGTTTCTGGCACAATGCACTTTGTATTTTATTCTTTGGATGATGATGAGTATTTATTGTTTTTAACTGTGTATACTATCCTGAGTTGCATGTTGAGTAGGCATCTACATAAATTGATTGACTAACTCAATGAATTGTTGAATAATTATTTCCTTACCATATAAACAATATTGTTTTGACAAAGAAGTGACAAAATAGTATTTTAAGGAGTATTACAATTTGTTTGCTAAACCTTGATGAAACTATAATTCATTTAGAGTTGACTACTTGTTCATACAAATTAGATAATTCTCTGATCTGTTGCTTTATCCAAACAACTAGAAAAAGAAGAACTGAAAAAGAAATCTAAACTCATGTTCTCACAACGGGTTCAGCAAAACGTGTTAAATTCATTTTTTTTAAAACCCGGTCATACAGAATAAAATAAGGTAAACAAATATACCTTACCTGCTAATGTGCTTCTGTTGTCACCAGCAACAACAACAACCCAGTCCCTCTGTATGGTGATTCCTGTGGCTGTACTGGCCAAATTTGCAATGTTTGCTATTGAGATGACTAGAATATAGCACAAGGTCTATGGGAATGGAAAGAACTTATTTATGGAAAAAGAAAGCAAGTACAGGCCTTCCCCCCACTATTTAAATCAAACATTCCCACCTGAACTGCTGATTTTTGCATGAATTTTACATCTCAAGATATTTGGCCACATAGGGAACAAACATAAACTGATCTCCCTACTCTTTCCTTAACCCATAGCCCCAAAGCTCTCTCCAAAAATATCTCCAGGATCTAAAGACCTTGTTTTATTTGGGAGGATGAAACACATTTGAAGAAAATCAGAGACTTCTCTGTTTTCTTCTTTCTTGGAACTCTCCTAGCCATGCTTCCTATGACCCTGTAACTATAATGCTAGATTTGTGAGGTTTTCTGGGGGCTGGCTGGGACAAAGGAAGACAGGAAATCCAGAACTTGCTCCTTCTTTCCATGGACAATTCTCTGGATTCAACCCCTGTAATTATTCTATAGTGAACCTATCAAAGATACTTTGTAAATACAGCTAATTGTGGTTTATGAACCATGGTAATATGCAAAAATTAGTCAACAAACAATTTAGTCAACAAAGAACAGTTATCATAAGCCATAGCATAGCTTGATATAATCCTTCTGCTTAAGGCTGGCTGACTGCAAAAATGATCACTAGCTACCCTGATATAAAACACTTTAGCTGTCTGAAATTTCTGCAGTCCTGATCTCTCACTCTTTTTAAGAATCAGTATATCTCCATTTGCAGTCAGTAGTTCTTTGCAATCAATACTCACGATGCACTAACGCAAACATGTGAAGGCAAACTGATCTGGCTTTACTGGCGTAAATGGAGTTGACTGTATAGGTATTGACAATTAACACACATTAAAGCTTAAAGCTGATCAAAAACCTACCTAAAGCTTGAAGCTGACTACAAAACATTAATATATTTTTCAAAAAAACAGCTAATAGCAAAGTACTTTGTATATGCTTATAAATGTTTTTAAGTTCTGTGCACTTACAAGAAGCCATCCTTGATACAAATTTATAAGCTGCGTTTTAAACAGGAAAACGACCATCAGAAGGATGCCACACAAAATGACGGATGCATTCTGCACAATTAAGGACATTTGGGCTACTGTTTAGGAGGAAAAAAAGGGCACACAATGTCGATATTTAAAATAGGAAATATTTCAGTCTATTATTAAATCAAGATGTTTACACCTGTTCTCAAGACAACATTTTTAAGCCAATGTCCTAAATATGGTCTTAACAAGTAAAAGAAAGTGAGACATTCACCTTTGCATTAGTGCTTAAACAGCAGTAGACAATGGACAGTCCCTTCTTGATGTGAAAGCATTGTTTTCAAATTGCTAACGCTACTACCAAGGAGGAAACACCCAGCTTGAGTAGTTGATATTTACATCTAATGGACATTCATTATTCAAAATTAGCTTTGTGTACACTAGATAATTATTTGTGAAGTATTTAGTCAAATACCTAGACAAGATTTAAGTCATATTAATAACTTAAAACATTAATTCTGAGGAGCACATAACATAATTATGGAAGCCACTGAAGTATGAGGTAGCGTCCCTACTGTGCATTTTTAATAAACAGTTCAAATTACTATTCTAAAGTAGTTGCAGGTCCTATAGAGTCATGCCTCATTATGGAATAAGTCCCAGTGAAGCTTGTAATTCTTGAAGAATAAGTAAACACAGATATGAATGGGTAGTCTATTTGTTATTTTCATAGCCTCCTTTACATCAATGTTAACAGAAAATCCAGTGTTTTTTTTTCTGAAGTGGGAATGTGTTCCTTTAATTTTGTATTAAAGAGTAAAGGTGTAAAATTTCTTTTAAGTCAAACTTGATACCTGGTGCTTGATGAACATGACCATTAACTTTTCTTGGCAGCAATACAAAAAAAATGGTTTGCTCCCTTATGTTTGTTTAATCTGTCAAGCCCATGGCTTTCATATGATCTTTCATGTAAGTGGCTTTTCTGTAGACTTTTCAGAACCTTCCAAAATCAACTAACTCTGAAACCTTATGGAAATCTTTGGCTAGGTGGTACTGTGAAGCTGAGGATTCTCTTTTAGGATGGTCAATAAGTCTGGTAAAGTTTTTCAAGCTTAATTAGGTGCAATCAGCCAAATGGGCATACTGTAAATTAAGCACACTGTAATTAAAAACTTGGCAATGACACAATTGTTTCAGCAAATTCCATGCTTTTTTTGTGATTTAGATTTCCCTTATTCCATGCAAATATCCTTCAATCACGAAGTATGACACGACTAACCTTTGAGCCTTGAATTCTTGTCTACCCAGTCTCCAATAATGGCACCTAGAATAAGAACTGATCCTGCCACAACCAATCCATAAACAGCGGTTAGGAGCAAACTGTTTCCATATAATTCAACCAGGAAGACAGCCACTGCAAAATGCCACATACGATCCCCCTAGAATGAATACAATATGTTACATTATTCATTGCTTTTTAAATCTGCAAATAAGTAGAAAACTTTGGGCAGATTGCAAGGTGTTATACAACATTCAAAGTAAATATCAATAAAATAGCAAAACATATATCACTTAAATATGTATATATTACATTTTCAGGCCTCTAACAGCCACTCTTATCCAAAATGGCTAGATTCTCATATAGTCTTAATAATTGGATTCATTAAGAGGGACAAAAGGGATAGGTTACAGAATCTTGAGAACAAAATACATGGACTTTAGCACCCCAGTTATTAACAGCTTTTATTTTTGATGGGGATTCTTTGATCCCCTTAGCAGGCTGCTTCCTAAAGCAGTAAGGAATTTGCTATTTAATTCGCTAATACAGGTATGTACACATGTTCTATCCTGGAGAATATTTTAAAAACTACCATTCTCTTTTCCAAGTTCTAAGAAGTCCATTATACATATGATACATCCAGCAACTCAGGATGTACATAAACTAGGACTACCAACAATACTGTGTCCACACTGTAGTGCTAAGAGGTATGCTTGGACAAGATACCCTAGATATATATAAAATACACTAATTAATATCAACATCTACACAGGGAGGTCATTGCTAATATGGTATCGTCAATGAAATACATTCAAATTGAATAGAGGCGTGCTTTTTTTAGTAGTGGTACCTTGCTAGGAAACATCTTGTTTTCCTTTCATTGTTTCACAATAAATCTATCTACTTCTGACAAGCTTTAAGTGTGTGAGAGATAGTTTTTATATAATTTTTGTTATTTATATTTATTCTTTTTATATTTGATGTATTGTACACTTTCTCTGCACTGAAAACAACAAATAAATAACCTTCAACCAAACCTACAATTATAACATTAATATCTTTGGATTGCATGGCCACTGGAAATTGTGAATCTCAAAATACCTGGAACCTGGAAAAGACTCTCTTAAGACCTACATACTGCCTCACTGATAAAATACAACATTATCACTAGCAGAGTGAAAAGTCTCTTAATGTCTAGGCTGTCAGGAATTTTTATTTATTTGTTTATCGAATTTAAAGATTGCCCATCTTACTCACAGAACAACTTGGAGCGGTGTCAGTTGTTCTGTCAACTTATGTGTTTGGGTTTTCTTACAAGTCCTAATAATAAGTAGCTCTGCTACAATCAATTAGCATTCCATTGTTCTGTCCATGAAAAATACAGGAATTATTGATTCTGATCCCCGTTAACTCAATACCTAGTCAAATCATTGAAAGAACCAAAAACGACCAAACAAGACTGGCCAGCTGATATCTCTAATGACCATTTCTTTTGCAATGCTCATATTTTAACAGCCTATCTGTTATGTGTGCATGCATTATCTCCATTCTTTGCACATATTTGTCCCCTTTTCTTAGCAACAACAAAAAAAATCAGGTAACTAACAATAATACCAAAGTTGCTCATATATAAATGCCTGAATGCAAGCAATCATAGAAGAAACAATCTGACAACGAGAGAGCATTATTAATCTGAAGTATCTGTGCAATTATTCAATTTTTTAAAATATATTGTTAGAGGAAGAGAAAAACTAGTATTGAGGAAACACTGGGTTAGAAATACCCTTCATTTGGCCTCTCATAAACCTTCTGACAATAAGGCAAGGTGTGTTTGGACTACAAATGCTTCCTTGGGAATCCACCCAAGTATATAAAGCATATGACATTGGCCCAATCTATTTTAAGTGCACTCTTAAAGGTATTTCAGCGTCCTCTGGCAAACATAAGTTAGGAATACAGTATACAGGTTGATGAGGTAAGTTTGTTAGGAAATCATGATTAACATCAACTCTTTGGAATGTACTCTTCACTTCTGAGTTTGCTTTTGCATAAGGTATGAACTGACCACAGTTTAATGAAATTACCACTGATCTAATAAGGAAGCTCTGAAAAGGTAATTACTTTTGACTTTGCCATGAAGTGGAAGCCATAGTTTTTAACTTAAGATGTAAAGATGCTATTTTTGAAGTTCTAGCAAGAGTTTCTTATTTCCAAGTTAATAGCTAAACGAGCAACACTGATATTTACTGATAATGTTTTACCCAGACAATATTATTATATTTGCCTGTTTACTTTCTACTTGAAGAAAAAATTACTTAGGCAGACAATATATGAGTCTAAGCTATCATTAATGAATTATGCAGAAACTTTTACAAGTATATTCTGGCATCATACGAACCTCATAGCCATTTAAAATTATGCCATAATTCTAAATTCCCAAAAGCAATCCAGTGAAATAAATAATGCTTAATTCCTTATTGGATCATAATGCTAGCCATATAATTCATTAAATCAAGAGATAATCAAACATGCTATTGTTATAGTTATTAATTTTAATAAGTGAAATATCAAATACATTTTTATGATGATAAAATGATAGACATCTTTTGGACATTTTAATGAGGATGGTCATGATCTTAAATTAAGAACTACTATTCATGAACAGTCATAGTAGAGAATATACAATGCTTTTATATTCAATTCTTACACTAATTAGTAACTTTATAATCAAACCAGATTTAAATCAAAATGTAGGTGTCAGGTTCATCAACCTAATACTTTTTCTGTCTCTCCCTCATACATACTTTTAATCATAATTTTAAATATAGGATATATTTTGAATGTTATTTCTAATTGACTTGAGTATTTTTAAGTAGAAAGGCAGAATAAAAGTAGATTGAGTAAATATTTTTTTCAAACACTGTTGCCAATCAGATATTTTTTCATGTAAACTCTTACTACTGCAGTGAAAAAATAAACAATTTTTTAAATTCAAATATAGAACACTGCAGGAAAAATGAATATTTCAATCTACCATAACACAAACACTCTTCTAAAATTCTGAAGATAAAGACATTGTTAAACATTAATAGGTCACAATTCATAATAATTAACATAACTAAAAATCAGTAGCTAAGCTAACATAAAAATTACCAACTGCTGTTTTAAATTTTTCTTGGAAATGCATTGTACTTTATCTGCTTTTTTAAAAAGTTCTGCTTCCACAAAATTGTGATGCAAATCCAAGTTCTTGAACAATTAATGTCTAGAAGTAGTTTCTATTTGCAATGCAAAACCTCGAACTTCTATCCATAGAATATCAAAAGTTACTAAGAGTTAAATCCATTGATTATTGAGCTGCAAGCACTGTTTGAAAAAAATGGAAGCTTGCTAAAAGAATAAAAATGCCTCAAATCACATGCAAAGTTCATTTTGTTTTGTAAACAGTAGGTTGAGTCCAGCCAGTGACTTTTTAAGTAGACATATTGAAACCAAGGGAACAAATTTATAATTTTCAGGCTAAGGTTCACCAATTTCATCTGAACCTACCTTTCAACAACTGTATAAGGTTCTTTAAAATCAGTGAATCATGGGCTTTATCCATAAATTAGAAAGTCCAAACTCTAGTCCTAATTGCAGTACTATTCCAAAGGAGTGATTTTGTAATTTATGCCAGAGCAAAATTTATCGGGTGTATTTTTGCTAGCTATAATATAGTAATATAAATGCACTTGTATTCACGTAATTATAATACATATTAATTATCCTCAAATCAAATGCAAATTCCTGTGGTTTTATTTCACTTACCCAAGTGGATAGGGCATGTCCAAAGTACAGGAGGACTTTTGCAGATGTCAAATAGCTAATACAGGATTCTAGGATGGAAAGAACAAAGCACTGTAATGAACACAGGTTGATGTCTAGTAAATTATTACTGCAAGTGTTTGGTATTACCATACTATTCAGAATTTTCTTTTAAAGAATTAATTTGAATGTGATGAATATTTATTTTACTTCTACTGCTACGGTAACTTGACAGTTACCCATTAATGTAAATATTTCAAGAAATACTTGCCATCCTTTAATAGTAAGTCTATTAACTGCTTTGTAATACCTTTTGCTAGTCAACATATTATGTGGTCCCTGATCATCTCCATTGCTCCCATTCCATGTCCATAATATCCTTCATCACAAATGTTTTTATTTATAGGTGCTGTACATACACTTGGAAGGGCAGCTCTCCAATCAAATGTAGAAGGGATAACTGGGTTCACCTACCAGTTTGAATTTTAATGCAGAAAGTTGTCCAAAGGACATACAAGCAACTGCATAAACTCAATTTTCTGCCAGAAAACATCCCATTTGGGGATGGTAACCTGAGTTTAGTTTATAGTTTATTCAAACTTTTATGCCGCCCTTCTC
The DNA here is from genome assembly GCA_034064705.1 of Bothrops alternatus. Lineage (NCBI taxonomy): Eukaryota > Metazoa > Chordata > Lepidosauria > Squamata > Viperidae > Bothrops > Bothrops alternatus. The sequence goes on along the minus strand of JARGCV010000052.1, from coordinate 22,523,612 downwards.
TGAAGACCCAGGGCGGCTCACAACACAATAGAAAAATGGTCCCCAATCGTACAGCCTGTAGATAGCCCAAACTACCCGCAGTTCTCTCTACATATATGCTGATCATTTTCTATGTGCAGGAGGACAACATTAATCTCATTGATATAATTCTGGACCCCAACGTCATAACAGTTGGTCAGGGCTTGCTCTGAAGCATCTTTTATCAAAAGAGCAAAAAGAGAATTCCTATAGCAGCATCCCCTCCTTTCCAGTGCCCCAATCTCATTTAAACCCAGTTTCTAAAAAGGAACCGGGGGTTCCTTTATGCTTGGAGTCAACTTCGCACAACAGGAAAAGCCCTCTTTTCTCTTCCCGACAGTACACTTGATGCTCGAATCATGCTTCCCCCTCCCCGTTCCTCTCTCTTTTTTTCTTTTTCTTTTTTCTGTTTTGCAGACTGGCCGCCTGCCCTGCCCGCCCCTCCATCCTCCCACCCGCACCAGCCCCACTCGCGCCCCGGGAAAAGCGCCTTCCCTGCGCGGCGCGCCCACCCGGGTCCACAGGCGTTTAACCCTTCCAGCACGGCCTCCCCCACCGCTGCCGTTCCCTTCAAGCCCAGCCCAGCCCACCGGCCGCCGCGCACTCACCCCAACAGCCTCGGCTGTTTTGTCGTTCTGTTGCAGACCGAGCCATGGCAATCCGCGGTCACCTCTCGACCCGTTTTGTTTTGCTTTTCTGCTCAGTGGCGGAGGCTGTCAAGCCCTTTCAAGAGCAGAGGCAACAGAGACAGAGAGAGGGGTGGAAGTATATGAGAGCGAGCTATATAGAAAGCAGAGAAACGCGGGGTGATTCGGGAAGGGGGGGGCTAAAAGGGGTGCAGGAGGACGCAACGGTTTCCCTCTCTTTGGTCTTTCCAAACTTAGCTATCACTGTAGCTGAAGTCGGAAAGGAATGGCCTTATGCCCCGGCGGAGGCCAAGAGTGGCCCCGAGAGAAAAGGGGCCCGGCAAAGAGCCCGCCGCCCTCGTCAAACTCTCGCCGCCGCCTCTCTACTTCGAGCCAACGCTGCCCGCTTGGACTCCTGTTGTGCCTCGCTGGAAAGCCGCCTGTTTATAAAGCGCTAGCCGCGAGGGGCCGAGCCAAGGAGGGAGGAGAGCCCGGGAATCACCTATTAGCGCCCAGCTGATCTGCATATCTCCGCCCGTCGGTCCGTCTGGGGCTCTGCTGAGACCGGGCTGCGACCTCAGGAAAGAGGAGGAGGAGGAGGAGGAGAACGAGAGGTTGGGGTTCGTGGCGCCTTTTTCGGGAGCTGCGACTGACAGGAGGGGGGGACTTTTATAGTTCTGGGAAGGCTGACCGGAATCTCCACCCCTGAGCACCCTGTTTGCACCGAAACAACACAACACCCTGAAAATAATGCAGGGCGTCCCCTTTGGGAAGCCTCTGCCTTCCTCCCGAAAGCGTAAACCCCAAAGCTGGTGATTCTGCTTGCAACAAAAGTGTACGGGACGGGGTGATCGTAGCGATCCGAAGATATTTTGTTATGTTATACGCCCCCCCTCCACTTCCCTCTTTTAATAAAGTTTATGTATTTTTACTTTTTTTTTCTGTGCGTCGTTTTTGATTTAGTGCTAGTTTCTCTTTTCTTTTGGCTGTGGACGGTTTTTATTTATTTATTTTTTTTGCATCGAAACTTTATTGTTTATAAGCCATTTGGGGAATTTTTAATGGGAACTTTATTATGGTATATGTATATTTTATAAATGAATAAAACAGAAATTAAAACAACAATGAAATTTGTTGTTTGGGTGCAAATACGTCAGACCATAAAGTTAAATGTTAAAAAGCTTCGTCCTTTCTGCCATTCTCTCATTTGGCTGTCATTATTTACTTATTTAGATGATCTTATTTCTTCTATGCAGTATCCTTATTTAACAAGTGAAAATTTTTAACTTAAGAAGGAAAAACCGATAAATCTAAAACAACCTTTTCAAGGATTTTTTTTTCTCCCCATCCAAGCCTCCTATGCTGGAATCCTGGAAAATGGGGGCATACCCCTGAAAAATAACATTTATTTTCATACATGGAAAAACACAGGAATCTGTTGTAGGTTAGTTTGTATGCAGCATTGTCAAACTCAAGATGCCAATCCATTTGGAATCAACAACAATATAATGGTGATCTTTACATATTTGGATTAATACACAACTGTACATTTGAAAAGAAAAAAAATATAAAACCTCCAAGCAGAGGGTTTTTTTTAAAACTAGCAGATTGACAGGCACTTTCATTTTAGTAGTTCTCTATCAAAAACTGGCTCCTTTTTAACAGTGTTTTCGTTTTCAGTTATTTTCTTTGTTGCGATACTTGTAATTTGCTTGATTTCTTGTTTGTATATTTTGCAATGATAATTTTGCTTGTTTTACTCTTGACTGCCTCCAAAATTATTTGAGAGTTATTGGCAAAATGGGCAATACAAGCCTTTTCTCACCAAAATGTTAGTCTTGGAAGGACTGGTTATAAATGAATAGGAAGGGAGGGACCTTAAAATGGAACCTTATTATCATTTCTATGTAGTTCAATGGTACATTGGCATCACGAAGCAATTGTGGTGATAAAAGAAACAATGAGATTTTTTTTTTCAAAAAATGGACAAATTAAAAGGGAAAATGATGTACTCAAGGGACTTAATTTGTGCCCAATGTTTAATTAGTATACACAATGTATAATAATACTATAACCCTTATCCTAGAATATGGGAAATAATAAATAATAATAAATCAAAATATATGCAAAGTGGCATTTGTTCATTGGGAAGCATTAATAACTTTTCAAAAGGTTTCCAGGGGAGATTCCATTCTTTGTAAAAGATGTTAAGCATTGCTAGTACATTTCAGTTTCAGCCAAAATATATAGCCTCCCCAAATAGAGTAGAGTTCAGAATATTACACATTTATGAGAGATTATTTCCTGTCTAATAAACCTCATCCATTTTCTAATGGAAGCAAACACAGGAAGACAGTATATATCAGCCATCTTCTGTTTTCTTATTGTGGCAGTCAAAAGGAAAAAAGCCACTCGGAAGTCATCTCGTAACAATCCTATTTATTGGAATCTTTTTGCATTACTCTATTGCACATAGACACTCTGGACAATAGTCACATGGAGAACAATATACGTACAACTAGTTTAAAAATGTTTTTGCACATTAAAACTAGGGCCTAGTAATGAAGTCATAAAGTGCAATTAACTATTACAGAGCCTTTGGGAATGGGTAGCATACTAATACAGTACATAAGTAAATATACTATTAAAGAGCAAATGAATAGTGATGCCTTCCCCAGCCATTTATAGGATGAAAAGAGGAAGCAAGCCTAACCACATTGGGGAGAAAGCTCCATAATAAGGAAGCTGCTACAGAAAAGGCCCTGCATCCTTCCGAAGATCGGATAAGCAAAGTGATGCATTTCCTGTTTTTCAGGAATAGCCCTAAGGGGCAGAATAAGGAATTCACATAAATATGGAATGGAGAAACAAAATAAGGGGGGGGGGGAAGAGAAAAAAGAAAATATTCTGAGAATTATGTTTGGTCTTTTAGGTGAACATATGGATGGCATTTCAGCCCATGCCATGATACAATATAAATTAAGCTTTAGAAGAGGAATGAAGTTCATAGTTCATTTTTAGTACATTTCTTTGTGAAAATATTTTAAAATCGAGAACATATTATTTTGAGAGGTTTTTTTTTGAGAGATTCTATGTAGTATCTTAATAATTTTTTAACCAAATTGTTAAGATTGGACCTGCAAAACAATGTTTCTGCGAATCTACTAACACAAGACTCAGTGGAGAAAATGTTGAATATACCAATATTACTGAAGAAGAGAAACAGTATGCTCTATATAATTTCTCTTGATACTGAAGCTTAAAAAGATTATGAGCCAAAGACCCTTGCATGAAAATACAAATCAAAAGAAAGGCAGATCAGAATCCATTTCACTCCATACATAAGACCTGATATGGTCTAGAACTGCTTTTAAAACAATATTAAGAATCTGAGTATCAGCCAGGAGAGGACCAGGTGAGTATATTGTCCCCATCTCAGTCTGATTCATCCCAGCCAGCAATTGCTTAAAAGCAGACATATAACAGATAACTCTCCTTCATTGATATAACTGATTATCCTTTTGAGGAAGTCTATTGAATACAGAATATGAATATTTCTGATTCTGAAAAATTAGTGGGCAGTATCATGACAACACTGAGGCACAACAATTAGGAGGGGTGGATTTCATCTGGGGTGGAGGAAACAATATTCAATTGTTTACTGAATTCAGATAACACAAGTAACTAAAGTCGAAGTTTCTTAAGTCTTTCTCATGGCCATGTTAGAGGAAGTGTGCATGTGCGGGTGAGATAGATGCAGGGCTTTTTTTGTCATAGAACGCCCAGAACAGAATTCCAGCACCTTTTTTGAATGGAACCTTGTAGGATAGGCAAGGCGAGTTGTATGACGTGTGAGTTCTGACATTTTTTTCTTTTTACAAAAAAAGCACTGGATAGATGCTGCTACAGTAACCATATAAGACCCAAATAAAAGTAAGATCTGACCAGAACAATGTTCCAAAATGTATTTATTTTCTGCAAGCAGTTCTTCAAAATTGGTCACGAGGCATCTACTGCTGCTGAATTAAGTATGTAGGCCATTGCTGGAGGCATGACTATCAGTTGCAGGGACCAGTAATTTGCTCTCCAATGGCAGCTCTTATTTAAAATATGTTTAAATATGCCTAGGTTAACATGGAGTCAATAGTTATATCAATGAATCACATTGTTAATCTTATCCATGGGAGGAATATCTTCTTGGTGAGGACCTTAAACACCGGTAAGAACATAAATTAATGAATGCTTCTGTTAATAGAGAAGACTTAATATTATGACATGGTTGTACCATAACAACGGTGTGAATAAAACATACACTGGCAGCATATGCACATGGTCATATTCTTTGATAGGATTAATAAGATCACATTCAGCATGTGACTATGTCACTATCTGTTGGTAAACAGAAACTTTTCCTCTGCTTTTACTTCAATTTGGTTGTGAACTCACAATTGATAGCCTCACCAAAAATGTTCATATAAACATTTCTAGGCCAGATTGATAAGTAATAATAGATTCTAAATAAGAAATGTTTTGCTCTTCCATTTCAAAGAAATGTTTCACAACATTTCTCTATGCATTTCATGGCAGCCTAGTGATCCACTGATGATTTTTTTTTCTCCAGAGATCACGCAATAGCACTAATACAGTGAATCTTCCTCCCTATAATAGTCAACGATTGCTTACAACCTGTGTTCAAAATGCATAAAAAGGTAGCGTGCTTCTGTGCTATACTGTATATGTGGCTGTATTGCCACATCAAACTGATGCATACTTCTTGTCTCCTAAACCACTGACAATTTTGAAGATGTACATCTCAAAATGTTGGGTCATTAGTTCAAGGCACTCATGGTCATCAAACATTTGCAATTTTGATTTCCTCCAAGGAGGAGACTGAGTACTTGAAATGTAAGTGTGGTGAACTTCCTGTTTTCTTACCACCAGCTAGCCTGAGCAATTTTGCAAAAAGCGATTTGCACAAAATGTAACACCAAACATGTGACAGGGTGGATCCTTGGATAGGCACCCTTTGGGCTTCTCATATCCAGCTTCAGTCAGTCAAAGGAGACAGAGAAAGAATCCCGAGGACTGCAAATGGAGGAAATCTGGTGGGCAGGAGGATGCTAGATAAACACCAGTTTTAAAAATCCCACAACGTTATCAGTCAACAGATTGCTGGGATAGAGCTGTTTCTGTTTGGGTGCAGAGAGAGGAGAGAACGTTCAGAAAAGGCATTCTAACAAAGGAAGTAGCCCTTTTTTTAAAGTAAAAGGCCTGGGAAAATTACAAGTCTGACACATGTTTGGCAATCAGATAATTTAAGCTCAACTTCCTTCCTTTAAAACAGAAATGGGAATTCAATTTCATCATCACGGGCAAGTTGGCTCGGAGCAAATGCTTGCGGGCCAACAATTCAGTTGGGGAGCAGAGACAGCCCAGGCAAAAACAAGTATTGCCATATCCCAAACAAAGGATGGGCAAACCACTCAGCATATTTGCCCATACCCACACATTCAATTCACATATAAATGAATCCCAGCCATGGTAAGTGACTGGTAAAAAAGACACAGTTGGGCTGTTTCAGGGTTTCAGATGAAGATGAAGATGAATCAAGTGGATATCTTTTTATTGTATACCAATCACTTTTCCATTGTTTGTTTATTTGTGTCAGAAGCATCACAATTTAAATAAGGCATACTATATGACATAAAATTTAAAATATAAAATACAAGATTAAACAGATATTGCCCAGAAACTAACAACCTTAATTGTGTTCTGTTGCATTGCCATGAGGTCCTGTGTGCACTAATCAGGACCCAAAGGGCAGGTAAGTAATAATAATAATAATAATAATAATAATAATAATAATAATAATAATAATAATAATAATAATAATAATAATAATAATAGAGTTGGAAGGGATCTTGGAGGTCTTCTAGCCCAACCCCCTGCTCAGGCAGGAAACCCTACACCATTTCAGACAAATGGCTGTCCAGTCTCTTCTTAAAAACTTCCAGTGTTGGAGCATTCACAGCTTCTGGAGGCAGGTTGTTCCACTGATTAATTGTTCTGACTCTACATATGTGTTGTCTGCATGTTATCACAATCGCAAAGGGCAGAAGCCACCAGATAGCCCATTTGTTCAGAGTGTCTCTGGATCTTATTGTACCCATGCACAAGTCTATTCAACAATTTCCACACTTCCCACTTTTGCCAAACCAAGGTGCCGGTTCCTCTGTTGGTCCCATCCAGTGTTGGTTCTTTGTAGCTTTCCATAGGTCATCTCTGCTTTTAAATTCTTCAAAAAAAATTTCTATTGAAGCATTTCTTTAAGATCCTAGAGTGCCATATATAGTACTTTATCCTTTTTTTAAAAAAAAAATCTTGTGAGTGAGAGAGCATAGAGATTTCACTTTTTCCTTAGCCCATGATCAGTACAGGCCACTCACTGGTTTCTGAGAACAAGATCAGAAGACGTCATCCTCTCACTTCTGCCCCTTTGTAAATGCACCCACACGATTTCCAGTTTCACCCCATTCCTTTGATTTCCAGCTTCAGTTCAAAACAACTGTCTCCTAACCTGAGCTTTCTAATGCCCTTCAGAGTGGACAGCCTCCAAAACCTTGTTCCAATTCTAACAGCAGCCCCAGTTCCATTGGCTGCAGGGTTCCTCTCCAGCAGCTGGTCGCTGTCCTGTGCAGCCATTTCATTCTAGGCCAGTGGTTCTCAACCTTTTTAATGCTGCGACCCCCAACCGGTCGTAAGTTGAGGACTTCCCAGCCGGTCGTAAGTTGAGGACTTCCCAACCAGTCGTAAGTTGAGGACTTTCCCTGCCCGGGAGAGCCGTGCATGTGTGGTGCCGCCCCCTTTGCCAGCTGAGGTGTAGCTGGCAAGGGGCAGCGATGGCGCAGGGCGACCACCGGCTGGGCCACCAGCTGGCCCAGCCCAAGGGAGGTAAGGCACCCGCCGGGTCCCATGTGCGCCAGCAATCCTCTATCTAAACTCCCTCTATTCAAAAGAGTCTATTCTATTGGCTTTCAAAAGCCAACAGAATAAGAGGGAGTAGCAAAGCTAAGGAAAAGGGGGGAAAATGGCAGACTGCATTGTTTGGCGACCCCTGTGAAATGGTCGTTCGACCCCAAATGGGGTCGCGACCCACAGGTTGAGAACCGCTGTTCTAGGCTTTCCTATGCCCTCCCCACACAATATTGCAACTCTTTCCTTTTCTGTAACATTGCAAAACATAATTCATTTGCAATGTAGGAATTTTACTATTTTATTTCACTGAAGCCCATCTATCAGTTCTTACTTGCTACCAAGTTTCTATGGACCTATATAGGAAAGGCATAGTGAACTGTTCTACGGTATATTGCTTTGATTCTATTGTAGCACTTTAAAGTTTCTTGACCACAGCACAGCCTTTACTGCACTTGCTTTGAGGTACAAGAACTGTAAGATGCAAAAGAGATGTGTGGGATAATACCAAGACTTGCAATAATACAAGGATATAGATAAATTCTCTAGGTTTGTTTGGCATTGGCTAAAGAAACCAATGGAAATATTCTATATTTACCCCATATTGTGTAGATTTGCTATATTAAGCATTGCTGATTATGGAGTTCAGTATTTTCTGATTTGTTATACTGAAGTAATGTGGACGGATATAAAGAGGAATTCCTTACATCATGTGAAATCCCTTTGAATGCCTTTTTTCATTCATGCAAAGCATTGGTCAAGGTTATATTCTAAATAAATCCCTACCCATTAGTTTTCTGAATTTGATAATTATTCCAAATAAGGTTGGTAGTAAACCACTAAACAGCTGGTTTCTTAAATAATAGACTGACTTGCTGGATCAACACAGAACTCGCTGCAACCTCAGGCTTTATGGATATTAAGTTGTTTTTTTCAGCACATTGCTCAAGGATTCCGTTCAGAGTTCTAATGTAATTATGAGGGATTGTATTTCTACGGCTGTCCATAATTTGTTTTGGCCATTCTCATAAATAACAGTAATGCCATTTCCTTTCTCTCACCCCAGATATCTTGACATGTGTGGCTTTCACAAATACTTTTTATCAGTATTTTTATTTATTTTAAGGCTTTGTAGGGAAACCTGTTTGTCTCTTTAGATTGTTCCAGTATTAGAGATAGGATTGGAGAAGAAATCCATCACAGATTTCCTTTATATCAAAATGTTCTGGTCTGCCAAGCTTTGCATAAGGTAATAATTCATTGACTTTTATCTGAATTACCAGAAGTATTTATTGTATGGTGCTAAAGGAAGACTTGCCATTCCCTCTATCCAGGAGTAATTATGCAATCTTAGATGTCACTCATTTAATTAAGGCTGTATACCACCTCCACACATTCCAACTTAATATGATACAAGCTACACCAACCAGCATTTTAGGGCTTTTCCCTGAAACTTCTTCTTACAGTTATAACCCACTGGAGTTTTACTGAATATATAATCTGAATAATTCTGGAGAACTAAGACATTTCCGCACTATAATGAAAGGCTTTCATTTATTTATTTACTCATAAGCTTTATTGGCCACCCATTTTACCATAGGACAACTCTGGGTGGCTTACAGTTACATATAAGCTAAAACATAAACCATTAAAATCAAACATTAAAACCAAAGACACATAGGGATGGCGGGGGCGGAGTTGGGGAGAGGTGGGATTTGTTATTATTCAGTCAACCCCTCCATTGTGCCATTCCCCCACTGGGGCCCGAAGCTGACTGGCACAGCCACATATTTAGGCTCTTACGAAAAGATAGGAGGGTTGGGGCCAACCTCACATTGGGGGGCAGGATGTTCCAGAAGGCAGGAGTAACAGCAGAGAAGGCCCTCCTCCTAGGCCTTGCCAACTGGAATAATCGGGCTGACAGGACCCACAACACATCTCCTCTGCCAGCATGAGTGGTATGGGCCAATCCCAGTGGGGTGAGATGGTCCCTAAAGTAACCTGATCCCATACCATGATGGGCTTTAAAGGCGACCATCAAGACCTTGAATTACACCCAGCAGCAGACTGGTTATGAATGCAGCTCATGGAGCAGTGGTGTAACAAGGTTAGTTGGAGGTAATAAAAGGACTTGCATGGTTACTGGTCTTCTTCTAGGCAAACTCCAGTAACAATTTCCTTAGTTAAACAAATAATGCTTTCTCTTATCCAGAAAGGAGAATAAAGAAGGAGGACTTCAGCAACAGTAATTGCGCATTTCTTTTGGGCAAAATCTTAATACCGCAACATAGGCCACTTTGGAGATGTCCGCCTCTTCCAAACTGAAGTGAATCTTTCTTGAAATGGTCCAAAGTGAATCAGATTAGTCTGAGGGCAGATTCATACTTTCTGTTTGCCCCAAGGCCATTTCATTCAAAACTGTTACTTTCCAACCTGTTGTGTCTTAAGCTCTTCAAAATAGATAGTCTGAAGTACTTCATGCCATTCTAGTTGAAGTCTCAGCTATGACTGATTGCTGGCATATCTCCACTCCTCCAGTAAATTGATCATTGTCCTGGGCAGTCATGTCATTTGGGCTGCTGAGATGCAATATTCTCTGCTGGTCAGCAATTACATTTTTAAACTTACTTTGGGGTCGATCCAACAATCAACTGTTAAGTCTTTTTTCGGCCTGTATTTTCCCAATCTCTCTACAGTTTTTTTTTCATTCAATTCATCCTTACATCTCTGTGGGGCTATCTTTTGATTTATGCCAGGCTTGGTGAAGAATTTCCCCCCCTTTCCCCCACTCTGGGGAAATGAAGGGGCAGAGGAGAAAGAAAGGGCATGTATTTGTGTTCCCTTGGGAAAGGTTTATGAAGGCATCCATGTGTGTGAAGATCTGAACAAGGAAAAGAGAAGTATAAGGACTATTGAGGAATGGAACAGTTCCATAAAGGAAAAGGCAAGCATTGGTACACTGATCTACGCAGAGCCAGCAGATATGAAAGACAAGAAGCCAGAGAAAGACCAATTATGGCCTGTAGTGGCCATAAACTGGACTGAGGACTGGCCCCAGCCCCGTTGTTAAACCAAGCTGCAATTTCGAAAACGGGGTTCCAGAAGATCCAGGAGCAGAATGGGAAATGAGCAGTTGAGGCTGCTGTGTGATTATTATTCGTGTTGTTGTGTCTGACTCTTTGTGACCCTATGAATCGTAGCATGCCAGGCCCCACACCAGGTCCTCCACTGTTTCCTGTAGTCTGCCCAAACTCATGCCTACTGCATTGACGACACTACCTAACCACCTCTGCCATCCCTTTTGCCTTCAATCTTTCTCAATATTTTTTCCAAGGAGCTCTCTCTTCTTATTCAGTGGCCAGATTATTTGAGCTTCAGCTTCAGTATCTGTCCTTCCAAAGAACAACCAGGGTTGATTTCTTTTAGGATTGACTGATTTGATCTGCTTGCGGTATGAGGGACTCTCAAAAGTCTTCTCCAGCACCATAATTCGAAAGCATCAACTCTTTGGCACTCAGCATTCCTTATGATTCAACTCTCACAGCCATATATCACTATTGGGAAAACCACAACTTTAACTATATGCGGTGTGGACTTGCTTTAACCCTTCACATTCCCTTTGGAATTTCATAAGACCGTGTGGAAGATTTAGCTTTTTCCCAAAGGTTTTATTAGATGAAGAAGGAAAAAAAGCACCCTTCTGAAAAACTGTCAAAGGCTATCCTATCCTCCATTCTCCATTTTAAATAACTTAACTCTCCTTAGAGCAGACGTATCAAACTCACGACATAACATGACATCGTGCGACATATCAGAGCTTTTCCCCCATTGCCGGCAATGGAGTGGGCGCAGTTTCCTTGTGATGTGTCCCCTTTTTATACTTGTAACTTTTTTATATGGAAAGTAGCAATCAACACACACACTCCTCTCCGCACCAGAAACTATAGGAGTGAGGTAAAATGTTCTCACGTCTAAACACACCCCAGAGTCCTGATCTAGTCTATTTCATACACTCATAAATTGAAGTATGCCACTGCACATTCTAGATGTCTGATTCCAAAAGGGAAAAAAAACACACAAATAAACTGTGGCATATAAAGTTGTCATCTAGAAGTGATTTGTACATGTTCCATTCTTACAGTAACAATGATAGTGTTTTTGAAAGCTGGCCTTCTTATCAAGACATAAACAATAACACAAGTGAGAATATAATAGCTTTGAGTACACCTTAGTTCCAGGTGCAGTTTATTTGTATTTTGTTTATACTTCTTGAATAAAACTTGCTGCACTTGTTGAGAACATACCTGAGTCATTTTCCCTGAGCGACACAAAACAACTTAAAAAAACAAACAAACTACTGTTTTTTTAAGTTCTTAATTTTATGCAGACTCATCTCAAATAGTGTAAATATCAAATCAAATTCTGAGTGGAACTTAAATAGCTGACAAATATTTCCACACTTCAGACTTGAGCTGTTGGTCTCTTTCTCCTCTGCCTCCTTTCCCACAAATAAACTCACTGAAAATGAAGTTGGTTTCTAAGTTTCAAGCTTTTTCTTTGCTTCAATCACACTGAAGATTTGATGTTCTGTCCAGGCCATATTTCTCTACTGACTGGCAGATCAACTTGCCTGCTGAAGTGGGGAAGGAAGGGAGTGAGGGAGAGAAAGAAAGATTTTACCATTTTTCCTATCCTGAAGGTACTTTGCAAAAAGGCAGCTGGACTTTCTTGGGGTTTTTTTTTCTATTGAAAACATTTCGCTTCTCATCCAAGAAGCTTCTTCAGTTCTGACTGAATGGTGGGGAATGGAAGGATTTATATTCTTTGCATTCATCTGGTTGTAAGCACTCTGAAGGTCGGTCATTAGTTCTCTGACAGTCACTCTTTTGAAGACAGCAAAGTCCACATCCTGGACAGAAAGGATCACTGGTTTGAAAGGGGTCAAAGAGGCCATCTATTTGGCACTCACAGGGAATTCCATCAACAGACACATTGACCTACAACTAGCCTACGAACCCCTCAGAATCCAAACCAACTGCACAGCCAACCAGAGATAGCACTGACCCTCAACCAACCCATGAAAGCCCCCTCTTCCCCACTAGCAGTTCACCTCCCAATGACCCTGAAGTGATGTAACCTCCCCATCATAAGACCTATCAAAAGCCTCCCACTGATGACTCAGACCCAATCCATTACACACCCACACCTGAAGCTCTTATAAATAGATGAGCATTGACACAGACATCCCCTAAACTTTGCTGAAAATGTTACCTAGCCTGGTAACAAAACGTTCAGAAACCAACCCACAAGCTTGGAGAACAAACCTTCACCCTCATCCTACACCCGAGCTACAGATATTCGCAGAGGGCATTTATATTGAAATTGAACAGCCCTCTCTCAACAGAGGGGGAGAGATATCTCCTGTCTACAATGCAGCCCTTTCAGCAGTTCCAAGAAGATTCCATTCCCATTTGCCCTCTGATTCAGGTCACTCTGAGGATACAGATAAACCCCCAAGTGGCCTTAATTACTTTCTGAGAGCTAACAATCTCAGAAACTAAAAAAAACAAACCCCAATCACTGCCTAAACGCCACAGTAGCTGAAAGCTATCAGGAACTTACTTGCCACTTCCACTCTGCCTTCCTGCATAACCAACAGTTGAGGAGCACCATCTTGCCTTCTCAATCCTGCCTTTCCACACCCTATCACTCAGCTGGTAAGAGCTTGCTTGCCATCTCAGTCCCCACTTCTCTACTTGTCACAATGGTCAGGTTAACATTTCAGTGTTTGAAAACTGATTCATTTAAGCGTACAAAGCATGGCGGAAGCAGCAACAGACAATAATGAACATGTTCTAAATGCAGTGTAGTGGTCAACTGTGAATTTATGTGTTGGGCTATGAGGAGATGTGATTCCACTTAAGCAACATAAAACAAATATGTATGTATCTGTACATCCTTAGTTCTCAAGAGATTTCCACTGAAGAACATTCTGTTGAAGAATATACACAAAACACACTAACATGTTTTTAAAAGTTTGGCCATTTAGTAATATAGGTAGTCCTCAGCTGACGACCACAATTGAGCCCAAAATTTATGTTCTGAGGTGAAAAATTTATTAAGTGAGTTTTGCCCCCTTTTATGACTTTTCTTGCCACATTTGTTAAGGGAATCACTGTAGTTGTTAAATTAGTAACAAAGTTGTTAAGTGAATCTGGCTTCCCCATTGACTTTGCTTGTCAGAGGGTGACCATGGGACACTGCAACCATCACAAATGTAAGTCAGTTGTCAAGCATCTGAATGTGAATCATGTGACCATGGGGATGCTACAATGATCATAAGTGTGAAAAATGGTTTTTCGGTGCCGTTGTAACTTCCAAGAATCACTAAGCGAACTATTTTAAATCGAGGCCTACCTGTATTACATTTTCCAGATGCTATGTTTGTTAACTTGAGCTGTGTTCTGCAATACAACTCTTAATTTCAAACACCTATTAATAAAGTAATGGATAATGGTGAGAACTAAAAAAGATTTTGAATGGTGGCACACATGTGGTCCACGATATTACGCTTTGATAGAAAATACGCCCATGTCTATAATTGCTTCTGTATGACATTCAGGTATTCTGGATACCATTCAATTTATCTGCAGATGAGCTGAAAGCCACCTCATAGAATATTGAGCAATCATACTTCAGGCTGGTAGGGAGGATTAAAAATACAAGAGCACCCTTTTTAGACTAGACCAACAATTCATCAAGAACAGCATGTCTCAGGCTTCATTCATATCAGCCAGATTTGTAAACTCAATGCAGTTTCTCTCTCACAGTCCAGTATCAACCATGTGCTTCATAAATGAGCCCACATAGATCTGTCAGATTGGGATATGCAGCCAATACTAGATTAGAAAGGAAATTGAAAAAATATGTCTGACACACCCTCCTTATATGGACAAGTTGAGCAACATTAAACAAATTAACAGCTCTTGCTAAATGTTGTTCTATTCAAATCAGTCTTAGGTAATGAGGCAGTCATGCTAAGGTAGCAGCATTCAGTTAATCCACAGTTGTATAAATGCTTTATTGTATTTTATTGTTTTATTTAGCTATACACTGGTTATTGACCAAAATGAATTTTTTATTTTCTTCTCAGTCAGTCAAAGTTTGTGAATGCTTACCTTCTCATTGTTCTACTTCTCCTCTCTTGGTTTTAGGCTCACCACCAAACCCAATGAGCTTTTTTAAAAAACAAAAATCTTGGAGGGCTCTGGTGATCATTGATATGCCACCCCGCATAATTACAGATAAAATTAAACTACAACTGAAAATTTGTGGATTAGTATGCTCATCAGTCTGGCAGTGGCCTTGGGTGGTCAAATAGTAGTTGCCATAGATGGGGGTGCTTTTCTGCTCTTTCAGCTGATGCTCCGAATAGACTGATCACAGTAACGCATGCCTATGTCATCTCCCAATTAGACTGCACAATCTTTATGGATTTGCCATTGAAAAGTATTTAGAAATCATAGCAATCAAATTGTTGCTTTTTGCATTTCTGTTTTTACAACCTTGTGGTTAAGTAACATGGGAAGAAGTTTGTATAGCTGCCTTTTTTAAAAAAAAAGATCTTGGCTTTAAATGTATTTATTATTCAAAGAACTAATTATGTTTCAAGGATGTTGTGAGAGTCAAAATATAGGCAGAGTCTCCATATTACCAAAGAGTGTCTTCTCTGACATCGGAGGGGCTGGTGTAAACCCAACAGTCACATGATGCTCTCCCTTCCCTCACTCCATCCCATATGAATTTCTGAAAGGGAGAAGAGAAGCTTAGAAAAAGAAAGAGTAGGAGGAAAAGAAGAAGGAGGAGGAGGAAGAGGAAAAAGAGGAGGAAGAGGACTGCAACAAACACACATTATGCTGGCAAACTAAACAAACCTGTCAGTCAATTATCAGGATGGGAGCTTAAAAACAGAAACAAAGATACGATATCTGTTTCAAGGAGTGCCATTGTGCACCTCCAGATTCCTGGAGAACATAAATTTTCCTGACTACTCACTCTCTTAGGATCAGCCAGACTAATAAACATCTTTTCATTTACCAATCTGTTGATGAAAGGCAGCAAGCACCTTAAGCTGACATTGGTAAAAAAAATCTAGCCAAGAAGTTTAGGAAGATTGTTGCTGAGATTGAACAGCTATGGCACTGAAAATTCTCCTTCCTTCTTTGGTTCTGGCTCTTTTTGAGGAAGGCAAATTATTAAGAAGTATACTTCAATATTTCTATTTGTAAAATCCAAATCATATTTATATTTTATTTTAATTTAAACAATTGATAACAATAGAAACAACCAAGACTGTCTAAAGCAGGGCTTTTCAACCTTTTCACCCATTGTGCCACTTTTAGGATATGGCAACATCCGAGTACCACCAGTCGCCTAGCAAGGTGTCAAAAACTTGATGACCCCCCCAAAGGAAAAAACTGATAAAGTACAGGTAATCTTCGACTTACAACAGTTCGCTTAGTGACTGTTTGAAGTTACAGTGACACTGAAAAAAGTCCCCCCCAAGCCACAGCCAAGCAAGACACCTGCCTGCGCGCCTGGCGCCGCTCTTCCTCCTCTCCGAGGTTTTCATTGTTGTGAGCATTTCTGTTGAGGATTGGCAGGGGGGTGGGGTGGGAGGGTGTTTGGCTTTTATTCCCCCTGTCTGCTGGGTGGTTGCAGCAGGTTTTGGTCACTTCACATGACCCTGGGACACTGTGACCGTCATAAATATAATCAGTTGCCAAGCATCTGAATGTAAATCACAAGACCCTGGAGATGCTGCAACATTCCAGCTGATCGGCGCTTCTTCTGAGCTCAGCAGAAGCACCAGGATCAGAGCTGAGCTCCAGCTGGAGCCTGGCACTGATCCTGGCGCTTCCGCTGAGCCCTGACAGCCCTGCATCTCTCACTCAGACTTGTGCGGTGCTGCCACCGGTTCAGCTCATTCCCCTCCTCCACTACCACTTTTCTAGGATGCTTGTGTACCACCTGCCAGGTGCCAATGTACCACAGGTGGTACCCATACCACTGGTTGAAAAGCCCTGGTCTAAAGCACCACATCTACCTTCATACATAATAATACTGGTATGGGCAATCTTTTAGCAGCTTAATATTTTTTCAAAGGCGAGAATTGCAGAAAGGCTGAGTCAGAATTTTCTGGGTATTTTGGGGGATGTGAGAAAACAATGTGGGGTGGAGCAGGGCTTGGATTAACTAATATTCTTTGTACTCTCCTATTGGTCAGCTCAGTACTTCAAGATGGTTGACCGGAAAACTGCTCATGGCTCAACTTCATCCTGCTTTTGAGGGGTTGGTAAGTAGAAAAGTTGGACTGTGGGAATGCCCTTCTTGTGATTATTTTTTCTTGGTATATGAGGAGGACATTGGCACCTGCTCGTCCAGTTCACCATTCACCTGAGCTACAATAGTGTTGAAGAGATTGCTAGCAAAATCTTTTTAATGCTTGGCATTAAGCAGTCCAATTATCATTTCCCTCCCAGAAGAATCTTTGGAAGTGGGCAGAGTTCCACAAAATGGAGGCTAACATAGGAAAATAGGTGGCAGAATGTAGGTCAGCAGCCTAGGCAAGAAAAGGCCCGTACAACATTTTACGGTAAACTCTCTGCTGCCAGCCTGGATCTCCTTCTCTCTGCCTCCTGTCAATTATTTTATGTCTTTTGAAAATGAAGCATTTTATTCTTGGGAAAGGAGAGAGGTAGATTGGAGAATGTGAGCAGGAGTATAGGTCAACTTCAAAACGGAGTCAATCTATGAATGAGTTTTCTATTTTTCCACATATGTCTGAAATGGTATAGGGTCTCCTGCTTGAGCAGGGGCTTGGACTAAAAGACCTCTAAGGTCGCTTCTAGCTCTCTTCTGATTCTTTCTTTCCTATCCCAGCCCATATTTCCATTACCAATAAACACATTGGTATGTATTCTGATTCCTTGCTGATTTGTGTATTCTACAATAGTATAAAACATTCCATAGGCAAAAAAATGTTTGAGAAAAACTTTTCCATAGACTTAAGCTGTAAGAGCACATAGTAATTTTAGCTGTGATTAAAACACGTTGTTGTCATTGCAGGCAACTGATATATAGAAATGCAACCAGGTAAAAACACAGTATTAACCCATCAGGAGGATTATTATTATAGGATTGGACTTAAATTGGAAGGGATTGTTTTAGTGAACAGGGAGGAAACATAACTAATGAATAATGCAGCCTTGGCTTTGCAGATTGGATTTGTATCTGTAGCACGATGGAATTAGTGGGGAGAACAGAGGAGAAAATATTTTCCTTTCTAATTATATATTGCTTTAAGCTTCGTGTTTGCTTGAGGTTAAACACATCACAGTGCCACGGCTCTCATCTAATATGCTTTGATTACAATGTTATCTGATCAACATTGTCCATTTGTGTTTACCTGGGATCAGTTCAATTTCCCCACCTATGCTTAGAATCAAGATAAATCCCTGACCTACACAATCATACACAAAACATGAAAATAACACATGTGTTCCCCCCTCCAAATCAAAACCTGTCAGAACTGAACTTACTGCATGTTCAACATTCCAGAGTTTTGAGAGAGGCACTTTGGTTTTAGAAAAAAGGTCAGGTAGACAACTGATACTTCATATTGGTAAGGACTTAAAAACAAAACATTGCTTTTACTTTAATGGAAGATATTTTTGGCCTTATCAATGCATAATGGTCCAGTCTAAACTCTACTTTGGAAAGAATGGGGTTAGGACAGGGGTGTCAAACTTGCAACGTCATGTGATGTGTTGTGATGTATCGCAACTTTTTTCCATTGCCGGCAATGGGGTGGGCACGGTTTCGCCATGACGCATCCGGTCCGCAGGCTGGCAGTTTGTCACCCCTGGTTAGTTTGTCAAAGGAAAAGAAATTTGTTGGGAGAACTTGGAATAATCTCAGGAGCATGCAGCATAAACACCAAGAATCTAATAAGATTGAAGTGCAATAATAGTGACAATTCAGGTAGCAGGAATTATCCAAAGTGTTGTATTTAAGCAATAGGAATAAGAAGATGTAGAAGGGAAGGAACAAGAGGTAAATGTCTGCCTGTGACTTCTTTCCTCTTTTGCTTTGGCATTCAGATACAAAAGCTGTTATAAAATTAGTTCTAAGCGTTTAACAACTTTATGGTAGGCCAGAGGAAAGACCAGCCATTTAATCTGTGGAAAAAAAAAAGTCTTACTCAGTGCACTTGTTCTCCTGGTTTTCCAAAAACATATCTTGGAATTCTGGCTAACAGTACTTGATTTTTCATCTCCATCACAGAAAATGCACCCTTGTAGGGATCCTATTTTTGAGAACTTCAGACTGAGCATTCGGAATGCATATACTGTAAGCAGTGCTTTTTTTGTAAAAAAAAAAAAAAAAAAAGGTGCCGGAATTCACACACGTCATACAAACCGCCTTGCCTATCCTACAAGGTTCCATCCAAAAAAGGTGCCGGAACTCCGTTCTGGGCGTTCTATGACAAAAAAAGCCCTGACTGTAAGTATTCTATGATATTCTTCAAGCTACAGCTGCAAGTGTAAAACACGGATTAACCAAACACACTGAACAATCAACTTAAATATGAGAAAATGTTGATTTCCATTTCCTCACTATTTGTAGAATCATGATTCTATATGATAAGAAAGCAACCCTCCCCAAAATAGCATCATTAGAGCAGAATTGTAAATATCCATAAAGATTGGCTAAAAAACATGAGTTGATAAAGATAAAACAGGAGTAAAACATGAGATGCTAAAGATAAAAACATGAGTAAAAACATGAGTTGATAAAGATAAAATGGAGCGAAAAGGAAAATAAAGAGAAATCCCTGAGGATGCATCCATGAAACAAAAAGGAGCATAGGCAGCCCCTGCTGCTAAAGGAGACATCAGGCAGAAAGAGCCGGAAGAAACTCAGAGGAGAGCTGAAAAAGGGAAGGTCCTGGGAATGCTTCAGAAGGAACAGGGCAGTTTGGCTTAATAATAGGCTACAGGCAAAATGCCAGACACTCCCTAAAATCAGAATCTAAAAATGATTTATTGTGCTTGGCTTGGGAGTCTCACCTAACTTCTCTCCCTCTATTGAAACATCTAAGCAAACAGTATTTAACTACCAGTCATGCAGCAATTAAGCCTCACAATATCCTGCTTGCAAAGCTGACTGGGTGAGAGGAGAGTTGACATTCACCAACAATTAGCTGCATGTCATCATGTCACTATGCTTGTTCTTAAGGCCCAAGAAAGAGGCCAGACATTCCAAAGCAGGAGCATCATTGCGTTGCCCGCAGAGCAACTGGGTACTGTTTCCTGCCAGGCATGGGCTGCGTTAATTTTGGAGCTGGAGGTATTACCCCTTTCCTCCGTATCATTTGCTCTGTTCTTCTCATCAGCTTGCAAATCTTTGACCCCTGCCTGCAAAAGTGAATATGGCTTGGTGCTAAAGGCATGGCAGATTAGATTCCCTTTTCCAGATATGTTTGTGACGTGGTGGTGAAAAAAATCAAGAGGTCAGCTGCAACCACACAATTAAAAGCCCTGTCTCTTTTCATATGTATAACATGTAAAACAATTTTTTTGACCACCTCTGTCTATTAGGAATTGCCTGCCATATTGTGCATAGCATTTATTTCTTGGCTATTTTTTTCTGCCCTTACAATTTTTGATGATTCCTGGCAGTTGGCATCATCAAATCAAACAGGCACAGAAGAGAGAAAAATTAAAATCAAGTAAGATCTAAGAACTTTAATCAGATTGTTTAATCCTTCCTCTATTGCCTTCTGGAATATCTCAATCATCAGTGATTTCCAGAAGGCCAAGAACAAGGTGGCTGTTCTGTTCTGAGCATTGGTAAGGCATTGAGACGAGGCAGGAATAACAACAGTTGCTTCTTTATTCAATCTTCAACAGAACAACACAAAATGGCGTGGATCCCTTTGATACCCTTCTGCAGGGATCAGCGTCAACCAATAAATGCAACGTATTTTTCCCGCCTTGTGCATGTGCAATAGGCTGGAGACAGCCTGTCTGGCCCGGGCAGCCTCGTGGTCTGCCCGGAACTCTCTGCAGCTTCCTGCACTTGCTGTGTCCATCACAGCCCAGGACGTAACAGTGGCCATTGTCCATTCCTGTCTTAAAATGGTGACCCTACCAGGGACATTATCAGACCAAACTCCTTAAGAAACTTTATTGACACCCCCCCCTCCTCAAATGTGCAGTCCTTGCTAATATGTTCAGTAGTAGTGACCCTGCCTAAGATTATGACATTAATCAGAGTAATAAGGAAAACAATTCACCTGTAAGTGAAAGAAGACTTCTCTGATTCATAAAATGATTCCTGATTCACAGTTACAAGGCTTCTAGCATTCATATGTAAAACACAACCATATGTTAAGGTTACTGTATGGGTGCAAGCAAAATGGGCCCCACACAATGTCCTAGTGAAGCACCTTGCCCAAATCTCCGCTTTTCTTGTGCTTTTCCAAAAGCAAAACATAAGCTAGACCTTCTGATAAGCAAAGTGAAAGCCAGATTCACTTAACAGCCATGTTGCCAACTTAACAACTGCAGTGATTCACTTAATATCTGTGGCAAGAAAGGTCATAAAACGGGGCAAAACTGACTTAACAAGTGTCTCACTTAACAACATAAATTTTGGGCACAATTGTGGTCCTAGGTTGGGGATTACCTATACTGGGATCCAGAAGCACTTTCTTCTTTTCCATAGCACCTGCCCTCTGGAACATCTTACCCTCCAATCTCCTATCCTTCTGTAAAAGCTTGAAGACCTGGCTCTGCCGTTCGGCCTGGAGGCCAAATGGGGGAGGACCACACTGGAGGTGGCTCTATGACAACTTGCTGCAGCCATTTTGCTGCAGCCAACTCACTGTGGGACAACTCACCATGGCCATCTCACTGCAGAACAACTCACGGCAGGACAAGAGTTACACTAATATTGAAGGAATAGTCAAATAGAACCATTAAAGGAAGGATGCCAAAGGAGGGACAAAAAAAAAATTGTGAATGACAAAAATTAAAATAATTTTTGAAATAATTTTAAATAATTAAATCGAATTGTTGAATTGACTCACAGTGAATTGTCCTGTCGCGAGTTGTCCCATGGCAAGGTGGCCATGGCGAATTGGCTGTGACGAGTTGGCTGAAGCAAGTTGGCTGTGACTGGAGGTGGCTACTAGATTGAGAACAAACCACGTACTTCCCCACCCACCCACCCATTTTTTATTCCCGTATCGCTGTCTTGTGTTCTTTTACATTGTTTATTCTATTGCTCCATTATTTTTTACTACACTTCTTTTCATTTCTCGTTTTTATTGTTGTAAACCAACTAGAGTAGCTCCATGGTGAGATAGGAAGCAAACAAATTTAACAAATAAATAAAAATTCTATGATGAAGACTGTAATGCTAATAATATTACAACCACTATTCCTTTATTTAATCATAAATTTATTTGGGTTTGTATGCCGCTCCTTTCCGGGGACTCGGAGCGGCTAACAACATATAAACAACAAAAAAGTACAATATAAAAAAACCCAAACAAAACTATCTAAAAAGTCAATTAAAAACACACATTCAATACAACAATCAACTACAATCATCCCCAGGCCTGCCGGCAAAGATGAGTTTTTAAATTTTTCCGGAAGGCCGGGAGAGTCGGAGAAACGCGGACTTCAGGAGGCAGTTGGTTCCAGAGGGCGGGCGCCACAACAGAGAAATGAATATTATAAAGCCAGTATTTGTACAACTAAAAGCTCTGAAGCTATCCATGTCTCTGAAGTGCTTTATAATAATAGCAGATGTTGAAGAAAAAGTATTGTGTTCAGGTCATACCATTTTTAAAAATAAAAGTTGTGTACAAAAGGGAAAAAGAACAAAAACTCACGTTTTATGATTGGATGGCCATATAAATTTGATACATAAATAAATAAGTAGTCCTCCAGGTGGCACTCCTGTTGATAAAATGCTCATTCAATATAGATCAAGATTAACTTGCTGCACAGCAGAAAAAAAGGGAGCAGGTTACTATAGACCAGTGAGGCGAATTGAACAATAGTTAAATATAATAACTTGCCCTCTGCTGATGGCACTCCTATGGTAGCTGAAAATGCAAAATATCAGTCAGATATAATAATGAAAACCAGGAAGCACAGGGAACAAATGGGACAATGATTAAATATATTGTCAAATTCATGACAATAGGAATAGTAACCAGCCAAAGCCCTGACAATGAAGATATTGGAATAGTGATTGGCTTCTTTCTTTTAGGATCTACTATCAGTAAAGGAAGCTGAAGTCAAGAAACATGCTGCACACTAGTTCTTGATAGGAAAAGGTATTCAGGTGCTGTGATGTACCTGTATTTACAGCACAAAGATCATAATCATGCAGGCAATGGTTTCCCCTGAGATACTCTATGTCCAAATTGGATTTTGAAACAGCAGGATAGAAAGAATATTGGTGACTTTGAATTTTGGTGTTGGAGACTCCCAGGGATGTTATGGATAGCCCAAGGCAAAAAAAGATCACAGAACAAATCAATCCAGAGTTCTCACAGAAGATACAAATGGCCATTAGGTGAAGGCACAATTCCTTTGTGAAGCCTATAATGCTGGGAAAGGTGGAAGGAAAGATAAGAAGAAGAAAACAACCAGCAGCACAACAGTGGCAATGAATTGGACTAAAAGACTTCCAAGGTCTTTTCCAACTCTGTTATTGTATTGTATTGCATTGTATTGTATTGTATTGTATTGTATTGTATTGTATTGTATTGTATTGTATTGTATTGTATTGTATTGTAATTCACTGTTGGAAGACCCGAAGGACCAGGTTGCAGACATATCATCCTGGAAAGAGTCTATCTATGTAGTGCTAAAAGCTAGCACTGACTTGATGATGCATAATCAGCCAATCAATTAATCAACCAATCAATATATGCATTGATTGTTTCTTAAAATCTGAGTTTTTTAAATCTGCAAGGGAAGAGTCACTGGGAGGGAATGTTAAAAGCAGGAAACAACAAGCTTGGAAAGTGGTGAACCCATGCTGCCTCTTCTTTGCTTTCAGTTTTCCAGCACCAAGCTTTGTTTCCTTATTTTAATTGTGCAATAGACTAATAAGCCTCCTTTCTTAATGTATGTTTAACCTGCCATACCGTATCCGGAAAAGTTTTCACAGTACAAAGTTTGACATGAAATAACATTCATGATGATATAAGGAAGCTGGAAAAGCAATAGTGTCAAAGTTGCAACAGTAATAGACACAATTGTTCAAGTGTTAAAAAGGTAAATTTGCACCTGCCAGGCAATACAACTAGCTGAACCAGCCTGGCCTGATAAACCCAGAATGTTGGTGTATTGCTAGGGATCCAAACCACCCTGGTCAACTTGAAAGGCAGTCACTTGATGGCATTGTTACAGATCAGAGCCGACATGACAGAATGAGGCCAAACAGGCAGCGAAGAAAGGACAAATGGGAAGTGCACCACAAAAACTGAAGAAAGAATGGGGAAACAAGGTGTGAAAGTATAAAGTTATTTACTATGCAGTTCTGGCAATGAAGTACCCATGGATACAGTTACAGTAATTGTCAGAGGATAAAAAAACAAAACAAAACAAAAAATAGCTGCACCTCTGTTTCTTTTTTCTTTTTTTGTCTGTTCCAGACATTTAGCAACTTATTGCAACCAAAGGAGGTTGGGTGCAAACCCAAGTCAGATTAAAAAAAAGGCACGTTTTCTTGGTTGTTTTCAAGAGAAGCCTTTATTGTGTGAATTGCCCCACCCCATTTCTGGAATTGATGAGAAGTGAATTCCAGAGCCTTTCATTTGAATTCCTCTTCCCTGCCTCTTGGGTTTCTCACCAATTATTCCATATTTGTTTAAGGAGAGGACAGTAGAATACTTGTTCTTTTAATCAGTAGTGCTACAGGCCCTTCATATAAAATGAAAATAGCATATCTGTGGTCTTCCAGGTGTGGTTGAACTACAACTCCCAGCATTCCTTAGCATTCTACATGCTGGTTGGGCCAGTTGACAATTAGGGTGCAGCAATGTCTAGAAAGCTGTAGATACCACACCCCAGATTCAGAACGTGAGTGGGCAACTGTATCCACCCTGAAACTGGGTGAAGATTTAAGGACTGCATGTATGTGCAAGTGCACAAACAAATATTAATACACACTTTATACTCCTACCCAACAGGGATTTATTCTTTTGCTTGGTGAACTCTGTTCAAGAGCACTGCTTACCCGCTGCCATTGGTGTATATGAAAAATCCACCAGATAAATAAAATCTAATAAAATTAAATGTATTTCTCCCATCAGGATCTAGCACAGGGGTTCTCAACCTTGGCCACTTTAAGACTTGTGGACTTCAACTCCCAGAATTCCTCAGCCAGCTTTGCTGGCTGAGGAATTCTGGGAGTTGAAGTCCACAAGTCTTAAAGTGGCCAAGGTTGAGAACCCCTGATCTAGCACCTAGCATCTTGTTATGTGGTATCAAGACTTTAATTTGCTTTGATATGAAACATTTATTCTCTAGAATCCTGTTTAGACTGGTTCCTTGATGAAAAGAGGAGACTAAAGTTCTTTTCATCATTGCCTATGAATCACTGTAGCAATCAAAGAGAGGAGAGACCAAGCTGTCAAGGGGCAAGATTGATGAGAGTCCATGATTTACATGCAGAGGATAACAGATCCAATTTTTAATGTTTTTAGTTAAGGCTAGGAAATGCCTTGCCTGAACTTTTGAACTATTGCTTCAGTATTGCTATTCAGTATTTAGTATTCACTATTGCTACATACTGTAGACTTAGAGTCTGGCTTCGTGTAAGGCAACTTCCTGTTTTTCTAGACAGAATTTCCAGAAAATATTGTGAATTTTGATTCATCATATCTTCTTCTTTTTTAAATATTTTATTGTTTTTTTAATTTTTAAGAAAAAGTACTCGTGGTGTTTGGGTAATCAGACATTCAGAAGTAAAAACATAAATAAACAACTCAACTTAATACATTCACTGTCTCCTCTCTATTTCCCTCAAATAACATAATACGTTTAAAATATTCCATTTCTAAATTAAATTTCTATTATTACTAAACCTGTTTTAAAACTTTATCAGTTTACAATTACCAAAATCAAATTTAACTTTAAATCAACAGTTATCAATTCAGGTATCCCTTCCAGATGTATTCTCGTTCTTAATTTCTCTCATCCCTCCTTTTATCGCCAGTCTCATTTATTTCTTATTCCACTACACAATAGCTATCTTAGTTAAAAAATAATGTTAAACCTTAATTCACTTCAATTCATTACACAAACTTCAAATTTCATCCAACTGATTATCATACCTTATCACATCTATGTTATTGTACAAAAAGATCATCTAACTAATTTAAAACACTCCATTAATTATTAAAACCATCCCAATCTAAAACAAACCAAGATTTTTTCAATTCCAATACATAATTTTCATCAAAATAAATCTACTATTCCAAAAAGTATTCTTTATCTATTTAAAATATCTATTCTAAAAATCACCCTCGTATATATATATTTGTATTTTTTCTTACTTCTAACTCTAAATCATAATCCTTAAAACAATCCATAAGTCCAACATTGCCTTTTAATCCATTTCACAATTTTAAATTTCTCTTTTCAGTCTAATTCTGGGTTTTTTTTCTGTGCCAAGCAGGTTTCCATAAGGGCGCTTCCCTTTCAGCCAGTAGATCTATTTTTGTTGCTTGCAGTAGCCTTTGAAATGATAGAAATCCCATCCTCTGCATTAGACATCTATTTCTCTCCTCCTTGAAGCATTGTTGCTTTGTAGTTTGAAATCTCAGTCTTTGCTTCCTCCGTTCCTCTAAGTTGCAGATGGAAGGTTTATAAGATAGAATAAGTAAAAGGCGAAAGATTTATACGATCTGAAGAGAAACCAGAGCACTCTGGGAAGTGGGGGGGTAGGTTGGGGGGTTTAATAACATACTCAACTGTAATACTTGTAATATATAAGGAAGAAATATTTACTTATAGATGAGGGGTTGCTCGGACAGTACCTCTATACTACATCTGGAGGGGGTCGTGAGGGAGGAGTGAAAGAGGGGAGGGAAGTAGGATGGTTGGAGGAGAGGAGGGTGGAGAGGTAGGGAGAGAGGTGAGGAGGAGGGAAGTTGGAGAGGGAGATAGGGAGAAAGGGGATGTGGTGGAGGGGTGCTGCCGAGCAACACCCATAGTTACTTAAAGTACTGTATATACGCATTTAAAAGAATGTATGTTGGGTTTTTGTTTACTGTGGGAGAAAGTTGAAAAAGAATGTATTAAGTTGAGTTGTCTTGTTTTTCTCTTTTTGTTGTTTAAAATTATAAAATCAATAAAATATTTTTTTTAAAAAAAGATAGAATAAGTTCCTCTTTTATCTCTGTTGATTCCTCTTCTAATATGTTTTGATTTATACCATAGTCAGATGTAACCTGGACATCCATTTGAATGTTTGAAATAAAATTTCTGGATCTTAGTTCTGTAGTAAACTTTTTCATTGTAGCACATATTTCTGCAGTAGCCTCATAGATCTTTTCCAATATAAGTGTACAGTTTAATTGTGACTGAGGTTTCTCCATTTTGATAGTGATTAAAAAGAGTCTCTTTTTCTTTTTTGTGGAGGCTATATTTGATATAATTTAGGCAATATCCACCCCCACAATTCCCACAGCTACCCAGCTTATCTTTTCTCTTCAAAAGTATTTTGAAGGTCAGCCATCTTCAAGCCAAGTAACCAGAAATTGCAGTATTAAATTTTCGCCACTAGATGTCCTCTGTAAATTAAAAAAGGTCTTTTCCAAACACCATTTCCCTTTTTTCTATCTTTTAAAGTATAATGTGAAAAAGAAATAATCTTCCAGCATAGGATGATAGTACAGTTCTTAAAAAGAGAGGAAAAGAAATTTTTTTTTCTGTATCCCCAAAAATATAAAAGTAAGTATAGTCTTTAGAATTTTGTTTTATTTTTATAGAATGCCTTTCTTCCCAAAGAATGTAGAAGCTGCCTTTTCAAGCCAGGGAAATAATTCCAACAAGGCTCTTTCAGGTACCAAAAACAAAATAGAATAGAGAGAGTAGCAAAGAAAAATCTCACCCGGATTCACCATGGGGGTTCTTACAGCTTAGATGTTCTTTGACTTGCGGTTTGAAGCAGCAGGGTGATCGGCCATTTTACTGGCTGATCTTCTTCTCCGTCGGCCCTCAGAGATAGCTCGGACAGCTAAAGGAGCCGCCACTCCTCAGCAGCCGAGCAGAGCCTCCTCGACAGAAGTTGCACCCTCCAGGGTGACTTTTGACCCGCATAAGGATCTGCCGGCGGAGGGAAAGCTAGCCGACGAGGAGACGAGTCTCCCTGTGTGACTAGAGATGTTGCAAACCGGAACCGGAAGTCCATCATATCTTCTTATAAAGGCACTTATGGGAAAATGCAATCAGAGAAGCAATAGTGTTGCATCAGTGTTTTTCAACCATAGCTGCCTTACAATGTGTGGACTTTAACTCCCAGAATTGGGGAATTCTGGGAGTTGAAGTCCACACATCTTCAAGGGGCCCAGGTTGAGAACTACTGGTGTTACATAATTAAGTCCTAGAGGCCAGCAATACAGCATCTGTGGGTATCAAGGCAACTGGAACACTCTGAACTGTGTCCTTGAAATCTTCATTTTTTTGGCAGGGGAAACAATTAAGCTCCAAATATAATGAAACTGCTGAATCGTGTAAGATTGAAATGGTGTCTTGGACAGGAAATTCTTGCAAGATCTCTGACGAGATTGCAGAAATCTTATTTTGGCAGTCTGACATTGCTACAATTAAAAACACACACAGCACTTTGTGGAGCTTTCCCATTGTACAAAAATGCAGAGGCCTTTAGCCCTTGAAGATGGGATGTCTAATATAAAAGAACAGCATCTTTTGACATGCAGAATCATTTCAAGGTTTGCTTTAGCCATCTTGTTTTTTTAAAAATTACTTTGTATTCAGCATTTTAACAACAATAAGAACTACCGGTAATACAAATGAAAGGAGAACAAGAAATGAGGATGGGATAGGAAGAAATAAAAGCCAATGAAGACCCAGGTCCTGACAACCTTCTGTGGCTTGCTGGGACACAAGTGATCTTCCTCAGGTTCTGGTAACCTAGTGAGGCCTGAAGTGCAGGTAGCAGTTATTAAGCTGTCATCATTATAATAGGTCACCTGCAACATGGCAGCAACCAAGTCTACAAGCTATTGATCCCACTTTCAGACAGAAGGCCAAGTTGCAGTCCAAAAGGGGCTCTTACTAATGATCCCTGGGCCAGACCAAAATAGCCCACCAAAGCAGTTGGAACAAGATGATCACATCAAACTGGGGAAGAACAGAATGTGGCATACTAGTGACTTTTGAGGAAGAGAATTGAGGGTAGAAGATTAGGAACATGGGCAAAGAACTACTGTAGTATACACAAAGTTATGAATAAAGAAATTAATTAAAAGAAAGTTTAATTTACAATATACAGCAGGGATCTCCAAACTGGGCATCTTTAAGATTTGTGGACTTCAACTCGCAGAATTCCTCAGCCAGAGCAGTTAACCAATGGAATAGCTTGCCTTCAGAAGTTATGGGTGCTCCATCAGTGAAGGCTTTCAAAAAGAGACTGGACAACCTTTTGTCTGAAATGATGTAGGGTTGGACTCTATTATTCTATGTTTTAAGTCCACAAGTCTTAAAGTTGCCAAGTCTGGAGATCCCTGACATAAACCAGACCACTAATGTATAGTTTAAACATTAAGATTAGGTGAGTGGTAAGACAGAATCATAAGAACCAAAGTTGAAGTTTAGGAAATAAGCTAAGTTAATTTCTTTAGTAACAACAGAACCATGGATCACATTGCTGCCCTGCCACTCTTTCCTGTGAGATCTCAAGCAGCTGTGGGTTTGCAGTTTCTTCACCTGTAGTATACAGGTAAAGAAATAATTACTCTGGAAGTGTGAAATATCCTGCACTTAGTGCTTTGAGATCTAGCTGACCAAAAGAACTAAACAATTATAGTAATAAATTTTAATTAAAACAAGGAAATACGTTTCCTGGAACCCTATACACTTAAAGTTAATTGCCATGTGCTGTTTATATTTAAATATGGAGGGGCATTGTAGCCAAATTGCCAACCTGAACTGCTGGAAATGTCACATAGTGGAAGCGACAATCACACACAGAATATGAGTTTATGCAAATTTATTGTCCCATTTTTTCTAATGTTGATATTTGGAATATGAATTTGGATTTGTATTACATTTTTAGTCTGTTCATACATACATACACATTCTCTCTCTCTCTTTCAAATACATAAATAGGGAAGAAAAAAGAATACAATAAAGAAAAGAAGAATGGGCAAACAAAGGATTTACAAATGTCATAAATAGTACAGTAAATTTTTAAATGTATCATTAACTGACTATAAAATTTAAACATGGATTTAAGGGGAGGAAGGAACCCATATTTTGGATGTGGTACAAATCAGTGTTCAATTTGAATTAAATTCTGTCTCAAATTTACTTCTGAAAAATGATGTTATTCTAGACCAGTGGTTCTCAACCTTTTTAATGCTGCCACCCCCAAACGGTCGTAAGTCAAGGACTTCCCAACCAGTCATAAGTCGAGGACTTCCCAACCAGTCGTAAGCCGAGGACTTCCCAACCGGTCGTAAGTCGAGGACTTTCCCTGCCCGGGAGCACTGTGCATGCATGGTGCCGCCCCCTGCGCCGGCCGAGGCGTAGTTGGCAAGGGGCAGCGATGGCGCAGGGCAACCGGCTGGGCCACCAGCTGGCCAGCCCAAGGGAGGTAAGGCACCCACCGGGCCCCACGAGCGCCAGCAACCCTCCCTGCACCTGCTGGCCTCCCACCTCCCACCCCATGTCCTCTTTTACTTACATTTTTAGTAGTTGCTCAGCAGGGAGGGGTGGAAACTTCTACACAGCTCGCCTTCGCTACAGACAACTTGCAGCACCGTTTGCAAACTGGGACTTTTGGCGGGCTCAGCAGGGCAGAGACAGCCTGGACAATTCCTACTGGCTTTTGAAAGCCAATAGAATAAGAGGGAGTAGCACAGCTAAGGAAAAGGGGGGGAAATGGCGGACTGCATTGTTTGGCGACCCCCGTGAAATGGTCGTTAGACCCCAAATGGGGTCGCGACCCACAGGTTGAGAACCGCTGTTCTAGACATTGAAGCACATTTCTGCAATTTACTGTAGTTAGCCATTCTTCCTTGGAAAGGATCAAACATCTTTTCCAACAAAAAGCATACAGTATCCTTGCAGCACTTAACATATACAAATTTAATTCAAAATAATTTGTGGGATTATAGCTTTTTTTTTTGTTCTCTTAAACACAAATCAACTCTAGAATTCATTTCTCAGGATACAGACCAAGCTGTACACCTGTGCTCCAATTCTCCTGAGCCAGGAGAATTAATAATCTGTAATTTCCTGATTACTTATAAAGAGGCCATTTTGCTTTACTTTTATAATTTGACTGAATTTTGTTAAGGCAAAGGATTTTTTTATGGCAGGAAATCACTTGTTTGTTAAGAATATTTGAGGTATGGTGATTTTATTATATACAGGGCTTTTTTTTTTTTTTATCATAGAACGCCCATAATGGAGTTCCGGCACCTTTTTTGGATGGAACCTTGTAGGGTAGGCAAGGCGGGTTATATGACGTGTGTGAGTTCCGGCACCTTTTTTTTTTTAAGAAAAAAGTACTGATTATATGTAATAATTTCTTTCCAGAAGACTTTGAAACATCCACTTAGCATTCAAACCTGATGGAAACATCAATATCTGTTGGAATGGGATGGATTTTAAATGACTACTTTACAGGTTCAAAGTTTCATTTGTATGCACTTAAATCATTGTGTAAGCAATTATTTATCCATTAACGTGCATCAATACAATTTACTGCTGCAAGGGCAAGGGGTAATGGCTTCAGCAATCATATTGGCTCTATCATGCCATGATTGCCACTCTTTGGTAACACCATCCCTGTGCAAACCAAAGTAACAACAACAACAAAAAAATAGTAAAGTTGGAAGGGACCTTGGAGGTCATCTAGTCCAACCCCCTCCTCAGGCAGGAAACCCTATACCATTTCAGACAAATGGCTATCCAGTCTCTTCTTAAAAACTTCCAGTGTTGGAGCATTCACAGCTTCTGGAGGCAGGTTGTTCCACTGATTAATTGTTCTAACTGTCAGGAAATTTCTCCTTAGTTCTAGGTTGCTTCTCTCTTTGGTTAGTTTCCATCCCTTCCTTCTTGTCCTACCTTCAGGTGCTTTGGAGAATAGCTTGACTCCCTCTTCTTTGTGGCAACCCCTGAGAAACCTATGGATTTCAGGAAGGTATTTTTAAAATCAATCAGATGTAAATACATAATCATCCCTAGTAAATTCCTAGGAAGGCTCATTTAAAACAGAATCTCCTTGAAATTTTTCCATCTCAGATCTGTCACTGGAAGCCTGTCTACCGGTACCTCTTCTTGCATAAGCTGAACTCCCCCCCCCCCGTCTATTTCTCATTGTTATAGCAATCTGTTGAAACAGGTCCTCAAATGCTCTGAAGCAGTTGAAAAAGGCAAAGTTGTTGTATCTCCGCCTTTCACAAAGCTTTGCTGGCTGAGGAATTCTGGGAGTTGAAGTCCACAAGTCTTAAAGTTGCCAAGGTTGAGAACCCCTGCCCTAGAAAGAATGCAGAGAAGAGCAACAAGGATGATAATGGGTCTTGAGGCGAAACTTAGGAATGGCTAAGGGAAGTAAGTATGATAGATAGATTGGTCAAGTATAATTAGACACACAAGGAATTTGTCTTTGGTGCATAAGCTCTCACTGTACATGCAAAACAACAAGTAATAATAATCATAATATCAGAGCAATAATAATCATAATAATGATATCAATAAGAGACAGTAGTGGAACAGATTAGAAGGATAAAAGTAATACAGACATACTACGTGGATAAATTTATTTAGACATAAGACAGTACTGAGGGAATTAGGTGTTCAGCAGAGTGATGGCAAGAGGAAAAAACCTGTCTCTGTGTCTAGTTGATTTGGCATGCAATACCCTACAGCAGCGTCCTGAGGGGAAGAATTGAAACAGCTCATGTCCAGGATGTGAGGGATGTAGCCTGATTTAGGCTAATGATGAGAAGGCTTAGGAATGACATGATAGCCATTACTTGAATGGCTGTTACAGGGGGAATCCATTCATTCTCCAAAGCACCTGAGGGTAGGACAAGAAGCCATGGGTGAAGCTTGTCAGAGGGAGACTCAACCTGGAATTAAGGAGAAATTTCTTAACAGTTAATCAATGGAACAGCCTCTCTGCGTGCCTGGCTGAGGAATTCTGGGAGTTGAAGTCCACAAGTCATAAAAGGGCCAGGTTTGAAGACCCCTGACCTAAACTATCAGCAAATTTCCATGGCTTTAAACAGGATTGTTCTCACAAACAAACTTGTAATAAGCATGCAACTTGAACTGTTCTTAAAAGTGTATACCAGACTACAGTCTTGGTCTTAATATGGTTATATTAAGTGGTCCCAAAGAAACTATATATTAAATGTACTTTACATCACATTAAATATACTTTAAGTATAATTATACTGTCATTATAATTATCCCATTTATTCCCTCTATTTTGAATATAAAAACCAGGTGTTATATTCTTCAAATAAAAAACACACCATTATATTATATAAAATAAGGCAAATCTTTATTCCAAAAGTGAAAAAAAAACTTAATCAGTATAGCATTTCTTTTTCCTTACTGAGATATTTTCTTTGATTGGACAATAGCAATAGATGTCTTATTGACAAGTAGTTCACAACAGTTTAAAAGCCAGCCACTGAGTCAATGTATTTTCTAATTTGCAAATGAATGTTCTAAGGATTTGATTGTTATTTGCAAATCTGCTGTGGTTTAAGCAAAAGAAAAATCTAAACAAGAGTCATCTGTATTAACTGCATCTGTGAACAACAGTGACAAAAACAGCCCCAGAAAGAATAGAAATAAATGTTTTTTAAAAAAAACCCTCCAATATTGTAAATGAGAGGCAGAGTGTAATAATGCTTAAAATACTATGTACCAGGAGAAGAACCAAATAAGCTCATTTTCCCCCCACAAATTGAATGTTCATATAACATTAAAAGATAATACAGGTAGTCCTCGACTTACAACAATTCATTTAGTGACCATTCAAAGTTACAACAAGAAGTGACTTATGACCATTTTTCACAGTTACAGCCTTTGTAGCATTCCCCATGATTATGTGATCAAAATTTGGACACTTGGCAACTGGTTCATATTTATGACCATTGCATAGTCCTGGGGTCACGTGATCCACTTTTGCGACCTTCTTACAAGCAAAGTCAATGGGGAAGCCAGATTCACTTAACAACGGGGTTACTAACTTATCAACTGCAGTGATTCACTTAACAAGCAAGATACATCATAAAATGGGCCAAAACTCACTTAAGAATATGTCTCACTTAACAATAGAAATTTTGGGCTCAATTGTGGTCATATGTTGAGGACTATCTGTATAGAGATGTACTGAACATTTCCATACAATGTATATAAATTCATAATATTTAATACTATGTTTATAGCATATATGAGAATAAAAAAAGTACATCCAGGCTACGAGGGCAATTTGGAAATAAACCTTCATTTGGTTATCAATGTCAGACACTCACAGATATAGAACTTTTATTATACACATGAGAAAACTACAACATTACATTACTTTTCAACATAATCACCATTCAAATTGAGGCACTTGTCATAACATCTTACAAGGTTTGAAATTACTTAGTAGTAGTCACTCGGTGGCAAATCTGGGCTATGGGAGGGTGATCAAAAACATCTCAACGGAAGTGCTTCAAAAGCTCTTGGGTGCGTCTAGTGGTGTGCGGGCGAGCATTATTGTGAACCAACACCATATTGGAAGTCAGTATGCCCCAATGCTTGTTATGGATGGCTCATCTGAATTTTCGTTACGTTTTACAGAAGACGTCTGAATTGATGGTCGAACCATACTCCATGAACTTCACTAGCAGCACTCCTTTGGCATCTTCACATTTGGCGGGATTTTCTATGGCACCACTTCTGATGTGGTGTTGGGATGTTTTTGATCACCTCTCCCCAAAGCCCAGATTTGGCGCCGAGCGACTACTACTAAGTAATTTCAAACCTTGTAAGACGTTATGACAAGTGCCTCAATTTGAATGGCAATTATGTCAAAAAGTAATGTAATGTTGCAGTTTTCTCATGTGTATAATAAAAGTTCTGTATCTGCGAGTGTCTGTCATTGATAACCAAATGATATCACACTTTTGTTGTGATATCATTCTGTTGGTGCTTTTAGATCCATTCTTTGTTTCATTACAATGCAGCATAGTAACATTCCTTGGGGTATTATTTTTATCATCTCTTGTCCTGTATTCTTCTGTTGTTGTTTAATTGTACTGACCAGCTAACTAGAACAAGCAATATAACCGAGCAAAGATTGTGTGTGATACATTAGATTTAACAGCTTACCCAATTTTATATCAACACATTTGCTTGCTGCTTTGCTTTGTAGAATAAATCAAACTGACATTTAATTCAGATAGTTGTGCTTTTTTTTTCTTTTTCTTTCAGTTCACCAGTGACAAAGGTAAACTTTGTTATTCTGCACTGAAGTTGTTTAGGATCAAGTAGTTGTTAGAGGAGATAAGGGTTGCCTTTGAGATACGTTTTGTCACTACAGTACTTTTGTATTGGCCAACTCAGGATAATTTCAGCTCTTCAGACACTTGAATACAGCTAGACCGGAGTAAGGAGTCCTAACCCCCTGGGGAAATGCATAATTCTCAGAGATGCAGTAAAGCAATGATTAGCAAATTCTAAAAGTGAATTTCTGAGATCCTTAAGTATAATCCACTTTTGGCCACTAGATGTCAGTGCTGACCTAACCATCCTCCACAGAATAGAAATTTAAAAAAAGAGCAATGAAGGTGTTTTCCTTACTAAGCACACATTCTTCTTCTCTCCTGCTGCAATGCTTCTTAACTGAAAAGGGCCACTAATTTAGAGTTTCCATTTTACAGGTAGTCCTTGGTAAAGGATGGCAATTGGGGCTGGAATTTCCAGTGCTAGCAAAGCAGTTGTAAAGGACCGCATCATGTTAATTGTGTCATTTAGCAGTGGCAATCCAGGCATCCTTTATTGCTACTGTCAAGTGAAGATTTTGGGTTGCTAAGGGAGTCCCAGACAGCTTGCATGTGGGACAGTAGGCAGACAAAACACAGTGCCAGGGGCGGCTGCTGCCAGGTGGGGAAGGGTGCATATGACTTACCGAATTGACTTGCGACGTTCTCTGCTGACTTTTCCATTGACTTTACTTGTGGGAAGCTGGCAGCAAAGGTCACAAATAGTACTCGTGACCAAGGGTGCAATGACTGAGGTCTAAGTCAGTTGCCAAGTGCTCAGATCACGATAATGTAAGCATAGGGTTGCTATGATGGCCAGAACTTTGAGGACCAGCTGTTAAGTTTCCTTTTTTCAGCATTATTGTAACTTTGAATGGTTGGTAAGTAAGGACTAGCTGTACTTACCTGGTATGCTGCCTGCTTAAAATAAAATAAAAAAATAGAATGGGATACGGACTCTGCTGAGGTGCTTAGGAAGTAAGGTTATGGCTCCAATGAAAGTCCCTGGACCGGTTGCCCTGCTCCAAATGCTCTCAGTAGACTACTGTAAGCCTGGCCCTTAATATACTGTAATGACAGCCTGTTTGCACATGCTCAAAATAATATAAACAGCCACCATCCTGTTACCATGTACAAATCGTTAGCATATTTCATGATTTTTAAAAAAAATGTGGCAGCGGCCACATTATTTTCATATGGAAACATAGCAAGTGCGATTTTGTGCAGGGAGTATTTCCCTCCCATTTTGTCTCCCCACACTCTTCCTCTTTTTCTTTGTGTACTACTTGGAACGGTAAATGAATCAGGGAACATAATGGGATGTACAACACAGCCAGTGTCAGAACAATTTCCATTCAAGGGATTCAAGGACAGCTACCCAGTTTCATGATTATACAAGTGTATTTATTTTATTTATTTATTTAATTAGATTTCTATGCCGCCCTATTCCAAGAACTCAGGGCGGCTCACAACATGGATACAACATGAAGAAATCTAAAATTAAAATGCATTGTAAAAAACCCGTTAATTAAAACCAATCACCCAAAACAGACATGCAAACATACATACACTGGCTGGGGCAAGGTGTTAACTGCCCCAGGCCTGCCGGCAAAGATGGGTCTTTAATAATTTGCGAAAGGCGGAGAGGGTGGGGGCAGTACAGATCTCCGGGAGGAGTTGATTCCAGAGGGCTGGGGCCGCAACAGAGAAGGCTCTTCCCCTAGGCCCCACCAGGTGACACTGTCTGGCTGATGGGACCTGGAGAAGGCCGACTCTGTGGGCCCTAACCGGTCTCTGGGTTTCATGGGGCAGCAGACGGTCCCATAAGTAACCTGGTCTGATGCCATGTAGGGCTTTATAGGTCATAACCAACACTTTGAATTGCGTTTGGAGACCAATTGGCAGCCAATGCAGCTCGTGGAGTGATGTTGAAATGTGGGCATTTCTAGGTAGGCCCAATACTGCTTGCGCGGCTACATTCTGCATTACCTGAAGTCTCCAAACGTTTTTCAAAGGTAGCCCCATGTAGAGAGCATTGCAGTAGTTGAGCCTCGAGGTGATAAGGGCATGAGTGACTGTGAGAAGAGACTCCCGGTCCAAATAGGACGGAGAGACAGTTTGGCATACTGTAGTGGTTAAGGTATCAGACTAGAAAATGGATGCTGCTTTAGACATGAAGCCAGCTGTTAACCTTGTTCAGTCATTTTCTCTTAGCAATTTTGCCAAGAAAACTACAAGGATTTATCCAGGCAGTCCCAGAATTCAACACTGACCCAAAGGCAGTGAACTATAAAAAGACATCGATGACAGATACTGAAGAACTGATTGATGAATTCAGTGGAAGATTATAACGAGTTAAGGATCGGATACCAAAGAACTTTCTAATAATTATTGGTGACTTTAACGCAAAAATGGGAAACTATCTTGAAGCAGTTTGGAAATTTGAACTAAGAACCCACAATGATGCAAAACAATGGCTGATAGAATGGGAGAAAGTGGACTGTTCATCTTTGCACATTATTTCAACCATCTAAAGGCAGTTCTACACCTGGATGTTTTCAAAAGTCAATGCTATAACAATACAGATTACATTTTACAGAGTAACATGTGGAAAAGCTCTATGCTGAATTGCAAAACGCTGCCAGGTACTGTGGATCAGACCATCAACTTTTTAGCATAGAAAAATGCATCAGGCAGAAAAAAATCTACAAAGGAGCCAATCCTCATGAATCCATTTCTGAAGAATATAAGATTGATGTTAGAAGCAAATTCAGAGATCTTGTGGATAGATAGCTTGAAGAATTACTGGAAGAAGTTCAAATGATTGTAAAAGAAAAAGCTGGAAAGCATATAACAACAATCAGAAAGAAACAAAGAAGAAAGCTTAGGAAAAAGATTGGCAAAAGCCAGAGGCAATCTTGGAAAAGTTAGAGAATTTAATGCAAACTTCCAACAATGAGAAGACATAAAAAGGCATAACTGAACTCAGAATGTAGACAAAAAGATGAAAAGAACAGAATAGGAAAAACAAGAGATATATTTAGGAACATTAGAAAAATCAGGGGAACATTCCAACCTTGTAATCAATGTCATAAGAAACATGCATGGAGTGGAATTAACAATGGAACATAATGTGAAAGAAAGATGGATGATATAAATAGAAAATATATGCAAGAAGATCAACTGTGAAAATCAGATGATGCTGTATCTTAAAGAGAAGACTCTGGGGAGGAACCCTTGGTGCTTGAGGAAGAAATCAAATAGAAAATAAAATAATTGGAAATAGGAAATCGCTGGAAGTTGACGAAATTCCCACAGAATATTTAAAGGAGACTGGCAAGGAAACAAAATAATTTTTAGTCCTTTATTTACTTATTTAAATAAATTTAAAGAATGCCCAACGTCCAACAATTCTGAGTGCTTTACATTATACAAAAGCTAAATCAATAAAATCAAAGAAAGAGAAGTTTATTCTGAAAAAAAGAAGAACCAAACCAAAGAAAACCAAATTTTACAGAGGCTTACTGCCACCCTACGCCAGATTTCTTTTGTAACATTATTAAGGTGGGAGCTATATGAATCTCTGTGAGAAGATGCCTTTCTATATTCTTTCTATGTTGTGGCAGAGAAGGAATGTTTCTGAGGTCCCACTAGATGAGTACTCCTCATTTTTTCTTTCTTTCATCACTCAGAACTGCTCAACAAAGTCTTATCAAACTTTAAGGTGTAGAAGGAACATCAATAATCTTAGGTACATGGACAACATTCCTTTGGTTGCAAAAAAAACCTGAAGAAGGCCTAAAAACACTCAAATATTTTTTTTATTCTAAAAATAAAAGCAGAAGAGGGAAAAAGTAGGACTTGCTTTGAACATCAAGAGAAACATGATTGGAAAACTGGAAAACTAGAGAAGTTTAAGATAAACAGTGAGGGTGGAGGCTTCAATTTGGTAGGCTTCAGCATTGATAAAGATGGTGAGAGAGCAAAAAGCATTCAGACAAGAATGACACTGCGCAAAAAAGCATTTCAATCAAGACAAAAATTAGAATGACAATCTTTAAGGTATTTTCCCATTACGATGTCCAGATGCAAGGGTTGGGCTCTGTACAAGAGTAAGAGAAAAAAAAAAGATGGAGTCCCTTGTACTATGATATTGGAGAAAATTGCTTCATCTTGGACAAGCCAGGAAAACCAATCATTTAATATTAGACAGAATCAAACCAGAATGCTTCCTGGAAGCAAAGATTATGAAATAAATCTGTTATCCTTTGGATATAGTAAGAGGGCTGATATGGGAGAAATAATAGCTTGGGCAAGTTGTATGGAAAGAGAAGAGGCTGACAGTGCATGAGTAGATAGATGGGATTTTGGAAGCTACGAGAAAACATTGTGTGTTGTGACATGAGATAGGATAGCGCAGACAGATCTTTTTCATAGAATCATTGGAAATTGGCTACAACTCAGTGAAACCTAGCAACAACAACAACATGAACAGATGCATCTGCAGGTTCTAGGTCTTTAAGTAAAATAACAAAAACAGTGCCATGTCATCAGGCCACAAATTCCATCCCTTTCATATTTGCACACAATATCAAAATGTGCGTACAAAAGATATGGAGCTTATGGCATGGTACTCCTTTCATCCATTGTATGCTGTCATGAATTTGGATTTAGTGTCATGCACATAAATACATCCATATGTACTTTTGATCCCTTCCTCAACCCCAGGGACACCTGCATCTATAAAACTGTAATCTATAATCATTGTTTTCAAGTATTTTATCTGCTGATACAGGGTGTTAAGATTATTGTTTGTATTTTCCTCTGTAGTAGCCATATTATTAATCATGCTCTTGCAGTATCAGTTGGTAATACTCTGATTTATCTGTAGTTTGGTAACCACTTCATTGCCCTTTCATCTAAAAAACGTGTAAACCTTGGACTGAATGAGAACAAGAACTTTTAAGTTCCAATTCACTTTTTTAGTCTTTTATATTGTAACTTTTAATAGTCCTTGAACAGTCCTCTTCAAGTAATCAGTTGGCTGCTGCTAAGAATTTAAATAAAATAGGTGAGCTCTTGAATACCAATCATTCAAGCCAAACATCTTGGATAAAATAGCCGGCAGCATTCGCTTCAGTCCTTTATACTAATTTTGCCTTTCAAAATGCTTGCAAAGAGAAGGTTATTTGTTTTTAGACACTAGGGCAGCACACAAAATACCAGGAGCCCAATGAAGACTCACTGTTCTGCCTATTTTAATTATTCCAGTGCCTAAGGATTTGCAGTTGTCTTATATAAAGCAGCTTGATTTTATTTGATTGATGACACCAATTATAGTTAAAAATATCTTAACCTGGCTTATATCACAAAAGATATTGTCCAATACTAATTGCAGTCTAGAACTCAGGCAGTGCTTACAAACTTCTTCTATTGTTGCCAATTTATTTTAGGGGAAGTTATTAAGCTCAGATTTTCCAGTAGTTGTGTTGTTGCTGTGCCAGGAATTTTCTCAATTGCACCAAGGAAAAAAAAGGAAAAAAGAAAAAGAGAAAAGAAAAGAAAAATTACTCTTCAAATATTGTTAGGAGCAGGTACTGATTCAAAGGACTATTGGAAAGTTTTATGGATTAGAAGACCTCCAAGGTCTCTTTCAGCTTTGTTATCCTGTTATTATTCTGCTCAAACTGAGATCAAGGTTTGAAACTACAGTTTTGTGGATGCCCTTAAATGTGAAGAAAAGGAAAACATTGAGCATAAGTCTTGAGGAAGCACATCCGATAGCTTTGGTAGAACATAGCTAGAAGGTGTTTGATAAAAAGATCCTAAGAAGAATCTATTGGAAAATTTCTTCTGCCAACAATAACAGGCAGAAAAGTGAAACACAAGGAAGGCCTAAATAGTTCCAAAAAACAGCACAAATCTTGATGCATCAGGTAACACACATATTGCCTGGGGTGTAAATAGTTTCCTAAATGATTAGTTAGTTGTCAAAATGTTGCCAAACATATAGAAAATGTCTCAACTTGGCTTCTCCCATTTAGGTTGGTAATCATCTTTCTTTGGTCCCCACCAATAAAGATCAGTTGGTCTTAAGATATGGGTACACCAATATCTTGGACCTGACTTTAAACTTAGTTATCATTATTTTCAATTTTTGTAGAAACAAGCAGATTACGTGAGGCATATGTGCTATGAGATCATATACTTACATATTCTTAATGTGAAATATCTTCTCTTTTTCCCTGAGCAAAATCCTTAAACTTGAGAATGTTAATGGGGTTTTTATTCTGCTGTCCTGCTGGATTTTACCATGAACCAATTCTTGAAAGCCCAGGCATAAGAGTTTTCTCAGCCACAGCTGAAGAAATCGAAATCTGAGCAGTTCGGCTGGCAGAGTTACATACTGAGAAAACAATTTTGCTACCAAGAGATTGTCATTAGCTTTAAAGTCAGTCCAAAAATGAGAAGATCTGATAGTATAAGGAAGCTATGCTCTATGCTTGACGGGAAATTTTGAAAATGAATATGGCGACAAGTACTGAATGATTCTTTCCACTCCCATTTAAATAACCTGTCTTCATAATTACACTAATGATAGTTGAAACACACATGATATAGAACTGCGATACCAGCTTTGTTTTCTTACTAAAGTTGTAGTGGAATATAGAAAGGATAACACAAGGGTAGGGTCAGAGGAAAGTTGCCATTGAATTTTGGGTGAGGAAAACAAATATAGGATATTTGAGGTTATTTTTAAATGGGATCCTTCCTTCTTAATTGAGAATAAATTTAATTTCCAAAGAGTAGTAATAGTAGGAATATAATAGCGATCTAGTCCCCAAATCTTTATCTTTCATACAGAGATATGTGTTTGTGTGGTTAGAGCAGCGGTTCTCAACCTTTTCCGGGGCTCGACCCCAGCCCGCGCCACGCAAAAAAAAATATGGTGGGCCCGCACTGCGCATGCACGGCACGACGGGGCGCATCGCGCATGCGCGGCGCGACGTCCCACATTGCGATAGGGAAAAAAATGGCCGACCCCCCAAAAAATGGCCGACCCCCCCAAAAAATGGCGGGTCTGCACCGCGCATGCGTGGCGCATTGGCCCGCATCGTGATAGGGAAAAAATGGCTGACCAAAAAAAATGGCGGACTGCGGTGCTTGGCGACCCCCATGAAATGGTCGTTCGACCCCAAATGGGGTCGTGACCCACCGGTTGAGAACCGCTGGGTTAAAGAAAGGAATAACACTGACCGAAGGTGATGAATGGAAACAGCCAGCAGGGAGATGATAAACAGATGATGAGATCATACTAGGAAAAGGAGGGGATAATTTTCAGGCCAAAAAACTGTTTCCTAGCCTAGAATTTCTGCTCAGAAGGAGATGGGTTATGTCAGTGGCAAGAGGATACTGACTCTTCAGTCTGTGCTGTTTCTGGATTGCCATCTTGGTAACGATGGGAAAGACATCTGATATTCATAGAGGTTACTTTATTATGAGGACTCATGGACAGGTATACAACAAACTTGAAGGCCTCTGCTCTTTCACAAAGATCAAATCTGGTGATATTGACACTACTTAAACAAAACATGTAGTAGTTATCCTCCCCATCCCCCAACCATTTTATGAAATATTTCTGAATGGAGAGGCTTCTCCATCTGAAAATGGGCTAGCAGTTCAAACA
The DNA here is from genome assembly GCA_034064705.1 of Bothrops alternatus. NCBI lineage: Eukaryota > Metazoa > Chordata > Lepidosauria > Squamata > Viperidae > Bothrops > Bothrops alternatus. Next base: position 22,480,474 of record JARGCV010000052.1, on the reverse strand, counting down.
ATTACCTAAATGTTCAGGGATTGATATGGATTGTATATTAAACTCTGCTCGTGCTGATTATTGTGTAGCTTTCTGCTGCAGGAGCTTGGGATCACTATCTGCCCTTTGATGATGGATTTATTATGTATTATTACAAAAATTGCATACTGCCTGCCCCAAGATGAATGACCAGGAAAAATTCAGTAGTAAACTTGCAATGAGATCTTGGAACTCAGGAAGAGACGTGCTGGAAGGCAGGATGGGCAATACATTAAGAGTATCCTTAAGTTGTCCCTACAGCCCAGCTTCAAGTATAGGCACATACAACCTATCACCTGCTGAATAGAGCACTAGGTCATAGCCAAAGTCTCATAGATGACCCTATGCCATCCAATATCTCAACTTTGGAATCATAGCTGCTAATGCACCTGAACTCCAGGAGATCACGTCTTGGACAAGGCAACATCCTCATCCTTGACCAGGCAGACATCATTAATGCCTGGCTGGTATGTTCCTTTACCATAAAATCACCCTTTTCCCATTCCTGGCCAGGGAAGGTGCCTTATCTGAGCTTCAGTCTCTGAATTCAGCAATGGCAATGGTCTGGCTGGACAATATAACAACATCACTTAGGACTCTCGGCCAAACTCACTAATTCCTGGCTGCCCAGCCCAACTTGTTTTCCATAAAAGCCTTCAATTAGTCAACAGGATGCCTGCCAAAATGATTTCCTCCTTGTTTATAATCAGACAGTTTTGTAAACAGTAGAAAATAATCCCAAACACTGTGATGTTCAGGGGTGAGCTTTGGAGGACTTCTGTGATGTTGTGTTCATTCCCCAGAGGGATGCCAAGGTCAACAATAGGACCTCCAGAGTGAGACAGCAGCCTGGTTATTTTATTTCAGGGCCAAAAACTTTCAGGACCCCAAAGCCATACCTATGATTACCCTTGAGTAATCCTTGAGGAGATTTGCTCTTCAGTTTGTTAATTATGAAGCCATGTTTTCTGAGTGATTCACCCCAACAAATATACTAGAGACCCTTTTTACAAAACTGCTGGTTTAATGGTTTAGAAATGGGGCTGCCATAACAGTAAACCTTAATAGAAATTTCATTTACTTAAGGTCAGTGACCACTGAAATAACTACAGTGGTAAAACAACATGTAAAAGCAGGGTCTAATTGGAATAAACTTAAAATAATGTATCATTTCCTTATGGAAGGGGAGACAACAATTTAGTTGGCTGTTGATTGTAATAATAGGTTTATTTCCCATTCTTGTCTGGTTTCTGAGTGCTTGGGATTGCAACTACACCTAATTCCTTTTCCAAGGCTTATTGACCCTGTAGAGTAATACCAGCATTGGTATTGACCCTGTAGAGTAATACCAGCATTGACCAGCATCAATCTGACAGATTTGAGTTCATGTTGCTAATGTCTCATTCACAGCCATGTCTTGCATGAATCATGGTGGTTTTTCAGTTCTGCTGAAAGGTTTTGCAATGGGGATATTTGCAGAATCTCTAGGGATTGGGATGGCTTAAGAATATTGCTAAATAAAATCAAGTAAGCAAGCAGGAGATGAATGTTACTTTTATTTGGACAGACTATTTTCCTAACAAGTATTGCTGGTTCTCACGTTCTCTGAAATTCTCTGTAATTTTGAGATTAGAGATAAACAAGATGGTTGGAAATATAAAAGGTTTCAATATAGCACCATGGAAAAAGTTAAAATCTTTATATATTTCAATATTTCAGCCCTCTGCTATGCATAGGTCCTATTGGGGTTATATTGTTTAAATACCCCCAAATGTTTCTATAGTATTACTCTACAGGGTCCTTATTTATACTGGCCATACTTAAACTGTCTGCAGCAAAGGTTCCTGCTCAGTAGGTTCATATAGCTCTTTGGTTCCCATAAGGAGGATCCAATCTAAATTTCTAATGGTTATTTTCCAAGTGGTATGAAGTGCTCCTAAGATGGACCTTTTTTGTGCAGATGGTGTGATTAAACTGCAGACAAACATTTGGCTATGTATCTTTTCATTCTGGTTGAAACTCCTGCTTTTTCTAATGCAGCGGTTCTCAACCTATGGGTCGCGACCCCATTTGGGGTCGAACGACCATTTCGCGGGGGTCGCCGGATACTGCAGTCCGCCATTTTGTTTTTTTGTTTTTTGTTTTCCCGTTGCGTGCGCGCTGCGCATGCGCGGTTTGGCCCGTCGCACGCGTGCCACGCATGCGCGGATCGGCCCATTGCGCCACACATGCGTGGATTGGCCCGGCAAGCCGCGCATGCGTAGTTCGGCCCGTCGCACGCACACCGCGCGTGTGCGGATCGGCTCGTCGCGCGCGCATGCGTGGATTGGCCTATTGCGCGCGCGCGCAGCGCGGGTCAGGGTCGCGCTGTGCATGGGCGGGGCAAATGGGGTCTCAACCTGAAAAAGGTTGAGAACCACTGGATTCTAATGGATCTAGGCCCCTTGGTCCTGGCAGATATCTTTGAATCAACTTGGAGAAAAAAATTGGAGTTATGACTTTTCACAGGATATATTACTGATGATGGGCTATAATTAGGCAGTGTCAAGTGATACAGGATGTTATAGATGTAGAAGGCAAGCATCTCTCATTTTTTTTTTAAAAATAGGTGGTCACCTTTTCTTAGACCAGCAAGATATCTAAATAAAATATGCATCCGTATATTTAGCAGAACACTAATCCTAGCTTGTTTTAACATATGTCCTCAAAAGAAAGTTCAACAAATCTCTTATTCCTTAAGGGTCTGTCCTTGTTGCAAAGGGGCAGTGGAAAATATGATACTGTTGGCTCATATTTAAGTGGATCATCACTTAAATATAAGCCAGCAGTGTGATGCAGCTGCCAAAAAAGCCAACACATTTCTAGGCTGCATTAGCAGAGGGATAAAATCAAGATCACATGAAGTGTTAGTACCACATTATAATGCCTTGATAAGACCATACTTGGAATATTGTATCCAGTTTGGGTTGCCATAAAATAAAAAAGATGTTGAGACTCTAGAAAGAATGCAGAGAAAAGCAATAGAGGTGATTAGGGGACTGGGGGCTAAAATATATGAAGAATGGTTGCAGGAATTGGTTTAATGAAAAGAAGGACTAGGGGTGACATGATAGCAGTGTTCCAATATCTCAGGGGCTGCCCCAAAGAAGAGGGGGGGACAACCTATTCTCCAAAGCACCTGAAGGCAGAACAAGAAGCAATGGATGGAAACTAATCAAAGAGAAAACCAACCTAGAACTAAGGAAAAATTTCCTGACAGTTAGAACAATTAATCAGTGGAACGGCTTGCCTCCAGAAGCTGTGGGTGCTCCAACCCTGAAGATTTTTAAGAAGAGATTGGACAACTATTTGTTTGAAATAATATAGAATTTCCTGCTTGAGCAGGGGGTTGGACTAGAAGAATTCCAATGTCCCTTCCAAGTCTGTTATTCTGTTATCCATGTTTTGTTGCATTGTTCATTTTATAGAAGTGCATTACTATGTTTTACTATATAATCCGCTTATTAACTACATTTCTGGGACATTTGGATTTATTGTATATGCAGTTGTTAGCCAACCAATAAAATTCACTTTGGGCAATGTTGGGATTCAGGGTTTAATGACTCTGGTCTACAGAACTGATATTTTGCTAGCAAGTGTGGCTGGCATCTTCAGAGACAAGATGAACAGAAAAGCAACTGCGCACTGACTGACTGGGAACCTGTCTTTACACTCAGACAGGTATCCTGACTTCTGGTTGGTCTTTAGCTGAGCTGCTTTCTTGGTGTGCACTGGTCTACACCAACTGGAAAAGAGCTTGGCAAAACACTTATCGGATGTCAGGACACCATAGCAGTCTTTCCTAGAACTCACAGATTCCCAGCTTTTAGCCTGGTGCCTTAACCACTACAGCAAACTGACTCTCTCCATCAATAGTTACAGTTCAGCTTTTGGCATTGGTGCTTTCACTTATTTCAATTAAATTTAGAAACTCAGAGCTAATTTTGTAAGTATTAAATAAGCTCACGTCGCTATAAACAGTATTTTCATTGCATGGCAAGTTAAGAAATTGAGCAATTACTTCTCTCTGAGCTGTCTCAGTTCTTTGCATTTCTTGCTGAAGTTCTTTCATCACAGTGCCATCTTTGAAAGGAACGATTTTGGGATCATTTTCTAAATTTATTTCAAGACTAATATGTTGCTAAAGGATGGTCAACTCAAATATCATTGACGTCATTTAGTTTTGGGTTTTTACTTTGGCCTTTTGAAATAAGCGATTAGTAAGTGAATGAACTTCCCACTAGCTTCCCATCATGGACACTTTCTTATGCCTGTGCTCTTTGTGATTTCAATTTGCAGTTGATCTCAACAGCCTCATTACCTAGCTACATGGTGTGTACATCATAGAACAATTTGTGGGTCAAAATATTCCTTACCCCAGGTGTTTGGAATGATCTTGTGTGCTCATTGCCATGTTCTCTGAAGTGTTTGATGTTAATGTGAACCTTCTGTGCTGCACACTGATGTAGAGCCAGGCCTGGCTGTTTCTGCCTTGCCTCCATATGTTGAGCATAGAGTTCAAAAAGAGGAAGCAAGCTGTATTTCACCCAGGACCTTCTCTCTCAGCCTTGGTTTTTGTCATCTGTTTCTTTTCCTGTCTTGATTGCCTCAATTCTTTCTCAGTCTTGTTGCTGTGTGGAAGAAGCAGCGGATTCACTTGGCATACTTTCCAGGCCTCACAACAGCTGTTTGCTTTGTCTTCTAATCAGTCCTATTGTTGCTTTGCAGTGCCCTCTGGTGGTGAGCAGGCTCCATCTTGATCCTTGAATGAAAGCAGACAAACACCGTGTCATGGTTCCGATATATGAGACCAAACAAATCTGAACTCCGAGGCTAGAAATTTCCTCAAAGAATATGTTTATTGGCTACATAGTATCCGCATGGTCAAAAGTGAAAGCAAGTCTGAAATTCCCTCCCAAGAGACACACTATTACAAAGTTAAACTTCCCACCCCTGTGCTATGCAATCATCTACGTTCCCCAATAGAATAATTTGTTAGGCTTTCTAACCAAAGGCTCATGCCTCCCCATCTAACTGACAGAAATGACCTTGGTTCCCATGGGACAGAAAAATGTTTAGTCTAATAGAAATCCTCCACACCCCCTCCCATTCTTGTGGAAACCTAGAATGAGCAAAATGGCTGCGGCCAGGTTCGTTGTAGAGTTGACACATGGCTCTTAACGTTCTGCCAGTTTGCAGCCTTTGGAACATATGAAACCTGGAGACACTAAAAAAATTTGTGCCAGGATTGGAAATGGTTCGCCTATCAGTGAACTGTACATGACATTGGGGAGGATTCTGAAGAGAGACAAGATACAAATGCCTGGAATGTAAACTTCTGGAAGTTACTGTAGATGCAAAATCACCAAAAATACCAATTCAGACTGGAAGGTGGAGAGATACTTTGTCACAATATTATCAGGGTTGATGACATTCACAGTGATCTTTAAGATTTCCATTTCAAAAGACCTGAGTTTATGTAACAGTTCAAAGATTTCAGATTCAGGTTTGTCCCTCAGTTTCAATTGTTCTTTGCTATTGAATGAATTCAAGAAACAAATATGAAAGCTCTTCCTGTAGGTAGTTTTCTATGGCCCCAGATTTTAGAATAAATCTTGCAGGGACCATGAATTTGAGAAGCTAGATGGGAATAATGAGGGCAACAATCTTTGTAGATATTTCAAGATGTTACTCAAATGCTAGTTTCTATTTACCGTACCTGAGCTTCTTGAACTGCCAAAATTCTTCCAGCAACTTCTTACCTGGTGAAGAAAAGCATCATGCTCCTCCATAGGTGGGTTTGGAAGAGGAAGACCTATAGAAGGGGTCTTCAAACTTGGCTCTTTTATGACTTGTGAACTTCAACTCCCAGAATTCCTCAGCCAGACATGCTGGCTGAGGAATTCTGGGACTTGAAGTCCACAAATCATAAAAGGGCCAAGTTTGAAGACCCCTGGCCTATAGGGATGACTATTGTGACTTGGATGGCTTAAAAGGCTGAAAGAAAGTTCCTGTCTTTGGAGATTAAATTGAAGGCTTCTTTTTTTGTTATCAAGTCCTTTATTATTAGAAGCTGAAGGGAGAAGAAGGAATTAATATTTTCTTCTGGCTAAAAACCCTGGTGATATTATGACTTTCAGTAGTTTTGCATTATTCCATGGAGAAAGGTCTGTTGATCTGAATCAGAGACACTCCAAAGTAGAATTCCAGAGTCACTCACCATTATCAGTTCTGTTCTCTGATTATGCATCTGCAAGAAAGTGTGGAATTCTAACATGGGGATGGACTTAAAATGTCAGTCCTGCTAACAACGATTATGGTTTGGCTTGGTTTAATTACAAAAAAAAGTTTTATTTACAGAAATGTATATACTATGTCACCAGCTCTTTAGTGTCAATGCTGCTAATATTGGATATTTTTGCATTGACAACAAAGGGAAATGTAGCCATATTTTACCTTTTGCTTTTAGAGTTAGATGATGCTGGGAGGGGGGATGTGAACAAGAGTCCAGCTATACATAACAACACTAGACCTAGTGTGAGAAACAAGGTTAATGTAACCAGAACTGATAAGGAATTGGTGGGCTGGAGAACTGGAGAGGAGGCCCACACTTCAAGCTAATTGGGGAATGTGATTTATGACTGTTAATTGAAGGAGGGAATTATGCTTTGATACTATGTGCTCAGAGGAGGGGAATTCAGTTTTTGGCTTCAATTATACAGTGCCAAAGATATGCTACTCAAAATAAAGATTCTTTAAGGTAAACAATGCCTCAAAGTTCTTTTAAAGAGTTTCATCTGTCGGAACACTTAGATTCTAGGCTGCTTACAATAACAAAAATAGAAAATGTATAGAAACACAGTCCATCTTTTTAAATTCAGATAAAATGGACCACATCTATATCCCCTGTTGTGCCCTACTGAAGACCTTCCACTCTGAAAGTCCTGCAAAGACAATTTTCCCTCAGTTTTGGAATGCCAATTTACGGTGGGCCATTTTAGCCTTGGGAGCATTCACAATACTTTGCAAAAATATGTGCTTAAATGAAACGAAGTAGTTAGGTTCTTCCTAGTTGATGACTCCTCAGTACAAATATCAGAGAATTATTGACCAATTAATGTTACAGCAATAAGCTTTCTGAAGTATAGAAACAGTAGGGTGAGTAACATGTGTCCTTTCCAAAATTTTGGGAGCTTTTGGAAGTGCAGATTCACAGTTACTAATATATATACAGTAAAGATTAGAGAACATGTGCGTTCTCCATTTCAGCAAAACTGGCTGTTCAAAAGAATTTTATCATCATTATTACTATTTTATTATTATTTATTCCAATTATTCTCTCCAATGTAATTACAGAGAAACACAGTAGAACATGGGTGTCAAACTCCCCACATCACGTGACGTGTTGTGACGTATCACAACCTTTTTTGCATTGCTGGAGCTGGGGTGGGCACAGCAGCTGTTTGACACCCCTGCAGTAGAATATCCACACATGTTGCTTTCAGCACACCAGTGAATGGTTGCCCAAATGAAATACAGGCTCAGTATTTTAATACAAATTGATCACAAGTGGTGACCAGCTGTGGGATCAACATGAGTAGTGCTTGTAAAAGTAATCAGCCTTTAAATATGTTTAAAAATGCATGAGACCTAGTGTAAGGCAAATCACTGAACATATTGAAAAGATGACTTCACAAATTCACTAATGTAAATCAATTTCCAACTGTGCAACAATACTCTTTTATAGTGAGTTGAAAATACCTGATTTTGTATTGCAGGTCATTTGTTTCTGAAAAAAATCAGCTGCTCTGCCTGAATGTTTTTCAAAAATCACAATTCTACCACACAGACATGAATGTGGTTAAACATTTTAATGTTTTATTAATATTTAAATAGGTTTATTATTTATAAATAATAATTAGATTAGACAGGATATATATGGTATTTTTTGAAGCCTGAGCCAATGTAATAGATATTATTGTTATTATTGTTTAACATGCAGCCAGATGTTCAGACTGAATTTGGCATTTTTTGTCCACTTATTGAGGCCTTCCCAAGGACTTGCGTTAGGTGGATATGGATGTTTGTTGGTGTTCAAAATATTGTAGCGGGATCTAAGCAATTCCAAGTAAAGCTGCCTTTTGCAATTGGTTAATGTTGAATTTGTCAGTGCAGGTGGTATTCAAGTGGTGCTCCACTTGCTTTGGGATCGCACCTATTACTACTAGGTGTCTACTATTATTAGGTGCCTACTACTATTATTACTATTGGTACTACCTTTGCTTTCTTTTGCTATAGTCATTCTGTTTGCAGGTCTTTGTATTTTGTTATGTTCTCCAGGTCTTTCTCTTCTCTTCTGCTGTCTCCAGGTAGTGCCACATGCACTATTCAGATATTTTTTTGTTTTTCTTATTGACAATTGTTAAATCTGGTGTGTTATGTGGCAGGTGCCTATCGGTTTGAATTTAAAGTCCCAGAGCACTTTAGCATCTTCATTTTCTATTACTTTCTCAATTTTATGGTCCCACCAGTTCTTGCTTGCAGGCAAATGTTATCTCTTGCAGATCTTCCAATGTACCATTGTTGCTACTTTGTCACGATGTTGTTTGTAGTCAGTCTGCAGCAGCTAGGTAGTCCAATGTTTCTTCAGCTTCTTTGCAGAGGCAGCACTTACTGTCTGTTGCTGTTTTCTCAGTTCTAGTTTTATATGCATTTCTTCTTAAAGCTTGGTCTTGTGCAGCCAGAATTAGCCCTTGTGTCTCTTTCTTCGACTTTCCTAACCTTAGCCATTGCCAGCTCCTGTTATTATCTGCTTTCCCTGCTATCTTTTTTTAATGTACTGGCCATATAATGCTTTGTCTTCCCATGCCTCCTTTCTCTTCTTCATTTGATCTTGCTTGGTCTCTCCAGTAGTCAGTAAGCCTTCTTGCTCTATTAGTTTCGTTCTTTTTCAATATCCTTTGGATTTTCTTCCAATGCTCTTTTTTCTTCTTCAACCATTTGATGTACTTGCAAAATTCCATGCCCACCTATTTTCCTTTGTTAAATAGAATCTGTCAACATTGCTGCGAGGATAAAGTACATGATTCATTATCATTATTTCTCTGCTCTTCCTATCCAGGGCCTTTAGTTCGGCTTGAGTCCAGTCCTCTATTTCAGCTGTTTATCTAAAGACTGGAATTGCCTTGATGGTATTTCTCCACTGAGTTGGACTTTAAGATGTTCTTCATTCTCTTCATGCAAGATAAAGTACTGAAAGTACTTTACCTTTTGTAATTTATTTATTTATTTATTTATTTGTTTCTATTTCTATGCCGCCCTATTCTGAAAACTCAGGGCGGCTTACAACATAATCAGTAGCGTATAGAAATCAAATACATTATAAAACCCCTAGATTAAAACCAATCATCTGAAACAAACTTACAACAAACATACCCTGGCTGGGGCAAGGTGTCAACTGCCCCAGGTCTGCCGGCAAAGATGTGTCTTTAACAGTTTGTGAAAGGCGGAGAGGGTGGGGGCAATACGGACCTCTGGGGGGAGTTGATTCCAGAGGGCTGGGGCCGCAACAGAGAAGGCTCTTCCCCTAGGCCCCGCCAGGCGACACTGTCTGGCTGACGGGACCTGGAGAAGGCCGACCCTGTGGGCCCTAACCGGTCGCTGGGTTTCATGCGGCAGCAGACGGTCCCGCAAGCAACCTGGTCCGATGCCATGTAGGGCTTTATAGGTCATAACCAACACTTTGAATTGCGTTCGGAGACCAATTGGCAGCCAATGCAGCTCGCGGAGTGATGTTGAAATATGGGCATTTCTGGGTAAGCCCAATACAGCTCGCGCGGCTGCATTCTGCATTACCTGAAGTCTCCGAACGTTTTTCAAAGGTAGCCCCATGTAGAGAGCATTGCAGTAGTCGAGATGCTATCTTAGTCTTTTGCTAAGATGGGCCAAGTCAGAAGAATTTTAGCAGTACATAAGATGTCACTGATGAACCAATCGTGAAGTCAAATCAGAACCAGCTGTTGGGTTGAATGTGTACAGGTGGCAATGGGGAAGCTGAAGATATCTCATATGTCTTATTGCACTGCAAGTTCTACAGAGACATCAGATCAATGTATATCCTCTTTCTAATTCTAGGGAGATAATTTCTACATGAGTCATCTTCCCTGGCTCAGATACAGCGACCACTCATGTAGCAACCAAATTTTGTGTTGCTGCAATGATAATAAGGCAAAACCTTTTATTTTTATCAACATCTTGGTTATTTTTAATAATTTTCAGAGGACATATCGTTTTATTATATTAGATTTATTAGTGTTAGGTAAATAAACATGTTATTATTGTAATAAGGATATTCACAGTATACTATATTATACTATATTCATTTTTTTAATAGTTGTCAGTATATAATTGCACCCATTTTTCTCTGTTGATCCTGATTGCAATTGTTTTCTTTTATTCCTTTTTTTAAAAAATAATTTTACATTGCTGGTCATTGACCAAATAAATACATAAATAAATAAACATAAAGAAATACCTCTGTGTGTCAAACTTTTCAATTTGAGTCATGAATTGGCAACCCTGGAAGAAAATGCAGTTTCTTTATTTGTGTTATTATACTCAATGCCCAGAATTTTAATACAATAAAAGGGTCACAGGACTCAAATTTAGAAATTTCTGGATGATTACAGATAGTCCTCAGATAGTACTTCATTGCTAAGTGACATAAACATTAAATGAGATATCACATGTCCACAGTGGACTTACAATCTCATTTCGGTCACAATCATTTAAATATATCATCCATAGTCATTAAGTGAAAAATCAGGTAAAACAATTTTTGAAAATAATTTAAATAACGGTACAGATTTGAGAATGGTCTGGGATGCAAGCAGTGGGTATGTCTAGTTTAATGAAGAGAAGGACGAGGGGGGACATGATAGTAGTCTTCCAATATCTCAGGGGCTGCCACAAAGAAGAGGGAGTCAAGCTATTTTCCAAAGCGCCTGAGGGCAGGACACAAAGCAAGGGATGGAAACTAATCAAGGAGAGAAACAACCTAGAACTAAGGAGAAATTGCCTGACAGAACAATTAACAGTGAAACAACTTGCCTCCAGAAGCGATGAATGCTCCAACACTGGAAGTTTTAAAGAAGAGACTGGACAGCCATTTTTCCGAAATGGTATAGGGTTTTCTGCCTGAGCAGGGGGTTGGGCTAGATGACCTCCAAGGTCCCTTCCAACTTTATTATTATTATTACTACTTTGGCAGAACTGGTAGCTAATTTTTTGTTGCCCAGGCCCAGAATGGACTTCCGGAAGCATCATCCACACAGAGAACCAGTTGTTCACATATTTGAATCCCACCACTGGATGCAAGTAAACTTTTACAAGTTACCTAATTTAACACAATTTTGAAATTACAAGAAAAAGGGAAAATGCAAAAGATTTTAAATGAAATTAGAAGAAAAGAGGAAGAATTAAGGAACTGATATCCCCTTTAACTATATTAGATGACTATATTAGAAAGAAAATCTACCAAGGTTTACAGATGAACAAATTTATGAATGGGCCTATAACAATAGGATCAAGTTGATTGGTTCAAAAAATGCTGTCCTGTGATGCACCATTTTGCTGAGTTGAAAGTTACAAATTTCAACTTTTCTCTCCAGCTATTCTGTGGACCAATGGGACTGCTGTCTTTGCACCACAACAAGCCTGGTTAGCAGCCACGTCAGCCCATCAGCTCTTGTGACAGTACAGCTGCCATTCAAGGCCAGAATTGAAATGCTTCTTCTTTTTACTCACTTCGTTGGCTGGCACATGCCAACCAAACAGCAACCATGCCTGGCCACTAAAACCCATATGCCACACAGATACACAAGCACACACATATAATTGTAAGACTTACAATTCAGATCTCTAGATTGCTTCTAATTCATTGTGTGATTATATAACCTCACTCCAACAGCTTAGAAAAATAGCACAAAGAAATACTCATGGAAGCAAGCTTGGAACAGCAAAGAACAGAGCGAAATCTTTAATTCAGAGATGCTGGAGGGGGTGGGAGAGACATTCCCTAAATCTGACATCATTCAGACTGTGGGATACTTTCTTAAGGCCTGTGGAAAGCATCTCATTGTTTGAGCTATTCAAAGCTAGATTGGAAGAAAATGCTTGAAGGGATCAGAGGCTGTTTTGGTCTGGGAGAATGGAACAAAAATCCTAAACTCTTTCTTCCATTTTCCCTGCTTACTGCTGTTGTTCTTGGAATCAGACAGGAAAGCTCTGAAAGATGACATCATTGTAACTCTAAAGAGAGCTAAGCAGAGCCAGCACCAAAAGATCAAGGCAAATGAGATGAGAAACAGACTGGGTATGAGAAAAATCAGTGGGTTCAAGTGGGAGAATTGGCTCAGTTGCAGATGGGCACTTTGTTTAAAAATATATATGAATACTGCAGGAAACATTTCTGGGAACGTGAAGGTAGCTGGAATATTTAGCAGTTACATACAATAAGTGTATTGTATGGTGTCTATCCCTATCCCTTTCCCAATTACCGATCTCATAGTCGAAAAGGAAGGAAGATAAAACAGAAGCTGGTCCTAACACTTTTGCCGGGGTAAATCCAGTACAGCCATGCATTTGTGTACTGGCCTCAAGCCCAGAGAAATGGGGAGAGTTCATGTAATATCTGGTGACCTACTTTGTAAAAACTTCACCAAGCAAATTGTATGGAAAGACCAGTATCCCATCTGGAGCAGGGACTTTCTCTTTGTTCATCTTTTTTTAAAATGGCTTCACAAACTTCCCTTATTGGTATTGAGATATTCATCATCTGTCTTTGAGTCTCTGTTTCTCTGTTTCTTTAAATATTCACCTGCCCTTAACATGAGCAACTCTTAAGCTGTTTGTAATGGGGGCCCCTAGACTGCCTTGTGGGAGTTAGGATAATCTCACTTTCCTTCAGCTTGTTGTAAACTGAAATGTGGCATAAAATTAGCCAATATGGGATATCACAGATTAATATTTCCCAATATTATTAAGGATAAGGTAAAAGAAACTTATCCACTGTGATATGTTAAATATCCATAGATTCCCACAATGTATAGTACACACTCTGAATTAAGATGCTAGAGTTTTGTGTGAAACCATTAGGGCAAAATATAGCAGTATTCCCCTAGGAAATGGGACTCCCCCCCCATTGGGGACTTCTCTCTATAAAGTCACATTGGGCAAGGAGATTCTATTCAAATGTACAGTTATGGAAGTCCTGACCCATAAAGGGTTTTAAGGATAACGACCATGACCTTAAACTGCAGCCAGCATAACATTAAAGAGTATTCACATATGAAAGCTTGAGCACAATGCTGTTCCAGAAGACTGTGTGAATGTAGCTGTAGAGGCTTATATGTAAACATTGCAACACTTCACACGGGGCTGCCTTTAAAAATGATCTGCAGGTTTCAGTTAGTGTAAAATGCAATGGTCTGGGTTCTCATAGGAGTTGATATTGGACACACATTACAAGTGTTTTGAGGGCTCTGTATTGGCTTCCTATTAGCTTCTGAGTGTGATTTAGAGTGCAAGGATTAATTTATGGTTTGATGCCTGGTTTCTACAGGACTGTTCTCTCCACTAGGATTGACTTAACTCCTCTTAGGACAAACATCTGCTTCATATATTAAAAATAACACAGTAAATATACAAATGCCATAAAGACAATTCCCAATTACATATTTCAAAGCCTGAACTTCAGAAATTCTCCTGATCTAGGCATTTACATTTATCTGCAGTGCTTTTGTGATCTTGTATTCACTCCAAGTTGAGAGCATTGTAGATGTATAATGGAACTTGCTATGGTTGAACTTGATTTAAATTGTGCTACGAACTTGATTTAAATTGTGTCATATTGCTAATAGGCAGATTTTGTGACTATTCTGACTCTGAAAAACTGACTATAAAGACTAATGCAGATTCACCTATGAGGCCAACGTTCATATCTGTTTAAAAAGAAGTCAGCTTTCTTCATGTTTTATGAGTCCACATGACTTTTAGTGAACATTAATGTGGGTTTATTGGTAAATGTTTCCTTTATCTTGATGTCTGGGGCAAAACATTACTAAAAATTCAGTCAGAAGATAATACAGTAGTCCTCAACTTAATAACTGTAATTGAGCACAGAAATATGGTCATAAGTAATGCCGGTCATTAAGCAAGCCACCAGGTGACCATACCTGATTTTATAACCTTTGCTTTGCAGTCATTAAATGAATCATCATGGTTGTTCAATGAACTTAGCAGTCATTAAGCAAATTCATTGTCTGCAATAGGTATTTCATGCTGGAATTAAGTACAGGTTTCTGGCAAAAGTTGTTATAAATTGTAGCAATAAGACTGCAGCATGCTGCACATGGCCATAAATGTGGATTGATTGTCAAGCACCCAAAATGCATTCACATGACCTTGAAGGTGAGGGTCAGCCATGGGAACTTTGAAACTGGGTCATAGATTGCCCTGGGAAGATCTGTTGTGACTGGTCATAAGTCAGGGACTATCTGTAAATACATACTTTTAAAAACAGTTTAAATAACTGACATGTTTCCAGCACCAAGTTTTCTCTAATAGATACCCAAGGGCTGAAATAATGGATTTTGCTAGTGGTACTATAACATTGGAAGTTTAATTTTGGCACAGCATGTAAATCCTGTTGAGAATGCTGTTCACTTTAAAAGAAAGCAAGAACAAAGCAATGTTAGCTTGATGCTGTCTAAACAACTATAAAATATAATGGGAGAGATGAAAGAACTGTAACTTGAGAAGGTTAATTATAAGCTATCTCTCAAGTTAATTGAGGAGGAAGAACAATCACTTAAGAGGTACTGTAGTTAGAGGGAAAAAAGGAAGGAAATGTGAGTTGGATCGCTCAGTTCAATAAAGCCGTAATGTGTTATTTGGTGACCTTTCAGCAACTAAGGTTTAATTTTCTACAAACATCTAAAATGTTTTTTTAAGTAAACTAAATGTGCAGCCACCAGGAGGCGGTGATGCATCATTGCATCCTTTTAGAAAGGTAATAACATTTCATTTTGCATTTCTACTTGTAGCTGTACTCTGCAGATATTTATCTGCTTTCTTCTTAGCAATTTTGCTGAACAAACTCAGACTTGCTTTCTGACATGTAATAATCCCCATAATAATATTGCCTGAAGTTTGTTTTCAAAATAATGGAGCCCATCAATTTGTTCCTTAATTATGCTTCTTTTTTTTTCTTTTTCTTTTGTGAAGCTGCAGGGTAGAATATATATAGCATCAACAGCCCTCTAAATGTAAAATTACAGAAAGGGCGACTAGTAATCTTATTCAAGTTGCCACTCTTATTTCTTCTCTGCATGAAATACTTTAAAGGTCCTCTACAATAAACAGATAAAAATATAATAAGTGCAAGATAAAACAGTATCAATTATACAAACCACAGAAGATTAAAAAAATATCCTGAAAGCACTAACATAAGTGAAAAGCACAATGAGCAATTTTTTGCTTGCTTCTGATAGATGCCTTTGTCACTATGATTTATTAAATAGCCAGTTTATCCCAGTTTATTCTACTTTATAAGCTTGTGAAATTCCATGGAGTCAGAAAAAGAAAACATTTCAAGATCTGAAAACAATTGGATAAATCAAGATCATAAGCCTATGCTAGGCAGATAGCAAATAACACCATTCCTTAGCACTCCAGCCAGTGGCTAAGTATTATTAATATGTATTAATTAACATAGGGATATGCAATCCAAACCTAATCTGTATCAGTGTGTGGCAAATTTCTGTATATTCTATAGTCTCAAATATCTGAAAGCAGGAAAATCTGCAGATAGTCGGTTTGCAATTATCTGTAATACGTGAAGTTGAAGACCCATTTTTCATTAATATATTCTCTTTTTTGAGTGTGGAGTTTTGAGAAGAGGAAAATGCACATTAGTGAATTTGATTCATTGCTGCAAAAGGAAAGGAAATTTGAACAGCAGAACATTACCTGTTCTTGTTGGGTCCAAGAAAGAAAAGACCTTCTCAAGTTTCAAGTCACAGAAGACAGAATTCGAAACTTTGATGAAGTCTTTAAGACTGATTTTTTTGAAGGTTCAACCATACAGAAACTTATTTACATTGCTGACCTCTTAATATAACTTGCTTATGTCAGAGGTGCAATAGAAAAACCTATCATGTCATCTTTTGCAGGACGGTGAGCATCAACTAACCAACCAATAAGATAATCAAAAATCTTGCAAAGGATTTGGGTGAGGATCTAGAGAGATCTCAATGTTTTCACATTAGCTCTTTGTGATGTCAATGAATCTCATTATTTAACTTCCTTTAACATTAATATAACAGAATAACAGAATTTGGAGGGACCATGGAAGTCTTCCAGTCCAAACCCCTTCTGAAGCAGGAGATCCTATACTATTTCAGACAAATGCTGTCTAATCTCTTCTTAAAAACTTGCAGTGACAACTTCTGAAGGCAAGCCATTCCACTGATTAAGTATTATAACTTGGGCAACTTCTCCTTATTTCTAGGTTGGTTTTCTCTTTCATTAGTTTCCATTCATTGCTTCTTGTCCTGTTTTTGGGTTCTTTGGAGAATGGGTTGACCCACTCTTCTTTGTGGCAGCCCCTCAAATATTGAAACACTGCTATCATTCTCCCCTAGTCCCTCTTTTCACTAGGCTAGACATACATAATTTCTGCAACCGTTTTTCATATGTTTTAGCCTCCAGTCCTCTAATCATCTTCGTTGCTCTTCTCTGCACTCTTTCTAGAATCTCAACATCTTTTTTATATTGTGCTGACCAAAACTGCAGTATTCCAAGTGTCGTCTTACCAAGGCATTGTAAAGTGGCACTGAAACTTCACATGAACTTTTATCCAGCATAGATGTTGGATACAATTCTGTGAGAGGAGAATAAAGACAAAACAAATGAGTTAAGAGACGTTAATAAAGGAGCAATAAATAAAGTGTAGTTTTGCGAATTGCCCCTGCAATGGTCTGATCTTGGTTCCCACACAGAAAAAGTCCCAGCAGACTGGATACAATTGAAAAATAGGAGATTATTAAGATTGGAAGGTCATGATAGGCAGATTGGGTGGCACGCTATGTTATGGGACGAGAAATACAAGGTTCACCAGTACTTCCGGAGGCACTACATCAGACAGGCATTAATAGATGTATGGGTTAAAATTAGGCAACAAAACTATATGCATGTACCCAATTGGATTTTGACATTGGAAATGCAAATACACCCAATGTTTATACAATTAGGGAAAGTAATAACGTATAAAATATATATTAGATGAGAGAGGAGAATTGAAATCGAGAAAAAATCTTCAAGATGAAGGGATAGAATTGGAATGGTGGGCATATCTCCAACTGCAATCAAGATATAGGAAAGATAAAATAGAGTGGGGTATAAAAACAGAGCCAATAGAGGTAGATAAAATATTATTAGGAACTGAGGACAAAATGATTGAAAGAATATACCACTACCTTCTAGATCAGGCAATGTATGAAGAGGAGGTCAAGGAAACTATGTAATGTGGAGTAGGGATTTCGGCTTTAATATTGACCTGCATCTCTGCCAAGAATTGTGGGAAAGAAACAAGAAACTCACCTTAGCTACTTCTTATAAGGAAAATCTTTACAAGATGTTTTATAGATGGCATTTCCCACCCACAAGGTTAGCCAAAATGGGCCCAAATCTCTCATCCATATGTTGGAAATGTAAAACAGCAATAGGGACATATTATCATATGTGGTGGGAATGCTCTAAAGCTTGTGATTATTGGAATAAGATAAGAAAATGGTTGAAAGAAATACTAATGTTGGAGATAGAGTTAAAACCTGAACTTTTTTTATTGGGTATAACCACAGAGAAATATGAGAAAGGGGTAATTTATTTGATGTTGCATATCTTGATGGCTGCCAGACTGGTGTTCTGCACAAAAATGGAAAAACAAAGAAACTCCCACAGAGGAAGAAATAGTATGCAAAATACTATCTTGTGCTTAAATGGACAGGCTTACAATGGAACTGAAAGATAAAAGTGAATCTGAATATTTTGAAAACTGGGATAAATTTTACTATTGGTGGGAGTCGAGGAGGACTGTTGGGGTTATAGATTAGCGTCAATATGGAAATGTAATTAGGCTAGCAAATAGAGAAATGAATTAAGTATTGTATAAAAAATCCATATGTATCTATAGAGATAAAGAACTAAATGTAAGAAGAGAAATAACTTGACAGAAATGTTTATACTGGAATGTTACGGTATGTCCAATGCTTTCTTTTTTAACTGTATTGTAAATAAAAACTTTTTAAAATTTATAAAAAAAGAAAGAAAAAGTCCCAGGAAATATGGAGATAAAACTTTCTTTGGACTTATTCCTCTTGGCATTTAATCATAGCATAAACATGCCATGGAAAATTCAGCATTCTCTCCTGTCCTCATGATATTGCCTTCATCTTATCTTCCATTAGTAAAGAAGCTAAGTATTCTGTAGTTGTACTGTTGGTAAAATAGTACTTTCTTTTTTATTCTAACAATATCAATTTGCGGCCTTCAACTGAATAAAATCTAAGCTGAATATAGAAGAGTGAGGTGACTTTTGTGATTTGAAACACAGGCAAGAAGAGCAGGATAGGAATTGATAATAGAGATACTACTGATTCAAGGATGGGGTTAATAGCACTTTATCTCAGTGGTGGGGAAGGGCTTTTTTGATAGGCTCAAGAAAAAAAAGTTTGAGAAACCAACAACAATCAGAGCAAGAATTACCTGAGAATAGAACACAGACAGAAGCAAATTTATGTAATCTGCATTTTCTGTCTAATTTGGGCAACCTGTACTTTATTTTTCAAAAGTCTGGTGTTATTTCAATGAAAAGGAACCGAAGAAATGCCCTGCTTGTAACTCAACTAGGAAAATAGTAGGTTTTCTGGAACCATAGAGTCCTTGCTCACTTACAAAGTACATGGAAATATATGTGTGTGTTGTCTTCAACTCTAAGCTACATATATTCTCTATTAAATATGTTTTTCATAACAGAAAAAGGAAAGTTTACTTCAGCTAGGAAAACAGCAGCTTCAGCAGCTGGAAATACAGCATATCTTTTATTTTTCCATGCCATGAATAAAATAGCTATATGCCTGTCAGTTTGTTGAATGCAATTCCCATCGCCATTCTTTTTAATAACTCCAATATATGAACAATTTAATATATGACATAAAAATATATGATATAAAAATCAGTGCAGAAGAGCTGATTCTCTGGCATCTAAAAAACTCTGCCTATTGTTTATATATTATTAATCTCGGAATAATGCTTTCAGATAATTATGTCATGACCAATTTGAGAGTGTAGCAATAATCAGGTTGAATGATTAGAAAGATGTGAGCTGGGAATTTTCCACTTCTAATTTAATTTCAAACTAAATAAGAATTTGGAGCCTTGGAAAATTCATCTCCTCCTAAGGGAGCACTCAAAGATTGATTCTGATCCTAGTTAGGTGAACTTTGCTTATATCCTTGGATGAGTTTCTGCAAACCCTGGGAATTGAACTAGTTGTTTCCTGATGCATCCAATACTTTTCTTCACTTCCTTATTATTGAAACTTGTAAGGAATTTCAGGCTACACTTATTATTTGTTCTTGTACAATAGGAGTTTCTTTTTGTCTTTCTGTGTCCTCTGCATTTCCATCCAGAGTCTGTTCTGGAATGTGTCCCAAGCTTCGGTAGCATATTTTGTGGTAATATCTGAGAAGGAGGAAGCATAATCACGGCTTGAGGTTATTACCAGCTGGAATAAGGCTTCATAAACTGGTTTTCAAGCTATGGAATACGGAATTTCTGGTAGAGGGTTGAGCTACTTGTCAGCATATTTCAGATGATTATCACTGGTATCTCATTCTTTCTAAAAAAAAAAAATAGATATGAAGCCTAAGAATATTCTGTCTCTGGGTTGAGTGATTGCTTTGCAAAAAGCTAGGCTATATAATGCATTTAATCACAGTGGGAATGTGACCCTTGTTAGATGCTTGGTCCATTGTAATTCAGACTACACTGAGTCAGTTTGGGCTTAATAAAATGTTAATGTTTCAGGACTCGTCAAACGCTACAAGAACTTCAATCATACCTAGGATGGATTCTGTCATAGTTGCTGTGTATAAAATGTTTTTTATGATGCTTTACTCTCCATAAGGAAATGAGAAGTCACTTCTGATATACATCAGGACATACAAGTTTGCACAAATAATGGAAGATTTCCAATATCACTCTTTATTAAGAATTAAAAGGAGGATTAAGTGCCTTTCCTGAGAGCTGCTTTCATTATTCAGTACTATATGAAAATAGAACATTGAAATGTGTTGCCAGAGGGAAGGATTAATATTAAAACTTGCTGATTAAACAAAATATTTGATGTTCCCCTGGAATCTCCCACACCTATTTTTATAAATCTGCAATGATTAAAGGGAAATGCATTCAAACATGTACTTCAAAGTTTTCAGAAGACCAAAAATATGTAAGGGTAAAAAGCCCTGAAAAATATTGGAAAAGGCATACATAGTAACATAGAGATAATTTGAGAAATTAAATTAAATTTCAATTCTTTCCACCAGGTACAACTCCAGAATATATTTATCAGAAAATCACAATTTACTGAGATACTACATGCTCATGACTTTGCTTAACACAAGTGATATCTGATAAGAAGCAGCAAAGGCAGAACTAACAGAAAAATATTCACAACAGAAGTTTAACCAAATTCAAGGGAGAGTGACTTCCATATATATAATATATCAAGGCAAATAAAAATACAAACACAGCATAGTTTTGAAGGGGGTTAAATGCATATAAATATTGCAAATCATTTGGAGTATGAAGAAGGGGAAAGTTAGAAATCAAATGTGTTAAGTTCTGGGTTCAAATGCACTCACGAAGACACATGGTGAAGTTAAGAGTCTTTATTCTTGTTTCTGCTCTCTTACAACCAACAACAACAAAAGTAAAAAGGCTTCTTTTAAAGGGGAAAGACCCGTACTACAGCAAACAATGTAACTAACTATTTCTTGCCTTGCACATGCGCGCAAGGCTGGCACGCTCAGTCTGGTCCCGGGCAGCTTTTGGAATGCCCGGGACCAATGCAACGTCCCAAGCCTGCTTTTGCAGGCTCAGGACACAACAAAACGTATCTACTTTTCCAAGCAGCTCTTTCCCCCCCATTTTTCTTTTAAAATGTATAAACAATAATAAAAGAATCGAGCGCAAACCTTAGTGTTAAGCTTTAGGTTCAAAGAAAACTTTTTATATTGCAAATAATGTAAGATATTTTGCAGTTGTCTATTGTTAGAAGTAAGTCTTCATCCTGGTTCATCCAAGCCGGGCTAAATAAGTAAAATGGCGACTGCTTTGGGAAGAAGGTTACAGTTTATTGAAGAAGCAGAAAGATGGTCCTTGCAAGGAGCAGAGAGGAAAGAGACCTTGAGCACATGGGCAGTAGGTTTTTATACCCCCTCTTGCCTTTGGAATAGTTTCCTGTTCCTGTGGCATGAACACCTGGAAGCTATTTCTGAGTGTTTTTCTAGGACTTGATATCTGTGGTTTAATCCTATTATCATATCCTGCTTGCCAGGTGATGGGATTAATCACTCCTAGAGTTTGGGTGGGGCATGCAGATCTTTGTCTTCTTGAGTGCCCTGGCTTCAGCTTTCTGATGGTTCTACATCTGCATTCATATGGGGCTAGCTCTTGCTTGGGGCAGAGAGATAGATTTGGGGCCAGGTTTGGTTTAAAAAAAAATCCTTTTGAGGAAAAATATATTTTTCTGCCCTTTTAAAATTTTCTTCTCTTGGCTAACTTCCTTCAATATCCCCGCTTTGTGCCTTAAGTGTGAGAATGTCACACTTATTGGCACAACATTAAAATTGATCTGGTCAGGGAGACTTGGTAGGAAAGCTTTTAAACTGTTAAGCCAAAAAAATTAAAACATTAATGGAGGCAGCAGAAAAAGATCCCTTTAGTAGCTCCCAAAAGTGGAGCTTGCACCCATAAAGTTCTAAAAGTCAGGGCAAAAATTTTGTTAGGTGGAAAAGAAATTTATAGTGACCAATATTCTGTGCCAATCATTTTCAAATGTTGGATGTCACCTTTAGCTTCCAGTCAGGTTTGCATAACTCCCAAAATTCTTCATAGCCATGGTTTTCCTTAGTGCATGACCACTGGCTGCCCATTTTCAAGGGTTGTTTTCTGCCTTAGCTCTTAGTTCAGTGCATCTAGGTTTGTAATGTCCAATTGAGGTTAGCCAATATGCCAGGCTATTAAATTTTTCTTTAAATTGCACATAATGAGCTCTAGGAATCCCAATCTGAGCCTACCAGTGCAAGATATTCAGGGCTGAGGTTTGGGGATCTTTCCTGTTGCTTCCTTAGTCAGGGCATAAGAATTGCAAATCACCTGAGGGGGCCTAGTTCCCTCCCCCTTGGAATTTTCAGGAAGTTGTGCTTGCAAAGCTTTGGTGCAATAGAGCAAAAAATCAGCCTGGTGGGGGCTTTACTAAAGGTAGGTGGAGGGGATAGACTCTGAATGGTGTGAATGGTGTGTGTTTGTGTGCAACTACTACGTAATACAAACAGGCAATACAAACATTTTGGATAAATTTTCCCTCCCACCAGATAGAAGTCCAAGGTGTTCAGTACTTGTTCTGCCGACTATTCCCAAATGCCATCTCTCCATTAATACATTCAACTGGCTTGTTACAATACAAATGGGGCAAGAAAGAAAAGTTTACAGTGGGTTTCTACCCTCCCCCCACAGTCTAATTTTCTCTTCTGAGGCTTCACATGGCACCAGTGACTCCAGGACTCCTTCCTTCTGTAGCTCTCACAGGAATCTAGGGAATGGTAGGACTTGGGAAGATGTTCCACTCAGATTGCATGGTGGCTTTTTAGAGGATGGCTGGATTCAAAACCCAATTCCATGGCTCAAATGGATGGAGGCAGCATCTGGGTCTTCTTGAGAGCCCTGTCTTCAGCTTTCTGATGGTTCTACATCTGCATTCATATGGGGCTAGCTCTTGCTTGGGGCAGAGAGATAGATTTGGGGCCAGGTTTGGTTTAAAAATAATCCTTTTGAGGAAAAATATATTTTTCTGCCCTTTTAATATTTCCTTCTCTGGGCTAACTTCCTTCAATATCAACAACATACTTCACTTTAATTGTAAAGTTCTAACAATCATGTTTCTTAACATTTTAGAAATTATATTTAACACTGACGCAAACTTCTTTCTCGTTATCTTTAAAGGTTTAACTTATTCAAACTATCACAATGTTAACAATTTCTAGTTTATATTGCATAAATACCACTGTACCTAAGGTAGCAAATATATGTACATAATGTATTATTTGTACTCTATAATGGATAAAACAATTAAAAAATTGTTTTATATATAGTAATAACACCCTCAGCTGCTAAAAACTGACCATATTGCAAACAAAATGAAGTAACCAAGAGATGAAAGAATCTATATATCTACTACAAGGCATCTAATGATTACTAATGATAACATTAAATTGATAAAAAGGAATAAAAATCTGGAACAAAATGTTTACACATTATTTCACAAGGGATGGGGAGAGGCCTCCAATTCATAGAACAAGTCTTGCAGAAATACAATCCTGCAGTGGATTGAATCAGAATAAATAGTGGGCTCAGTCAGACACAATAGAAAGCATTTGTAACATTGCAAGACTATCTTTTTCTCTGTATTACCCCATTTCTTTCTTTTATTTTTCAATAGCACTGTAATAGTAGTAATAATACCGGTAATGCTGCATTGGAAGATCTGCAAGAAACACCATTTGCCTGCAAACAAGAATTGGTAGTCTGTAAAATAAACAAAGTACTACAAAAGTGAAGAAGCTCACAATCAATCTCACAAGAGATAAATACAGACAAACTTTATTTAAAAATGGAGACAATAGAATGTAAGAGTTTCTTTTAAACATTAAACAATCATAAAACTATCAGTGCCAGAAGAAATAAAAATACAGAGCTCCTTAATCAGCAGATTCTTAAAAGAAAGTCCACTTGAAAAATATCCAGGAAAAAGCTCTGAGCAGTTACCAAGAAGATAACAATTTATTCCTATTTCAAAGCAACTTTGATGGAAAGAAGTGCCAATTTCCATAAAACACTTGTGGACTGAGATTGTACAGAAGACAATAGCAAAGACAAAACAGCAGACCCTAAACACATAAAAACATTTTTGCAACATTTCTAGCTAAATATTTTTTTTTTAACTTATCCTTTCAAAAGTAGATGTGTCCCCCTCTGTTTCAGGTTCTTCCTGTATGTTTCTCCAGATCCTTAAGGATTTTAGTAAGTTAATTCTGGGGTTGACAGGAAGGTGAAGTGAATCTGATTTCTCTTCTTAGCCTCCATTCCCAATTTCTACTTTTGTTTGAAAAAGACAGGCTGTTTTTCCTTTCTATCAGAAATGGAAAGAGTTGGGCAATCTGATTTTGTAAATGATCCTGGGCATGCAACTGTCTCTTGTGCAGCTGTAGATTCCATGTCTGTGAGGAGTGAACTTGCACTGACATTTGAATGGGCTTGGCTGTTCAGTGAATTCTGGATAGGAATTTTCCTGTCATTCACTTGGTAGGACATGATTTAGAACAGGGGTGTCAAACTCGCAACGTCACGTGACGTGTCGCGACGTATCGTGACTTTTTTGCCATTGCCGGCAATGGGGTGGGCGCGGTTTTTCTATGATGCATCCAGCTCGTGGGCCTGCAGTTTGACACCCCTGATTTAGAATATGGATGCATTATATATGTATTACTGTTGATTATATATGGATTATTGTTGTTTTAACCTATGCACGCTACATAGACACATTTTTTTAGACAAGTGGCCTTATAAATTGTTTAAGTAAATAAACAGATTTCTTACAATTCTAAGCTGTTGCTGTGATGACTGTAATCTACATATGGGTTATGAGAAAGACCGTTAGTAAATTAAAAAAAAGGCAAAACATGGCAAAGCATATAGTTTGGGATTCTTTGATCTAGTTTTATGTTCTGTACACAGAAGCAAGTGTTTAAATGGCTTTGTATTTTAGTGAACATCATGTTTTTACTGCAATATTTGGTCTGAACAGCACCATGAATTAGACTTAAATTATTGGCAAAAAGGAACCCTACTTAGAATGTTAATTAAATTACTCGACAATCTGCTATTTTATTGTAATTTGTATGGCATGTTGTGATCTAATTTATGAAAACTGAGATGTGCACTGCTCAAAGTAGGCTTTGATTGGAATGGCTTACAAGCCCTACAAAATAAATATTTAATTTAATTAAAGTTTGTCCACATATTTTTTTTGCAAAATGACAACATATTTTTCGAACTTTATTGATAAAAAGAAGAGATAGAGATCTTGTGATGTAATTAACTGTAAAACTAGATTTAAAAATTCAAAATGAAATATTACAAACAAATGGAAAGTTATTTTTTTGATCTTGACACAATGTATTAGCTCTAATACATATTTTCTCTGCATTCAAAAAGCACAGTCTTTTGCATAAGTCCAAATGTGCAGCAATGTTATAATAAGCTGCCACATTAACTGGTATGGCTGTTTTTAGGAAACCCTATAGCATTTTTTTCCTAGTTGGCATGTATTAGTTTATACAGAATAAATCTTCTGCCCTAAGCTCCCTTACCTGTAAATATATCACAAAACAATGTAGCATTAACTTTTAATAATCAAATTTGCATGTCAAGGTTGGCACCTGATTTCCACTTTCCAAAGAAGCATATAGCTTCTTCATCAAGGTTTGTGAATGGAACAATTTCCAGAGAAAGACTTTCTTAATGAATATTGGGTTAGCTGTGTTCACATGGCTCACTGAACTTTGAAATAGCCAACCAGAGGTTGAGGAACAACCTCCTATGATTATATTAAAGTTCAATATGTTGTGCAAACCTGTCTCCTAGCGTGGTTCAATTATTAGGGAAACTTAAATGGGTGGACTGACTGTCTTGTTTAATTTTTTATTCTGCATGTGATCAAGTGTCACACATGTAAGGAAACTTTTTAAAACAAATTACATTGTTTGTCACATTTCAAACTTGTCTTACTTTGCTTCCCCATCCCCCCACTTTCTTTTACAAGTGATGTTTTTGTGTGGCTGTGTTCATAGCTAGGTTCTCAGCTGGAGTCTGAAATAGTGAAATCTAATCATACAACTCTCTACTCAATCATGCACAATTCCCAAGCTAAACATATTTATTGCATACTCACTCCCACAAAGAGGTTAGCAGATGCAGGAAACAGAGATGCAAAAAAGCTATTTACTGTACCTCTTTAACAGTAAGTCTATCAGAACTTAGTGTAATTTCCATTGGTTTTACTTCTAAGCAGACAGGTGTAGGTGTAACTTTCATAAAGTTTATGCAGCTGTTTCTGCTAAGAAAAATGCCTACAGAGACTTTTATATCACACATCAAAAATAACATCTCAACTGAGCAGGTGGTGATCTTAACATCCCTTATATAGAACACTATTTCTGTAGTTCTTTATCCTTTAGATTTTCTTTCTCACTAGACATGCAGAGATCGCCTTAAGTTGTTGGTAGCAGAACTGAAGGAATGCTTTGAGTGTGCAGAAGAGCCACTACTCTGTTACTTTTCAGCTACATGTGAGAATGGAAGCTTCAAACGTGTTAGATTATTGCTTTTCATGGGGAGAAGCTAGTGTTTTTATTATTCCCCAGTGCAATGTCTGCAGTTGGCCTACTACAGCTGCATAAATCTGAGGGACCACCAGATGGCAGCAAAGAGATACAGAAAATTCTAACATTATGTTTCGAGGTCATCAGCATAATTACAAGCTGATAGGCAAATATTTTCTACAACCGCTATGTGCTCCCTTGCTTGCATTTACTTTGGGGGGAATTTGTCTCATGAAGACAGATGTGATTCTAAAGAATGAAAATATGCTAATGACACAATTAAATGATTTCACTTCTCTATTTATATAAGTTGGTGGTTGAAGGTACAGTACCCTTTTTCCTAAGAACAGGCTGTTGAAAGAAAAATCTTCATCAGGGTCCAGTCCAAGCCGGGAATAAACAAAATGGAGACTGCTTTAGAAAGAAGGCTCTTGTTTATTTAGTTGCCAGAAACGTCAGTGACAGTAGCATGTTTCTGGGGTGGATGACCACATGGAGCTGGGAGTGGTGGGTTTTTATACCTTCTTGGGCTTTTATGTCCTGTGGCATGAACTTTGACCTGAAGTTCAGTGTGCCCTTCTGGTATTCTAGTGGTGGTGGGTTAATCCTATTATGTCCTAAAGTTTATGTCCTGCTTCCCTGGGGCTGTGGCTGATGGCTATGTCCTGTGTTGGATTTTTTGGATGAGGGCTTGTTGGTTCTAGGCATCTTTGTCTTTCTAATCCCATCAGCTCCAAGCTTCTTGGCTCCAATCTTTCTGAACGGATTATCAAATCTGTATTTCTACAGAGTTGGTTTCTGTTTGGGGCAGAGAGACTTGGGGGTAGTTCTGCCTAAGATTTTCTATTATTCCTTTTTCTTCTTCTTCTTCTTCTTCTTCTTCTTCTTCTTCTTCTTCTTCTTCTTCTTCTTCTTCTTCTTCTTCTTCTTCTTCTTCTTCTTCTTCTTCTTCTTCTTCTTCTTCTTCTTCTTCTTCTTCTTCTTCTTCTTCTTCTTCTTCTTCTTCTTCTTCTTCTTCTTCTTCTTCTTCTTCTTCTTCTCGTGCCATATCCATTATCGGACATTGGCGATCCTGTTTTTATCAGCAGCTGCACAAAAAAGTGCTGCCGAGTTTTATCCAAACCAGTCCCTTAGATTTTGAAGTCACAATGTTCTTCTTCTACCTGGACCTCATTTGCCTTCAATCTTTCCCTGGAGGATTAAATGGAATATGCTGTATTTTTCTGGGTGTCGCATCACATGTCCGAAATATTCTAATTTTCGTTTTTTAATTGTTTTGATGATTTCCCTTGGCTTTCCCAGGCGGCTTATCACCTCCTCATTTCTGATCTTGTCAACCCAGCTTATACATAACAGCTGCCTGTAAATCCACATTTCAAATGGTTCTAGTCTCTTCATGTGGCCTTCTGACAGAGACCAGCTCTCTACTCCATAGAGCAGGATAGAAAAAATATAGCATCTGACAAGCCTGATTTTCAGTCTTAGGCTTATTTGTGACTGCAGAATATCCTTTGGGGAAATATATTCTGCTTTTTTTTAATATCCCCCAAAATATGTCTTTCTCTCTCTCTCTGTGTGTGTGTGTGCTGTCTTCCTAAAAGGCTAAAGTGTGAGAATACCCAGTTCTTCTGAATCAGTGTGAGATACTATTGTTAAGGAAATTAGCAGTATTTGCAGACCTTACATTTGCAAAAGCCTTTTGAAATGTTTGCAAATAGTGTAGGGTCTTAATTATCAGGTAAATAGATAGAGACAGTTCAATTATTGCAAAGTACTTTGCATGGGGGAACCCTCAAAGATCCTTCAGAAACTTCAGTCGGTCCAGAATGCGGTGACATACGCACTTACGGGCATGCCTTAATATAGTACTTAGCATTTAGCAATAGCACTTAGACTTATATACCGCTTCATAGTGCTTTACAGCCCTCTCTAAGCAGTTTACAGAGTCAGCATATTGCCCCCAACCATCTGGTCCTCATTTTACGGACCTTGAAAGGATGGAAGGCTGAGTCAATCTTGAGCCAGTGAGAATCGAACTGCCAAACCGCTGGCAGCCAGCAGTCAGCAGAAGTAGCCTGCAGTACTTCATTCTAACCATTGCGCCACTGCCAATGTGATGCCTCTGCTCTGCTAGCTGCACTGGTTGACAGTTTGCTTCTAGGTGCAAGTCAAGGAGCTGGTCATGATGTATAAAGGGCCCATCTATACATGGCATAGAACCCAGTTATTTGAGACAGAGCCTATCTCCCTTGGTATCTTCCAAACCTATTTGATTAGGATCCAGGAAACATGCCTATCTTCTGGAATGAGGTTCTGCTAAATGATAGTAGTTAGGGGGGGATACCTGCCTGGATAGTATTTTAAGGATAACATTTAAAGAAGATTTTATACATTAACGTAGAATGTGCTTTGGCTATGGGAGAAACATCTATTCATTTTAAAAACACCTCCATCTTTAATTATATGTATTCTCTGTGTTGGCACTTGGGAATTTAAACAAAATCTATTTGGAGGTACACAAAGGGTGGCATTTTCAAAATTTTAAATCATTAATGGAGTTAGATTAGATTACACTAGGTTCAACTTTACATTAAATTTAACTTTCAGAAAAAAAAAACCTCTGAAAACCACATGGGACTTGAAAAGATGTTTGGCGTACTTAAATGCGTCTGTTCTATCTGTTTGTTTTCTGTACCGTTCAGTTTTGACCGTAACTATAACATTCAACTAAAAATCAGGAGTAAAATATATTTACTGGACCAGAACAGCTGTAATTACTGGCCTACTATTTACTGCACACATGTCCATGTTCAGACTCTAAGTGTATAATTGTCAAAATCCAGAATGGTTATTAGCCATAGCTAAAAATGGAGCCCAGCTGAAAAAAGAACATGATTGAATCAGATACAGACTCCACCCTCTTTAAAGAATTTCTTTTCCAGGCTGCTGCTGTTTTACAGTGGTTTAATGATCAAGACTACCATCTCTGCAAAGATTCTTCTCTCCGTCTCAACGATGACTAAAAAGTTTCCACCCACAGATGTTTTAGAAGTCAAATTCTTTCACTTCTAACCATCCATACATGTTGGCTGAAGTTTTTGAGAGCTAAAGGTCAATCCGTCTAGAGAGTTAGATGGTTGCAGAAGTCTTGGATGACCTGAGCTGCAGATGATAAATAGGGGGAAACAAAAGGATTGAGTTTTTTGCCATGTAGTAGTTATTTGGATTTTCATAGCCTAGCTATGATAGCGTACCTGTCAAATTGCATTTCACTCTTCACTTCAAACATTAGTACTTATGAAAGGTAGCCCCTAAACGGGGGCTTTTTAAGGTGCTGTAAATGTCTTACAGTGCTCGCTTTCTCCATTCAACAGAAGTCAGCCAATATTTTCATACAATTTATATCTCTGGTACATGGTCAGTGTTTTATTTATTTATTTATTTGTCTTTAAGTCAGTGTTGACTTCGGGCGAAGTTTTCTTGGCAAGATTTTCAGAAGTGGGTTGTCACTGATTTCTTGCTAGGGTGAGAGAGAATGACTGGCCCAAGGGGGTCTATGACAATTCGCCATGGCCAACTTGTTGCAGCCAACTCAGCATAGGACAATTCGCTGCAGGACAAGAGTTACACTAATATCAAAGAACTGGTGGAATAGAATCATTAAAGAAAGGATGCAAAAGGAGGGAACGGAATGAAACGTGAACGACAACAATTAAAATGAATTGTTATTTATTTTAAATAATTAAATTGTCCTGTGATGAGTCGTCCCATGGCGAGTTGGTCGTGGTAAGTGGGATGCACCGAGTTGGCTGTGGCACATTTGGCTGCAGCAATTTGGTTGTGGCGTGTTGTCCCACTCTGGGCCCAAGGTTACCCATCTGGCTTTGTGCCTAAAGTACCGGTAGGACTAGAACTCACGGTCTCCTGGTTTCCAGCCTGGTACCTTAAGCATGATGCCAAATTGGCTCTCATATGATCACTAAGCCTGCTAAATATCCATTTGATATTGCCTTTCTATTCAGGTAGTTTCCTTCCAAATTTAAAGTTCTGAAACCTTGAGCTATAGCCAAAGCAACATTGCTTACAGCAAAAACTTCACTGAAGGATCCTGATTACTTTTCACAAGCCTACTTTTTGTGATATGTGTGTCTCCAGGCTACTGTGATATGGCATTTATTTTGATTTTAATATGTACTTGACATAGCATGTCTGTGTTGAATGATAAGATCATTTGAGGCAGTTATTAGCTCTTGTTAAATATTCACATAAATGGTTAGTGTTCCTCAAACCTTGAAATATAGTGCTATGTGTTTACTACTGTTTCTGGGTGGTGGATATATCACTGTTAAGATTTAATTCCAAGTAGTGTTATTTTTCCCATCCTTAGTCTACAGTAACCCAAAGCATATACTTGTCTAAAATATATATCTTATTAGACTTTGGATAGCAGTTGATCACTTGACTTTCACTACCCCTTTTTCCCACTTATTTGGCTGTTCTAAAAGAGTCTGCATGTTGAACTAGTTGAGCTTACTTTCTTTGGTTGGTATGATGCTGTCATTTCTGAGTAAGTCAAAGGAAAGAAGGAAACTTGATTTATTCTTCTTTCTATCAAGCTCTTATTTTGTAGGCGCACATATGATTATTGTCCCATTAAGGGACCTGAAGAATTCAGTGTGTTGAAATATTACCTTATATAATGTGTGATTCCCCATTCAATAACCTTTATTTCACTCTACCAATATTCCTTTATCTAAGATAATTAGATTCAGAGAATAGAAACAGTCTTCGGTCCCTTTTCTACTTAACAATGCAACCACTGAAATAGTCATTAAGCTAATGATCTTTTGACCTATATAGTCATCTTTTCTTTGGATAAATAATCGAAATCTTATTTCTGGGCTAAGTTAAAATTACTGCTTCTAACAGAATCGTCATTGTATGCCAATTTTTTTATCCATTTATATCTCACTGCAATCATGATAGATCAGTTTAAACATCCACAATGGGCTCACAATTCACAATGGCAATAAAGATAACACTTCAAGAAAAATATAAGAAAAATGTAGCCAATTTGGTTAGAATGGCTTCCAGAGGAGCTGAATCTTCAGGATCCTCCTTGAATATAAACAGGGAGGATACCAACCTGATCTCCACAGAAAGGCTGTAGCATGTGTGCTGCAAGCAAGAAGTAACATCTCCTGGGTTCAGTTCCCTTTACTTCCCAAAGTTGGCCATCAGGAATAGTTTCTCACTACATGGATTAATTCTAGCTGGAGCAGCAATCTGTAGATTCCCACAGGCCAAACCCAAAACAACATTACAAGTCAAAAGCAGCATGTTAAACAATTTCTTGAGATACAAAAAGCATTCCAAAAAAGGGAATTAGACAGTGAAAAACTGAACATAAAGAACATAGAACATAGAGTTGGAAGGGACCTTGGAGGTCTTCTAGTCCAACCCCCTGGTCAAACAGAAGACCTATACTATTTCAGACAAATGGCCATCCATTCTCTTCTTAAAAACCTGCAGTGACAGCTTCTGAAGTTAAGCCATTCCATTGGTTGATTGCTCTCACTGTTAGGAAATTTCTCCTTAATTCTAGATTGCTTCTCCCCTTTGTTAGTTTCCATCTGTTGTTTCTCATCTTGCCTTTTGATGCTTTGGAAAATAGTTTGACCCCCTTGTATTTGTAGGAGCCCCTCAAATATTGGAACACTGCTATCATGTCTTCCCTAGTTCTTTTCATTAGACTCGACATAGCCACTTCCTGTAGCTATTCTTTGTATGTTTTAGCTTCCAGCTCCCCAATTGTTTTAGTTGCTCTTTTCTGCACTCTTGACAGAGTCTCAACATCTTTTTTATATTGTGGTGACAGAACTGGATGCAGAATTCCAAGTGTGGTCTTACTAAGGCTTTTAAAGCAGCACTAGAACTTCATGTGATCTTGATTCTATCCTTCTATTAAAACAGGCTAGAATTGCATTGGCTTTTTTGGCTACTGCTGCTGCACACTGTTGGCTCCTATTTAAGTGATTGTCCATTAGGACTCCAAGCTCCCTCTCACAGTTACTAGTGAAGGAAGTTAGCCCAGAGAAGAAAATATTAAAAGGGCAGAAAAATATATTTTTCCTCAAAAGGATTTTTTAAAAACCAAACCTGGCCCCAAATCTATCTCTCTGCCCCAAGCAAGAGCTAGCCCCATATGAATGCAGATGTAGAACCATCAGAAAGCTGAAGCCAGGGCACTCAAGAAGACAAAGAGAAGATCTGCATGCCCCACCCAAACTCTAGGAGTGATTAACCCCATCACCTGGCAAGCAGGATATGATAATAGGATTAAACCACAGATATCAAGCCCTAGAAAAACACTCAGAAATAGCTTCAAGGTTCATGCCACAGGAACAGGAAACTATTCCAAAGGCTAGAGGGGGTATAAAAACCTACTGCCCATGTGCTCAAGCTCCTCTCTTTCCTCTCTGCTCCTTGCAAGGACCATCTTTCTGCTTCTTCAATAAACTGTAACCTTCTTCCCAAAGCAGTCGCCATTTTGCTTATTTATCCCAGCTTGGATGAACCAGGATGAAGACTTACTTCTAACAATTTGGCCCCCAAAGATGGGACTCCAAGCTAACCTCTCCAATGGACTGAGACTGGTAAGTCCCATCTTGCCGGCAACAGACCCCCTTGTGTCTGTGGATGGGTCTCCCAGGCCTTGCCCATGTGGAGCCGAGGTAGTAAAGGGAGTTTTGAGAGTTTGAGCTCAAGGGCTGCTTTGGAAAGAAGGTGAAGGTGAGTACCTCTAAATTTTAAGTTTAAAGCCCAGGGGAACAAAGGAATGTGTGTATTTCTGTTTGTGTGAGTGAGAAGACCTTTTTTCCCAATCACAGTTGGATTTTGCTCCTGGTCTTTCCTAGCCGCAGAAAGGATCTGTTTAATTGGCAGAACCTGGAAAGCATGGGGGTTTGGTCAGAGCACAGAACCTTTTGTTAGGGAAAACGGAGAGGCTGTGTGAAAATGAAATGGAATGAGTGAATGAAATAATTGGATTTGGGCAACTAGCTGGTAAGGCCCTGTAAGCAAAGCAAAGTTAGGAAATTAGACCCCAAAAAGGGAGCGGCCACCCACCTCTGAGAGCAGGCAGAGGTGCCCACGTACATTGGAGGTCCAAGGGGTCCCTAAACGGTGGTGTAAAGCCGGCCAGCTGGAGAGTAGCCCATACCTTCTGAGGGAAACCGGAAGGTCTCTGCAGACCCCTTTTTGGTCTGAAAACGGGAGGATCCCTCAGAGGAGCCCACGAACTCTGAGAGGGATCTGGAGAAGCTCCGTGAGTCCCCTTTTTTCCGGACTCACAAAATCGTGGTGGTAGAAAGAAGTCTCACAAGGAGGCTTCAACTGTGTAGTGCCCTTTAGCGTTAAGGAAATCCCGTTATACATGGGAGGTTCCAATTCAAGGGCGGAGGTAGGTTTCCCGGTTGATAGCTTGCTCGGAGCCTGGGACAGGAGACAGTTTCCTGTCCAGGCTGGAATGAAAAAGAGATAGGTAAAGAAACTATAGGGGGAAAAATAGACTTTGCTTAGGGCTTTTCTGGGAAACCAATTTGGCTAAATAAAGGTACTTAAAAGGAAAAATAAGAAATAGTGATTCTCTCTCTCTCTCTATCTTCTCTATGCAACCAAGTGGTACTTTTAAAATGTGTGCCTTCCCTAACTTGAATTATCTGAAATTTATGGTGGGAATGACTAGGATGTGTAAAACTAAGACTTCTGTTCTCTTGTCTTTGTGTATATATGTTTGTCAAAGTCTGTGTGTAAGAGGTAAATGTGACTATTAACTGTTTCAAATCCAAAGAGAAAAGAATTTTAAATTCTGCTAGAAATTTTGCTTAAAAGAAGCCACAAAAAGGAAATACCTCACTCTGTTTGTCTGGCCAACAAACAGAGTGAAGAAAAATGTGTTTGTTTGTTTGTTTGTTTGTTTGTTTTCCTCTTTCTCTCTGTGTCTTCTTAAGAACAGCCTTAAGTTAGCAGGAGGGAATGTTTTAAGTTCATCTGCTAGAAAGATTTCACTCTTGCATTTAATAATATATAATAAAGTTGGAAGGGACCTTGGAGGTCATCTAGTCTAACCCACTGCTCAGGCAGGAAACCCTACACTAACTTTATCAAATGCCTTACTGAAGTCCAAGAAAATTATATCCACAGCATTCCTCTAGTCCACTAATTTTGTAACTGGGTCAAAGAATGCAGTAGGATGTGTCTAGCATGATCTATTTTTGACAAACCCATGTTGGCTTTTAGTAATGACTTTGTTTGCCTCTAGGTGTTCACAGATTCTTGTTCGATTATCTTTTCCAGAATCTTCCCAGATATTGAGGTCAGGCTGATAGATCTGTTATTTCCTAGATCTATTTTTATTTTATTTTTGAAGAGGGAAACTACATCAGCTTTTCCCCCCCAGTCCTCTGGTAGTTCCCTAGTGCTCCAGGGTCTTTGAAAAATATTGTTCAGTGGTTCTGAGATCACATCTGCCAGTTCCTTGAGAACCTTGGGTTGTAATCCATCTGGTCTTGGTGAATTGAATTCTTCTAGGCTGGATAAGTGCTTGCTCACCATTTTCTTGCCTAATTTAACTTGTGCTTCTAATCTATTTTTTATGGTACTGTTTTTGTAAGTTGGACTGTTTGCTTTTTATTATTTTTGACTGTGATCACAAGCCTTAGTTCATTTTGAACCTTAGCTTTCTTCACCTCATCTTTGCAGGCTCAGACTATTAATATTCTGCTGTAGTTATGTGCCCCTCTTTCCACTTTTTATACTGGTCCCTCTTATATGTCAATTTATCAGAGAGTTCTTTATACAGCTCTGCTGGTTTCTTGTGAGAGCTATTATTTTTCTTCTTTGTTGATATGGTGCTAGACTGGATTTTTATTATCTCACTTTTCAAAATTTCCCAAGCTTCTTGAGCTGTTTCCCCTTGAAGATTCTCATCCATGGAATCCCTCCCAAGCCCTCTCAAGTTTATTGAAATTAGCTCTCTTAAAGTCTAAGACTCTAGTTTGACCATGTTCTATTGCTTGTGCTCCCATAATGTTGAATTCCAATATTGCATGATCATCCCCCCCCACGGTTCCTGTGGCTTCAACACCTTTTATCATTTTGTCTCTGCTAGTGAGAATTAGATCCAATATCGCTAATCCCCTAGTTTCCTTTTCTACTTTAGAGAAACAAAGCTGTTTGCAAGTTTTGTCAGGAATCTGTTTGATCTTCCACTTAGTGCAGAGTTTGTCTCCCAGTTGATGTCAGAATAATTAAAGTCCCCCATTACTATTGCTACGTACTTTAACTGAGTTCTTATACCCTTTCATGGTTTCCAAAATTGTCATTCCTGATTGGTGAGTTTAAATTTGTCTTTTCTGATTTTTTTGGTCAATGTCTATTGTTGGGTGAATTTCCTTCTCAATTCTGTCTAAAAGGTGTTAATTTTGTTCCAGGGGGAATCCAGTGTTAAATTATTTTATTGGAGTGAGGAGGGGGTGTCCTGCCTGCTGGGTCCTGCCCCAAGTTCTAGAAATCATTCAGCAATGTGTTGTAAATGAGTTTGTGTTCTAAATGGGTTTTATCTATCTATCCCTTTTCCTGAAAATGCGTGTCTATCTACAAGAGCCTTTTGAAGTTCAAGTCTGCTTGTTTGGGGAAATAATTTCTTAAGCTGCTTTTCTTACCCTATCACTAATTGGTGAAACTACAGTGAAACTTTTCTGAAACAAATAAGCATTTTCCAATCTCTAAAATAATGTGGTCTATTTTGGAATAAATGTTAAAGGCAGATTCTCCTGCCCCTGGCAAGTTGCATATATTAAAATATTAGGCTTTTAAAATTACTTGGAGTTTTCAGCATTCTCAAGCTGCCTAGCATTTTTTCCTTCCTCTCAAGTTGCAAGTTCTTGTCCTTAATATGTTGCAAATGTCCAAGTTCAAAAGTGAAACATGTCATTTTGTTGTTCTCTTTCTGTCCTCAAATTTGTGATTTGCCTATCTGTTTCTCTAATAACTGCAGTATTAATGCCTTTTCAAACTGCCTGCAAGCTAACCCCCTTTCTAATTTCTTTCTTGCCCTTTGTTCTCCATACTGTTTGTCTGCCTTTCCTGGGAGAGTCCACCCAGAAAGTGGGGGGAGACCTTGTTCTTGTATCTTTCAGCCCTGCAATCCTCCCCCAAACCTTTGGAAGCAGAACACACAGACCCAGATGCTGCCTCCATCCATTTGAGCCTTGGAATTGGGTTTTGAATCCAGCCATCCACTAAAAAGCCACCATGCAATCTGAGTGGAACATCTTCCCAAGTCCTACCATTCCCCAGATGCCTGTGAGAGCTGCAGAAGGAAGGAGTCCTGGAGCCACTGGTGCCATGTGAAGCCTCACAAGAGAAAATTAGACTGTGAGGGAGGGTGGAAACCCACTGTAAACTTTTCTTTCTTGCCCCATTTGTATTGTAACAAGCCAGTTGAATGTATTAATGGAGAGATGACATTTGGGAATAGTTGGCAGAACAAGTACTGAACACCTTGGACTTCTATCTGGTGGGAGGGAAAATTTATCCAGAATGTTTGTATTGCTTGTTTGTATTAGTAGTTGCACACACACACACACACACACACACACACACACACACACACACACACACACAACATTCACACCATTCAGAGTCTATCCCCTCCACCTACCTTTAGTAAAGCCCCCCCAGGCTGATTTTTTGCTCTATTGCACCAAAGCTTTGCAAGCACAACTTCCTGAAAATTCCAAGGGGGAGGGAACTAGGCCCCCTCAGGTGATTTGCAATTCTTATGCCCTGACTAAGGAAGCAACAGGAAAGATCCCCAAACCTCAGCCCTGAATATCTTGCACTGGTAGGCTCAGATTGGGATTCCTAGAGCTCATTATGTGCAATAGCCTGGCATATTGGCAAACCTCGATTGGACATTACAAACCTGGATGCACTGAACTAAGAGCTAAGGCAGAAAACAACCCTTGAAAATGGGCAGCCAGTGGTCATGCACTAAGGAAAACCATGGCTGTGAAGAATTTTGGGAGGTATACAAACCTGACTGGAAGCTAAAGGTGACATCCAACATTTGAAAATGATTGGCACAGAATATTGGACACTATAAATTTCTTTTCCACCTAATAAAACCTTTGCCCTGACTTTTAGAACTTTATGGGTGCAAGCTCCACTTTTGGGAGCCACTAAAGGGATCTTTTTCTGCTGCCTCCATTAATGTTTTAATTTTTTTGGTTTAACAGTTTAGAAGCTTGCCTACCAAGTCTCCCTGACCAGATCTATTTTAATGTTGTGCCAATAAGTGTGACATTCTCACACTTAAGGCACAAAGCGGGGATATTGAAGGAAGTTAGCCAAGAGAAGAAAATATTAAAAGGGCAGAAAAATATATTTTTCCTCAAAAGGATTTTTTTTTAAACCAAACCTGGCCCCAAATCTATCTCTCTGCCCCAAGCAAGAGCTAGCCCCATATGAATGCAGATGTAGAACCATCAGAAAGCTGAAGCCAGGGCACTCAAGAAGACAAAGAGAAGATCTGCATGCCCCACCCAAACTCTAGGAGTGATTAACCCCATCACCTGGCAAGCAGGATATGATAATAGGATTAAACCACAGATATCAAGTCCTAGAAAAACCCTCAGAAATAGCTTCAAGGTTCATGCCACAGGAACAGGAAACTATTCCAAAGGCTAGAGGGGGTATAAAAACCTACTGCCCATGTGCTCAAGCTCCTCTCTTTCCTCTCTGCTCCTTGCAAGGACTATCTTTCTGCTTCTTCAATAAACTGTAACCTTCTTCCCAAAGCAGTCACCATTTTGCTTATTTATCCCAGCTTGGATGAACCAGGATGAAGACTTACTTCTAACACTAGCATTGAGTAGGTTTTACCGAGTCTATATCTAACAGTTGGTTTTCCTTGTCTAAGTGTAAAACCTTACTTTTATCTATTTGGTTGAACAATGAATTTAACAAAATTTTATTTTGTTAAAGAAAGAGGGTTATGTCCACAGGCATGATAGCCCTACAGATTACCCTTGTGCCTTATTAATGTAGTGTGTAGCTTATTATGTGGGCAGTATCTCAGCCTTTCCTTCCTGATGCTAATGAGTTTGGAATGCAGTTTTTAGAATCTGGATAATACAATGCTGAGGAAAGTTGCCCTAGATAATGTCACTAAGGCCATGCAACAAGTTTTACCTGTCCTGTGAAATCCTAAATTTTGGACTGCGGTTTTTATTCTAGAGATGAAGTCAATACGAATCTAAAATCTAGAAAGGCAGGTAAAAAAATTTGGTAGATCAAAATATGTTCTTTCCAGGGGATTCCAAAAGCTTCTTCAGAACTAGCAATCTAGTTCTCAGTTGAAAACTTTTATATCAAAACATAACATACCCTAGAATAATTTCAATTCAAAATTATAAATTATCTTGAACTTAAACAATTTAATGTAATTATTTAAGGCAATGGACCGATTATTGAACATATGCAGAATTTTAAAATCCATCTGGATTTAAAACAGTCTGTTTAACAAGGAATGTACTTATTGCCTGGACGTGACAAAATGATGACAAATGACATTTCAGTTCACTGAAGTACTTTTCAACTGATGCAACTGAGGCTGGAACTGTCAGCAACATCTGCAAAGCTATAATAGTATTTGGGAATGCTTGTTGGCTCAGAGAATATGGATGCGCAGACTCCTATGGGAAAGTGTCCCGCCCATTGGCTTTTAAATTCTTATATTACATTCTCCACATCCCCTTCAGGATGTAAAGAAAATTTGATACTAGCTTTATAGTTCATTCAAATTACTGAATGTTTTGATGTAACTGATTACATGTAAGAAAGCTACACTTGGAAATAAATCCTGTATTTATTATATGCAGGACAATTTTAATTGTGCTGGATGTAAATTGCAAGGGAGGGCCAGAAGGGAAGAATCCTGTGTGCTGGCTGGCAAACAGCCAGTTTGCAATTTTTGTTTGAATTTTCCTAACATTTTCAGTGTGTCTGCAGTTGATATTCGAGAGGAATTATAATATGCTCGTAAGAATACGAAAATTTGATTTCTGCTTGTTCAGAAATTATTGTTATGACTTTTGAAATCATTTTTGTTGATTCCACAATCAAGAGAAACTATAGCAGGTTCTGCCATTAGTTTAATCATGGTTTTTTGGTGACTGCTTTAGGCTACGCTATAGGATATATTCTCCCAAGAAGAGATGGCAATATGGCTCTTTGTATATCAGCTATAACCTTTTTTTAATGTTTGGTTAATTTTTGTTGTTAAAAGTGGCACATTTACACCTTGTTATCCAAAACAAACCCTGCTGATAAGAAGAGATGACATCACATCATAATTTGTCCTCCTAGCTCTGCCCATGCCAGCTAAATAGGATAGAGGCTCACCTTCTTCCTATATTGAAACCTCTACTCAAGAACAGTCAGGTTGCTGGAAATAGTATTTAGAAACAGCTGTTAGAATGCTGACCCTGTTTTGCTCACCTAGACCTCTGAATAGCCCTTACGATGCTGTTCAGCTGATCCTTTGGACGGTACATCCTGTCTCTGAATCAAGACTGAATTTTGCTTGGCTAAGATCAAGTGTAGTATCTGTTCTTATCAATTTAATATCTGATATGTCCTCTATTTGAGGACTACATATTAAATGGATTTTTGAACTGGGAGATGGAATAGGGGGAAAAAAAGACTGAATTTTGCTGCAGATCTTGCATTTAAAACATGTTTGGAAATCTGATGTTGGCTCTTTTGATACAGTTCCCTTTTGGCACAACTTCAGGTTTCCACATTTTATCCTAGGAGGAGAGATTGCTAAAGTTTCTAGCAACTGTAATTTATTAAGGATCACCTGTAGAGTATTTCAGTACACATTTTAGCACCCTCTTCAAATGATCTCTGAAGAAGGAAATCTCTCTCTCTCTCTCTCTCTCTCTCTCCTCTCTCTCTCTCTCTCTCTCTCTCTCTCTCTCTCTCTCTCTCTCTCTCTCTCTCTCTCCTCTCTCTCTCTCATCTATTTATTGCTAGCCCTCATATTGACTAACTAAGAGATGCCAGATGTTGAGCAAAGAACTAGGTATGCCTCTTCTGTAGGTTAAGGTTGACCCACCCATGCATTCATGTGGGGAAAATCAGTTTTCAGAGGAATTGGACTGTTCAGTAGACTAATTGAAACAAAGTACATGGCCTTGCAGCTTACAGCAGCTTACAAACTGTTATCAGAACATTCCCATTGCAACCCCTGACTCTCAAGATGCAAATGTGTCTTCTAACCAAGATAATTATTTTCTGTAAATAAAGGAAAGGAGAGAGTAATCTGAAGGCTTAAGATTTATTACCATCAGGACAACTTTACTTAGCTCTGTTAAAGATGCAAAGATACTTTTCCCAAGCCTACCCTTCTCTGTGCATGAATAGATTCACAGTCGGATAATCTCATCTCATCACTAAAGCAGGTTGATAAAAGCTATGAAAAAATGGGGCAGGGAACTATGGTTATCTGTTCCAGCCAATTCTAACAACTGAAGTGAGTTAAGCAATATTGGCTTTAAGTTTGCTATCAGGGTTATTGTACCTCTATGCCTCTTTTCTAAATTTTTTTGGGATACTGGCAGCAGTTTAATTTTTAGTGATTAAACAAAATAAACCAAGGTTAGATTTTGGTATAAGGACAAAACAGTGAAGAGAGTTATTTTAGTGACAGTTACAAAGATGTTTAGGAAATTTAGTTTAGTGAGCCTGCTGCCTAATTCCTTTTATTTTCTATCTAATATTCTCCAGGCTTTAACAATATCTGACTGTTTTTGTTTATTAAATTTTGGAAGCAGTTGGATCCCCGTGCACTGGGCATAATCCAAGTAGATAAAATGAGGGACTATCCATCAAGCATTTAGAATCTGAGAACTTTGAGAAATGTATTCCTAATGAGGAGGTCCTCCCACATCTCCCCTGTTACCTAAATCATTCCTTGCTTTTTTGTGGATATTCTTAAGCAACCTTTCCTGGCATCCTCGTGTTGAACCTGTACAGCAGAGGTCCCAATCTTTTGGGCACCAGGGACCAGTTCCGTGGAGAAAGGTTTTTCCATGGACTGGAGAGTGTGTGGTTTTGTGTGCTGCCTGCATCCCACGGATGGGGCTTTGCTTGTTTGTGCGGACTGGTTGCTTGCATGCCATGGCCCGGTACCAATCCATGGACCAGGGGTTGGGGACCCCAGCTGTAAAGAATGAAGTTGCTGAAGCAGGAGCGAAACTTCCAGTTTAGAAAGAACCATATATCACATCGACCCCATAAACTGATTTAATTTACAGATGACTCCCTTCTGTTTATTTCTAAACCTCATACTATTCCTGTGTTGATGCAAATGTTAGATGCCTTTATGTAGATAGCAGGATATTTTATCACCTGGTCCAAATCGGAGTTCAGTAGAATGGTTGATTCCATGCATGTAGCCTTACACTTATCCTTGGGAATAGATACATGCACCCAGAAGATTCAGATCTAGGCCTAGTTAGTGTTGTGCATGATTGGCTTCCTGTTGCTGATCTGTTGTAGCCTCTGCTCTATTTCTCTGGCCAAAAACACCATCCAGTGAAAATATCACTTCAACAATAGTTATTACAGTACACTTGAGCTGATGTATTCTAATTTAAAGCTTGGATCTAAAACAACCATCTCTTATCCATAGTAGTAATTTGTTCCACAGCTGCTTAGAGAAATTGGATCAAAGGCTGATGTTAAATCAATACAAGCTGCCAACAACTTGGATTCTTTGGTTTTGTATATTTTTTCTGCTAAATGGAACAAAACTAAACAGTGAACCTGGACAGTGTTCTGATTTAAACCAATCTGCCCTTTTCCTAGGATTTTTGTCATTACGTGTTATGTTAACTCTGGCTTAATTTCTATATTAGGCAATAAACTAAGCGGAAGAACTCCAGCCCTCTTCAAAATCTTTTTATCAGTAAGATTGTAATAGTTTTTGAACATATGAGTGGGATTAGTCTGATTTGCCTTGAGGTTTTGCTGGAAGGTTATTTTAACCACATTCATGAACCCAAAGGCCAATAAGGGAGAAGATTGTTGAGTTTCAGAAAGGG
Source organism: Bothrops alternatus (assembly GCA_034064705.1). Taxonomy (NCBI): domain Eukaryota; kingdom Metazoa; phylum Chordata; class Lepidosauria; order Squamata; family Viperidae; genus Bothrops; species Bothrops alternatus. The sequence goes on along the minus strand of JARGCV010000052.1, from coordinate 22,437,456 downwards.
AAGCCATGTCAATCAAAACTATGATTCCAATTCCAGAAATGACAGTGGTCCCATAATTCCATTCAGGCATTCCAATGTTTAGAATGTCATTTATCTTATTAGCATCTTTATTACTAAAAAGACATCTTGCCACTACTTAATTTCTATTTACCGCAGTCCTTAAATATATACATATTCTTAATGACAGGCTACAAAAATATAAAAATAAATGTAGTAGGTCACATTATTGCTAACATAAAATATTGCACATGTATCATAGTGCAAATCATAGTTAATGACCTGAAATGTTCTAGATGTTTGGGGCTACAAGTCCCACAATCTTTGCTATCAAACTCGCTGTCTAAAATCTAAAATCTCTGGAGGATATGAAACTGTCTCTCCATGAAATAAATAATTTTAGAACAGCTTTTAGGAAAGCAATACCTATATCTCTGCCTCTGTCTCCCCTCTCCCGCCATATAAATTCTCTTGTCTATTTGTAATCTTCAGTTGGGAGACATTGGAAAATATTGGACAACAATTATTGAACTAAGGTAACTTGCTAACTTAATCTTTAAACTTAAAATAATGGACTGATTTACATAATTTTGGGATCCATGGCTCCTATAGAAATGAAATTTGGAAAAGTTGTGGCTGCTTCATGGCCATCACACCTTCCATCTACACCAGGGATTTTCAACTTTTTCACCCATTGTACCACTTTTAGGATATGGCAATATCTGAGTACCGCCAGCCGCCTAGCAAGATGTCAAAAACATGATGACCCCCCCCAAAAAGGAAAAAAGTGATAAAGTACAGGTAGTCCTCGACTTACAACAGTTCGCTTAGTGACTGTTCGAAGTTACAATGGCACTGATTGCCACCCAAGGCACAGCCGAGCAAGACACCTGCCTGCCCGCTTGGCAGTGCTCTCATTCCCCTCCCTCGCTACCACTTTTCTAGGATGGTCGCGTATCACCTGCCAGGTGCCAATGTACCACAGGTAGTACCCGTACCACTGGTTGAAAAGCCCTGATCTACACTTCCCAGAAACCCATAGATTGTGTGATGGTAGAAAAAATGGGAGGGGCAAATCTCCATCTTCTGATTTCTACATCCAATCAGCTGGTGGCAAGGCCCACCATTGACTGCTTTGAAACTGAGCCCCCTATTTGAAATCTCTTAATGGTAGTGGTTGGTGAGGGAAAGATGAGAGAGTGACTTGGATGCCCGCTGGATGAGCCCTCTTTCTCCCTGCAGGGAAGGGATCTTTGGGGACATGCCAGAATGGGGAGCAGAAGTGCAGTTTTCCTCAGAGTCCCTAGCTCCCTTGGCTTCCTCTCTCCATGGCAGTGGCAGGCAGTTCCATAGATCAGCCGAGGAGGAGGAGGAGGAGAAGGAGGAGGAGGATGATTTATGGGGCTCTCCCAAGGGTTATGAGGGAAATGGAAATGGCACAGGCCTATATTATATATGGAAAGAAGAATGATGAAATGGTTCATTGCTTATCTAGTATCCTGTTAAAACTCTGTTTATAACCTTCAATTGAGAAATTAGAAGGTATGGGGCACCAATTATTGAACCAAAGTAACTTAAATGGGCTAATGTACAAAATACTGGGATCCATAATATCAGTGAGAATGATATTTGGGAAAGTTATGATTACTTCAGCGGTCAGCTGAAGAGGAGGAGAATTTCTGACACTCCTTGCCAGCTTCCTACAAGCAAAGTCAATGGGGAAGCTGGCAGGAAGTTAGAAGTAACTCCTGCTTTTATTGCTCATACTATCCCACCTTTATTCATTCTCTTTCTCTGTTTAGGTAAAGAAATATCTTTGAAAAGATAATCCAATGGGTTATGGCTTGTCTAGTCACTATATCTATGGCTATAACTCTCCACAGGATAGACGGTCACAGTGCACACACACACACACACACACACACACACAGAGAGAGAGAGAGAGAGAGAGAGAGAGGGAGAGGGAGAGGGAGAGGGAGAGGGAGAGAGAGAGAGAGAGAGAGAGAGAGAGAGAGAGAGAGAGAGAGAGAGAGGGAGAGGGAGAGGGAGAGGGAGAGGGAGAGGGAGAGGGAGAGGGGGAGAGGGAGAGGGAGAGGGGGAGAGAGAGAGAGAGAGAGGGAGAGGGAGAGGGAGAGGGAGAGGGGGGAGGGAGAGGGGGGAGAGGGAGAGGGAGAGAGAGAGAGAGAGAGAGAGAGAGAGAGAGATCAGAACTGACTGATGGTTTCAATCTACAGTTTCTCTTTCATATTCAATGTGTTGGAATGAATTTGGGAACTTGACATCTAAAATACATAAAAGGCAAAACTGAAGGTGACAGACAGCACTCCTGCAATTAGCAACTGTGCCAAAAGCTTTTAAAAAATCTAAATCGCTATGCAAAGACTTGATACAGACCAGGTCTAATGTATGTGCGGTATGTTTCTGTATGTTAATGTTTGTGAGGGAGAGAATTCAAATCTCCTTACACCAGTCTTCTCCATCTGTAATTCATTTTACTTTTTTTAAAAAAGAAGGCAATTCATACAATTGTTAATTACATGTCATGTCTATTTCAGACTTCAGTTTCAAAATCACTGTGCATCACTGCCAGAAAAGGCAGAACCATGGCCTCTATCTAGGGATTTCTATGGTAAAATCATACACATGTGTTTGCTTATTCAGATGACTTTACTTTTCTCATTCTCATTCAATGCATGATCCACAAGGGACTTTTTTAGAGGTTGTTAGTCTAATTGCTTTTGTTGTTATTATTATTGGAAAGGAAGGAAAGAAGAAAACACAAAAGCAAGCTTCTCTTGTATATTAATGAAAACTAGTCTTACATGTTGCACAAATTGTTAGCACAGGTGTTGTACTTAAAAAGCACTTTCTGCTTAGAACAGAGGTTCCTAAACTTTCTTAGTTCACCAGCAACCTTAGTGCTGCAGTTATTTTTTTCATGGAACACCTGGCCAAAAGATCACCAAACCACCAGCTGTGTAAAATATCCTGTGATGGCCTGTGAGTTTTCTCTGGCACATCAAGGTGCTGCGGGGAACATTTTGGGAATGGTGGTCTTACGAGGTCACTGTCTTGTGATAAGGAAAGAGCTTGTACACTTAGGGATGCTATGATAAATTGGAACTGTACATTCCCAGAAATGTTACTCATGATGGACATGTCATAGGTGATAGGTGAGATCAAGTACAATCCACAGGAGAAGGAAATGGTAGCTCATTCTTACATTCTGCCCAGAAAACAAAATGGTTGTTCACAGTCAGGACAATGTCAACATGATGCTGGAAAATGGGCTTCCCAAGGGCAGAAGGGAACTCAACAATTTATTTATTTATTTATTTATTTATTTATTTATTTATTTATTTATTTATTTATTTATTTATTTATTTATTTATTTATTTATTTATTTATTTATATTTATTAATTTGACTTCTATGCCGCCCTATTCCGGAGAACTCAGGACGGCTCACAACATAATAGAAATCAACATTTAAAAATACATGTATATAAAACCCCTTAATTTAAAAAAAAACACAATCATTCAACATACACACAGACATACACTGGCTTGGGGCAAGATGTTAACTGCCCCAGGCCTGCCGGCAGAGGTGTGTTTTAAGTAATTTACGAAAGGCGGAGAGGGTGGGGGTGACACGGATCTCCGGGGGAAGTTGGTTCCAGAGGGCCGGGGCTGCAACAGAGAAGGCTCTTCCCCTAGGCCCCGCCAGGCGACACTGTCTGGCTGACGGGACCTGGAGAAGGCCGACTCTGTGGGCCCTAACCGGCTGCTGGGATTCATGGGGCAGCAGACGGTCCCGTAAGTAACCTGGTCCGATGCCATGTAGGGCTTTATAGGTCATAACCAACACTTTGAATTGGGTTCGGAGACCAATTGGCAGCCAATGCAGAGGAATTGCAGAGGGCAAGAATGCATAGCACTTTGCTTGTATTATAGTTGGATTACAGTAAAGCCAAAAGGACTTGTAGCTGCTGATGTGGCCAGAGACAAATGGAAAGTTTAATACCAGAAAGACATGCATTTTGCTGCTTTGTGGACATGTTTATAAATAGTTATTTTATAAAGAACATGTTAGACTCTCTAATGCTAGAGGGTCTTCTGCAGCACTTAGGACTGCTGGCCCAGTCTTACATATCCAAAAAGGTTTTGGAACTATTGGTACATTCCTTTCTCAAATGTATTATTTTATTCAGCTAAACCTATCAAGCCAATTTCCCCTTATGGAAAAGAAATCTCTAAAGATTAAAAGGAGCTTATTAACAACAGAATATAATATATGCTCTCTTCTTCTAAGTCTGATAGTGTCCTTTTAACTGAAATGTATTAGCTCAGGCATGTCAAACTCGCGACGTCATGTGACATTGTGCGAGGTATCACAACTTTTTCCCCATTACCAGCAATGGGGTGGGTACGGTTTTGTTGTGATGTATCCAGCCCACGGGCCGGCAGTTTGACACACCTGTTTTAGCTGATCAGAAAAAGTAGGATAAATATACCGTGTTTCCCTGAAAATAAGACCTATCCCCAAATAAGCCCTTGTTAAGACCCCGCTCACCCACCTGCCTATTCCCTTTCACTCCCCTTCTGAGCCAGACTGCTGGTGCTTTTGGCCAGCTGGCCCCCTTCGCAACTCTGCCCACATAGTCACTGAAGAGGCAGGAGGAGCCCCGGAGGGTTGGGGAGGGTGCTGAAGCAAGCAGGCATCCGGCCTGCAGTGCCCATGCCAGCTGCTCCTTCCCCACCAGAGCTGGAATGCCACCACAATTCAGTAGATGCCGGCCTTCCTTCCGGTGGGCCTGGCCAGTTGATGGAGAGAAACTGGCTTGTTTCGGTGTCTGTTGCCCTTGGAGGGTTTGCCTTACCACCTGCTTTCCAGCTCTGTTCGATTTCTCTGCCGCTGCCACACCACCCCCAGATGCCCTCGCTTCCCCCAAACATTTCTTTGCTAATATGATTTCCAGCTCTGTCATGTTTTTCCATCAAGTTTCTCCACCCACCACATGCAGGGAAACCAAAAAGTTGCAGCACTAAATAAAAAAAAAAAGTTCAATAAAAACTTCCAACCTCACGGAAAAAAAAAAGGTCTCATGAAGTTCGAAGGTCTGATTGAACTTTTTTTTTAGTCTCACAAACTTCTTTTGTTTGCCTGCATGTGGTGGGAGAGAAATGTGATGGAGAAACGCAATGGACAAACGTGACGGAGCTGGAAATCAGATTAGTGAAAGAAATGCTTGAGGGAAGTGAGGGCATCTAGGCAATGGTGCAGCAAATTCTCCAGCTCCACAGCAGCAGAGAAATGCAACAGAGCCAGAAACTAGGTAGCATGTGGGGCAGATCGGGGGGGGGGAGATCTGCCAAGCCTCAGGCAGCAGCATTGTTGCGTGTGACACGTGATGCGGCATCCTGCCACGAGCAGCTGAAAGTGGCCGCAGAACAAGTGGGGAGGCATGGGAGGCCTGGCTACTGGAGCCTGAGGCATGGTAAGTGGGATGTGTGTGGCAGATCCCCCTTCACCTACCAAGCCTCATGGCAGTGGCACTATCCTGCCATGAGCGGGCAAAGGCAGCCACAGAAGAAGAGGAGGGGTGGCCATGTGGGCAAGACAGGTGTGGAAAAAAAAAAGACATCTCCCGAAAATAAGATCTAGTGCCTCTTTTGGAGGCAAAAAAAATAAGACCGGGTCTTATTTTTGGGGAAACATGGGTATCTGTATCTACCTCCACTCCATCTCCATCTCCACATTCACATCTACATCTACAGGTAATTCTCGACTTAGAATGACAATTAGGACCAGAATTTTGGTCATAAGTCATTGCAGTCATAAATCGTCAAACCTATTTTTTCAATTGTTTTTATTACAGTGGTTGTTAAGTAAATCATGTAGCTGTAAGTCCAAATCATGTGATCATTAAGAAAATCCATTTTCCCAAATGGGTGTTCTTTGTTGGAAGAAGGAAAAAAACCAGAACTCAGCAAAAATCATTGCAAATTGATTACTGATACAAATTGATGCTTCAACCAGTAATAAATGTGAGTCGATTGCAAATCTCCTGAAACGTGGTCATGCAATTGTGGGATTGGGGGGATGCATAATGTTTTATGATGGGAGAAAATGCATTACAGACCACAAAGTCTGTCTTTCTTTGGATTTTCACTGATTTCTTCTCACCAAGTCTGTAATCTTGTGACTTTTTAATGACCCCCCCTCCTAGTACTGCATGGGTTTACTTAGCTTTTTATAAAGATTTGTTAGGTGTTGTCAGTTGGGCAAAATTGCATTTGCCGAACATAGTAATTATACTTTTTTTATTGAGGAAAGGAACATAAGAATGTTTTGTTGAAACATATGATTAGAAATGCCATTAGAAAATGAATTACTTTATAGATAATTAGATAATAAACATAAATACTGAGTGGACAATCTGAAAAAGTAGAAATTACAGACATACACATATGCATTTCATAAAAATGACATATTTCTTTTTCATTTAGCTGATTGAATTTTTCAACAAATCAGAATCAGGAGCAAATAGATGGACTGCCTTTATGTGGTTGTGGGATTTGTGTGCTATGAGGAAGATAAGAATTATGCCAGAGGTTTAATCATGCTGGGCAGGTCTTATCAGAGGAGCCAAATGAAGAGTGTTTCTCCCATAAACAGTATGGTGAGATGTAATTTACAGAAATGCATACAAGATCTGTCGTTGACTGGGTCAACAAGGACTGCACTAGGTGTTGGAGATCCTGGACATCTGATGACAAATGGACAGAATTCAGGATTGTTGGCTGAGCAACTAGCAGTCAGCAGCTGCAAGATAACTGGAAGAAAAGTTGTTTAATGGCACAAATATACAAAGATTGAAAATAAAGAACAAAATGTTATTACAAATTAAGTCCAATGAGAAATCTGAAAAGAACGCACTAGTTCTGGAAAGAACAATATCCAGAGTCAGAAATAACAGAACAAAGGCTAGCAGATCGATGTCAATGTATAATAAGAAATAGAGTATTCACAGAAGCAGAACTGGAAAATCAGTAAGGGCCTACCAGGGCAAAGAAACTGAAGACTTGCTAGAAGTAACTTAGACTGTAGAGGCAAGCCAGGTGGAGTCAGCAGTAGAGGAGGCTGGGATAGTTATTGAATCTTTGTCATTCCCAAACCAGGCACCCTCTCCTTTGCCTTCCCAGAAGGAACAAAGATCTCTAATTAAAAAAAGGAATTGAAACAAAAAATAACTGAGCATCTAGAACACCACAAAAACAGCAGAATAAGGTTGTCTACATTCCAAAGTAACAACTAGCATAAGTAGTAAGAAATGTCAATACTGTAATATCAAATATAAGAACCAGCTCACTTCAAGAAATCAACCAACACATGTACGGTTGCATTTATAATTAAATATCTTGGATGTAAAATCATAAAAAAAAAGCCAAATAGTGTGCCACCAAATTGGAAGACAAAATTGGAAAGCTTGCTAAGCATGCTTAAATCAGCATGCTAGGATTAAATGCAAGCAAAATAGAAGATATAACAGAAAAGAAGTTGAAGAACAAGAAGACATGAAAAAAGTACTGGATCCAGATATACGTGTATATATATATAAATGTGTATATAAACAAGGAGGATCAAGGAAGTAACTGGAAATAATAAAGCAGCAGATAACAGTCATAGCCAAAAAGATCAGATATGAAGCTTGAATTGCACACTATAGGCCAGTGGTGGCGAACCTATGGCACAGGTGCCAGAAGCGGCACTCAGAGCCCTCTCTGTGGCCTTCAGCTGGGTTTTATAAAACCTTTTCACTTTAGGCCTCTGCTGCCATGTGCAAAAAAAAAAAAAAAAGGTTCAATCAGTTAATTTCAACTTCTCATGGGAAAAAAAAAAGATTTTGCAAAGTTGGAACTGATTGATTGAACTTTTTAGTCCCACCCAGTCTGCCATTACCACTGCAGCCATGCCCACCCAATGGGCCACACCCACCCAATGGGCCAACCCACCCGGCACTCAACGATTCACAAGTGGGTTTTGGATTGCAGTTTGGGCACTCGGTCTCTAAAAAGTTTGCCATCACTGCTATAGGCAGAATTTCTAATTTCAGTTGAACTACACATGCTTCTACTAATCCATCAATGGAGAGATTGCAATGAACCACTTAACATTGACAAAGAAGAAACAATGTAGTTCTCAGTGCAGCTATTGGTCAAGCCAAAGAAATATAAGAATGCCACTTGGAGAAAGGTAGTGGATAAGAATAAAAAAGAAGTTGAAATGAAATAACTTGTAAAAACAGCAGGAATGGTAGAGAAAAGAGCAAGGAAGATCCAGAACTGCTCAATACCAGGTGAAGATGAACTGCATGGATTTTGGTTGAAACATCTGACTGTTCTATATCCAGTTGTTGCCAAGTAGCTTAATAACAAGGAGGTAAAATTGAAGATTGGTTAATATCAACGATGAAAGATCCAGCAAAAGGGGGCAACTACAGGCCAACTACCTGCTTACTAACAACTTTCACGTTGCTAACTGATGTAGCTAATGCAGTCCAATGATATCTAGTTGAAAAGCTCTGAACAGAAAGGAAACTGTTCAAACAGCAGAGGAATAAAAGATCAGCTCCTAATTTTTTAGATTTTAGAAAACTGGAAGAGAGGGAAGACCAACTTGAATGTAGCTTGGATTTATTACAAGAAGGCATTTAACTCCTTGCCACATGGCTGGATAATCATGTGCCTAGAAATAATAGGAGTCAGAATAAACATTAGGAACTTTATGGAAAGATGAATGGCACAATGGAAGACACAGTTACTAGTCAGTAGTTACTGACTGATAGTGATTAATATCAAGAGATGAATCTTTAAACGAAACTCACTATTATCATTACTGTTTGTCGCTGCACTGATTTGTCTGTCAACAATACTTAATGTCAGATCATGGTCATCAAACATCAAAAATAACTGCCCATATCCTTTGCATGGATAATCTGAAGCCACATGGAAAAACAGCATCTGAAATTGAATTGCTGCTCCACACTGCCCGTGTATACAGCCAAGATATTGTAATGAAATTTTGATTGGGCCAAAGTCCAAAGTCAAGAACAAAACCAGAATCGAGAAGACAGCAACAGGCCACAAATGCTGCTTCTGTGAAGAAGCCAAGATCTAGTTAGCTGCTACAAGAAGACTGCACACACAATTGTATGACAAAGTAGCAATTATGACACACTGGAATAACTGCAAAAATATCATTTGTCTTCAAGTGAGAACTGGTGGGACCATAAACCAAAGTAATAGAAAATGAAGATGCTAATGTGCTCTGGGATTTAAAATTCAAATAGACAAGCACCTGCCACATAACACCTCCTCCCACAGATTTAACAAAAAAGACAAAAAAGTCTGGATACTGGATATTGCAGTACCTGCAGACAGCAGAACAGAAGAGAGAAACCTGGGGAAAAATTGCAAATGACAAAGACATGCAAATAGAATTAGAATGACTGTGGCAAAAGAAAGCAAATATAATACCAATCAGCACTGATAAAATCACCACCAGTCAATTGCAAAAGGCAGCTTTGCTTGGAGCAGTTTACATCCTGCGACAAATTCCTTCAATGCCATCAAACAACATCTGCCTATCCCAGATTTTTGGAAAATTAGATTTAGAGTTCTTTATTGGCCAAGTGTGGTTGGACACACACAAGGAATTTGTCTCTGGTGCATAAGTTCTCAGTGTACATATAAGTAATAGTGATAAATCATGATAATAAAAAACATAAAAATACATTAATCATAAATGGAATATTCAATAGGTAAATAAAAATACCAAATCCCATTTAAACATCTGCCTGACTGGACGACCAACCATAATAATAATACTATAGTATACAACAGATCAGAAAACAAAGATCTTGAGTGATTTTGGTTTTGTTTGTTTTACACTGAATACAAAAGGGCGGGGGGAACAGATTTTTATAAAAACATTAAACTTTAAGTTGTTTGTTTGCTTTGATGGTCCACAGCTGCCTGCCTAAAAGTTTAGCAAACAGACTGTCAAAATTAATTTATTTCTTTTCTGAGCTGAAAACCACAAGTGCCCCACTAGAACATGAAAGCTGCCAGGTTTGCCTTGGACCTCAGCCATGTCTTCCATGGCACATTTTCAAGCCCACAAATGCTTCTCAAGTGCCCTCTCACAGGCTCCTGGAGAAAGTCCTGTCAGTATAGGGTGGAAACAAAAATCACCTGATCATTTCCTGTGCTGTGTTAGATAGCGGATAGCTGTTTCCTTCTATCACTTATCAAAGAAATTCCTGGAGAGAGGCATCTCTGCCCAAGTAAGAAGTGTATTATTGTAACCACAGGTCACAATATACCAGTACCATAATATAGAATAAAATAACAGTAAAACAGTATTCTACAAACTATAGCGATAGAAGAAGCAATTCCAGTCAGGAAGAATGTCATGCTAAAAGCCATAAAGATACGCCTCCAATGCTACTTGGTGTTCTTTTGAATTCAACGAGGTAAGGCAAATATAAGTTTATTCTGTTTCTGAATGAACAGCCTTAACCATGCTTGCCCGTACATACAATTCATAATCAACTCAAATCTAGCTGTAGCTTCCTAGGCTTGTGTTCCAGAAGAAGTGCAGTGGGAACCCACCATGCATGGCATCTTATTGTATGTGATGATTCCAAAGGACTACAGTTCCCATAAAGTTTAATAGCTTTCAACAAGGCTAAGCCCATTTTTAGCATTTTTCTCTTGCCTGCCGGTACTTTTCCATCTGAGTTCCATTATATCTCTTTGTTCACATGTAACGGCAATAGTGGTGAATATTTGTAGCTCCGGTGTAGAATGAGGGTGCAGGTTCGTTTTCTGAGCTTGTGGGTTGGTTTCTGAACGTTTCGTTACCAGGCTAGCTAACATCTTCAGCAGACTCTGATGGGCCTCAGGTATTCCATCTTTCACATCTTCATAAAAATGGATAGCACAAACTTGAATTGATATTACGATAGCTCCATGGATACTATAGTCATCTCTAGGATGAAATGGGTGGCACATAAATCTAATAAATAATAAATAGAATAAACAGTACACTGCAGTGGGAACCAATCATGCATGGTACCTAATTCATTGTCATTCTTCCATGGTGGAAAGTAATTATAACTCACATTGCTACATGGGTGACCTGAATGATGCTTGTGGCCTTGAAAGTATGCCAAAATCAAGAAACATTGCTTTCACTCTAAATAGCTAAAGATCCTTTCAATCAGACATGCCAAACACAAGGCCCAGGGCCTGGATGCAGCTTTGTGTGGCCCGCAAAGCCATCTTGGAAACAGTGAGGGAACGGTCCCCGCTGCCTTTGCCTTGGCCCTGGCCAGCCGGGAGCCAATGTACAATTTTGTGGTGGCCATCTTGACACTTGCCCCAGTGGACCATGCCTTGGCACTTGCCCCGCTCTCATCCCCTTCTGCCAGAGACCCTCAGATCTGTCCCATTCCTGCCCAGGCCCCCATAGGCGCCCTTGACGCGAATGATGTAGAACTGGCCACATCCACCCAGTAGGCCACACCCACTCCATCCACGCCCACCCAGTAGGCTGCACCCACTCTGGCCACACACCCCCGGGCAACTGCAGTGCTGATGCGACCCTCAGTGAAATTGAGTTTGACACCCATACTTTAAATGATTCCAGGCAATTGTGAAAAATCACTGAATGGGGAAGAGCTGCTGATTTTTAGAACAAATTTTTTACAGCCTTTGAATTGTCTTTAAAATCCAGCTTCTGGGTTTTAGCAGAGCAGACAGCACTCTGACCTGCTGGCACAGCAGAACCCAGGGCTGGATTTGGAATGAAAGTCAATTGTTCAAAATAAATTTGGTCTACAATGAATGAAAACAAGTGTCTTGTCAGGAAGCAGAAAATGAGAACCATCTAAGCAGAGGGGAAATTGCCAGTTGTGCTTTCTGCCCAGTGAAAGACAGCTTTCGCCAGCTGCTGTGTGTTTCTCAACTTGCAAAATACAATAACAGAAGCTCAGTAATGCAGGAAAGAATGAATATATCATCATGATGGGGTCAGTAAATCCACAGCTGGAAGAAAAAGCAAATTGTGATCTTGCAAAAGCAGCAAAAGCTATCAAATAGCTCTTCTGAAATACATATGAAACCATAAAATGGAGAAAGAGGCAGAATATGTTTTAAAATGCAGCCTGGGAAGTTAAATAGATGATATAAATGCTATTCTTGGATTTCCATGTAGTAGGTTTTGGAATGCCATACAATCCCACCTGGCATGAAAATTATATTTCCAAGTCCAGATGCTACCCTAAGTATGGTTCTCCAAACTTAATGGTCACATAAAGACTTAAGCCTGTTTTAAAAAGCAATGATCTCACAAATGCAATATAACGATATGCATTTATTTTAGGAGGTATAATAGCTATTCTAAGGCAATACACATGGGATATTATCACATATTTTTACATAATTCTGGGGTTAGAAAAAGTGTCCTCTCTCTTTTTCTCTAAACTAAAACCAAGACATTTAATAACTGTAGAAAACATGCCACTTTATATGTCCATGCAGCTCTATAAGCATCCTTAAATAAAGCATTTTGGTCTGTTGCTTCATTCTAGAGATGCTATATATTTTTCTTAATGGGTTCTGATACCAGATTCTGGAGCCTGCCCAGCTTTCAAGATACAAGGGCAATTCAGAAATAAACCTCTGTTTGGTTATCAGTGACAGACACTCGCAGATACAAAACTTTTATTATACACATTAGAAAACTACAGCATTACATTACTTTTTGACATAATCACCATTCAAATTGAGTCACTTGTTATAATGTCTTACAGGGTTTGAAATTCCTTAGTAGTAGTTGCTCGGTGCCAAATCTGGGCTATAAAGAGGGTGATCAAAAACATCCCAATGGAACTGCTTCAGAAGTTCTTGGGTGCATCTAGTGGTGTGTGGGTGAGCATTTTCGTGAACCATACACCACATCAGAAGTGGTGCCATAGAAAATCCTGCCAAATGTGAAGATGTCAAAGGAGTGCTGCTAGTGAAGTTCATGGAGCGTGGTTTCACCATCAATTCAGACGTTTACTGTGAAATGTTACAAAAACTCAGACGAGCCATCCATAACAAGCATGCTGACTTCCAGTGTGGTGTTAGTTCACAATAATGCTCGCTCCCACACCACTAGACACACCCAAGAACTTCTGAAGCAGTTCTGTTGGAATATTTTTGATCACCCCCTCCCAAAGCCCAAATTTGGTGCCGAGCGACTACTACTAAGGAACTTCAAACCTTGTAAGATGTTATGACAAGTGCCTCAATTTGAATGGCTATTATGTCAAAAAGTAATGTAATGTTGTAGTTTTCTAATGTATATAATAAAAGTTCTGTATCTGTGAGTGTCTGTCATTGATAACCAAACAGAGGTTTAATTCTGAATTGCCCTCGTCTGATCAGGAACTATCCTATGCTCATTCTTAGTAGGCTTTTAAAAAGATCTCTGCGAGGGTCGAAATAGCCTTGTTCGGAGGCTCTGCGACATGGGACCTGTAAAGCCGCCAAAACAGCGCAAAACAGCTGTTTTTCGCAGCGGAAAAAAACCCTCGGTAGGAGAAGGGGCGAAGAGCTGTGAGTGTGGGTTGAGATCCTCTGAAAACCCCCCGAAAAAACGTTCGGGGGGGAAGAAAGAGGACTCCTCGTGAGCTCACAATAGCTCCAGCCCGGCGCAGCATCTGTCTGCTGACAGACCAAGACGCTGAGACCAGCCATCACTTGAGGAAAACATTTCAAAGAAGCACAGAGATTGACAGACTGAACGCAGGAGCTTAAAAAGCAAGTATTTCTTATATTTTACCTCGGATCAATTACGTTCACAATAAACAAAAGGCACCCAAGATGGCGACCGCTTTTAATTTAAAGTGATAGCTACCGGAAGAGAAAGGCGAAGGAGAAACTGTAATGCGAAAGAGACCTCTAGAGGGCAGCAGAAACGCATAACTTAAAAACTTTGCAAAATAAACCTAAGGATGTATATAAGCTCTCCAGAAATGACGATGAAAGAATTAAAAGATGCAATGTCAACAAATTTTGAAAAAATAAGGAGAAAGATGGACATAATAATAGACATGTATGAGAAAAGGTGGGAAGAAAGGATGAGGACGTGGAACAAAGCAGAGAAGTGGAGAAGATGGTGGAAGATCAAAGCAAAGCAGTTATTGAGGACTTGGACCAAACCGGAGAAACAGTACAAACGCACAGTGGGAAAATGAGAGAAGATACTGGGAGAAATTCAAAGAGGGTCTGGGAAGGGGTTGAAGAAAAGATGGAAGAGGTGGAGAGACAAGAAGAGAGACAACTTACGGAAATGAAAAGTGAGGTGCAAAACCGCTCAACTATGATGTACCATCGCCAGATGATGACAGCAATTAGGGGCAAGAGACTGGGAAAATCTCCAAATGAGAAACAAGAAGATTTGAAAAGAATTGTTATAAAAGCATTGGGAAAATATCTAGGAGAGGAGGCTAAAAATTTCTCTTGGCAAACTGACAGAATCCATAGAGTATGGCTTATATGGAACCAAGGGACATTGCAAGCAATAAAGAGAGACTTATTACTTGGAAGGGAAGCTGCGTTATGGAAATCCACCTGGCAGAGGAAGAAACCCAGAATTCGACTGAAAAGAAGAGAAACTTAATATTTTATGCAAGGAATTAAAGGCAAAGAATTATGGACTGATTTAAGGACTAAGTGTAAGAGCAAGAGACATGAGAGGGTGATTAATGGAAGATATATATTAAATAGACTAAGAATGTATGCGTTGAAGGGAGGGGTGTATCGACATGAAAATTATTAACTTTAATAAGAAGACTTGTTTGTTTGATATACAATGGATAGATCTGAAAAGAAGTGAAACTTAAAATTTTTTAAATGTAGTTGGCTTATAGTTAAGCTTTGATATATGGAGTGAAGAAGGTCTACAAATTTAAAATGATTGTATTAAGTTGAATGGCTTTAACTTGAATTTTTTCTTTGTTTGCATGTACAAATGGATATCTAATAATAAAAAATTTTTTAAAAAAAGATCTCTGCATCAAAGTGAATTAAGGTCTGAAGTGATTGATGTCCGGATGCTGGGCTATTTTCTTCTCATCCCTGACAGGATGGGGCAGGCTAATACCTGCCAGTTTTAAACTGAGTCTGTTGTGGCAGGCACCCCTTGGACTGAGGTTAGAGACGTGCCCTTTTAAAATGCTCATTTAAAAACTGGGGAGGCTGAACTACATGCTAACCTCATTAACTATAGGGTCACATTTAATTAAACTTGTCTGAAAATAACCTGAAGAACTCATACTGGATTATTTTTATTTATTTATTTATCCAATTTATATAGCTGCCCATTTCCATGAGTGACTCTGGGTGGTAACAAACATCAGAGAAATTAAAATACAGGCATCCAGGAAACAACAACCCAAATCACCAGCACAACCAAGAAGCGGGTCCTGCACACACTTGGAGGCCCAGGCCTAGCCATAGCACTAGGTCTTTAGAGTTTTATGAAAAGCTAGCAGGGGTTTGTGGCCATCTTAATTTCTGGAGGGAGAATGTTCCATAAAGTGGGCCCTATGGCATGTCTTCTAGCTCCCACCAGCCAACATTCTGGGACCTGAAGTCTGCCTGTTCCAGCCACCCTGGATTGGATGGCTAGAAACAATTGGGGAGAGATGTTCACTCAAGAAGCCCAGTCCTAAGACATGAAAATCTGTAAAGACAACAACCAGCACCTTGAATTGCAGCTGAAAGTACACTAACAACCAGCTCATGGAATAATGGTGTTATTATGTATGTCATTTAGTAACGATGCTGCTGTATTCTGCACAGTTGAATCTTGGTTATTATTCTAATGCTGCCTACCTTAATCTTTATATCCTCCAGCTGTTAGGACTTGAGTTCTCAGAATTTAATGCCCATGCAGACTGGAGAAATCTGGGATGAAGATCAGGTACTCTACTAAATATGCTTCATACTAATAGCTAATAGAAGTTAATTTCTTCAGCAGATGCCTGGAAAAGAGAGGAGTGGAGAACCTCTAAATATTATCAGTAAGCATGGCCAGTGGTGAAATATTCTGGAAGCTGTTTAGTCACAACTAGAGACTCAAATTCTTTTCCCATCTAGAATTTATCACATCACTAATCTTCAAAACTATGGGATCCGAACTTTTTAAAGTATGAACATTTAATTTCTAGCTTCTGGCTAGCTTTATCCCTTCATAGAGAATGGGATTTTTTCTTTTTCGTTTAGAAGTACTTCCCCAGAGTTGCCGATTTGGAGTCAAGGTTCACAGGTGTCTTGAAAAAATCGTTTCTGCCATTTGTTGAAGTTGGCTTTCTTTATCTATTCAACTGCCAGTTATATTCTCTTGTGCTATTCTATTGTATGGTGTTTTGATGATCTCACAATATAGGCTTGGAACAATCTCCTTCAAAGGATGTTGGATTCCAAGTAGAAACTATCCATCATCTGGAAACTGGAATTAATAGAGCTGCTTCTCCTGGCTTCTTTTCATCACTCTTTGCTTTTTCTGACTGCACCAAAACTTTCTAGGCAATTAGGATATATAATTCTGGCTATTTAGTGTCTTCTATTTAAAAGCCTTCCATGTTGGAATGTGTGGACTCTGCTTCTCAAAACCAGACCCCATGAAATAAATCTCGGTAAGTTTAATCCTGAAGACCATCTTTGAAGATACTTCAGTTCTTCAAATACCTTAAATCTGCCTATTTTCCAGAGCAAGGAAATTTTGGACTGAGTGGTTGGAAGAAGCTACTATTTGTTAGTCAGACCTGCAACTGGCCTTTAATTTAGTGGCTGCACTCCCTTACTCTGGAGACCAGTGATAAAATTAGGATGAAGAATGCACAGGCCTTCCAAGGCATATAGAGTAGACAACAGAAATCATATCTGTCCCAATTCAGTTTTAGTAAACTACTGTCCCATCTAAAAAACCAGACACATGCACAACTATGTAGAAATCTCCTTGGATCTTTGAAAGGATGATAGGTGTGTACTTTTTTTTTCTTCCTTTTTCATGAAATAATTTTTATGCTACTTAGAAAGAATGGGAAGAAATACAGTGGCTGCCATGAAAGAAGAAGCCTCTCCAAATTGAGCAGAGGCATATTATGGAGACAGGAAGAAATGGACAGAAAAGTCTAATTTCTGAGCTGTGATTTTTTCTACCAATGGTAAGTAAGGAAGGTTTGGAAGACTGGTATATTCACTTACCTTTTACAAATACATAATGTTATTCTTTGGGGCAAATTCTCAATTACCACATTTATTCTTCTTCGTATTGGACCTTTACAATGTGTTCTATCCAGAGCTGGTCCTGAAGGCTTTCCACAGCTGCAGCTGGATTTTTCATTTCTTGCCCTGCACTTAAAATATAACCTCCTTTTCTTTCAAACATGTAACATGTTTCCTTCTTCCATTATTTTCTAACAGCCAGAGTGTTCCAATTATTTTAAAATGACCAGAGTCAGACCTAGTTGTAATGATTAGCTTTAAGTACTCTGGGCAGCATAGAAAGTGAAAAATAAGAGTTTCCTTTAACCCACCTCTCATTCCTACTTTCCTACCTGCTGCTTTATATAAACAGAGATCCATTTATCTCATCATTCTGGAATTCTTAAAATTGCACAAATAATTTTCAGCCCAGCGCTTTTAAAATGTACTTCTGGTCCAGCAATAAAAATTCCCTCCTAATAGCACAGTTGTTATTTTTTTCTAGTGACATGAATGACTCCTTAAAGGAAGTGGGGACATGGTTCTGGGCTGTCTGCCCAAAATAAAATTCAGTGTTTGAAATGATTATATATACACATTATTTATTTATTCGTTTATTTCATTCAGGACAGCAAAACTGAAGAATTAAAATACAAAGCCAAGAGTTATTACTGGTACACTGACTTCAATCCACCCCTTCCAGAGAGAGAGAGAGAGAGGGAGGGAGGGAGAGAGAGAGAGAGAGGGAGGGAGGGAGAGAGAGAGAGAGAGAGGGAGGGAGGGAGGGAGAGAGAGAGAGAGAGAGAGAGAGAGAGAGAGAGAGAGAGAGAGAGAGAGAGAGAGAGAGAGAGAGAGAGAGAGAGAGAGAGAGAGAGAGAGAATTAATGTAAAAATGAGAAGAAAAGGTAAAGGAATGGTAAATTCAACTGAACATTCTGCCTTGGATATCTTAAAGACCTAAAAAGACCCCGAGAACAGTATTATTTATCCAGTATCTGGCCAGTCATATTTAAACACATTTTCTTTGAGAAGGAATCCCCTCCAGTTTTTCTCCAGTAATGTACTTCTCTTCCCAAGCTTTTTAACTGCACAAAATACAGCATGTATTATTTTTGGACCACAGAATCTTTTGTAGATGATGCCACATATTTACTCCTATCTCCCTTTTCTTCTTCTTCTTCTTTTTTGTTTCCAATGAAGCAAATCAAACTTGGTTAGCTGAGTCAATGTAAGTGGCCAAAATTTGTCCACATGGTCTATATCAGTGGTTTCCGCTCATTAAGATCATTTTCTCAGACTTTCTTTCAGATGAAGGATACCTAACCAGTGACTCAGAATTTCACCATATTTGGCTGTATCCATTTATTTTCATTCATCAGTTATTGTCTGTGTTTTATTCAGTCTGAAAAAATACAGAAAAAGGAAATAATAATAATAATAATAATAATAATAATAATAATAATAATAATAAAAGAGCAGAGACTGAAAAGTGACTCATCTCAGCAGCTTGAGGTCTGGTTTTGCTGATGGCATTTCAGTTAAAATAGCTACACTTTCCAAAGAGTAATAATCAACCAAAGATGATGATTGTGGTTTTACTGAGCTAATGTAACATAACTATGTATAAAGAACCAGGAAAGGACATTTCAATCCATGAGCAGCTCCTCCCTTTGAAATTCCTCTTCCGTTGGTAAAGCTGCAGGAAACAATTATCTCAGAGTTTACCACACTGCAAGCTTGAAATGAAAAAGAGACAGAGGAAGAGAGGTAGTTCAGCTTCACAGCTTTGTAAATTCAACTCTGAATTTGTAATGTCTACCATTAGACAGTAGATAAACCATTACTTATCTGAACCATTACTTATCTGAAACCACTGGATGTTACGTTTTGTAGAATTCAACATAGCCGCTTAGGTTCAGATTACTGTGATGTTCAACGCACGATTAGGAATTCTCTCAAGTTTTTTTTGTATTTAATTTATCAATGGAAGATAAAGGCTGATTTTGTTTAGTGACATGACATAGATTGTCTGTGCACATAATAATGCACAAAAGTGAGTCACAGGAATACAGGTAGTCCTTGACTTACAGCAGTTCATCTAGTGACTGTTCAAAGTTACAACGGCACAGAAAAAAAGTGACTTACAACTGTTTTTCAGACTTACAACTGTTGCAGCATCCTCATGGTCACATGATCAAAATTCAGAAGCTGAGGCATATTTATGACGGTTGCAGTGTCCCAGGATTATATGATCATTTTGTTTTGCATCTTCTGACAAGCAAAATCAATAGGGAAGCCAGATTCACTTAACAACCATGTCACTAACTTAACTGCAGTTATTCACTTAACAACTATGGCAAGAAAAGTCATAAAACGGGGCAAAATTCACAACAAATGTCTCACTTAGAAATTTTGAACTCAATTGGGGTCGTACGTTGAGGACCACCTGTACAACCATATAGAAGGCAGTTTGACAACAATTTTGTTTAAAGCATAGTGGAGAGGTACAAATGCAATTTTACTTGAAGGAATGGCAGATAGATGCTATATTTGCCCTGCACCCTTTGAAACACCTTTTTGCCTTGACTTCTGAAGCTCGGCACAGTGCTGCCATCCAGCTGGTGAATTAAAGGTATTTTCATGTATCTGCTTTTGGGTTTCTGGGTTTCCCCCACCCCCCATACCATCTTGCCAGTGGAGGCATCATTCCAATTCTGCAGCTTTTCATATTGTAAATTGCTGCGAGTCAGAATGCAGCTGCTTTGATCCTGTTCATACAAACTGGAGCTCCTTGCCAAAGATAATATTCAACTGCTTCTCTATAATTTACTACTCCACCAAAAGGTTTCCTGTAGTTATACCAATGGGTGTGCTGTGCATTCTTTGGTATTTTTTTCTTGGAATCTAATATTGTCTTGGACTTTTAATTGGGCCTGTGCCATTTCTTAGGTATATTCACCCTGTACTGCAGAGGCCTGTATTTCTCATTACAAAGAAAAAGATAGATTTCCTGAGCAAGTGACTTTGAAGAAAAAAGTTCAGTTAGTTGTATTTCCCACCTGCCCCTGAATCTGGTTTTAGTTATTTCACTGCCAGTAGGTTTCTGCCAGACTGAGCATATTGTATATTTCACCACTGATTTCTGTGCCTCATCTGTATGAAGATATGAAAGATGATCCTTGCTGTTTACCATTCTTCTAAATAGAAATAATGATTTGTTTTTTTATTGTTGCATCCTTCTTTTTTAAAAGCTAAGGAATAAATAGAGAAAGAGGCAGCCTGTACTGTCTCAAAACAGCAGTTACTGGCTGAAGAATATCAAATAGATTTCACAATCTCCTATCTGGCAGCACTGACGTTCCTTTTTACTCATGGTCTCTCAAGAATATCTGTGTCTATATAATAATTTATAATTTAGGAGCTTGGGCTTGGATTACCATTCAGAACCATGTCTCCCAGATCATTTTCTTCATATATTAGGCATCAGGGTTAATTTCTTTATGTCTTTAGAATCAGAAACCCAGGTAGTGCCTTTACCCGATCATGGTATTTATAAGAGAAGTTTGTGATTCCATAAGAGGGACAAGACATCTCTGGTTGACAATGATGCACAGCCCTCCAGAAGTTGAAGCATCCTGGTGTCTTGTCCTGATCTTCTCATCCTTGCCAATCAACCCAAGGTAAACCTCTGCCACTGCTTTGCACAGTGTGTAACCTTCACTTTTATCCTTACCCTTTCCTGGCTGCAAAGCAAGCATGGCAAGGCAAGGAAGAGGATTGAGAACACAACGCTTTCTAGAGTGTGCTGATCTTTGGCTTCCATATTGGTAGTGGACCGGGTAGTACTCCTCATGAGGCTTCTTGGCCTCCAGAAAGTTGGGATGGTGATCAGGTGGCTTTAGTGCAATTGCAAGAGTTTGGTATGAAAAAGTGCAACTTCCTGGAAGCGGGTCTTCAAATTGCCCCATCTGAATTTAGCAACAGAATCTGCCCTTAATATAATGGAATATTTTTATTGTTACAATGTCATAACTTTGCTTCTATGGCATAGTAAGTAGTACTGTTTAAAGGGATTACCCAATCTTCCAAAGAAGCTTTTCTGAAGACTAGAAGGCACTTAGACCTCATCATATTCCCACAAAGAGAACTATGCTGAATGCCTCAGGGTCCATGTTACCAGATCTTAGGGCTATCACGGCCCTAGGAGATGCCAGTGAATTTATTATGTTGCTGCGTCTCCTGATATATCTTTCTCTGTAGTGGCCATTGGAAATATTTCAAGAACTTTTACTAATATTAAGGGATGTCTTAGTCTTCTCATTTCAGCGACTTACGAATTATTTTATGATTGGAGATGATAAATCTTCCACACTTCCACACCAGTTAAAATACACATTGTAATCTCAGTCAATGTCACATAGTAGATCTGCAGGTCGATAGTAAATCTTCATGCTGACCTATGTTTCTAGATTTTTGATATATTAGTATATAATCCATAGAACAATAGTACACAATCTTCAGTCTTCAGGAAAGATAATACAGTACTATGTGTTGTAGCATTTACTGTGGTTCTGCAGACTCTTTACTGTACATGCAGAGCTCATGGTGTTTTCGGAGAACAATCTTTTGAAATTCAGAATAAAACTCAATAACCCCTGCCCCATTGAGCTCTCATTTCTGAGATATTTCCTTATCTAAACAGAGAAATATAATGACCACAGGTGGGCAAAAGAAGCAATGGGAGTGGGAGTAGTTTAGTTGTTCTTAAAATTCATTGTCTTTCACTCTCACCCCAGATCAACAGAGTGTTCTAACAAGACTTCCTGATTAATCCCAGGTGTTCATAAAATTACTTATCCAGAAATACAGGAAGAGAAGATTTCTATTCTTTCAGAACTGAAACTGTTTATCTCTGGTTTTTATTTAACTTAATTATTTCTGATTTTGCTCAGTATGATTTATAAAAAATGTATATCTATTCTCTTTCATCACATTTCTATGGAATTATCTAATGTATAAGTGAACATATTGAGAATAACTAAGGTACTTAGGAGTTTTAAAGGAATATGTGGATGAAAGAAGTTCAATAGGGAGTGATCTGAAAGTTCTGTGAATGTTTGGTGGTGTGGGTTTGTAATTCAATTGCAGATATGTAGAATTTCCATTAGTGTTCATATTATCTGAATGTTCCAACACAATCTGCTATGAAATATAATAAATTATTAAAATGTACCTTTCAAACAATTTTAACAATAGCTATGTCAAAATACAAAACCAGCAAACCCTGTGGGATGTCAGCCTCAAGAGACACAAATCCACAAATAACCTGAGGCTGATCAAACACAGGTACCACCTGAACAGTTGGAGCCATCAGATAATGATGATGCTGGACAAAAGTACCAAGTGAGTAGAGCAAAAACCAGAGCAAAGATACTCTACGACACGGGTGTCAAACTCGCCACATCACGTGACGTGTCACAACGTATCGCTACTCTTTTTGCATTGCCAGCAATGGGGTGGGTGCGGCTTCGGTATGATGAAACTGGCCCGCGGGCTGGCAGTTTGACACACCCTGGTTTACGAGGTTCCTTGCTCATAAAGCAGGAATTAATTAATTTAATTAATTAAAAGCAGCTGATGGCAGTCTGGTTTAAGAGGCAGACTTAAGCAATGATCCCTCATTAGAATCAAATATCAAATATCTCCGGCTCTTGCATAATATTGGTATGGATTCTGCTCATGAAATTCTACCACCATCCTGACCTAACTCTTGGAAATCTGGACTGTATTTTGACTATGCCTGAGGAGCCCTGGTGGCACAGTGGTTAAAGTGCGGTATTGCAGGCAAAATCTGACAACAGCCTTTAGAGTTTGATCCTGATAGGGCTCAAGGTTGACTCAGCCTTCCATTCTTCTCAGGTCGGTAAAATAAGAACCCAGATTGTTGGGGGCAATATACAAATAATGCTTATATTGTAAACTGCCCAGAGAATGCTGTAAAGCATTGTGGGATAGTATCGCCCCACAGAGGATGCTATTTCCTCTGTCCTCCATCTGAGGTTGGCATACTTAGAGGAAAGAAATACTCATATGCGAATGCTGTTTGTTGAGTTTAGTTCGGCATTTAACATTCCTCAGCACTTAGTAGACAAACTGGGCCTTTTAGGCTTTAATATGCCTTTGTGCAACTAGATTCTTGATAGGCCCCAGTATGTGTGAGTTGAGACTAATATTTCTAACATCATTTTTTTGAGCACAGGTTTCCTCAAGGCTGTGGCCCTAAGTCCATTATTATTCACCCTGTTGACCCATGACGGTTGTGCAAGCTTTGCTGTGAACCATGTTGTGACGTATGTGGATAATACAACATTTTGGGAGGGCCTTTTTCAGGATAATGATGGTGCTTACAGGGAGGAGGTGGAGGATTTAGTGTGCAATAAGAACAGCTTGGTTTTAATATAGGAAAAGCTAAAGAGATCATCTTCCATTTCAGAAAAGGCAGGCATAGACATACACCTCTGGGTATTAATGATTCAACTGTGGAGGGGGTTAATAGTATTAAGTTTCTGAAGGTGCAGCTAACAAGTAGGTTAGATTGGTCACTCAACTGTGAGTCACTGGTAAAACTGGCACAGCAGCACCTGCATTTTCTGTGTCATATTAAAAAAGCACATCTTCCTTCTCCTATTCTTACCACTTTGTACAGAGGGACGATTGAGAGTATTCTGTCATATTGTATTACTGTTTGGTTTGGAAGTATTACTGTTTCAGACAGGCTGTGCAGAGAGTGGTGAGGATGGTGGAAAAGATTATTGGAAGTTCACTTCCTTCTATCCAGGATATTGCATATAAGCGATGCTTGACCAGGGTCCACAGTGTTGTCAGGGACTGTACACATCCTCTCCATGACTGGTTTTCATTGTTGCCTTCTGGGAGAAATCTTGTTTTGTGGAATCCAAAGCAGAACAACTAGATTCTGTAATAACTTTGTACCATATAGTATCAACCTTGTTAACTCTCAAGGCTCTTTGTTTTCTGCTATGTATTCAAAATGCACTGTGATTAATATTAATATTTATGTGTGAGTGCAGTGGTGGGATTCAAATATGTGAGCAACCGGTTCTCTGTGTGGATGCCGCTTCTGGAAGTCCATTCTGGGCCTGGGCAACAAAAAATTAGCTACCAGTTCTGCCAAAGTGGTGCAAACTGGCTGAATCCCACCACTGTGTGTGTGTCTCTCTGTATGTGTGTGTGAGTATATCACATAGTTACCAGGGCATTGTGATACCAGAATGTCAAGGACAGGCAATTAGAACCACTTGTTCAGTGCCATCTTAATTTTGAATGGTTGCTGAAAGAGTGTTTAGTAAGCAAGTATTACTTGTGAGGATTTACACAGGAGGCCAATTCATTATTACTCCCTGCTGCAATTTAAGGCATCATGTTTCTGATTTAGTTAGTAAACAGCAATCATAACTACTGTAGTTACAACTGAGAAACTCAGTGAATTTTTTAGTCTCTGTTTAAAACATCTGATGGTGGCAAATTCTGGTTCCACATACATCTGGAAGAGCAAAGATTCTTTGCCTATGAATATCTAGTTAGAGAACATTTCCAACATGAGGAAACTATAGTTTAGCTTCTCGTATAGTGATATTTAACTCAGAATTAAACTGCTCCACAGAATCCAAAATGTATTTGGTTAAAGTTCTGAACAATAATTAAATTTATAAATAACAAACAGGCACAATACATTTTCAAGTAAGATTTTATTGAGATTTTCATGAAGCATTCAAAAATCTGCTCCACATATGGATTCAATCCAGAACAGCGTAAAAAAGTAATAAAACACTGGAAAGTGGACAACAGGGAGAGAAAATGGAAAAGTAAAAAAAAAAGTGCACAAAAGAACTTTTTCTTTTAATAAACCTGTTTTTCATTCTGCATTTGAAATCACTTTTCACAGTTTTATAATATTGTTATGCTGGGCTACGGTTCCATTGGTGACCAACTCAAGATGAATGATATGCTCTGTGGTTAATTAGCAAACAGACCCAAACCATGGAATTTAGTCTGGTTTTTCTTGATTCCTATTCTAAATCTATTTTCCTATAAAAATACGTACCAGAGAAATGGGAATTTCCTTTTTTTTAAAACCCGCCAGCGAATAACAATGTTATTAATTTCTGCCAGAAATAATGAAATATAAATATCTGAATATTTAGCATTGAAATTCCCTCCTTTCAGCTAAACTGGGGAAAATAATATTTTGTCCTTTAAAATGAATTTCAGTTTTAGAACTAGGTTTAGTGTTAGGCAGGCCTTTTTTTCTCATAGAACGCCCAGAACGGAGTTCCGGCACCTTTTTTGGATGGAACCTTGTGGGTAGGCAAGGCGGGTTGTATGATGTGTGTGAGTTCCGGCACCTTTTTTTTTTTATAGAAAAAAAAGCACTGGTGTTAGGGATCTTGTACTCTGTTGCACCACCTGTCTGCCTGTGCTCCGTAGCAGCCCCCACTCACACTCTGTAGGGGCCACTCACTGCCTCTACCAGTCCTTTGCACCTCTACTGGCTTGCCATAGCTCTCTGCCTACACATGCTCAGTCTCCCCAGGGCTTGCTGTAATATTAATTGCAATGAAATGAATTTAATGTAGAAAAAAAATGGAAATTTCCATTTCTTTGGTAAGTATTTTTACAGGAAAATAGATTTAGAATAGGCATCAAGAAAAAATGGATTAAATTCCATGGTTTGGACCAGTATGCTAAATTAACCACAAAGCATATAATTCATCTTGGGTCCCATGATTAGACTACTTCGGATTTCATATATTGATATCATCTATATCTAAATACAGGCACACAGGTACCCAAAGTTCAATTGAATTTATATATACAGGTAGTTCTCAGTTTACAACCATTGGTTTATTGGCTGAAGTTACAATGGCACTGAAAAAAGTGACTTATGACAGGCCCTTGCACTTACAACCATTGCAGCATCCCCAGGGTCACATGACCAAAATTTGGGTGCTTGGCAACTCATGTATTTACAATGGTTGCAGTGTCATGTGAGGTCATGTGGTTGCCATTTTTGATCTTCCTAACTGGCTTCCACCGAGCAAAGTCAACGGTAGAAGCTAGATTCACTTTGGTAGCTACACGAATCACTTAATTACTGCAGTGATTTGCTGAACAACCATAGCACAAAGGTTGTGATTCATTTAAGAACTGTCTTGCTTAGCAATGGAAAGTCTGATCCCAATTGTGGTCATGAATCAAGGACAACGGGTACAAAAGAATTAAAGTATCAAGATGCACTTATATGCAATCAAGAACTAGATTAGAACAATCTAGCTAGAACAATTAATCAGTGGAACAACCTCCCTCCAGAAGCTGTGAATGCTCTTAAAAACTGGAAGTTTTTAAGAAGAGACTGGACAGACATTTGTCTGAAATGGCGTAGGGTTTCCTGCCTGAGGAGGGGGTTGGACTAAGTGACCTTCAAGGTCCCTTCCAACCACCACCAGCACCACCTCCTCCTCCTCCTCCTCCTCCTCCTCTTTGTTGCTGTTGTTATTTAAAATAAACTTTCCCTCATTGTACTTGGCTCAAGGCGGACATTATAGCTATGCAGCCTCTATAATTATAGCTTATTAAAGAGCAATAAGGGAGTGACCATTGACCCAGATGACAAGACTTCACTGCCCCTGCATGTAGTAGTCATCACAATGCAGAGGTTTGTCTAGAAGAAGATAAAGTACAGTAGGGAAACTGAGTTGCTGAGAGAGGCCATAAATCCCTGAAAAAGTGATGCTTGATGCTAAACTGGACATATCTACTCTCTGCCTGATAATAAGAACTGTTTAAATAAAAACAGGCTTCAGTGAACAAGAGTACAACCTAAGGACCCATACTTAAAACTTGTGACCCCAGAACTCATCTAAAATTGTGGCTTCAGAACCCCACTTGTGGCCGCAGAGTCCATCTAAAAGTTGCCTCTGAACTATTATTCTTAATATGATTGAATGGAAACATTAATAAATCCAGGGTTTGCTGTAATGTTAACTGTAATTAAGTGAATTTAATGTAAAAAAGGAATTGACATTTAATTTATTGTAGACCATTTCTTTGTCCCGTTCATAGCTTCACACTTAGGAACAAATTTTAAAGAAAAGCTAGTGAGTGAATCTTAGGGGCTTTGTCCCTGATGGGAAGGTATGCACTACATTTCACAAAAAGTTTAAGAATTATATTTTATTCACAGATAACAAAGAAACTGGATTCATTCATAAGAGATGAACTCCAAAGTTTCAAAGTTCTATTTGCTGAAAATGCCCTTTTTGAAATGTATGATTAAGTGAAATGCTATTTGGAAGATGATTTGTTTTTATTTAGAACCATGCTCATTTTATTATTAATTTCCCTGAAAATTGTTCTTATGATTGCCATTTGGTGATTCTTTGTGCAAACAGTGTTCCAGGACTCAACTTGACGTCTGTGGCTCTAGATGGCTAGTTAGAAGAGAGTTGTTGAACTTAATATCCTTGGAACATGAGCAGTATTCTACATGAATATTGGAAAGCCCACTAGGTTTTGGAATGGAGTCTTTGCCCAAAACTGTTAGGCAGAAAGATATATGCATGTGCCAGCTTATGGAAAAGACTTGTTTCTGTTTCCACAGCTGTGGTTTACCAATGTCTATCTTGCAAGCAGATATGTGTGTAATCTTTTTCACACAATAATTAACTCCTTCTCCACATAATTGTAACAGGAGCAACTTGTGGCAGGGCTGCATACATAACTCTCTGTTAATTGAACTCTGCATTGCATAACGTGTCTCTCATCACCCCATCACTGATCCTTGGAAAGAAAGCTTATGCTATTACTATGAGTGCCAAATATAAAACAGAGATTAAAAAGACAAATGAGCATCCTTTTAATTTTTGCTGAATGTTAATCATCTTGGTGATTGTGAAAGATTTGTGAAAATATTTATTCAACGCTAGTAAAGAGGAATAAGAAAACACTAACTGCAATGTATATCCGTTTTGTCATTCTTGCATATAATTTAATTTAAGAATTCTGTCAAGTCTGTCATGAAGTGCACACTTAGAAGTATTGGATTAATTGGTTTCACATTTTGTGTAAAGATTTGTCGGGGTGGGGGAGAATAATTCAGCTACTACCTCAACAATCTGAATGGGGAAAAAAGGGAAAGGATAATGGAAAAAGCAAAATTGGAGTGCAGGAAAGTTTCCCCGGTCCTTGTATTTTTCCTTCTTTTGAAACGTAATACAATTTGGGGAAAAATAATCTGAATTGGAAACCAGGTCCAAATATCTTTGTAACTTAGAGAGCCGTGATGGAGCAGTGGTTAGAATGCAATATTACAGGCTAATTTTACTGATTAGCTCAAGGCTCACTCAGCCTTCCATCCTTCTGAGGATGGTAAAATAAGGATCCAGATTGTTGGGGGCCATAGGCTGACATTGTAAACCACTCAGAGAGGGCTGTAAAGCACTATGAAGCAGTATATAAGTCTAAGTGTTATTGCTAACTAATTTTCATTCCTTTTCTACTGCTTGACTACAGATTTTGGTTTGAAGTGTGAGGTGAAGACTCCACTCAGAGGCCTAATTTATGAGTCTTTCCTCTTTGAGTTTCTTGAATATCTTCCTTATATGAGGGTGGCTGCTCAGTTGTAAAGCAGGATTAAATAACTGCCTCAGACCACTGAGTTTACTGTCATGGAAGAGTATTAAAATTATTGGCATTTTTTGAACCAGACACCAAAATAATTTTACTGGCCTTCTGTATTGTCCACTTTGGTTTGTGGGAAGAAGTACTCCACTTGCTCAGCACTTTGAATAGCAAAACTCACCAATATACTGATGCTACTCAACCGCAGTGCCTTTTGTGAAATGTGTGCTTCTGACTTCTCAATATCCTATGATGGGCTTCATGCTATTACCTGACATATCCAAGTTATTATTTCCTGATTAAGCGGTAATAATTTATTAGCTTTCAGCAAAAGGCCATTGCATTATATGCATAGTACGGAACATAACATGAGCAAGAGTTTAAGTTATAAAGAAATAACATGCCAAAATTTTCTTCCTAACTGGGTGAACACAATACCATGTAAGTAACATAGATGCTCTTCTGTAATTATCTTGGTGAGGAAAATACCAATGAACATTACTTCACAAAGTTAAGGTTCAATTATTTGTTTTAAAAGGAGGCTGAATGATTTCTTGCATGCAATGTAAGTTTCCGTTATTTCTTTTGCTTTTCATCTTTGTGCTTTCTTTGTTAAAATAAATAAATAAAATAAATAATAATGTCTCTTTTAGAAATTTCCAATGAATGCCCTTGAGCCTTTCCAACACTGTCTTAAAAAGTAGACAGATGGCTCCTTGGGTCTTTGCACAATGCAGAATGTTAGAAATACGAAAAGGTGGTTTCCCAAAGGAGTATTAAAATATGTACTACATAGGCAGTGGGGCTCATTTAAATACTAGATTTAATTAAAAAGCAGAAATTTTGGGGACAGGATAAATACTAAAAATAGTTTGTTTTAAAATAGTAAGTCTCGCATCAAAACATCTGAAGAAATGAGAATAACAATTTACAGTTGTTGTGATTGCAAATATGGTTCCTTAGGAAAGAATAAGAATCACCTGTGAGTTAGGCTTTCATTCTGAGATTGCATTTCTGCAGTAGACTCTCTGCCAGTTCTTCATTTCTCAGTCTCAAATCATGGATATTCAGGAAGTTAATATTTTCCACCCTGGTTGGCAATTCTAATTTTATTTCTGTTCTGAGGAAAACTGTAAGTATACTAAGGGAAATTCCAGTACTTACTCAGAATTCTTCAGAAGAATCTGAGCAATAACCTGATACTCAGCAGCTAGGTAAAATTCAGGCCCGTTTTCTAGAAATATTTACATTAAAAACCAATACTTAAAGAAAATACTTAAAGAACCAAACTTGTTCCTGAGACTGTCCATCAAGTGACCATTTGAGTTTTTGGCCCTTGAAGTCCTGACACCTACACCATCACAATATTAGGCCTGTGGAGGTCTTTCAATGAAGGCTCCTTAGTCAGGATTGAAGTACTTCTGTAGATCAGTTCTTCAAAGATGAAGAACATTTGCAATGAAGCTTAGAGTGGCTGCATGAAGAAGCCTTAGGCAGCTAGAGGTGCTTCACAACTTTAAAGTAAAGATTTAGATTTATGTATTTATATTTATCCCACCTTCATTATTTGTTTACAAATAATTCAAGGCAGCAAGTATACCTAATACTATTTCTTCTCCTATTTTCCCCACAAAAAGAACCTTGTGAGGTGGGTTGTGCTTGGAGACAGTGATTGGACCAAAATTACCTTAAGGCAAGACTAGAATTCACAGTCTCCTGGTTAATTAAAATAAAATTAATTAAGCACTTTGGACTAATAAATATTATTTTAATCAGTTGATGAACACATTTTCATTTCTTCAGAAATGGCTACATCTAGATAATGTTCTAAAAAGCCCAGCTTTATTTTAGTTTCCAAACCTGATCATTGGCTATATGTCGACTTTGAAATTCCCAAATGTAGATGGGAAAAATTCAGAGATTGCCTTATCTACTCCAGAATCCATTCCTGAACTTACAGAATACATATTGCTTAACAACTCCATATAAATATTTAACAGAATGAGTCCCATATACTATAGGCTGTGACTTAATTCTGAAGGGTTATCTTGATGCAATAGAAAGATAACCAAATAACTATAGCAACCTCTCTTTTATATCAGTGGTAGGACCGATTGATTCCTGTCTATCAAATTAAGCGCTAAGACTAATTTATGAAGGACATGAAAATGCACTTAGTCAGACCTTTCATAGCCTGAAAAATGAGATTATTCCATATGAACATCTGGCCATTATGCTTCTTACTCCAATTGGTTTCACATGTGTAATGTTTCACAAATTTTTAGTTTATTCAAATGGTTGGGTTCTTGCTGTTCTCTGAGAGCTTATTTCTCTTTCTGGAGACATTTCATTACCAGTCTAGGTAACATCATGGGACAATGGGGTAGACTTGGGTTTCTGGTTTGCCTTGTTTTTATTGCTGACGAGTATGTCCAGAAAGATGTTGGTGTTCTTCTCTTCTTTTGTGAAACTGCTTCCATGAATGGCGTTGATGGTTTTATGTTTATCTTTTTTTAATAATAATGAATGTATCTTGCATATTATGATTTCACATTGTGATCTGTATCTGTGGGGGGGGGCTATTGTTTGCAGATGTTGCATCACTAGTTCTACATGAATCCTGAGATAGGCGATCTCATGGGTGTTCCCTGATCTGTTTGCATATTAGTCCAATCTATTGGAATTAGGTGGTGAGGCAGAAGTCCATAAATTGGCATGTTATGATTTTTGAGTGTCCTACAAGTTTATGTGTGTTGTTTAGTAGTGCTTCATTTGACTCTTTGGCCAATGGCGGATATATGGACTTGAAGAATTCCATGATCTTATTTAAGAGAGGTTTGGGTATATTATTGCCTAACAGAATAAGTGGAACTTCTTTTGCATAAATATCACTAGAAACAAACCAAATCATAGTTCAAAATAAAACAATATATTGTAATGTTTCATCTGTTGAAGTCTAAACACTTGTAGTACCATATAACTTTGTTAACAAATCCTGGTCCGGAATCTGATTTGGCAATGACTGCAACAATTGATGTAGCTGCCTCAGTTGTTCTTCAACTGGGAATCCTCAACTCATTTATGCAATTATAAATTCCATGTTGGGTTGTAACAGTTTGTAGTCCAGAGAATAATTCATCTGAGAGTACGTTTCATAACTGTTCTTAGAAGTTTTTCATTGATTTTTGTACAGTCAGGGCAATAAATAACTTGGAAAACTGAAGCCCGCTCCCTTCATTCTGTACTAGAAAGAAGCATTGACAAGGCAATGCCACATTCTGAACTGAATGATTGTCTGTCTAGGAACAATGAATGGATTTACTTCTCAATCCCAATTTATTTTTGTTGGAACTGAACTTGATCTGTGCCAAGCTCCTTTTTTTTTTTTAATTCTGTCAAGTTTTGGAATTCATTTTTTTTTAAAAAAAACCTCCTATGCATTGAAGCTGAAAGTGTGGGTGTAAATAATTTAGCTATTTAAAGTTTTCTTCGAGTGTCTTATTATAATACATTTTCCATCCATTGACAATAGAATATTATTCAAATGTCAGCTTATTTAAAAGAAAGAAGGCCCACTTACGATTTTAAAATAATTAATTAAATTTACATATTCATGCAGATGAGAGGCAGTTTAATATAGTGGTTAAAGGCTTCAGGCTAGAAATTGGGTGTCTGTGCATTTTATTATGAAGAAAGCTGCCTCTCAGTCACTTTCCTTCAACCCTAGGAAGAAGCTAGCAAGCCACTTCCAAAACTCTTGCGAAGAAAACTGGAGGGACACAACCAGGCAGCCGGCAGGAGTCAAAAAATTAACTCAAAGGCATATACAGCACATAAATAAGCAAAGGGGCCAAATAATTTTGTAAACAAAATCAAAGTTCGTTAAAACATCGTATTTGTTTGCTTACTTAAAACATAAAAGACTAGCTGAACATTCACCCCTCAAGTCCAAAAATATGCTTAAGGATATACTGTAATTCTATTAAGTTGCCTCCTAAGAACCCTACCTGCAGTTTGAAATTAATATATCGAAGTTTCTAAAATCTGAATCTTCCCTGGTATTTTCCATCTTAGGTTACATGCAATACAATTCATGTATTGCGTGAAGCTAAAATGTGGTTTGTTTGGCTTGGGTTACTGTAGTATGTACCCAACCATTGTTTGTCAATCACGGTTTATGGATTAATGTGTCCCATGTACTCAGTTATGGTTTATTCAGTAATCCACCTTTAATGAAGCATAGTGCAGCATAAGAATCTAGTCAGTACTTACAACTTTTACCATCTTGGGATGGTGGAAGACCGAAGACAGATTCTTGTTTTTCGGTAATGGATTTACTCAAGATACAAAAAATATATTAGGATTTAATAGTCTGCAAAAAAGAACCAATAGTAGGTATTTGATTGGTACACAATAACAGTTTTCATCTGACCAAGTTATTATTATTATTATTAATTTAATTTCTATGCCGCCCTATTCCGGAGAACTCAGGGCGGCTCACAGCATAAAGTTCCATTTAGTTCAGTTTTTATTAGTTCATTCGCTCTTTAATTCCCAACTGAGTACATTGGGGGTACAAAGAATTTCAAAGAGTGAAACTTGCTACTCACTATTGGTAGCAGCCAGAGCTGTCATTACTAGTAATAGGATAAGCGGTAGCAGCAACAATAACAAAAAAAGGGCTAGAAAAAAAACCCAGACTTGTTATTAAACTATTGAAGTAGAAGATCTTATTCAAATACATTTGTGGTTTGCTGAATATGCATATTAAGTTTATTCATTTTAGAAAAGAAAAAAATTGCTAGTTTTAGTTTTTGTGGTTATTAAAAATCTTAGGTCACATTTGAAAGCATGATTGGATTTATCTGTTTAATGCTATACGATATACCTTGTTTTTTTAATTACCACTGATTTGTAAAATATACCGTTTTTCTTTTCTTTTCCATGTACTGTATTATTTCTGCATTGTAACAGTGCCTTATAACACTGTGCCAAGATAAACATTTCTGAGACTGGGGAACCATGCTGCGAGCATTCCAAGGTTCTGGAATCCACATAAATATTTAGCATGATAAACATTCTGATTGTGTTGACCTGTTCACGTTGCAAACAATTTTTCATTTACTATTATTATTTCTGTGTGTGTGTTTGTGTGTGTGAGAGAGAGTCTTGCAAGTTGTAAGTGAAATTGTTACATTGCATGAAGGATGGATTCTAAGTCATGTAGATAGGTAAGTAGATACGGATTTGGGGGAGAGAGAGGAAGTTTTCCTGTGAGACATATCGAACTCCACATTATGCTAGACCTAGTCGTAAGGCTTAGGTAACGGAAGGAGAATAGAATTGAGGAAAAGAAGTCAGTCTGGAAGATGCAAGAAAAAAAGAGCTAGTTCAGGAATACATATAAGACCCCCAACTTTTGTTGGAAGGGAGGAGAGGGAGAGATAAGTAGAGAGAAAGAATGATTGAAACCAGCAAGGTGGGGAGTTCATTCTCTGGTGGAAAGATTATTCAGGAGCAAAAGGTGAAGGAAAGAAGGCCCGAGGCTTTGTCTAAGGCACCCCAGAATAACTATTGGCAACTGAGTCAACCTTATGTGAAGAACTGGAGGAGAAGCTGAGAAATGGTTTGGAATTACAGCACTGGAGGAGAAAGATACTAGAATAGACAGAAAGTAGAAACTCAGGTTGAAGATCTGATACCTGGAGTCAGCAGTGAGCAACCAGCTACAAGAGAGGATTAGACAGAGCACATTTTTTGCAGTGTGGGCGAGGGGAGTTCCTGGATTATTCATCAAATAGCTTAGTATAAAGTTCCTATTGTATCAGCATACAGTGTTTATATGTCTGTATGTTGTTTCATGGTGAAATTCACAATTAGGAATGTAGGGCCATTATCTGTATAGATCCCCCAGAAGAGTTGGTAGTAGGCACAAAGATAATAAATGATGAAGGAGATAGAAGTGATTCCGCTTGAACAAATTTTTACAGGGAAGCAGCTCTCAAACCCAAGGCTGAGTCCAGCATTTCAGCTGGACCCACAATCTTGTATGTTCCAATATATCCATATTGGAGTTTTGTAATGGAGAAAATTAAAGAGACCATACAGGAATAGGAAGAAATTTCATCTAGCAGAATTGACCTACAATTTACAGGCATCTGGTGGCACAGTGGTTAGAATGCAGTACAAAGTACAGAGAAGAGCAACAAAGATGATCAGGGGACTGGAGGCTAAATCATATAAGGAACGGTTGCTGGAATTGGGTATGTCTAGTTTAATGAAGAGAAGGATGAGGGGGGACATGATAGCAATGTTCCAATATCTCAGGGGCTGCCACAAAGAAGAGGGAGTCAAGCTGAAGCACTTGAAGGCAGGACAAGAAGCAATGGATGGAAACTAACCAAAGAGAGAAGCAACCTAGAACTAAGGAGAAACTTCCTGACAGTTAGAACAATTAACCAGTGGAACAACCTGCCTCCAGAAGCGGTGAATGCTCCAACACTGGAAGTTTTTAAGAAGAAACTGGACAGCCATTTGTCTGAAATGGTATAGGGTTTCCTGTCTGAGCAGGAGGTTGGACTAGATGACCTCCAAGGTCCCTTCCAACTTTATTATTATTATTATTATTATTATTATTATTATTATTATTATTACTATTACTATTACTATTACTATTACTATTACTATTACTATTACTATTACTATTACTATTACTATTATTATTATTATTATTATTACACAGTATTGCAGGCAAACTCTGCCCATTGCCAGGAATTCGATCCTAATGGGGCTCAAGGTTGACTCAGCCTTCCATCCTTCCAAGGTTGG
This sequence comes from Bothrops alternatus, assembly GCA_034064705.1. Lineage (NCBI taxonomy): Eukaryota > Metazoa > Chordata > Lepidosauria > Squamata > Viperidae > Bothrops > Bothrops alternatus. The sequence continues at coordinate 22,401,605 of JARGCV010000052.1, read as the reverse complement.
TAAAATGAGGACCCAGATTGTTGGGGGCAATATGCAAATAATACTGATATTGTAAACTGCCCAGAGAATGCTGTGAAGCATTATGAGGAAGTATATAAACATAAATGCTATTGCTATTGCTATCTGTCTGGATTCTTCTAGTTTGTCAGAACTTTACTTGTCCCATTAAAAAGCTTCACTTTTTTATCTCCATATAGTGCTTAGCAATTGTCTAAAATTCACGTTACTGGTATTCTTTGTTTCCTCCCTTTCTTTCCCTCTAGTAGCCTTTCTATTGCCTGTACCTTTTGATCTGAAAAAAACAACACACAACAAAAAACCTTGAGAAGGTTGTTCCTTCATGATATTGTCACCCGGGCTTTAAAGGAAGTGGGCAATACTGCAGGTTGCCACAAAAGTGATTGTAAAATATAACACCAGGAAGATTACAGAACCCTTTCAGCCACCTTCTAACTAAGCTAAATTGAAGAAGCTACCCAGGGGAAAGGACATATTTGATACTGGCATTTTTTGGGGGGGTATTTATAACAATTTGGGCAAGTCAAGCTCAGTCATGAGCTCCAAAGATTCATTAATGTTTTTGTCATATTTTTATTCACAGTGATTTGACTGGGATGCAGAATACAGATTTACAGTTTCAGCTGGAATACCTATAGTGTTCCAAATGAGTAGATGGCTGCATATTAATGTATTTTGTGGATTGTAATTATTTAGCCGTTTTATTATTCTATTTCACGATGATAGAGCAGAAGTGTTTTCCCCCTGAAAGATGGGCTACAAATTGTTGAAATATAATAACTGAATACATCACTGAGGGCTTAAATACTTGTCACATCAGTTTCCATAATAAAAGACACCAGCTTCTGTCGGTCTGTGTTGCTCATATAAACAGGAAAAAAGGGTATACACATGATTTAGGGCTGGCTACTAAAAGGAAGTCGTGTGCAGGTAGAGCTTTGAACAAGGAGACTTTATGGGATATACATATACTATAAATGGAAACTTCTCAGACATTTGTGCTTAGCGCTGTCTAATGTTGAAAGAGACACATTCAAGAAACCACAACAAGACAGGTAGCCCCACCCCATCTGACCAAAGCTGGCCCTATGTTTAGGTAGATTGAGTTAGCAGCTGAATCAAATTGATTGATCATTATTTTTGTTAGGATTTTTATTGTCAGGAATGGAAGAAAACATTTGTGGTTCTTTCTCTTCATTTGTTAAAATAGTTTGGCTGGTCAACAAGAGTAGGCCAAGAGGCGCCATTCACTCTGCCTCAAGGGTGGGGAGAAACCTGTAGACTGCTCTCCCTGTGCCCTTTCTGTGTCTTTTGCCTTGATCTGTTCTCTTATTGTTTCATCCTTGAAGTACGTGCAATACTTTCTATTTAGGCATTTAGGTATGCATTAATGTGCAGATGGTAAAGCAATAGAGAAACATATTTCTAATGGAGATTCCAGATGTTTAAATTAGGGCATATTATGTGTGGTTTTTTTTTTAATGTCATCCTTTTCTGTGCTTAAAGAAGGCAAACAAGGAATTCCAAGTTCTTGTGTTTATATATATTTATATATATATTTATATATATATATATATATATATATATATTTATATATATATATATATATATATATATATATATATATATATATATATATATATATATATATATATATATATATATATATATATATATATATATATATATATATATATATATATATATATATATATATATATATATATATATATTTTATATATATATATATATATATATATATATATATATATATATATATATATATATATATATATATATATATATATATATATATATATATATATATATATATATATATATATAATTATTATTATTAGATATATATTTGTCCATGTAAACAAAGAAAAAATTCAAGTTAAATGCTATTCAACTTAATACAATCATTTTAAACTTGTAAACATTCTTCACTCCGTATGTCAAGATTTAACTATAAGCCAGGTACATTTTCTTTGATTGGTGTTTCTCTTGTATGTAGTCTATCCAATGTTTCCAGTCCAACACATATTTTTCATTTGAGTGATCCTTCAAATATGCAGATATTTTACCAGGAAGAAAAGGTGTAGGAGAGAGAACGGATGAGGAATTGAAGCACATAAATAGTTATCTACTAACCTCTCTTTTCATCCTCCCATGACCCCCCCACCTCCAAATTTAGATAGACTCCCTACAGCAGTATTTCTCAACCTTGGGAGCTTTTAAGATGTATAGCCTTCAATACCAGAATATCATTTTTTTAAAAAAATGTACCTCCATGATTCAGACTTACTAAAATCTCTTAGCAAATGCATTTCTCTTAGTACCACAATGCAGCGCAGTAAAGGCAGATTTCCTTTTTCTGCTTGGCCCATCTTTAGTGTGGCCTGGCATGCCTCATCCTCTCCAGCAGCTATTCACATAGTCCTACACAACCATTTCATCCTGGCACTTTTTAAAAAAGTAATCTTGTAATTGATCCAACTATGACCCCTTAAATCAATTACTGCCATCAATAATAGAAATTCATGCTCCATTCAGTCCTGGCACCCTTTTGGTTCCTGTTCAGGCTGGAGGAAGCATGGTCCCATAGTCCCATAGAAATAGCTGGGAATGGTGCAGGAAACTATCAGCTTAAAACTGCAATATAGAATTGCCCCAAGTAGCATCATACAGCAGATTTGGACAACTGCTTGAGCCCTATCACTCTGGCAGGGCTCAGCAATACAGTGTCACTTGTCCTGGCATTGACTGGCTGTGTTTGGGAGCTGCTTTTTAATCTTCTCGTAATGCCCTAAACAAATATTATATTAAGACAATTAGAATGGCATCTTTAAGCCACCAACTATGAAGCAAGGCATGTGATTCCCTATCAGCTTTGAAAAGGCTACAAAAGAGATATTGTTACTATTTCTAATTGACTCTTGCCATTGGTCTGATATTAGAAACCTTGAGTCACCAGGCAATCTGGTGATTCAGGACAGTAGGCAGCTTCCATCCATCCATCCATCCATCCATCCATCCATCCATCCATCCATCCATCCATCCATCCATCCATCCATCCATCCACCCACCCACCCACCCACCCATCCACCCACCCATCAACCCATCCACCTATCTATCCATCTGGGCAGTTTCTTGGGCAAAAAGATATCAGTGATAAGCAGTGGAAAAATCAACAAAAAAATCTGTGTAACAGGCCTTAGTTTTCCTTAATTCATTGCTATGCAATTTCCCAGAAAAAACTGGGATCTATCTTCTGGATTACTGTAACTGAGGTGAATGGAGAAGAATTTGATTTGCCTTTCTCACCTTTATGCTTCCTTATGGGAATGGACTTCAGTCTTCATAATTTCAGCAGGAAAGAGCTGCACATGAAAAAAGGCAGGTTAGAAATACAGGATCAGGAGAAGGGCAAAGTTTAGGCTGATTGCAGCTCTGCTTCCTTTCAGAACCTAAAGTTTGTTCTAAAGAATGCTTTAGCATCTCATTGTCTCCTCATTTTCCAACAGTCTGAATGGCCAAATAATTTTTCTGAATCAAATATGTGTGGATCCCAACCTGTTCTTTCAAGGGAGAGCTTTTCTTGAACAGCAACAGAGAGAGGTAGCTGCTCTCAGAAACTGTGTGTTTTTTTAAAAAAAAGAGAGAGAGAGAAAGAAAGAAAGAAAGAAAGAAAAAGAAAGAAAGAAAGAAGCAAAAAAGAGGAAAAGTTTGAGGGAAGAAGAGCGAAGCTTCTCCTGATTCGATTGTTTACCATCAGTCACACGATTCCTTGCCAGGGACTGGATGATTATTAGGCTGAAGAAGCTGAAAGGGGGCAGGAAAAGAACTGGAGGCAGCATTCTTCCTATTTAAAGCTGCATCACTTGAGGGGGGAAAAGTGTTTGCAGGCTGCGCAAGAGCCAGAGCTGGTTAAAAAGAAAAGGCAAGCAAGAGGGGAGCTTGCAGACTTTCCGTGTGTCCTGTGGGAGTGCTGAAAGAAAAGAGCTGGCTTTATGATGTCCACATAATCTTCTTTTGTACACTTTTTGTTTTGCACTTTTCCTCGCCCCAGGACGAGGGGGATATACATGTCTAATATTTAGACATGATGGCAACCTGGACCCAAAGAAGAACGTTTGTCATTCTTATTGCTTTTCTAGGACATTTGGGGACGATACGAACACAAGAAGAGGACGAGTTTGAAGGGGGTGAGTCTCTCTTTAGAGTGCCGAGTGTCACTTTTGTGCTTTGGAGCTGAAATAAAAATGGACTTGGGAGTGCAGGATGCTCTCTGTATATTTGTGTGGGTGTATTGTGAACTAGGGGATTGATAAGAAGCTGAAAAGTCAGTTAATGGGAAATGGATTTTAAAAGCTAAAGGTTTTTTCCCCCCTGCCATCTGCATGGTGGACAAGGAAGAGAGGAAGAACAATGGGGAAAAATCCGCCGAGCTCTTAGGGATAAATGCAGTTGTCTGGCTTTATTTCTGTGTAAGACATTTTAAAAAGAAGTCTTATTACTGTTGGTAATAAGTTTGCAGTTGTGATGAAACACAAATGCAGCCTTTGGAGACAAGCCTAAACTTTCTGAACAGAGGGAGAGAGAGAGAGAGAGAGAGGGAGAGAAGTAAACACAAGGAATTGGAAGGGTGGAGTCCTTTTGCACTGCCTAAACTACATCTGTTTTATTCAATTCTTTGTTAGGGAGAATTGCACAGAACTTCTTTCTTTTTTGGTTTCTTTTCCCCTGCTGCTTCTCTGACTTTCTCTCCACATTTCTTTGCTTCTTGGAGATAACCATTTCCCCCCTTTTCCTAAGTGGCTCGTCTTGATGAAATCCAGACTTTGTGACACACTGTTCTCTCACCCTTCTGGCTGGGCTATCAGCACCCTGCATTTTGCTCCCTGGTGCTTGAGGACAGGAAGTCTAGTCAGGAAGCATAGTATTTGTCTTCGTGGCATGGCAATGGATTCCATTTAGCCAGCATGTTGGCTTCCAGTTCAAATCGGTTCAAGGTTAATGTTGGGAGGATTGCTAAATGGCTTTCTGTGACACCCACTTGGATTCAGCTGTTCCGAATTTGTTCTGGCTAGATTAAAAACTCAAGTGGAACTGCGAAAAGGATGAGGATTTTTTTTTTTTTTTTTTGCTTATCTGCATTTGCTAAAACTCTGATTTGTAAGAAATTGGAATGGTGGATGAAGTTTGTATGTATGTTTGTATATATGTGTCTGCATGTGTGCAAATGTGAATGTGTATCTGCAGATTGTTGGACTGTATTACTAAAATGGCTTGGATACTTTTCGGCAGGAGACATTGCACACCCAGCTTTTTGGATGGACAATCAAATATGAACAAAAGTTTTTTTCCCCCACCCTGCTGTAAGTCCAATAAAGATAAGGATGTTACTGTGCTGTACACTGTACAAGGAGACCTCTAGAGGGTGCCCTTTGTGTAATCTGAGCAGGCTGTAAGTAAGATAATGTCAGAGTTGCATGGGACATACTTCAGAGAGATAGATTTGCAGTGGAAAGACAAGGCCACTATCCAAATTCACAGCTCAGTCCTATGCAGCCTTCCCTCGAAATGTGTGCCATGGAATTAATGGGATTTGCAGGGCAATCCTTAGGAAGCACTAAATGCCATTGATTTAATGGGGCTTATTCCTGGACAAGTGTGAATCAAATCAGCCAGTCCATCCTCACTATTAAAAGACAGACAAACACGACAGTGGAACTTTAAGCTTAAGATTTTTAACTGCCAAAGAAATTAAAAAGCACCGCCCTAAACAAGCTGCCTAAGTGGGGTTATGTTAGTACATGCTATTTGTTTTGTTTATCTACAGCCTGGGGGGGGTACGCCAGCGTTCTTATGTTGGGCAACACATTTTCCACTATATGTCATATGTAGAGAAATTTTCATTAAACAGTGAGAAGGTCAAAATATGAGCTATTTGTACTGGACTGAAATGTTTAATTGTTGTCTCGCGTAATAATGCGATTAAGCCCTTTGCACTTTTGAGGGCTGCCAGCCTTCTAAAATCAGGATCTAACTCAGCCCGGCTGTAATCTTGTTTTTTTGTGGAAGGTTTACCAGCTTGTTTCATGGTAAGGATTAGCTGATGTCATGATCTCCTATTCAGAAACAGTGTGTCTTCGTTAATTCCAAATAATACTATACATTGTATTTCATATAGGATTAGCCCTAGGCCAGAGAATGAAAAACTACCGAAACCCGGCTCACACAATCCACAAACTATTCCCACAGCTGCCTCTGCAAGCAGGATGGCAACCTAGAGACAGGGTGCTGTCTATGATCCATCACTCAATGTCTTACTCAGGGAAGGAAAATCAGCTTGGAATCCCTACATTTTGCCTTACTCTCCCAGGATCTGAGGTCCTCATTTCCAGCTAGTTATTGCTTAGGCTTATGACTCACTACTTGCATACATTTAGTGAACTTGTGAACCTCCATAAATTACTGAACTAGGAGTATCACTAGCCCAGCCAACGTGGCTAGTGTTGAGAGATGCTGGGTGTTATGGTTAGCAACATCTTAAAGACCACTGTTCCCCCCCCACCACCAAATACTGTGAGAATGATTGGCTGGTAATCAGTTGTGCTTTTCCTTAACCGTAATATTCAAAGTGTGGCTGGAGGCCTTTCCCCCCTTTTAAAGTGGACCTCTAATCTTTTGTTGTTGTTCCGGGTAGAATTAATTGAATCTCACCTAATCATCCTCTCCTTCCTCCTATTTTAGCTATAATTTACAGTGTTTCAGATTATTCTTCCTTCCTAGTTTTGGAAGTTTTGGCCCCCACTTCCTTTTAAAAAACTGAATCCAAAGCTTTGAGAGTTACCCTCAGTGGAAAGTGTTGACTTATTTTATGAACTGTTAAGGCAAATATTGACCAATTTTCTGGGCAGATATGGAATGTTATACTTCATTGATGTTATGAACAAAACTTCAACTTTGCATTCACTCAAAATCTGATGGGTTTGGTAAGAGAAATGAAATTAGTGTTTATTTAATAATTTTATATGCCAGCTTTCTGCAAATCAAGGGACCTTGGTATCTGATGTAGAATCTGTAAAATAAGGTAGCCATTAACATTAAGGGGAAAGAGAAGATTAACTAGGCATCCCTAAATTCTATGCAGATGCAGAAAGAATGGTGCCTTATAAACAGATGGGTTATGTTGTGGCTCCAAGTACCATGGGGTGCTAGGGAGTGTCTTAGAATGTGATTTGTCTATCCAATTATGCTGTACATCATTTCCTACGTTGGGCTGAATCATAGTTTGTGTTAACCATGATTTATTAATTCAGCCAAAATGACTGAGTGTAGCAAATCCTAATCAATAAACTATGGCACTTAAGCCAGAATAATTGTGGTCACAGAACATTTTAAGAGTGATTAATGAACCAAGTCAATAGATAAACTGACTATGACATTTACATTATATAAAAAGAGGAAAAGTCAGCTAATTGTATTCCCCAGAGTGTATTTCATACTGCTTTTTTTTTCTTGTGTGGAAAAAGAACAAACATAAAATTGTATTATGCTTTATTTTCCTCAAGAAAAACTGGGACCTCAAGTATATGTTTACAATGGCAGCTTTTCGAGAGGTAAACCTAAATCCTTGTTGCTACCAGTGTTTGTAATAGGACACGTAGCTAGACTCTTAGCCTAGGACAGTAGAGGAACAGAAGAACATTGTTGAGACTTCTTGCAGAAGCTTGTGGCAGGATCAACCCAGGATCCTCTAGCCACTTTGAAATAAAATCTAAAGATACACAAACTGGAGAGGTCTTCTTGTAAAGATTTCTGTATTTTTCTTTAGAGTGGCAGTTTGGTGTAGTGGTTAAGGTATCAGGCTAGAAACTGGGAGAGGAGTTCTAGGCCCACCTTAGGCAAGAAAGTCAGTTGGGTGACCTTGGGCCAGTCTCTTTCTCTCAGCCCTAGGAAGGAGGCAATGGCAAACCATTTCTGAGAAACTTTGTCAAGAAAATTGCAGGGACTTGTCCAGGCAGTTCTCAAGAATCAGACACAATTAAATGGAGGGAAAAAAATTCTTTAGCATGACAATCATTCCCGCAGCCTTATAATGTGATGAATCCCTTGTGTCTCACTAAATTGACTGGTACAGTCAAATCTAAAATCTTTGCAGGATATTAGGTTGCCCTTCCCTGCTTGAGCCTGTGAAGGGATGTTTGTCATGTGATCAACAAGAGAAGTCAAATTAGTAATATGAGTTTGCTGCAAAATCCTCTCTCTATATTTACTCAGAAAGAAGACCTACTTTGGTCAATGGGCTAACCCTCCACTTGGACCATTATTACTAACTACCATAATATATATTATTACTTACTAAGTGAAGAAGCAATTATTTATACAATTCCACTAGCAGAAACTAGAACTAGAGACAATTTCCACAACTATTTGACATTTCTCTACTTTACCAGACATGTTACTCATAATTCTGCAGACTTAATCCTTTTCTCCCAGTTTTTTTTCAGGGAATAGAGGGAGTAGAGTAGAGGGAGAAATATGCAAATAAAGCTAGTGTACATTCAGGCCTGCATCTAGGTTATATCAAATTTCTATTTCATATGATACTTGGTTTTAGATGAATGAGTAACAATTACTTTCCAGACAGTAAGCATAATAATGGTTGGTCATTGAATATTACAACTTAAGAAAATGCTAGCAAAACTGTGTGACATTTACTTTCAAAATAGCAACTGCATAATGGCAGCCCTATAGGGAATATATAGCTAAAATGGGAGTGAAGGAATAATGTAGATTTCTTCATGCTGATTTACTATAGAAGAAAACATTTCTTCTTCCGATGATGAAGTAAAAACTCAATTTACTATACAATAAATAGCTTTAACAGGAATGGAAGAAAGGTAAAGATTACCTGGCAGTCAAAGTTATGCCAGTGATAATAAGCCCATATTATAGAAAAATGCAACCTTATTTAAAGGACCACAATAAATTACAATGAAATGCCAAGGATAGATCAAGGAAAGGCATGCCAGAAATGCCTGTAGGATATGCTTTAATGAATACATTTAGAGCAAAGGAAACCCAGATGGTTCCAGTCAAGCAGATAGCACATGTTCCATACAAATGCCAAGGAATCCATTGGAAATGATTTCCTTAGTTTTCATAAACAGAAGTGAACATGGTTGTATCTCCTTAACTCCTATGACACAAAAGCTTTCTTTTCACTGAAACCTGAGAGATTGAATTTGGGGGTTCAAAAGGATTACTATCAGTGTACAAGGGATCCCAAGGACCAGTCCCTGATCCAATAAGCTCTGTAAAGCTTTGAGTTAGAGCACAAGCCTTCAGCATGCTCTCGTTAGAACATCTCCAAAAATTATCTGGAGACAGACAATTATTAAGTTGATGGGGAACATGTCTGTTCTGTCCCGGAGTTTTGCCTAATTTTGAGAGTGCTGGCCTAGGATGTTATCCCAAGGTCAGCCATTGTCTTTCAAGCAAATCTAAAGAGCAGAATGAGGATCCCTGTATCGGAGTTCAGATAAACAAACAGCCTACATTTAAAAAAAAAAACAAAAAACTTTCCAGCTCAATGGAATGTTGGAAAGAAATTATGGGAAAGAACTTTGCTCTTTTGTCTGACTATTGATCCACAACAAGATAACTCTCTAAGAACAAAAGGGGACCAAATTTGGTATGGAGGGAGAAACTGGCAAAAGAAAGTTCAAATTTAAAAGTGGGGGCTGTGGAGAAAATATTTCCTTAGTGCATCCATGTAGACAGCAGTTGGGCAGTAGCTAGAGATGCTGGTGAAAACCTCTCTCGCCTTTCTCCTTTTTGGTCCCTTTGGGAGCCAGGATCCCAAACAAAGCTTTTTTTAAGGAGTTGGAAAGAATCCCAAAAGCCATGATTTGCCGTGTTTTCCTACTTTGTTTATAAGTATCCAACAGGTAGATGGTAGAAACCTGTATGCCCCCAAATCCCTTTTTTTTTGTAATGGGAAAGGAGTTTGTCCCCTCATGATTACCATAATTGAATTGAGCACCACAGGGTTTAGAGCAGGGGTCCCCAACCCTCAGTCCATGGACCAGTACTGGGCCATGGCATGCCAGCAACTGGTCCACACAAACAAGCAAAGCCCCATCTGTGAGATGCACGCAGCACACAAAACCATGCCCCCTCTGGTCTGCGGAAAAACCTCTCTCCGTGGAACTGGTCCCTGGTGCCCAAACGGTTGGGGACCTCTGGTTTAGAGATTGTATTTCTCTACTGCTGCACAATTCTGTTTCTTTGGGACTTCCATAGTCCTAAACTTGTTTTATTAAATTGACAGATTGTCCTTACATTTCCCCCCCTAATCCAATCATTATTATTCAGTTTGTTAATCAGCATAGACATCCCACACAATATTACTATGTTTGGGAATATTTTTTTTCATTAGATTGTTGCTTTTTCATTTTTTAATAATGTTTTCCATATTTTTTCCTCCATCCATTAATACATCTGCCAGAAGGAAATTAGTTGGTAATCTCCTTACCTGGGAAAATTAATCTCCGTCCCTTGATTTAAAGCTGACCTTATTTCCAGCTGAGCTAACTGAGCCCAGGAGGTTAAATGGTTTAACCATAACTGAGATTAGACATCTTAACATGGCTTCTTTGGACTCTTGACTCTTTGAATGATTAGACCACACAAGATCTGCTGCTTTTCTTATAACATATAATGACTTCTTTCTTGAAAAGAAGGGAAGCTTCTAGATCAGACATGTCAAACACAAAGCCCGGGGGCCGGATGCGGCCTGCAAAGTGGTTTCATGTGTCCTGCATCCTGGAAACAGTGAGGGAACGGTCCCCACCACCTTGGCCCTGGCCCAGGCCGCCCGGGAGCCAATGTACAATTTTGTGGTAGCCATCTATGCTGAAACATATTCAATCTTAGCTCCACAAGGCCATCTGGAAACAGCGAGGAACCAGCCCCTGCTACGTCGGCCCCGCCCCCTGGGTGCATGCTGGGGATGTGTCACCCTTTGTGAGGAATGAAGAAATGCACCATCGCCTGGAAGTGGCCAGCAAATGGCCCTGGCCTACTTCACATATCCGGCTTGATGGGCTCCGGGGGAAGGGTTTTGGCAGGCAGTGGGGCACTCTCCTCACAGCACCAAGAGGCTGAGCCCCCACAGGCATCCTTGACGCGAACGATGTAGAGCTAGCCATGCCCACCCAATAGACTGCACCCACCCTGGCCACACCCACCCGTCTCCCTGAAGGCAACCGCAATGCTGATGTGGCCCTCAATGAAATTGAGTTTGACACCCCTGTTCTAGATGAAACAAAAACAAATGACAATATGTCAGTTCTTTTGCATCTTGCATCCTAAAAAAGCACAGTAGAATAGAACTAGATTTTGATTCTGTGCTGGTGCAAAGATTGTGAACTAAGTAAAAAAAAGAGAGAGGTAATGTCGAGCTACATTTTTGCTTTATTTGTTTCTTTTCCTCATTTGTAAAGGCAGTGGGGAGGTAGCATAAAGTGGAATAACAAGAAATGGGAACCCAGGAATTCCTCCAGGAAAGGAGCAAGAGGGAAAAAAAGAAGTGGAGGAATGAGAGGCTTTCTTTGCTGGTAAGTTAGGGATTCCCCCCCCCACTTTTAAAACCAGAATTTGCATGCTTGTTACATGTACAGGGGTCTCTCCTTTCTTCCCTGTTCTTCTTAAAGAATGCAGACACTTGACTTACAACTACATTGGAGCTTGGAGTTTTGATCATTAGTCAATGTGGTTGTTAAGTGAGGCACCCAAGTGACCGCCTCGCTCAATGATCGCAAACTGAGTTCTCCCATTGCAATCATTAAGCAACCATGAGGGGTACTTCAGGGCAAGAGAGACCCTGGGAGGCCAGGTGCCCATTGAAATGCAGAAATGTGCTGTGGATCAGGAGGCCTACCAGCATGCAGAGCTTCTACCCGCTCCGCCATGCACAGTTCTGATTACCTTTCTATTGCTTTGTTCTGTCCTGCATACAGGCTCCATTCTCATGATGGTTTGGAAGGCTCCTTCTCTAAAATATGCAAGGGGGCCTTCTGAACCACTGTGAAAACACTGGTTTGGAAGTGAACATACTAGTGGAGATAGCATTCTGAGAGGCTCTGAACTTCAACATTTCAAAACACTGAGGCCCAAAGCCTTTTTTTTAGTGTTTTCTCATCTAGAATTAATTTCTTTTGCTAGCATTTTCTGTTCTCCAGAGGAGAAAACACTAGCAAAGCTGGCATTCTGAAAGGCTGGAAGAATTCAAAAGCCAGTAGGGGATGTTGCAAAAAAAAAAAAAAAAAAAAGCAATCACATGATCACAGAGTACTTGGCAACTGGTAGCAAATGCGGGCAGATTGCCAAGCACTGGAAATGCAGTCATGTGACTAGAAGGAGGGCAGCGCAACATTGTTAAATGACGATCATAGGTTGAGGACTACTTGTATTCAATTCACCCACAGTGGAAAACACGGTATACCGCTGAGAGCAAGAAAACACTTATTTTTAAAAAATGGGGGGGGGAAGCAAAAAAAAAAAGAACAAAGCAAAACTACAATATTGCTTTCTTTCCTCTGGATTGATGAAAGATACTTTAATTCCTTAGAAAAGAGGCAGAAAACGGTGCCACTTTTACAGGAACTAAAGAATCTCAGAAACTTTGGCACAGGATTTGGCCAGCCTTTAGCAAAAATTCTTTTGTTTGCAGAGGATCACCTCTTTATTCAACTGTGAGGAATGCAGTGGGCATCCACAGATCACTTCCTGAATGGTTAGAACTATATTTCTCAGGATTCTCGGTCAGCATAAGCTGTTGGTCATGATGACTGGGAATCTTAGAAGTTATTAGTCCCAGGACATGTGGAATTTTCCTGGTCTGGAAAAAGCTACAGAAGAAAAACAAGACTTGAAGAGTTTACTTTCACTGTAGTCTCTGTTCTATTATTATTCAATAAAATAAAATAAAATAAAATAATCTTTTCAGAGTTTGTTTTTGTAGTTTTACAGGAGAATTACGGGAGTGTCTAAAGACATAATAATATTGCACAAATGCTCAAATGTCTAATAGAAGTCTGTTTTTAAAAAATGTCATATAATAGCTAAACAATGGGATTAGGTAGCCCTTTATAAAAAAAATTAAAAGCATTTCTACCCTATTTTATTTGACTTTTACAACCATAATGATTTTGTAATGGATGCCTAAACCAAGACAATAGCAGTCTGGAGACCTCTAATCTCCTATCCCAGAGTCCTCTGAATCTGTCCCCTATAAAAACTTGATAGAACCTGCTGCTCCCTTCTATCTTCCTAATCAAAATAACTCTATATTAAGCAACAGTTCTGGCTCCCCAGAGATTATTTTTAAATATAATCTTCATTGCTATCACTTTCACCACTTTCACCTCCACCATTATTGTCCTATGCTGTTTATTATATGAATAATGTAACAAGTTCTTCACTTGCCTTGGCCTTCCACTTCTTGGCAATTTTATCTTCACCATCTCTCATGGAGAGTGTCATGGAATGTGTGGATGAACAGATGCTGCTTAGGGAATGATCAGACAAGAGCCCATGGTCACTTAATGGTCAGAGAAAGAAACTTGGGAAGGGCGCACCTTAACTGATCAGGTGGCAGGAAGTTTGTCCCTTCAGACTTGCAAGATTTTGTTAATGTAGCCTTACAATAAAGTAGAATTAGCTCATCTAGTCATGTTTCTTGTTTGGTTTACCTAGGAGGACTAACAAGAGAGAGGTATTAATATCTGTTTTCACCACCTCAGTTCACTGATTCTGGATTATAATTTTAGAATGATCAAGTTTTAGTCCCCGGCAGTGTCAGATGTTGGGGTGATGTGATTCTGAACATGACTGGAGAGTCATATCTTACCTAAGAGAATATGGATTGAGGTCTGAGTCTTTGTACAAGCAGCCTTCCTTCACAAGTTACCTTTGAATGTGAGTAGTATTAAAAGTTTTCAGTTAAGACTGCATAATCAGATGATCACGATAAAAATGGGAAGGATGGGGGTCTGTAAAATAAAAATTTAATTTGTTTTTAAAAAAGAATGGCCATTTATTAACAAACCTCTTACCCTGATCTATATGTACATTGTTAAGTCACTTTGGGGTTAGCATATTCTTTTAAGTAACAGGTCAAATTCAATGCTGCAAAACCACTTCTATTGTAATAGTTAAAGCACTGTGGAAGTTCATCATTGTAACCTCTGACCTCAGGCACAACTGAAATCCTGTTTAAGGCAAAATAATGCCATCTGGCACTAGAAACATTGGGGAAGGGAGAAATAGAAAAAAGCAAACTCTATCTAAGCAGGAAGAGGTGAGTTAAAAGAGTGAAATCAGGGGTGAGCAGTGTCCTACCTACAAATACTTAGTTATGTAACATTAACTGTTTACAGTATGAATATAATTTGCACAACTCAACTAGCATTTAATAAATATTTTTGTTTATCTGGCGGGGAGGGATTTTTTTTATCATCATCATTATCTCACTCTGTGGTTTATTATATGACTAGCAAAATATTATGTTGGCTTGAATTGGATAAAAGGCCAGGCCAATATCAAGTCAGTGTTGACTCTTATGATCACCTAGACACCTTGGCAACTTTAAGACTTGTGGACTTCTACTCCCAGAATTCCTCAGCCAGCAAAGCTGGCTGAGGAATTCTGGAAGTTGAAGTCCACAAGTCTTAAAGTTGCCAAGGTTGAGAACCCCTGAGTCCTAGATTTTCTCTCTGATCAGGTGCAATACCAAGTCATTCATCTAAAACTTTAGATTTACTGATAAAGAAAAACATTTGTAGCTCAGGGTTGAAATGAGGAGTCCTTGGTGCTCTCTGAGCTTTGTTGTGTTCTGGCAGACATTTCATTACCCAAACTAGGACAAATTTTCTAGTTTGGGTAATGAAATGAGTGCAAGAGAACAACCAAGCTCAGAGAGCACCAGGGACTTTTCAAAACTTAGACTTGTATGTTTCTTTTTCTCTACTTCATGTCAGGATATCTTCCCTTCTTTTTTGTTGTTTCATTATTTTGCAGTGTCTGAACAATCCAAACAATTTTTTCGGTGTACTGTAAAAAATTAGAGATTAATCCCAATACATTCCTGAAGGCATCACCTGCCCTAGGCAAATTGCATTAACTTATCTTGAAAAAAAATCATTATCATCTACAGTAGAACAGACTAGATAAGAGATTATAATAATTTTCTTAAATTAATCTTATAATAGGCTGATAGGTTGACATGTATAGGAAAACATCTAGGGAACAGGAGGAATAAAAAAAGTAAATAAAAAAAGTTAGGATGGCAGCCACAATGGTTAAACAAAACCCCACAGAGCTCCAATTAGCAGTTGCAGCCACCATCCTGACTTTTTTTTTTGATTCTCTCCTGAGGACATCCAGTTAAATTCCTAAATGCAGATCAGCTTGTTTTTGCACCAATGGATTGGGTTGTATAAGAAGGCAGTCATTCATGTCCTAATCATCTGGTGATGGGACTCTGTGTGGAATGTGCTCTACACAGGGCTGTCTTTGAAGAGTATCTGGAAACTCTATTGGTCCAGAATACAGTAACATAGGCAGCGATGGGCATGCCACAGTACACCTATGTGACCCCACTGTTCTCTGAGCTGCAATGGTTGCCAGTGAGCTTCTGAGTGCAATTCACCATGCTTGTTATCACCCACAAAGCCAGGATATTTGAGGAGCTGCCCTACATTCTATGGTTTTTGTCTATTCAGTAATATTGGATAGAGCTGGAGTACTTTGGGTCCCATTAATTAAACACTGCCATCTATCAGGACCCAGGAAGCAAGTCTTCTCTGTCTCATCACCTGCCCAGAGGTCAATATGGCCCCCCTCCTAATGGTATTCCGGAAGTCTTTAAAAACTTGGTTGTTCTTCTAGGCTATGTTCAATGTGATTTTTTTGTAGTATAAGGAGTTTGTTTGCTTCCTTTACATAATGTTTTTTATTTTTAAAAAATGTAAGCTGCCCAGAATAGGGTCTCTTTTTAACTAACTAACTAACTAACTAACTAACTAACTAACTAACTAACTAACTAACTAACTAACTAACTAACTAACTAACTAACTAACTAACTAACTATCCAGCCAGTCAGCCAGCCAGTCAGCTAGCCAGTCAGCTATTTCTGAACCCACTAGTACTCTCTATAAAAAACAGAGTGAATATTTAAGGAAGAATAGAGGCATACATGTTTCCAAAGTATGGATATTGTTTTCATAATCACCCAACAAGATGATTGAAAATGTAAGACAGTAAAGACCTCATCACTGCATAGTGATTTAAATCTTGATTTCCTCAGTCCTGGTCCACTCCCTTTTTCTTCAGTTCTAGAACTAAAAAAAAACCCCTTCATTTGGGTTAAAAATGTTGAAGAAGCGAAAACAAAATCTTTTCATAATAAATTCATGTTTATTTCTCTACTCTTTTAGTTGGTGTCTAGGTGTATAATTATGTCTGCCTTTGATCAGTTGAGTTAAATTAAATTGCATTCCATAATATTTTAATTCTATACTTTCATATTTCAGTTGAATATTTTTCCTGTTATTAAGCATTTGGCTTAGCCAGTAAACCCAGGAAAAGGGGGATAAAGTTGGCAGATTAAAAACATCTCCAATTCCTCTTCTAAAGAAATTTGTGGCATATTTTACAGCAATTAAATATAGAGGGGCATTTCATTTAAAATATTTAATCTGCTGTGTTTTGATATAGATTTCCATCTTTTTCAAATGTAAGAGGTGATATTGTTTGGTTAAACATTTATTAAAGTATCAGGCATTGCAATTCACATGTTATAATCTTAGTTAATTATATCTTGAGGCACTTCAAATGAAAGTATAATGTATTTTACTAAAGGCTTTAGATGATATAGATAATTAAGGCATTTTAAGTACACAACAGTTTATATTTAATGTTTACAATTATTCTCAGGAAATAAAGTTAGTTTGCAATATTATAATTAGACAAAATATATTTTAATTGCATTTGTTATCAGATTAATTTTTTCTTTTCCCTTTTTCTTTTAAATTTCTTCTTTCCATTAATGTAAACATCTATAAAAAGATTTTTGATTATCTTCTTCACAATTCTTGCTGAAAGTAACTGAAACTAGCAAATTAATTCATAGATTACAGAGTGAAACCACAACCAATGCTTGTTCACCAAGTCATGGTTTAAGATGATTTATTTACTCTAGCAGTGTTTCTCAAACTTGACAATTTTAAGGCATGTGGACTTCAACTCCCAGAATTCCACAGCCAGCATTGCTGGCTGTGGAATTCTGGGAGTTGAAGTCCACATGCCTTAAAATTGTCAAGGTTGAGAAACACTGCGTCTAGCCTGATATATAAATCAATAGCTCCACACTAAGTTTGGCAGAGAATACTTCATGAGTCTATAAAATCAGAAGAGGGATGTATCTAAAATAATATTTTAGAATTTCTTTTGTGCTTCCATAATTTTTTAAAGACGTTTCTTACAAAGTTTGTCCTGCAATCATGATATACTTAGCTTTGGGAACCACAATAATGCTTTTAGTAATGGTTTGACAATTAAAAAAGCATTGTTTGGCATTATTTTACACTGTTACCTAGCAAGATACACACACACACACACACACACACACACACACAATTCTTAATTATACTTACACAGTTAATTACACAATTTTATGTGACAGTTAAAATAGACCACAATATGAAATGCCTTGTATGATGTTCAGAGCTAAGAGTCTCTATATATCCCATGCAGAGAACATTGAACATTCCTTTTTATAATGAGTTATGTGACCACCATATTATTTTATCAATCATTGGATGCATTGGAATATTTTCAGGGAATACCATTTGCCTGCAAGGAATAGAAAAAGTAATAGAACATGAAGAAGCTAAAGTGTTCTGGGATTTTAAAATTCAGACAGATAAGCATCTATCAGATAACACCCTAGATTTACCAATTGTGGATAAGAAAGACAAAAAACTTTGGATAGTGGACTTTGCAGGACCTGGACGCAGTAGAATAGAAGTGAAAGAACTGAAGAAAATCACAAACCATAAAGAGAAGTAGAACTGCAGAAGTTGTACTGCATGTTGAAGTAGAATGACTGTGGCAAAAGACAGCAAAGATAATACTAATAGTAAAAAGGCACCTTGGGTGCATCATCTGAAGACCATCGGCATTGACAAAAATACTATTAGTCAATTGCAAAAGACAGCTTTACTTGGAACAGCTCACATCCCATGACAATATGTTTTATACCATTAAATATCCACATCTGCCTATGCCAGATCTTTGGGAAGGACTCGATTGTTGGATAAAAATACCAAATCCAGTCTAAACATCTGTCTGACTGTGTGACCAACCACAATTTTAATGGAAAAAAGAAGTCAACGTTGAAGTCCTTCATAAGTGAGGTTAGGGTGGTTTATGAAAATCTAGAAGATCAAGGATATGGTGTAATGGATAGAGAAAAGACAGCAGTGCTATTCATGATGAATACATTAAAGCCTTGAAGTAACTCATGATGAATGATGATTCATAAATGCAAAGCAAAAAACTGGACAGATTAGTCAACTAATGTTTTTTGTTTATTTAAAAAAATGTTATCCTAAGGAATATTCACAATAGTTAAGACAAATGCAGCATCTCACTAGCAGAAATTTTGACAGATGATTTCCAGATGTTTGAAAGCTCAATTTGGCAGTAATAAAAGAAGTACTGAAGCACATACTAGTTTCATGGAGAAAAAAAGAGAAAGAAAGTGAAGTCCTGATGGAAGAAGCATGGAGCTCTGACAGACTGGCATAATTTGCAGAACATGACAAACTATGGAACATATGAAGACAGTAGGAGCCAACAGTGTAATGTGGCTGCCCAGAAGATGTTGATTCTCAGAACTATAATTCATACTTGATCATAGAGAATTGAACACATACTGTATAATTGCAAGTCTATTTTTATTCATCCCTTTCATCAAAAATGTAGGCTGTCCACTTTGTCAAATGCTGCCAATGCTAAGTTATCCTTTGATTTAAGACTAGACTGAATCCTACCCTTTATGTTGAGGAAATTCTTTAGAATTTTTTTGTCTCTTTTGTCAACTCCCCCCCCCCACGACCCCTTGGTCACCTAACATTTCCTAGAAGCTTTATGAAGCAGGACAGTCCTTTGAGCATGTAAACTCACAACAAAGATCTTTTTTTTAAAGTAAAAGAAACAGTCAAACAGCACACAGTCTCCTCCTGCAAAATAAAACATTGTAATATATAAATTCCAAAGCACCAAAAGCTACCCCTTAAATAGTTATTGTGGACAGTCATTCAAAATTGAGAGTGACAACTCAGTTCTTTCTGTGACTTCTCCTTTTCACTCCCTGTCTCTCAAAGACTTTAAATCTCTCAGTGTCAACTCCTGGCATGCAATTTTCATCCCTCATATCATATATCTTCCCTTTATTGAGGTCTGTTGCACAGTGAAATTACTGTAACTCTCCTACTAAATGCATTTTACTGATGACAAGCCCATGATAGTACACCAGAAGCTGGGAAATTTTGATTCTTAAAAAATCAATTTTCTTCCTTTACTTCATGGCTTTTGGGAACATACTTTCCTGAGAGAGGGCTTTAAACATTCTTTTCATTCTTGCCAGCCCAATAGAAAGTTGCATATAAGAGTGCTTGATCCTTTGTCTGTCCATTAGCAGGACAATTCTCAACAAGTAGAAGAGAACAGGACCAAATGGTTGTTTGGGGAGAAGCCAAGAAAGATTCAATTTGAAAATGGATTGGATTCAGCCATAAATGAGATAGACTTGAAGAAGAAATGCAAGAACAGTTATATAAACACTAGCTTTGCCCTGAAAGGTGATTAGGTGAGAAGGAAACTCAGAACTGCTCTACCTTGATTTTCTTGGGCATAGTGATAGAGATGATGAATCTCTGTGAGGCTTTTAAGATTTTATTATTATATTCTATAAAGTAGAGATCTGGAATTGGTTTCCTGCCCTAGCTTATCCCAGAGGGCTGACAGAGAGCTACAGGGAAGAGATTTTTTAAAAAATCCCCAGGGCATTTATTTGAAAGAGACAGCTAGGGAGAAACTTAGAATACAAGCAGATTTTGTATTCCTTCTAGGGCCAGCTCTAATTGGAACATGGTGATCAGTCAGGTGTTCTGTGTTTAGTTATCTGACATGTGTTAAATAACCATCCTATCTGATCCAATTCTGTGCTTTTCTGAAAACAAGCCTGATTTTTTTCACTCAATAATTCTCTTTAGAATCCGGAGGGTTTTCTTGGACCAGTTGAAAATATGGCAGTAGAGATAGATATCTTTTTCACTGTAATCTTTCTAATTAGCAATACTTTTCAGCGGAATAAGAATTCCAGGCTGTGTTCCTTTTGGATAAATGTGATACTTTAAGGGTTACTGTATGGGTATACTTCAGTTAACCATGGCAATTGGGATTGGAATTTCTGTCACTAAATGTCAGGATGGTAAAGTATGGCGTCACCCGAACCCATCGCTTATCAACAGCAATTCTGGCACTTCCCAGTTGCCACCTTTAAGCAAATCCAGTGTGGTCCTTAAGTGAAGATGTCATGTGGTCACCATTTTCAACTGTCCCTGCTAGCTTCCCCATTAACTTTGCTTGTAGGAAACTGGCAAAAAGGTTGCAAATGGTGATCATATGACCCGGGGACATTGTGACGGCTGGAACTTCAAGGACCGGTCATAAGTACCAATCATTCAGTGACTGGTACTTAATGAAGGATACCTGGTTTTCTAACATACATAAATGAATCACTCTGAATTCCTGATTCATTTTCCCCAGTCATAATTTTATACATTAGCTGTTTTTATTGTAGCATTTGCCTCATAACTGTAGATATAGAGAAATACTGTACTACTTTAAATAGTATACTCATGCCCCCATACTGCTGCTAGCACATTTTTGACTAATTTTTCTTGCATGCACAGCTTTGTTTATTAATTCCCTTCCACAAAGATAAATGATCTCCTGTGTCCTTTTGCATCACAACTGGGAAAATTTGCTTTAAAAACACAAGCCTCAATAGTGTAATTCTGCAGTAAAGTTTGTTATTTTATCCATTACAAAGTATTTATAAACATCCCAACACTTGAAACAATAATATACTAAACAGTGGCATCAGTGAAAAATTATAGGGAGTGGATACCCTAACATATCATTGCAAAATATTATTTTGTTTTTGATGTCTGCATTAAATAATTTTGCTGAACAGTGAACAGTAGCATACTGTATTTATTTATAATAATAATACCATGGTTCATATATTTTGGAGATTAATTTTTTTTATTATGATGGAAATGTTGAACTAAAAGAAAATAAAAATTGATATTTTGGGGGAAAAGATAAATAACCTCAGACATGCTAATAATGCTACTTTGATGGCTGGAAGTGAGGCAGACTTAAGGAATCTCTTGTTGAAGGTGAAACAACAATACAAAAGATAGATTGCTAATCAATATTTTTAAAAAAGCTAGACTTATTTCAGAAGGCAATGAAAATGAGTGCAAATAGACAAAAAATGGAGTATTTTCCTAGACTGAAAAATGTACAGATCTAGACAGATCGAAACAACACATCAAAGTGCAAAGACTTTGACATCAAATATTAAGACCATGGTTCCCCAAGTTGTAACACATACCTGGGTCATCAGAAACCCCAGACAAATAAAAACTGGTGCTTTTTAACTGGGATGATGGAGAAAATTGTTGGGAATGCTTGGAGTGCAAGAAGACTAAGTCCTTCAATCCTAAGTGAAATAAAACCAGATGAAATAACTCTTTTGGGTGCATAATGAGAAGACCAGAGTCACTGGTAGAAAAGCTGATGTTTAGGAAAAGGCAAAGAAGAAAAACAGGGTAACTAGATGTTATCACTGATGACACAAAGATAAGTGGGTTACAAGATTTCAAAGAATCAGTTTGTAGAGAGTATCCTGGTGAAATGATGATGTCTTACATTGGTCTTACAAAGACCAAGGTGATTGAGTGATGGGACACTATTAACAAAACTATTTGTGTCTGGATTACAAAGAATGCACAATATGCTCATTGCTTCTGCCCTTCTTTGATTATTTTTTAAAAATTATTTATTTATTTTGAATGCATACATGTGCATAAGCAAATACATTATAGTGGAGTAAAGCAATTTGATAGATATATTTAGCAGAAAATCCAGATTCAGCCATAGTTTCATTCCATACAGCATTAACCTTGTGAACTCTCAAGCTTCCTCCTTCCGTTATATATTCAAGATGGACAGTATTTAATATTTATTTGCTATATATATGTAGGGGTATGGGTCTATACATATGTTGTACATAGTATGTTTTAGGTGTGTGTCATGTATGTGTTTCATTTTGAGAACGGGCAACTAAATTTCATTTTTTATGTGTGCCATTGTGCCCACAGTAAAAAAAAATGACAATAAAGGTTATCTTATCTAATGTGTAGACAAGCATACTATTTCTAATAATTATGGCAGAGAGATACTGAATGATGGAGATAGAGGAAATGATAAATTTGATTATAAATTTAAAATGCATTGAAAGCTTCAAGCTGGTCAAAAATGTTGATATTTAATTTAGTTTTGCTTCTGCTTCTAGCTACCTAGTTGTTTTCCTGGTTTCCTGTAAAACTAAATCAGATTTTACCAGAAATTTCTCCCTAATGTGAGAAAACACTGTATTGTCTGCCAAGTTAGAAATGGCAATAATTTCCCTTGATGCAGCAAAATATTGTTTTGCGGTTTCCTTTGCTATAATTTTAAATCTGACATAAAATTTTTCTTTAACGTACATAAAGCTGTCCTACATTAATTATTTGCAACTGGAAAATTATATTCTCTAAATGTTTGTACTCAAAGCACTGGAAAGGTATTCCTGCTGCTTTTCCTTTGGAAGATCCACATCATGAATATAGTTTGTGTATCACCTTCAGAAATTCTAATTTCAGTAATAAACTGAATCCCAGACTTGGACAGAAACGGTGGAATTGGAGTGGTGAATGTAACAATAAACTTTGCTACATTAATAGTACAGGTATGCAAAATAAAGACAACAATGCATTCTCTCTGTCTGTCTGTGTGTGTGTGTGCATGCACGTGCGTATGGGTTACTCTGAACCAGCTTTTGACCCTTGGCAACTGCCTGGACAAGTTCCTGCAGTTTTCTTGACAAGGTTTTTCAGAAGTGGCTTGCCACTGCCTGCTTCTTATGGATGTATACTCTATTTCCATATTAGAAGCACTCAAGCACCTTGTCACTTGTACATAAGTAAATATCCCAGCAGAGAATAAATAATAATTTGGGATGGGTTTTTTCTCTCCCTTAAGCCTGGTTAAGAATTCTCTAGTTGTCGTTTTTCAAGGGATGCTGACGACTATATACAAAACCCATCAGAACAGAAAGGGAAAGTAAGGGAACAGAGAATATAGAAATCTCTGTCTTGCACGATAGGGGGGGGAGGGGGCGGGGAACCGGTAGTTGGCAATGCAAGGATGGAGAGAGTTTGTAAAATTGCACAAAGGAGGTAGGCCCCAGTGCACCTCTGCAGCAGAGATATTGTGGATGGTTTGCATAGATAGGGGAAGGTAGGCATATATGTATATCTCTCTCTCTGGGTGAGCCTGCACGCATGTATCCAAGTGTTTTTCTTTTAAATGGGCGAAGTTTGTTTGAATCTGGTGGTACCAAGGAGACCTCCCCTACATGTTGAGCCTGCCAGCTTGCTAATTCTTCCTGTACATTCCCACGCAGGTGCCTGGAAGACGGTTGGAGTCTGGGTTTATCTCACTTCTACTTAATTAATGGTAGGCGTGAATACTGTGGGTTTTCCAGGATGGCAAGAATGGAGTAGCAGGATCTGGTGGCATAGAAGGAGCAGGGTGACCTACAAAAGGACAATATTTTATTTTATTTTTAAAAAATTATTTTACTTTACTTTATTATTTTACTTTACTTTATTTTATATTATATTATATTTTATTTTATTTATTTTATTTTATTTTATTTATTTTACTTTATTATTTTACTTTATTTTATATTTTAGTTCCTTTCCTTTCCTTTTATTTTATTTTATTTATTTTACTTTATTATTTTATTTTATTTTATATTTTATTTCCTTTCTTTTTCTTTTCTTTTATTTATTTTACTTTATTATTTTGCTTTATTTTATTTTATATTTTATTTCCTTTCCTTTCATTTTTATTTTATTTTTTGCTTTCCTAGCATGAGTGGAAGAATGAAAGAATAGAGGAATTTAGATAAGATAAGATAAGATAAGATATAAGATAAGATAAGAAGATAAGATAAGATAAGATAAGATAAGATAAGATAAGATAACCTTTATTATCATTTTTATACTGTGGGCACAATGGCACACATCAAAAATGAAATTTAGTTGCTCGCTCTCAAAGTGAAACATATACATGACACACGCTATGAACAACATATGTATAGACCCACATCCCTACATATACGTAGCAAATAAATATTAAATATTGTCCATCTTGAATATATAACGGAAGGAGGAAGCTTGAGAGTTCGCAAGGTTAATGCTGTATGGAATGAAACTCTGGCTGAATCTGGATGTTCTGCTTCGGATACCACGAAGGCTCCTCCCAGAAGGTAACAAGGAAAACAAGTCATGAAGAGGATGTGTAGTATCCCAGATAATCTTATGGACCCTGGTCAAGCAGCGCTTCTGTGCTATGTCCTGGATGGGAGGGAGGGAACTGCCAATGACCTTTTCGGCCATCTGACCACTCTCTGCACCGCCTTCCTGTCTGAAGCAGTGATGCCTCCAAACCAGACCATGATGCTGTATGACAGGATGCTTTCCATTGTCCCCCTGTAGAAAGTGGTCAGGACAGGGGAAAGAAGATGTGCTTTTCTCATGCGGCACAGAAAATGCAGGCACTGCTGTGCCCGCTTCACCAGTTTCTCACTGTTGAGCAACCAAGTCAGCCTACTTGTTAGCTGCACATCCAGGAATTTGATGCTGGTAACCATCTCCACAGGTGAATCATTTATGCACAGAGAAGTATGGCTGTGCTTGCCATTTCTGAAATCAACAATGATCTCTTCAGTTTTTCCGGTATTTAAAACTAGGCTGTTTTCCTTACACCAGTTCACCAACCCTTCAACCTCCTTGTAGTAAGCTTCCACCTTGTCATCCTGAATAAGGCCCACTACTGTTGTATCATCTGCAAACTTCACAATATGGTTGGTGGCAAACCTAGCACAACAGTCATGGGTCAACAGGGTGAACAGCAGCGGACTTAAGATACAGCCCTGAGGAGAACCTATTTGATGCTTTCCTAGCATGAGTGGAAGAATGAAAGAATAGAGGAATTTACCAGTGGTAAATATCATCTGAACAGAATACCTTGACAGCATCATTGCCAAAACTAAAATGTACTGTAGATTGACATCTGCAGGGTCCTTGGTGCACCCTGAGTTTGGTTGTTTTCTTGCAGACATTTCATTACCAAATTAGGTAACATTGTAAGTGCTAGCAGGGAGTGGAGTTTGTTCTCATTTTATATACTAGTGGATTGGGAGATCATTTGGTGGGAGTGATCTTGGTCAGAGGTCCTCAACCGTTTGGGCACCAGGGACCGATTCCGTGGAGAAAGGTTTTTTGGTGGACAGGAGGGCGCATGGTTTTGTGTGCTGCCTCCATCTCGCGGATAGGGCTTTGCTTGTTTGTGCAGACCGGCATGTCTGGACATGCCATGGCCTGGTACTGGCATGCCATGGCCTGGCATGCCATGGCCTGGTACTGGTCCGTGGTTCCTTGATTAGAGTGTTGCTTGCTGTTAGCTTGTTTATCTGAGTTGGTTGACATCTTGACAGCAATTTTTAAACCCAGCTTTATTGTTAGCCACTTTTGAGGTGAGAGTCAAGCAGCTTCAGGATGTTGCACAGAACTCACTTTTGTGAGTTTAGCCACTGTCAAGAGGCCCTGGTAAGGTTTTTTTTTGGGGGGGGGGTTGTCATTAAATGTTAAATAAGGCAGGCCAGAGAGAGCAAAAAGGGTCAATTGGAACTAGAAGAATAGATGATGAGATGCATTGTAAAAATCCTGAAGAATTTGGGTTAGATAATCCATTTGCATAAAGGGGAAGTTATTATGGTATGAATGATAAAAGGAATGGAAATGCTGTGGAACTGAGATAATTTGGAGTAAATTGAATTATTATAATGAATTATATCCATTATATTATCTGAGCAAAGATATAGGCTGAAGGCACTGAGGCCAGGATGAAAAATGTTAGGCAAATGTTACATAAATTAAATGTATACATGTACAGTATCTCAAGATCTGAAAACCATAGTAATAATTGTCAGCACATAATTCCCTCCCAACAATACCACACAAGATGAATTGCCCTTCTTGGCATCCCTTAAGAATTTTGGAGGAAATTCTTACCTTTTCCCCTACCCCCCACCCCCAATTCCTGCAATTTCCCATCAATTTGTCTCCATCCTTCCTGAGTTAAATTAAGGGAAATGAAGAACTCAGCCCCACATTATGTGGATTATCTTTTCTGTGTTAAGGATTACCTTCAAGGAAGAAAACAACTCTTTCATTTTAAGGAAGTTTACCAACTTTGTTATGTGTAGCTATGATCTGGTGGGATAGTGATCTGTTTTTACTTGTCCAAAACAACTGTTAGTGGCTCCCTGGTGGGACTTCAAAAGCATTTTTGCTCTAGTAAAGGATTTAGAATTCATCCCCCCCCATAAGTTATTGTTGTTGGTGATGACTGTAATAAAAAGCAACTGCAACAATGCCCCCAGCCCCCAAGCTTAGCAAAATGTAAGCTGCATGTAAAATGTTGTTAGATGCAAATCTCAAAATATAACTTTGAACTAGTTACAGTTTTCAGGCCCAAACTAATTATGACACATTGCACATTATTGCCAATATTGTTTAAAATCAAAATCGGCTTGGAACATATGCAGACTGGAATGAAGCATGAGAAAACTGTTTTTCTTCATTTCTTGAAAATTACCATTCCAAGCACCTTTAAAAAGGATTATTATTACCGGTATTATCTTGATTCAAGAACTTTCTTAGATTTTTTTTTACACTAATGATTAAAAAACTAATGGAAACTAATAATTAACAGTAGGAAAAATTAAAGAAAGAGGGAACAAAACCATAAGTACAGAAAGAAAAATAAATATAAAGAAGCAACTTCTGGTTTTCTTTTACAAAAGGTTGTAAGTATAAATTTATATTGGATTCTTGCTCCAAGGTTATGTTGAAAGAAAAATCTTCATCAGGGTCCAGTCCAAGCTGGGAATAATCAAAATGGAGACTGCTTTAGAAAGAAGGTTGCAGTTTATTGAAGAAGAGAGCCAGACAGAAAGATGGCTCTGGAAAAGACTGAGTACATGGAGCAGAGTGGTGGGCTTTTATACCTTCTGGGGCTCTTGAGGTTGTTTCCTGTTCCTGTTTGAGGCTTTGTATTTCCTGTGTCATGTACTTTGACCTGAGTCTGAGTATGCCTTTCTGGTATTGGTGGGTTAGTCCTATTATGTCTCCTGTCCTTAGAATTTGGGTGGGGATATGTAGATTTTAGGTGTCTTTGTCTTCCTAATTTCTAGTTTCCTGGCTCCAACCTTTCTGAATGGATTATTGAATTTGCATTTCTAAAAGCTGGCCTCTGCCTAGGGGCTGGGGCTGATTTCTGGGGGCTGTTTTTTTTTAAAAGATCCTCTCCATTATTCCTTTGGGGAAATATATTCTGCCTTTTAAATATTTCCCAAAACATTTCTTTCTCTGGATTTTTCCCACAGTTACATTATTTGTTTTTTATTTTTTTCTGTCTAACCGTCAACCCCATATGGATTATTAATATTTTTCATCCTGTGAATGGAAAAGCAACCAGTCTCTCTCTCAGAGTTAAATTTCGTATTCCTGACCATTTCTCTATGTATGGTGACCTGAGATTTGTTGAATTCAGATGAATGCAGTGAGCTTCCTAAATGATTATAAGGAAGGATAGGAAGACAAATCAATACTGTACTGTTAAAGAAGCATTTTGGTGGCATTCCTGGTTAATAGTAACAGTTTTAGTAAGAATTGGATAAGAATATTTGGCCCTTTTGTTCTGGCATAGAGATTATGACTTGTTTTTAGCACATATAACTTTACTTGTCCTCCCTGTATTTGTTAACTTTTTTGGCAAAAACATTTGAAAACTGGAATGTTATCCTAAAACAGACAACATTAATATTTTTTTGAGGATTGCAGTGTCTCGCAGACATTTGACTGCAATTTGCAATGTTTTTTGCTGTTTTCCAGCAGCAAATGGTAAAAAATGCTCACTGGATATGCTGGATTCACTTAAGAACCATGTGGTTTGTTTAATGACTATAACAACTTTCTTTATGACAGTTGTATAACAGTTCATAAAATCAAGTCTGGTCATATGATGCCACGCCTTAACAATTGCAGCGACTTAGGACCAAAATTTCAGATTCCATTGTAATCATAATTCAAGAACTACCTGTATACAAATATAGTATATAAATTGACTAGTATGTGTAGATGTAAGATGTATAACAAGAAATAAGAATTAAATATAGGATATAAAAGTATAGGGATAAACATGAAAAAATAATTGAATAAAATAACAATGATAGAAAACGCCAGCAAGTAAGACAACAGGCTAGAAACTGGGAGACTGTGAGTTCTAGTTCCACTTTAGACACAAAGCCAGTTGGGTGACTTTGGGCTAGTCCAGGGGTAGGCAACCTTGGCTCTTTTATGACTTGTGGACTTCAACTCCCAGAATTCCTGAACCAGCATGGCTGGATCAGGAATTCTGGGAGTTGAAGTCCACGAGTCATAAAAGAGCCAAGGTTGCTTACTCCTGGGCTAATCACTCCCTTTCAGGCCTAGAAAGAAGGCAAGAGCAAACCATTTCTGAAAAGTTGCCAAGAAAATTGCAGGGACTTGAACAGTCAGTTGCCAGGAGTCAAATATTGACCAAGTAATCTCATATTTCTTTTCTAATCTCTTACCCAATTGATATGTGTTATCTGGTTTATTGTGTTATCTACCCAATTGATATGCGTTATCAAGTTTGCATCTGTAGGAGTTATAGCCATTATTTCAAAACATTGAAAAGTGCAGATTTCCATGTGGTTTACAAATTTTTTTTAAAAAAATGAGAATGAAGTAGGAAACCCACATTCAAAATTACATATATTAAAGAAAAATACATGCAAACCGCAATATATTAAGAAGCATTGCTTATAGAAACTATGTATCCTGGGAAAAAGCATGTGCTGGAAAAGCATGCAAGTTTTTGTGCAGGTTTTTATTCATAAGCTGATGTAAAAATAACGCCAAAACCAAACAAACGCTTGAGAAAATGAATACTGAAGAAAATCAGATGTGATACTTTTGTTCCAGAATTGATAGAATAATCCAGCTGCACTTACATTGTCACAAATGAATCCAGAACAAAAGTGTTGCATATTTGTTTTATACATGCCCCACCCCACCCTGTGGATAGTCCCACGTGGGAATTGTGTTATATGATGTAATTTCTTATGGCTAGAAGATTATGATTGAATGACACAACCAAATGGGCAGGGCATCTCAAGTAATTTGCTCCAGAACAGCTGACTATGATCCATGTTTGGCCTAAATAAAAGAAAAAGGAAAGTTGGGAAACAATAACTCAATAGGGTAACTTACCTCCATAGGCAACGTAGTAGAACTGCACAATATGTCAGATGTAAGACAGATAAAGTGTTGCAGAACCTGCTAAAGTACACACGAGGAACCCATCTATAATCAAAGGAGTCATTGCCACCTAATCTTGCAGGTAGAAATCAGTGTCTGATACAAAAGGCATTGAAAAAAGTCACAAAATTACACCATAAGGTTGCAACACAAACCTTGAGCTTTGTTACTTGAGCTCTGATGTCACGGGCAAGCCTGTAAGTCGGAGGTCCCCAACCTTTTGGGCACCAGGGATCAGTTACATGGAGAGAAGCTTTTCCACGGACCAGTGGGGGTGTGGTTTTGTGTGCTGCCTGCATCCTGTGGATGGGGCTTTCCTTGTTTGTGTGGAGCGGTTGCTGACATGCCGTGGCCCAGTATTGGTCCACAAACCGGGGGTTGGGGACCTCTGCTGTAAGTGACATGATTTGCATTATGACATTGCATTGTACATTTTGTTTCTTCCAAGGGTACCTATGCAGACTGTACACTCCGAAGCATCTTTTTTGAACTGAATTTGGTATTTGAACTTAAGAGCTTTTTATGGATTTCAAAAATAGTTTCATCTGTGTACTTTCTCTGTCCATTCTAATTTGAAAATCTGCAATATTCAGCTCTTGCAACTGCTCATTTTTAAATACATGGTTGGTGGAGAATTCTTCAAATGAGATACCCTGCTAGCCTAAGCTGAAAAGCGGTTAACCTCCCCTGTGTGAATAGACATTGTGTCCGATTGTCCTGTTTTAAAGCTAGTAAACAAGGCAATACACACACAAATACCTGAACACTCGTGCATAGATAGATATAAAGATAGATTATTGGAACAGGATCTTTTAACATCAAAGAAAATTTTATATATAATTCTTTTTCAAACTAGGCATGGTACACATTTCTATTCCTGTGAACATTTACTATACTCCAGATATAATTGAAAGGTAAGCCACATACAAGATCTTATGAACTACAACTCCCAGAAACCCTCACTGATGGCCAGGCTTTTGGAACTTGTATTTATAAATCTAGATTTTTTAGGTTCTCTAGTCATGTGTTCCAACAGAAACTGGAATTAGGAGAGAGTGTTGCCTGTGGTGAAGGATGGTATGCATAGAATAAACTCTTCTGATCTCCAAAAAAGCTAACATGCAGAAGCATCTTTTATCATATTGAGCTGTGGTGGTGCAGTGGTTAGAATGTAGTATTGCAGACTAACTCTGCCCACAGCCAGGAGTTTGATCCTGACTAGCTCAAGGTTGGTTCAGCCTTCCATCCTTTCAAGGTCAGTAAAATGAGGATGCCCAGATTGTTGGGGACAATATGCTGACATTTGTAAAGTGCTCAAAGAGTGCTGTAAAGCACTATGCAGTGGTATATAAGTCTAAGTGCTATTTCTATTGCTATCATGTTATCATGCTTTTAAAATTTATTGCATAGCACAGTTGGTGACATATATCAACCAAAGTGAGCATAGTGATGGTTAACAGGCTTAAAAATCACATATTTTAGACTGCACATTATGTGTGGTAATACCGTATATATTCAGTAATGGCCACTGCTGAGTTTTTCTATGTCTGTTTTGTAAGCATATAAATACACAGATTATAGTATTAATAACAATGGGGAGTATTGTCAGAGAGAGTGAGCAAGGAGGGAGCTGTTAAAAATGTGAAATATATATTTTTATATATTTAAATAATATAAACATATAAGTGTTAAATATTTATATACATATAAATAAATAACAATAAAAGATAGGAACTTCTTTAGGTCTGCACTCTCAGCTCTGTGGAATCCAAGTCTCAATTATTCTACTTTATACTGTATAAACTGCAATAAAAATGGTGCAGGTTGTGTATTTATAAGTGCAGGTAAAAATGAAGACCCAAGGGGAAAAAAACTTAATCGTATGCTCCATATGTCCTTATCCAACCCCTGTAGATGATTATAACTTAATATTTCTTCCCTTGGACAACACTTTGGCTCCTCCCTTCTCCCCCCAAATTGCTGACCTTCATTGCTGGCTTCAGAAAGCTGATTTCCCTCCTCTCCTAGCATTGCTGTTGCAGCTACATTCTCTTTCTCTTGCTAGCACTTGGGCCATCTCGATTTTGCACTGTGATGGTACTGCAGAGTTGTCCTTTCTAGTACTGCTTTGGTTCCTTTCCTCTCTCCTACTTTATTTTAGATTCTTCTTCAGTCTCCTGCAAGCGTCACTTGGTTCTTCTCTGTTTCTAAGCCATGGATTGTTTAGGCTCCCCAGATTTCTGGTTACCTCTCCTTGGTTCACTTCTGGTCCCATAACTTCTCTAACTGGCATCATCCCTTGCAGAACCTCAAAGAAATACCCCCTCTTAGCTTCCTACTTGTTCTTATCTCCCAGAGGTTTCCTTTCCAGCTTACAGGCAGTGGTAGGATTCAAATAAGTGAACAACTAGTTCTCTGTGTGGATGCTGCTTCTGGAAGTCCATTCTGGGCCTGGGCAACAAAAAATTAGCTACTGGTTCTGCCGAACTGGTGCAAACTGGCTGAACCCCACCACTGCTTACAGGTCTCCTAGAGAATTTAGACTCCATATCCCATCCACTCACGAGGCTGGGCTTTGCACTCAGCAGTAAGACTTCCCAGGGAAAAATAAATCTTTCCCCTTGATATGTACAATGTTGCAAAAAAGAGCCATGTTCTCCAGCATGGCAACTCTCCCTGTCACAGATATACCTTAACAGACTGTACATTATAGAAAACCTACAACATGTATAGAGGTTGACTCAAATTGCAGAATTGTGAATTCTACATCCCATTAAAAAAAAAGCATGTTCACTGTGTTATATCTTCGGTTCTTTAGGCATTGAATGAGACAGAGTGCACAATAGTTTAACAGCAACTGTTAAACAATACAGCAATGTAGGTCAGACATTAAGCAAGTGATTTAAAACAGTTGTGGCCAATACATTTCACACTGTACTATTTGTTAATCTATAGTTTGTAATTATATTAGATCAGGATGTTATATGAATCTAAAACAGGGGACTTCAAACTTGGCCCTTTTATGACTTGTGGACTTCAACTCCAGAATTCCTCAGCCAGGCACTCTGACTGAGGAATTCTGGGAGTTGAAGTCCACAAGTCATAAAAGGGCCAAGTTTGAAGACCCCAGGTCTAAAACATACATTTAAACTGTTATTAAAGAGCTATGAATGTTGGTGCTTACAGTCACAATGGCTAAGATTAGATATGCTTGGTAACAGTCCAAGGGCAATCCATGTTCTCTTAGTCTGATTTATTTATCTATAAAACTAGGAGTAAAATTACAACAGTATGATTATTTCTTGAATGAAATATGAGATACTAACTTGGCTAGTTTCCAGTCTTAATCAAGCAATAGTAACTGGAGAAAACTTTCAGATAAGTAAATTAAATGGGTGATGTTTGTTAAATGACTTCCAACATTATTCCCACTTACAATTTTTCTGTGACTGTACTCAGAGTTGCTCATATATGATCCCGGTTATATAAGCAAGAACCAGAACTCAAGAGTTCCTTGCTTGTTCTCCTTAGCACTTCTATTTCAAGATGCTGGAGAAGTACAAAGTTTACTTGGTTCCCCTCAAAGTTTTGTCCCTTGGAGATTATGAAATGTTTTCAGAGTGAACCTATCTTATCTTCCTATTTTAAAAGTAAAGTTCAGGTTTCTTGAAAAGATAGGAAGAATCTATAGGTTTTAAGAGTCCTAGAGTTTTGGTATCTTAGTCAACCAGGCATAACCCTCTGGATAAAGGAAACGTTCCATACTTTCAGCCAGTCAGAATCACCAAAACCTGTAAAGTCTAAACCCCAAGTCAACATTTCAGTCTGAGTAACTGGCCATTTGAAGAAGCTGCTGTACATACTCAGGTTTTTTTGTGGTCATTGCCTCAGTTCTGTCTGCTATAAACTCTAACCTGCAACATGTTTTCTGTTTGAGTTTTTAAGGGCTTCCTCCATTGTGCTTGCACAATGATTTAGATAGCCTCTTTTAGTTTTTTTTTTCCCCCACCCAAGAAAAGATTCCGACTCAAGGCTTGGTCTTTGTCTCCCTCTATTCATTAGCATTATTAAGGCTACAGAGAAAAGAAATTCAGAACAACAACAACAACCCTCTAATGCAAGGGTCCCCAACCCCTGGTCCATGGACCAGTACCGGGCCGTGGCATGCCAGCAACTGGGCCACACAAACAAGCAAAGCAAGCAGGCAGCACACAAAACCATGTCCCCTCTGGTCCGCGAAAAAACCTCTCTCCACGGAACTGGTCCCTGGTGCCCAAAAGATTGGGGACCTCTCCTCTAATGTATCCATGTGAGAGAGACAGTTGTGCAGTGGCTTGGAATGTTGGTGACAATTTCATTCTCAGCCTCACCCTTTTTCCATCCTAGTTACATGACACAAAGTAGAAATGTTATGAAGGGGTTGGAAATAATTACAGAAGCCAAATCCTGCAGGTTTTCCTTAGGTTGTGTCTTTTGGGCATATATCTTTCTTTCTTTGCCTGACACCAACCAGAAATCAGAACTGGTCTCTGAGCTTAACCAAAGAGTATGAGGAAGAAGAAGAAGAAGGATATAGAATAGAATAGAACTGGAAGGGCCTTGGAGGTCTTCTAGTCCAGCCCCTGCTGAAGCAAGAGAACGTATACCATCTCAGACAAGTGATTGTCTAGCCTCTTCTTAAAAATCTCCAGTGATGGAGTATTATTATTATTATTATTATTATTATTATTATTATTATTATTATTATTATTATTATTATTATTATTATTATTATTTTATTTATTTATTTATTTATTTATTTTTATTTTTGTGATTTCTATACCGCCCCCCTCCCGAAGGACTCGGGGCAGTGTACAGCCCAATTAAAAAACATCAACATACAAAAAGTAAAATTATTAAAAATAGAATAAATAATTTGGCCCAATCATTTAAAAACCCAATACATAATCTTAAAAACTCAATCCCCTAAAAACAATTATGGCCTTGTTGGTACCGGAGCTACTATCCCAGGCCGGCTTGTCGAAAAAGATGTGTTTTTAATTCTCGACGGAAGGAGCGCAATTCCGTCATCGTGCGGAGTTTGGTGGGGAGCTCGTTCCAAAGCGTTGGAGCTCCCACAGAGAAGGCTCTCCCCCTGGGGGTCGCCAGCCGACATTGTCTGGTCGACGGCACCCTGAGGAGACCCACTCTGTGGGAGCGTACCGGACGGTGGAAGGTATTTGCTGGCAGAAGGCGGTCCTGTAGATATCCGGGTCCGATACCATGGGGCGCTTTAAAGATGGTCACTAACACCTTGAAACGCACCCGGAAGGCCACCGGCAACCAGTGCAGCTTGTGTAGGAGCGGTGTTACATGGGAGCGCCATGACGCTCCGGTCACTACCCGCGCGGCCGCATTCTGGGCCAGCTGAAGCCTCCGGGTGCACCTCAAGGGGAACCCCATGTAGAGAGCATTACAGTAGTCCAGCCTTGAAATGACGAAGGCATGAGTAACTGTGCATAGCGAGTCCCAGTCTAGGAAGGGACGCAACTGGCGCACCAGGTGAACCTGATAGAACATCCTCCTGGCCACGGCCGTCAGATGGTCCTCTAAAGACAGCCGTGAATCTAGGAGGACTCCCAAATTGCGAGCCCTTTCCGCGGGGGCAACTGTTTCACCCCTAATGGACAACGAAGGAGTCAATTGACTAAACCGGGATGACGGTAGTCATAGCCACTCGGTCT
The DNA here is from genome assembly GCA_034064705.1 of Bothrops alternatus. Taxonomy (NCBI): domain Eukaryota; kingdom Metazoa; phylum Chordata; class Lepidosauria; order Squamata; family Viperidae; genus Bothrops; species Bothrops alternatus. The sequence continues at coordinate 22,365,967 of JARGCV010000052.1, read as the reverse complement.
TGGAAGGGTTGAGCTTGAGTCCGTTCTTCCCCATCCAAACCCGCACGGCCTCCAGGCACTGGGTCAGCACGGCAAGAGCATCGTTGGGGTGGTTCGGCATGGAAATGTACAACTGAGTATCATCAGCGTACAGATGGTACTCCACACCAAAACCACGGATGATCTCACCCAGCGGTTTTACATAAATGTTGAACCGTAGGGGCGAGAGGACTGACCCCTGAGGTACCCCACATACGAGGGGTCTCGGGGTCGATCTCTGACCCCCTGTCAACACAGACTGTATCCGGCCGGAGAGGAAGGAGAACCACCGCAAAACAGTGCCCCATATACCTAACCCCTCCAACCGTTGCAGCATGATACCATGATCGATGGTATCAAAAGCCGCCGAGAGGTCCAATAGCACCAGAGCAGAGGAACAACCTCTGTCCCGGACCCGCCAGAGGTCATCCACCAGCGCGACCAATGCTGTTTCCGTGCTGTAACCAGGTCTGAAGCCCGATTGGTGTGGGTCCAGGTATAACGATTCCTCCAGGTGCCGCGGGAACTGTCAGGCAACCACGCTCTCAACAACCTTCACAAGAAAGCGAAGGTTGGAGACAGGACGATAATTTGATAAAACAGCTGGATCCAGGGTAGGCTTCTTAAGGAGGGGCCTCACTACCGTCTCTTTCAAGGTGGCAGGAAAGACACCCTCACTTAAAGAAGCATTAATAATTGCCTGGAACCAGCCTCGTACCACCTCCCGGGATGCCAACACCAACACAATTTCTGGAGGCAAGCTGTTCTACCGGTTAATTATCCTCACTAACAGGAAGTTTCTCCTTAATTCCAAGTTGCCTCTCTCTTTGATCAGTTTCCAAACATTGTTTGTTGTCCTGCCCTCTGGTGCTTTGGAGAATAATGTGATCCCCTCTTTGTGGCAGCCCCTCAAACACTGGAACACTGCTACCATGTCTCCCCTATTTCTTCTTTTCTTTAGACTAGCCAAACCCAAGTCCTGCAGCCGTTCTTCGTATGTTTTAGTCTCTGGGCTTTTGATCATCTTAGTTGCTCTTCTCTGAATCTTTTCCAAACTCTCAATATCTTTTTTGTGATATGGCTGCAGTATTCTAGGTGTGGCCTTACTAGGGTTTTATAAAGCGGTACTAATAATTCACATGATCTTGATTCTATGCCCCTGTTTATACAACCCAGGATTATGTTAGCTTTTTTGGCTGTTGCTGCACACTGCTAGCTCATAGTCAAGTGATCATCCACTAGGATTCCAAGGTCCCTCTCACAGTTACTGTTTTTAAGCCAGGTCTCACCTAAACTGTATTTGTACCTTTGATTTTTCCTGCCTAACTGTAAAACTGTGCTTTTCTCCACATTGAAACATTTTGTTGGATAGGGCCCATTGTTCAAGTTTGTCAAGATCTTTTTGGATCCTGAGTTTGTCTTCTGGGGTGTTGGCTACTCCTGTCAGTTTGGTGTCATCTGCAAGTTTGATGAGTTCCCCTTCAATTCCCTCATCTAAGTCATTGATGAAGATATTGAACTGGGCCTAAGACAGAACCTTGTGGTACCCCATTGCTTACTTCTCTCCATGTGGATGTAGTGCCATTGAGGACTACTCGTTGAGTACGGTTTGCCAGCCAGCTGCAGATCCATCTGGTGGTGATGTTGACTATTCCACCTTTTTCTAGCTTACCATATCTATAGAATGATATTCTCTCCACCAACCTTGCTGGTGTTTTGAAGGAGCTTGAAGTCTGGGTCTTCACCAAGCCTTTGTTGGGGATGACTGAAGCCTCCTTTTTAACCTAGATTATTTTCTTTTGTTTCCTCCTGATTTTTTATTCCACCATCTCTACCCTTTTTTGTTTTTGTTGTTTTTATTTCATGTTTTTTCATGTTTCCTGTTCAATTTCCTGCTCTTTAAAAACACTCCTGCTGTTGAAACTGCAGCAATCATTGAAGAATGAGAAAAGGCAATAAAGATGAAAGTATATCTGTAGCTAAGGAGGGGGAAAAAGCATAGAGTTTCCTTTAAATATGGGTGAGCCTCAGCCACCAGGTGTTTCCAAAACCTCTCAATGGGAACCACCAATGCAACTTTCTCTGGTGAATTTTTATGCACAGACAGAAGGGAACCAGGAGGATCCAGGCAAAAATGCAGGATCTACCTTTCAAGAGAGTGTTCCTTCCATCCTGTCAGAGCATTTCATCAATGCAGTTTTGATTAAGAAGGTTAAAGAGGTTGACCTGCTATTCCTTTTAAGAACTGCAAAGAGAGTGGAAAGGAAAGGAGCAATAATAGGTTGGCCTGAGGGAGAGGATCACTTTAGTAGTCAAGGTTACTAGATAAATACCATGGGTGAGTAGGGATTTAAAACTGGGTTTCTCCTGTGCTAGTTTTACATTTTAACCACCAAACCATGTGATCTTCCTATAGCACACCACTTTACAGTGTACTTGTCTATATACTGTATTGGCTTTATCTCTGGAGATTATCTGGAAGCAAAAAAAATATCTTTCCATATGCATGCATGAAAGTTACTTCTAGCTGCAGAATGGAAACAATTCCTGATTCTATAGCTTTCCCCCTCCAGCTGTGCCTCTCTTCCACATTCCTGTGGAATAACACCAATCTATAACTGGAGAGAACATCCAGCAGGAGGGGGCTGGGAAGTTCCCTGACTTCCTTCTGTTTCTCTGGATTCAAGCCAATCATGAGCTCTGTTTAAACAGGACTGAGGATATTTGCTATTGCAGGTGGGTGGGATTTTTTTTATATCAGGGTGTTAAATTGATCTCATAGAAATCATGACATTCTCTGATCTCGTGACCCAAGTATGTTTCATTCCAATGACGCCTGAGAAAACAACCAAAGCAAAATATGATGAAATAGCTCAGTTCAAGCTACTCTTTGTGTCACTTGGAAAGGAATAATAAATATAATCAGTGTAAATATGAGACCATATAGATGGAACAAGTTATGTCATCTGCTGATGTTATAAAATATGTAATTTTCACCCAGCAATGGGTATCAATCTGCAGTTTTAGCAAAAGTGGTGATCTGTGAGGATGCTAAAGATGGTTCCTACTGAGATGACTCAAATATATTGTGGAAATGGACAAACTCTCACAAGTTTACCCATATTAACTACAATGATTCTCATAAATGTTTGGCGTTATTGTCCCCAAACCCACACAATATTATCAGTAAGATTGCCTTAGGGGTAAAAACTATTAGATGTAATTGATACGCAAAAATGGAAGTTTTTTCTATCCTTCCTCCCCCATATTATTGATACTGATCCAAATTTAGCTGAGAATTAATTATGCTGACACAGAAGTATAGTCTGTAGGTAATCCAGACCAACACTGTTCCATATGTTGTATCATCCCAAGGATTTTGGCAGATTATCAATTTAACACAGGGGTTTTCAAATTTGGCCCTTTTATGACTTGTGCCTGGCTGAGGAATTCTGGGAGTTGAAGTCCACAAGTCACAAAAGGGCCAAGCTGCCTGGAGAAGTCCCTGTAGTTTTTGTGGCAAGATTTTAGAAGTGGTTTGGCTTCTTCCTAGGGCTGAGGGAGAGACTGGCTGAAGATCATCCAGATAGTTTCATGCCTAAGGTAGACTAGAACTCAATCTATCAGTTTCTAGTTGGTGCTTTAACCATTATCCTAAACTGGCTCTCATCTCTATGAAATACCTGAGATATTTTTCTAGTGATGCTGGCCTTTGCATTAAGCAAGTAATGCCTGACAGGCACCCCATGACCCCTCCCAGTTAGTAGTTTCTATGTTAGTCTTATATTGAACCTTTAAATAATCCCATTTTATTTATTCATTCATCTATATACTCTTGTGTCTGTTTGTAAGCTTCAGTTGGGTGAAATGGTCCATCATAGGGCAACAGTTTTTGAATCATTGTACCTCAAATGAACTAATTTGCAGAATCTGTTCAAAATCTGCAACCCATGATTCCTATTGGGAAAGTTGTGACTATTTCAGTGCTTCCATGCTCCTACTGGTACTCTGGTGGTGTAGCTGCACTGCTGCAGCCAACCGCAGGTCATGTGATTGTATTGTATACTCCCCCACAGTTTCCCACAAGCAATAGCAATAGCATTTACACTTATATACTACTTCACAGTGCTTTACAGTACTCTCTAAGTAGTTTACAGAGTCAGCCTATGGCCCCCAACCATCTGGGTCCTCATTTTACCAACCTTGGAAGAATGGAAGGCTGAGTCAATCTTGAGCCCAGTGAGACTCGAATTGTTGAACTGCTGGTAGCCAGCAGTTGGCAGAAGTAGCCTGCAGTACTCCATTCTAACCACTGCACCACTATGGCTCAGTGAGGAAGCCAGCAGGAGAGATTGCAAGTTGCTAAGTTTTCCTCAGGTGTGTAGACTCCCCAGCCCCTCTGCACTTGTGCCTCACCAGCCAGTTCCACTCCCCCCACACTCCTTCTGACCCATATCACACCTCTTTGTACCTTTTCTGATGTATGTGTGGCTCCGCTTTCAAGGGAAAGCCAAGAGGAAGTTTAAACTTGATAAGGAAGGAAGGAAGGAAGGAAGGAAGGGAGGGAGGGAGGGAGGGAGAGAGAGAGAGGGAGGGAGGGAGAGAGAGAGAGAGAGAGAGAGAGAGAGAGAGAGAGAGAGAGAGAGAGAGAGAGAGAGAGAGAGAGAGAGAGAGAGAGAGAGAGAGAGAGAGAGAATCTGTAATGCTCATGGCTTACCACAAGGATATACAATCGAGAAGCTGATAGGAAGTTGGAAGTCATTCCCACTCCATTTTGTTTTCCTACCTGTAGTCATTCTGTTTCTCTGTTGGGATAAGGAAATATCTCTGAAATGATGATCCAATGGTCATGTGTTGTCTAGTTAAATTTAAACATAATCTTTCTTCTGGGACCTTAAGTTTGCACACAGAGTTGTCTGTTTTCCAGTTTCCCGACAGAAATGCCAAAACAACACACCCCAACAAACTAAATAAGCAGAAAAGGGGGAAACTTCACATGTTGCTTATTAATTATCAGACAGATGGCTGTATTACAAAAGAATAAATTAATATTTCCACCATTCTTAGGAATTATTATGAATAAAGGCACATAGTAAAATGCTTGTCCGTATAACACTGTTGATATCTATCAAGCTGTATGAAACAACAGAAAATTGAAACAACTAAGCAATGAAACTTCATGTACCACAAAGAGTGCACAATCCAGTTGGACCTGTAGTCTGCCCCCCCAAGAGCATTGTAGTAGCCCAAATACAACTATGATGATATATTCCAGGAGATCATTAAATTGGCTGCTTTAATTTTTTTCTCTGCCAGACTTCTTTTATATAGACTTCAATTTCCTTTCGGAGTGGAGAAGCATCTGCTCCTATTCAACCCCAACTGTGGTATCCTTCCTCCACGTCAACAAGGCAGGCTTCCAGGTTCAGCGAGGCAATGTCAGCTGCATGCTTTTTGCAAAGGCTTCACTTGCCAGTAGTGCTGGATATAAATGAATCTTTATATCCATAAGCCTGAATCTGAACATGACTACAGATGTGGGGAAATGAAAAAGCAAGAGGCTTCTAGAAAATCTCCAAACCTGCGAAAAGTGTATATGAGAAATATGAACACTATGTGAACTGCACATATAAAATACTGTCTGGTATGTTCACTCTATGGATCATGTTGAATACTTCACAGTTCCAGCCAGCATGTTTGTTTGTTTGGCAGAAATATATGTAATCTAAGTTTGGGGAGTTAGAATCTATATCATGCATTTATAGCCTAGAGTGGTAGATTTGAAGGAGTAATCTCCAATTCATGTCAGCTGAGTTGAAAAGTTATTTAAGATTTCAACTAGAGAGTTGATCATTCTTTGCTCATAATGGTCATTTTTATGGAGTCTCTCATTGCTGTGGAATTGATATTTGGTTACTGGATTCGAGTTTCAGATACACATTTTCCATATTTACTGTATGCTCAGATAAACATTGCTTTTATTTTCCTGATTTTCAAATGCTGTTAAACTATATCTGAAAAGCTTTGTTTATCTGGGGGATTTCTTAACACTTTTAGAAAGTTGGCTGCTGTTCCTTTAAGATCTTGGCAATATTCTGGTTGCTGAAAGAAGGAAGTTGTTTACAAAAGTTACATGAAAAAAACCATTTCTTGAACTTTGTTTCAGACACTAATCTACCAATTTACCTATACATCAAAAATAGGCAAATTCAGGCAGACACATGGGGGTAGACAGAAGAACAAAAGGAATCAGAGATGTTCCTGCATATCTGTTATGTCAAGTTTCAAAGAGAAAAAAATATGTTTCATAGTACTTCATCAGTTCTTTCAAAAAACAGTCTATTATTTATGAGAAAAATTAATTCTTTAGTGAAATAGATTACCTTTCACAGAAAATTAAAAATGTATTTAGAATAGAAGAGTGCGTGTTACAGAGACATACTTAGTAAAATTCATATATGCCACATTTTTTTGCAGGCAGACAGGGCCACAAAGATTTAACACTTTTAAACATTTAAAAAAATAAATCTGGACCAGGGAATTGTGGGGATAAAGGGAAGATACCCAAGTCCTTTCCAACCTTGTGATTCCACAGTAAGTAATTTTTAAATCAGACATAACTAGTCCACCAGCTGAGCAAGATGCAATGAATTGGATTTCAGAAATCCAGTTGGAAGTCTGATATGGAATATGAGAGTGGTACAGACCAAATATCTCCAACACCTGCTCCAAAACTTCTTATATTTGACTGTAATTAGGAAAAACATCTTATAAAAAAGCACTGAAAATACCATAAAAGCATATGATATGTTATGGCAGCTCCAACATCTACTATTGGCCATTTTGGGGAGCCACTATATCTTCCCCTGTTGGAAACCATAGCTACCAATCACAAAGCTGTACTTTCTTGTCACTTCAGCTCTTCACTTTTCTTCAATAAAGAGTTTGAGAAAGGTTTTAAAAAAATACCCATTGACTAGGACAGTGATAGCGAACCTTTTAGACACCGAGTGCCCAAAAACTGGCCCAGCCCCTGCTCCACCCCCTGCCTCGCCCCCATCCCACCTGCCTGCAGCGCCACTCACCACCTCCAGGGCCCACTGCAGATCACCCAGGCAGCCCAGCAGCACCATTGCAGCCATGCCCTCTGCCCGCGCCCGTAGCATCAGCTGTGTGCGATGGGATGTGAGGGCAGAGTCTTGTCTACATTGCCTGGCTGTCATGTCCTTGTCTGCGCTGCTCTGTGTGGGCCACGCTCAGGGGTGACTCTCCTCCAGGGGGGCTCCTGGTGAGGAGGGGGTCATGGGAGGAGGCAAGGCTGGGGCAACAGCATGTTTGCCCCCAGAGAGGGCTCCAAGTGCCGCCTCTGGCACACGTGCCAGAGGTTTGCCACCACTGGACTAGGAAATGAAACTTACTTCACTTCATTTAGGAACTGATATTTGTTATGATCTGTGCTGGTTTGGCCAAATTTTTGCTTGAATTGGAGGCACACCCTTAATATTAAAGGTAAAGCTATTCAGGGTTGTGTACATGAAAAGAATTCTGGGAGAAGTGTGAGCTTGAGTTGAAAGAATGTTGGTGAGGAATAATTTGAAGCATGTAGAATTACTTTTTTTCAGCCAATTTCCCAGACATATGTTGCAAACATAGAGCTAGAAAATATCACCCAGAGAGCACCATCTGTTTTAAATAGAAATGCCGTGGCATTTCTAGTAGCTTTTGTTTATGTGTTGAAAATACACTGAGGCCACAATTTTATGCAACTGGAAATAGCTATCACAACCTAGAAGGTATCAATCATTCTAATATCACTTATTTATACGTTCTCTCTGCTATCATTTTATATTTTTGGATATTAAGTGAATTTTTAAGGTATAGAACATAAAGTAAAATTTCTAATTTCTGCCTGCTGTGGAACATTCAAGGTAGGCAAATGATCAAGAAGATATAAGCAACAAAAATGGAATCTATTCCTATATTATATGTCAAACATTTTTTTATAAACATGGCAAATTATGTTTTTACACATATAGTATGGAGATGGTCAAGAGGTTTTTCTGCTGTTTTCATTTTTAAAGAAACTATCACCCTTTCTAACAATACATAGGTAAGAATGTTGGTCATCATTTTCTATTTTCTTAACTTTATAGCACAGTTCTCAGCTTAAAAATATGTATAAATATGCATATACATAAAGATATGTATAAATATGAATTCTATAGTACAATATCTACAAAAAGCCCATTTTATTAAAATATGCATTAAAATACTACACATTTTATTGGGCATTATTTTCTATTAGAAAACAGTATACAGAAAGCGAATAGAACAGACTGATCAAGGAATACAGATGAAACTGTTGTAGGCTAAAATAATGTGATCCATATTCATTCATAGCGTAACAAAAATATCTTCAATATAACATACAGATTTGCTTTCCTCACTTCAACAAATGTAGAAAGAAGAATATATATTTTCCATGAAAGCCTAACAATCTCTAAGTACAGTTAAAAACATAGTTTTCAGAAGATTAAGAGACATCAGGACTATTGGGAACCTCAGATTGCTGGTGTGTATTGTATGATGTCATAGACACATTGCGGATCACCATGGAAATACATGTGCAACCAATTAAAGTTGTATTGCCAGCAAAAGCCAGATGGAACGTTCTGAAATGGAAAGCATGAACAACACACACAAGCTACAGGATTTAGTGTTAGCTACAGCCAATAAATTTGGCTGATGTAATTTAACCAAATTATTTTTGATTGTCACTTACTTGCTTCTAAGAGATCTTGACTGATCTGTTTGATTCCTTACCTCCTGCTTGTATACTAAATAGTAGGAAATTAAAAGTCTCGCTGGAAGAGACAGTGGGTGCCAAAGAATGGTTGTTATTAAGACCACATTTAATGTTTTTGTATTTTTATTAAACTCATAGAGAACAGTACATTAAATCCAGTCAAAGTAGGAGCAAATGTTCCATCCAGATTAATTTGTCATATACTTTAATGCACTAGGCAACAAAGCATATTTAAATTGCAATTCTATATACATTTGTCTGGGAGACAGTCCCTTAAAATAAAATGGGATGTATGTCTGAGTAGATCATTCTCCAACTACCTGGAAGCAGTTTTGGACTCTTTCATAAGCATTGGCACCATTGATTTTCTCTTTGCATCCTCAATTCATTAGCTAATTCAAGCTCCTCTAGCAGGTTTCAGGGGAATATAAGAAATGACATCTAGGTTATACTGCTCAGTCTCATTTGTTTTCCTGGCCAGGGCAAAAATTAGCCCCTTAAATGGTGACAAAGTGTTATGGTGATTTGACTTCTGTGCTGCAGTTGAAATGAAGTTTAGGGCAAAGGGTTATGACATCTTGACTTCTACAGCTGTGTGTCTGTGTGTGTGTCTGTATTTATGTGTGTCTGTGGTGGTACAAAGTCAGAAGGCAGAATGAGATGGGACATCCAATTGAAGGGAATTAATCTGCCATGTGGCTGTTGTTCGTACTGCTGGTATTTTGTTTTTGTTATTATGTTATGTTAATTATTATATTGTTGTTGGTATTCATGGCATTGTTGCAGAATTGATCTCACTGATGGTACACTACATCAATCCTAGCCCAAAGGCTAAGAAGCAATCTCACAATGTTTTCTTTGTGGCTACAGCTAAGTCACAAGTGAATCAGTAGAAGGACTAGAAGCTTTCTGAATTCATGGGCTATGGATGTGAAGCTAATGCTAGATGGATCCAAAAGAAAGCATGAGTGATTAAAATGAATTTGATAGATATCGGAATATTACCAGGTGTTACACTTGCATAGGTACTGATAAAGATAACTTCAGCAGTTTAGAGAATTACTGGATCTGCTATCTATAGTGTGGAATGAGCAAGGTGACAACTTAGGAATTGGTGCTGATAGAGCAAAATTAGGATTTGCACCTGAACGTTTCAGCAGCATCAGCATCAGCATCAAACCACAATTGCACCAAAATGCACTTGTCATATAACAGAGTAATTGGGCAAATGACACAATTACATACATGCATCAGAATGGATACCCATTCCAAAAATGCTGAAAGATATAATTTGGATTTTGGGCAGCAAACTAACTTGGACTAGCACTGCCTGGACTGCAAACAACTTTGAAGGAAAAGAGCTAATCACAATTTGACAGTCTGCCACTTAACTGGGATAATTGCCTAACATTCAGTTACTGCTGTAACATTGAACTTGACTCTTGTGTTTTAGGAGTCAATCAAAATGTCCTCTTCTGTATAAAATCCAGGTTGGACCTTACATACACTTATTGTCTTCTCATATTTTATTTTTAAGTTTACTATTCCTTCTACTTTGAATAAAAAAGTTATTAAACAAGCAATTCAATAACCTTTTACAAAATAGTTGTTCAAATATGCTTTTGATCATACATAACTGTGCTCTGTAAGATCAGATAGATACATAAAGAGCAATAGCAACAGCAATAGCACTTACACTTTTATACCGTTTCACAGTGCTTTACAGCCCTCTCTAAGCGGTTAACAGAGTCAGCATTTTGCCCCCAACAATCTGAGTCCTTATTTTACTGATCTCGGAAGGATGCAAGGCTGAATCAACCTTGAGCCGGCTCAGAATTAAACTTCTGGCAGTAGGCAGTGTCAACCTACAATAGTGCATTCTAGCCACTGCACCACCACAGCTCTTATCTGTTATGCTTCAAGAAATCTGCCACAGATTAATTCTAATCTTTTTTTTTTGAAGGGGTGTGTGTGCCTTCAAATCAGTATGGACTCCTGCTGGCTGCCTAGATTAGTTCCTGCATTTTTCTTGGCAAGGTTTTTCAGAAGCGTTTTTCCTTTGTGTTCTTCCTAAGACTGAGAGAAAGTGATTGGCTCAAGGTCACCCAGCTGGTTTTGTGCCTAAATTGGGACTAGAACTCATAATCTCATGGTTTCTAGCTCGGTGTCTTAAGAGTACACTTAACTGGCTCTCAGCAAATTCTAATCTAGTTCAAGATATATTCATTGTTAATATGCTTAATTTTTAAAAAATGAACATTTATAGTTCATTGAAGTATCAAAACACCCTCATATAAGAAACAAACAAACCACTTTTGGTTTTCATCAGTGCTTGATGTATTATTCTTTGTGCTAAATTTTGTTTTACTTCCCTAATTTCCTTTTCAATAGTTCATTCATGTTTCTTTCTGAGTGCATACTAATTCTAGAACCATTTAATTTTTACATAAATTCACTGACCATCTTCAGCTGCCTAGAATTTTATCCTCTCAAAGTGGCCCAATGGCATATTAATTTACCATTATGTGCTGATGGTATGGTAGCTTTGCCCTAGATTTTTAACAGTCTTTAAAATCCAAAGCAATCTTTTTGCTTTGTTGCATTTACAAAGAACTAGTTATAAATTAGTCTAAGATCCTCATATTTTCTCACAGTCCCGAGCTATAGAACTGGCAAATAGGAGGACAAACTTTTAAATACTTAGTTGTGCTTTTCCAAGCCTTTGGAGCAGGGGTGTCAAACTGCCGGCCTGTAGGCCAGATGTGTCATGGTGAAACTGCGCCCACTCCATTGCCGGCAATGGAAAAAAAGTATGATACGTCGCGACATGTCACGTGACATGGCGAGTTTGACACCCCTGCTTTGGAGTCTAAAATGCCAATCCCACAAGATACAGAGACTTGCCTCAATTTTACAACCTTTCTATTTTAATGAAGACACACAGACTAATTAGACTAATTTATAATTACTTCCTATTCCATTATCTGTTCAGTTATTTATATCTGAGATTCACTTCCAGTTACTACATGAGGCTTAATTAGGACCATATAGTGAGATGGCAATATTAAAGACAGTACAAATTTTTGAGGAAATATTTTCCAGGTATCTAGCTATGTCTCAAATATGGTGCTTCAATAAGAAGCAGGAATGGATTATTATCTTCAACTTTTAATTATTGGATAATTTATCTGGATTGGCCCCTTTAATTATAGTAGATAATTTTGACTCCAGTTGAAAAAAAAGCTATTTTCAGAAATTTACATTTTTATTTATTTATTTATTGGGTTTGTATGCCACTCCTCTCCGGGGACTTGGAGCGGCTAACAACATATATATAGCAATAAATTACAATAAAAAACCCAAATAAAGATATCTAAAAAATACGATAAAACACACATTCAATTCAACAATCAACCACAATCATCCCCAGGCCTGCCGGCAAAGATGAGTTTTAAGATTTTTCCGGAAGGCCGGGAGAGTCGGAGAAACGCGGACTTCAGGAGGCAGTTGGTTCCAGAGGGCGGGCGCCATAACAGAGAAAGCCCTCCCCCTAGGGCCCGCCAGACAACATTGTTTCGCTGACGGGACCCGGAGGAGGCCAACCCTGTGCGCTCTCACCGGTCGTAGAGAAGTATGTTGCAGAAGGCGGTCCCGTAAGTATCCTGGTCTCATGCCATGAAGGGCTTTATAGGTAATAACCAACACTTTGAATTGGGCTCGGAGACCAATAGGCAATCAATGCAGCATGCGGAGAGTTGGTGAAATGTGGGCATAACACGGAAGGTCCACAACTGCTCGCGCAGCTGCATTTTGCACTAATTGTAGTCTCCAAACACTCTTCAAGGGTAGCCCCATGTAGAGAGCGTTGCAGTAGTCGATCCTCGAGGTGACAAGGGCATGTGTGACTGTGAGGAGAGACTCCCGATCCAAGTAAGGACGCAACTGGTGCACCAGGCGAACCTGGGCAAATGCCCCCCTCGCCACAGCCGACAAATGATGATCCAATGTCAGCTGTGGATCGAGGAGGACTCCCAAGTTGCGAACCTTCTCTGAGGGGTTTATAGATTCACCCCCCAGGGTAATGGAAGGACAGATAGAAGTGTCCTTGGGAGGCATCACCCACAGCCACTCTGTCTTATAGGGGTTGAACCTTAATCTGTTAACACCCATCCAAACCCTCACAGCCTCCAGACACCAGCACATCACCTCAACCGCTTCACTGATATGGCCAGGAGTGGAAATGTACAGCTGAGTATCATCAGCGTACTGATGGTATCTCACTCCGTGCTGATGGATGATCTCACCCAGTGGCTTCATTTTCTTGGGATGCTCTTTTACGAATGATTTCGAAGGAAAGGATTTTACATAAGGAAGGGCAATTGGATTAAGGAGCTTATCCTTATGATATATTTATTAGCTACCAATTTACAAAATGCAGAGCAACTAGTGATCTGGACACGAACACTTCTTCAAAATTCAGAAGACCATTATCTTTGGCTTGTTTTAACATTCTCCCTGTAGCAGTGTGGGAAAGGAAGTACAGGATAATCCCCTTTTTTGAACAATGGTGTCCTGTGATTTAGGTATAATACACATCTGATTTGTTATCTGGCAACTTATACAGACTTGCACTCCTGTCTAAAATTCCAGACTAGGAAACCAATGCCATATACTGTAGGTCAATGTTATAACAGAAACTTGCAAGTTTGAATATGCTTCCACTCCCCACTTTGTGTGAGCTAGGGAGAAGTTTGTCTACGATGTAGTAACTAATGTGACTTTCTTGGCCTTGACTCAGCCCCCTATTATCTGACTTGGTAGTGTTTTCCCAGGTAATTCTCTGCATAGTCCCTAAACTTTGCTAAGTGTAAACTCTGCCCTGCTATTAACCCTGATCAATGTTTTACTATAGTGGCTTTTTAAAATACTTTATTTCTAAAAAAAAAAAAATCTAAGTAAAGTCTGTCCCATTTTGGCTCTAGGATTGAATTGCTCTCCACAACAGATATCTGCCTAAGTATCAAATTAATTCCTCTTTGATTCATATTATGAACACTACAACCCCCAAAATAAAGCATGTCTTAACATAAAAATCTTCAGAGAGATGCTAGATCTTGGGATAATACCCTCTCTCATTTGTATCTGTAGGAAGTTTTAAACTAGATTTTGAAGAGTATTCTTCAGTGTATTATGTGTCACTATGTCTTTTTTTTCCTGGCACAATTTGAGGTGTGAAAAATGGTGCCAGAGTTCTGTGTGTCTCAAGTGGGTGGTTCATCTCTGTAACTGGATACATGAACCTTTTTCATGTAATCTAAGACCAAAGAACTAGAAATTATAATTAACTTTATTAGACATCTGAAGATAATTAAGCTCTTTACTCCATTTTCACTATCCAGTAAAGCAGACTATGTATTTTAAAATGTTGAAATGTTTTTCATTTAATAGATTTAATTCACATGTCTAGAAATGAAGATTTTTTTAAAATTAATTTTGATCTTCACAAAGCTTCTTTTTTAAGCCCACAGATCTGCCTTACCGCAGGCTTGCTTGTGCATGTTAGGAGGGCAAGTCAAAAATTATAACGCTTATATTCCAGAATGATTGCTAAAGACATCATGCAGTTTTCCTGACATCCATGTGTAATTTATAAGCAATTTGCTTTTAATTGCCTATAAATAAAGCATCAATTATCTTGTTTGGTACTAGATTTGATTATAAAATGCTGCACTAATACATTCCTTTTAACTTGTTGAAGTTAACTTGTGAGGGAACAAGTTAATGTGATAATATTGGGAAAGGGTGGTGTTTTCAGTGCTGGCAGATGTCATACTCCCCCCCCCTTTTTTACTATAACCTGAAGAATGGGAAGTTAGTTATCTGTGCTTCCTTTCCTTTGTGTTAGTAAGTGATGTTAAATAGGAAATGTCCACATCGAGTTCTAAAGTGAGTAGAATATACAAAATAGAATGGAACTACAACAGGAAGCAATAAATAGGCTAGCCAGGAAGTAAAAGATTGGAATGCAGCCAGAAAAATGAGAGGCTAAGATAGGCTAATAGGCAAGAAGCCTGACAGACAAGAGTAAGATCAAGGGGTGGCCCCAGCAAAAACTCAAGTCCAATTTGCACTGAAAGATGAAATTACTAGCATATTTGGGGCAACAGGCTCTTACCTGAAACCAGTCTTTCATCATTTGTCTTGAGTTCTTTGTAAGCACAGTCTAACATGATGACTGCCCACCAGCTAACAGGCAGTGGACTTAAGTTGAGTGGCAGCTCAATACCCATAATCCTGTTATAAATACGGAACGGATAAGAGAGATGTTGGCTCTGCATTTGAGGAAAGAAATGATGGATAGCGACTGAGTCTTTCTAGATCAGGGGTTCTCAACCTTGACAACTTTAAGATGTGTGGACTTTGCTTGGCTGAGGAATTCTGGGAGTTGAAGTCCACATGTCTTAAAGTTGCCAAGGTTGAGAACCCCTGTTCTAGATCTTTAATCTACAACAGGTGCTCAATTATCTTCTCCTTGATCCAGGGCTTTTTTTGTCATAGAACGCCCAGAACAGAGTTCCAGCACCTTTTTTGGCTGTAACCTTAAAGGGTAGGCAAGGCGAGTTGTATGACCTGTGTGAGTTCCGGCACCTTTTTTTTTTTTTTTTTACAAAAAAAGCACTGCCTTGATCCCTTCCTTGCTAACCTGAAGGCAAAACTTAGGTCAGCCACATTGGACTTGATGGGTTGCATGGGTTTAGGAATACAATACAACTGGGGTTTTGTTACTTGTTTGTCAAGCACTGAATTGGTCATCAGTGCATAGAACAAGGGTGTCAAACTGCCGGCCCGCGGGCTGGATGCGTCATGGCAAAACTGCGCCCACCCCATTGACAGCAATGGAAAAAAGTCACAATACATTGCAACATGTCACGTGACGTTGCGAATTTGACATCCCTGGCATAGAGGAAGATTCCTTCAAATCTCCATCACTGGAGGTTTTAAAGAAGAGATTGGACAACTATTTGTCTGAAATGGTATAAGGTTTCCTGCTTGAGCAGAGGGTTGGACTAGAAAACCTCCAGAATAATTCTGTTATGCTTTTTTGGATAGCTAATACAGCTAGCTGACAGTTCTCAACCCTTTCATGCATAACTAGTACTCAACAAGTTGTATGTTAGTTTTAGTTGGGTGTATAGAATATATCTTGAAATGCATAATATAACTGGGGAGCATGTGAATCTTTCATTTCACCTTTCTAGCATCTATTACCATATTAGGAAATTGAACTAAATGTTTGTCTGTACTTCAGCTATATGAAATGGAGGTCATCCAGAATTATCTTTGCGTTTCAGGACAAATTTGCTCATCATATCAGAAAAGTGAATTATTTGCTGATAAATTATATTAATGAATGGTTTGGCTAAAATAGTTTAATACCGGTAGTTATTTATTAAAGGGGAATTTCCAAGAAAATATAATCATGGGAATTGCCTAACTCTTCACATTTAAAACGTGAAATGTCTTTTTTTTTTGGTCAAGAAATAATACATTTTATTTTTTGACAATCTGCAGAATGTTCCATGAAGAAAACAGTTTAACAACGTTTTCTAATATATGAGGGTTATTGTAATAATATTTGTCTCTCTAAATTTGGTCCACCATCATTCACCTTTATACATTTTAGGGTATGATAATGTAGAAGCCAACATTATTCATAATTTATTAATTATCTGGAAAGTATAGAGCAGGGTTGTCCAACCTTGACAAATTTAAGACTTGTGCATTTCAACTGGGAGTTAAAAGTTGCCAAGGTTGGATATCCTTTTGTGGAGGGAGGAAGTCCTGATTTTAGTCATCGTTTCTAAGGTAACCACATTCAGATGAAAGTTTTCTGTGGAGAATTAAGCTACCTAATTGGGTTATTCTCCATTTGGAACAGGGCTGGAACTGTTGCAGACAGAAGATGGTGATTGGTGTACAATGGGAAGAGTTTTCTGAAGGACAAGATTATGTCCACCGTGTAGTCTATCCTCCATCTCTTCCTCCAGTGATTAAAGTTCTTGATAAGAAACCAGGAGATTGCATGTTTTAGTCCTCCTTTAAGAATGGAAGTTGACTGCATGACTTTAGGCAACTCATTTTCTCTCAGATCAGCCCATTTCACAGAATTGTTGTGGGGGAAATAGAAAATAGAAGCATTATATATACCATTTTCTCGATAGGTGTATAAAAATGCCAAATCCAACCTAAACATCTGACTGACTGCAATCAACCATAATAATAATATTGACAAAGTAGGAACAATGGTGCATTGGAATATGTGCAAGAATATTTGATTTGCCCAGATGCAGGGAACTGATGGGACCATAAAATAGACAAAGTAATAGAAAATGCAAATGCCAAAGTGCTCTGGGACTTTAGAATTCAGACAAGCATCTGCCACACAACACCCAAATTTTAACAGTTATTCATAAGAAAGACAAAAACTCTACATAGTGGACATTGGAGTACCTCGAGACATTAGAAGAAAAGAGGAAGATCTGAAGAAAAACATAAAATGTCTTATGTAGAATGACTGTTGCAAAAGAAAGAAAATATAGTCTCAATAGAAACAGGTGCCTTGGTTGCAGTTCCAAAATATCTGGAGAATCATTTGATCACCATCAACACTGATAAAGTCACCATTAGTCAATTGCAAAAAGCAGCTTTACTTGGAAAAAAATTACATCCTGCCATGATACTTTAAACATAGTAAAACAACAACGTGTTCCTATCCCAGGTCCTTGGGAAAGAATTGATAGGTGGACAAAAATATCAGATTCAAGCTAAACATCTGACTTACTGTGTGACCAACTATAATAATAATTACAGCTTGCTGCCCCCAGGTGTGATGGTGGATGCTGCTTACAAACAATGGTGGGATAAGATGCTTTTACAAATCCAGTCATCTTCCATTTTTGGAACTGAATAAGCGTCCATTTTGCTCTTTGCTTTTGCTGGGAAATGTGATATGTTCCATTTGCATCTCAGTAATTTATAGATTCACAGATATATACAATTATTTACACATTCATATCACAGACATATTATACATCCAGAGATAATCTAGCAAAAAAAATAAAGCACATCTCAGAAAAATATATAGCTGTTATTTATAGAGTACATAATGTAGTACTATAGACTGAAGCAAGCAACAATCAATATGAAGCAGCACCAGTATTGACTGTTGCAGTTTTCCAACCATACACAACTCCGGGGTGAATTTCTCAGATCTGAATGCAAAAATCCCAATGAACAATAGTAAGCTGCAAGGGGATAACTTTGTTGCAACTTGCATTCATCTGATCTGTAAATCAAATTGGATAACACTACCTTAAATTAAAATAGTGTCAACAATGCTTGTTTATATAATGAACTAAATAAAGCATGAAAATCAGAATTATCAATATAGTCTAACTATTAAAATAGAAATACTAGTCTTTAAGCCCTTCCACACTTTGGTACCTTTCATGTCTACAGCTCTCAGCTCAGCTTTTGCGGCTGTGAAACCAAAAGTAGTTATCATGTACAAAAACAAAGTTCCATGACTTTTTTCCAGCTATTTGTCCATCAATCCCGAAAGAAAAAAACCTCTGGTCCAAATTGTATATTATATTTTTAAATCCTCTGAATTAGTGCATGTGTATTTGAATCCAATTTTTAAAAACTTTTTTACATGTTCACCAAACATCATAAAATGTCCCTTCTTGTTCACATTTCCAACATGAATTTGAAGTTCCTTTATATATTCCAGAAAATGTGTTGGCACACACCAATGGTACCTCACTCTATAAAATTTCTCTTTAAGATCATAACATGATGTAAATCAGGGGTCCGTAACTCCCAGTCTACAGATTGGTATTGGTCTGTGGCCTGTTGCGAACCAGGCCACACAAACAACTTGTGAGTGCCTGAAACTTCATTTGCGCATATCATGAAATCTAGGTTTCATATGTGAAATCATTCCACCCCCACCGCTGCCACTGGCACTGGTGGTCTGTTGAGCAAGAAAGGTTGGGGACTGCAGCTTTAAACCACATATTTTTTCCATTGTTCCATCTGTATATTACAATCAAAATTTTTGTCTACTTTATCCTATATTTTTTCACATGTTCTTCTGTTTAAAATTTTACTAAAAGTTTATACATTTTTGCAATTACATGTTAATCATTTATACACAATTCTATTTAAAACTCAGTCTTACAATGTTCAAAACCAGAAACTCTACCATAACCTTTCTAAGAACTATAAGTAAGAAAACCATTGAAAATTATATTCTCCCGGCCTTATACTCTCCTGGCCTTCCGGAAAAATCTAAAAACTCATCTTTGCCGGCAGGCCTGGGGATGATTGTGGTTGATTGTTGATTTGAATGTGTGTTTTATTGTATTTTTTAGATATCGTTGTTTGGGTTTTTTTATTGTAATTTATTGTTATATATATGTTGTTAGCTGCTCCGAGTCCCCGGAAAGGAGTGGCATACAAACCCAAATAAATAAATAAATAAATAAATTCCTCTGCTATCAGTTCTTCTGTTGATTTTATTTTACATTTGCTTTGATTTAATTTCTAGTTAGTCATGTATGTTGGCCTATTTGTCATCTATAAAATGCTTCTTGTAATGAAAAGGCCAGCCTGTTTTCGTATCTATTACATATTCTCAAAATGCCATGTCTAAATCAATATGTAGTTTTATCAATGTGGTGGGGCTAAAAACTTGCTGTTGTTTTCTTGTGTCTTATTTTGACTTCCCCCACATACAATAAAAACCTCTATATTCATGATTTTCTTTAACATGCAACTTTATATTGGAAGAAAATAGCATTTTTTTCCTGCTTCTTGCCTGCGAGGGAAAAATCTATATTCCTGATGTAATTTCTTCATCTGCTCGCATCTTTTCCATAATGATTATGTTCAGCCGTGAGGTGGGTCTGTGCAGGTGTTTTGAAAAATTTGACTATTCTTCAGTATAAATCCAGTTGGTTATATTTAGATAAAATGATGTATTCCTTATTTTTCAGACATTTGACTAGAATTAGACAAAATAATGCTGTTTTAAAATAATTTGAAATGTTTACTTGAACTTATTAAAATAATTATATATCTTTTAAAGATGGCAAGATAGTTATTGGCAATTCTTTTGCGACCCTCCAAGAAAAAAAAGAAATTATATGTCTTTTGAGAATATTGACAACTATTGAAAAATGCAAGAGACAGTATATCTGGAGAAATGTTAAATACAGTTGTGATTTGTTTGTAAAATGCCTGTGTATGAAAAGTAATATTGAGCAAAACTGTGTGTGCTGACCAGATCTTTGTTCTTTATCATACATTGATAAATGTATGAATGTGAAAAGAAAGTTTATATTATATTTATTTATTTGAGAATGATTAGGCTTAATATATCAAATTTTGCATGGATGTAAGTCATGTGTGAATATAACAAAATGCTTAGTTAATTCTTCAGAACTGAGCAGGAAGTAAGAGAAAGGTGTGTGATGGCGCAGTGTTTAAAATGCAGTATTGCAGGCTGATTCTTTCCACAGCCAACAGTTCGATTCTCACCAGCTCAAGGTTGACTCAACTTTTTATCCTTCTGAGGTCAGTAAAATGAAGACCCAGATTGTTGGGGGCAATATGTTGACTCTGTAAACCTGTTAAAGAGGGCTGTAAAGCACTTTGAAGCAGTATGTGAGTGCTATTGCTATTGTTTAATTATAAATAAATGTATAAGGAATGGTTTTGGTGATGTTACAGATGTGTTGGAAGGAGATATGAATGTTTATGTATTTGTTTTCCTTTTGCAAATGGTGTTGCCTGAAAACCTGAATTATTTGCAGTAAATGTTAGATTGTAAAATGGAATGAGGACAGATCTGAAAATTGTATTGAAATTTGTAAGTTATATCTAAGTGATGAAAATTTAAAAGAAGTAGAGGCATTTGGGCATCTTAGTAAAATGTTTGCTAAAGATGGGATGGTGTGGGATCTGTTGCAATGAATGAATGTTGAAAGTTACAAAAATGGCATGTTTCTGGACATTCTGTTATATGGAATTGAGAATTTTCTATGTCAGAAGGAACATAAAAATAGTTGTATGCACTGGGAATTACATACTTAAGAAGGCTTGGTGGCAAGGAGATAAGATGAAGAATGAATGCTGAATGAATACAAAAAAGAGCAGATGTATAAAATAAGCAGTGCCTACCCTACAAGGTTCCATCCAAAAAAGTTGCCGGAACTCCGTTCTGGGCGTTCTATGAGGAAAAAAGCCCTGAAAATAAGCATATTGGAATGGTTTGATCATATAGAAAGAATGAGTAAAGAAATATATGAAGGTTGATTAAATGGTTGAGAGGAAAGGAAAGATCATAATTGGATAGAGTTGATCAAAACTTTAGAAAAAGAGAGGTGAAAAGCTTAAATAACCTAAGGCAGTCAATGAATTATAAGAATGTGGTGGAAAAAAGGATGGCCTGCAAGAAAAAAATATGGAGAAGTATAGTGAATGACATAAGGGGAAACTAGTTTTAACTATGTTTATAACCTGCTTTTTTATTTTATGCCTTTAATTTTGCTCACCTGGAAAAGGAACAGTGTGATAGGTGTGTACATATGTATGCGAACTGAAGACACTGAGTAAGTAGCATAACTGAAGAGCTATACAAATAATTACAAAGTTAAAGAAAACTTTTTTTTAGATCTAATTAGTAATGTATCAGTTTCAGTAGAGTAATTTGCTTTATATTATGTTCACTATGAAAGCAATGTTTGTTTACCAGTTTGGAAGGATAGTGTATGTTTTATTTCCAGTTCCAGTTACTAAACAGTAGGAAGGGATTAACTTTTCCAGGAACATCAAATTGTCTCATGTTTGTAAAATAATGGAAGTTTGGATATATAGTAGTATACAGTAGATGGTATCTTAATTGCTGACATCTATTTCTACTGATTTTATTGGCAGAATATCTATCCTGATTTTTTCCCTCCCTCCCTCCCTTCATTGAGATAAATAAATGGAATTTTGATGTTTTTACTAAATAGAAGGAATATGTCTTATACTAATTCTTCATATAGTAAAGAATATTTAAGTCAAATATAAAGGTAAATGCTATGGGGAGGTGGGATGGCTATAAATATTTCACATGGAGAATGTTGTTCTGTCAAAACATAATGCAAAGTCACAATGATGATGTTCGTGATGATAAAAAAATAACAGCAAGTTCAGTGTGGAAGTCAGTTTGGCCTATAGGTTAACATATGCTGGGCTAGAAACCATGAGACTCCAGCATGAGAAGATGTATAATCCACCGGTGGTCGATGCCTGTTCCGGAGCAGGGTCCTCATCCTCTGACATCGGGTATGCAGCGGCCTCCAGGTCCTGCCTTAAGAACTGAAGCCAAGGAGTGACTTAGAGGCCAGTCACTCTCTCTCTCAAGAGCAGGAGGCAAAGGCATTTACAAAAATGTTGTCAGGACCCTGCATAGACTTAATCTTATAGGAGCCAGCAATTAAAATTGATTTGAACACATACACTTGTGTGTGTGTGTGTGTGTGTGTGTGCGCACACACACAATTTACCCAGCTTAGACATTTTTTTTTTGCTTCAGTAGTTAGATAAAATGTTATTTTATATTGCTAGAATTAGGAAATGAGAACAGCAAGTAAACTTCAGATTTTACAAGACCATTCTCACAGTTTACTATTGCTCTGCAATTGGCTCAGGAATTCTGGGAGTTGAAGTCCAGGAGTCATAAAAGAGCCAAGGTTGCCTACCCCTGCCCTATACCTCATATTGACCACATAGCTTTTCCTAGCTAGTGTGAAAATTGCCAAATTAAAAATTGTAGATGCACTATAGCAGGATGAATTAATACCAAGTAGGCAAATAGTAACTTCACAAACACGCCTTGTTTGTGAACTTGAATTTGTGTGTACTGTACAGGCTTTGAAATGATTTGAGCATGCCAACATCTGTAATTTTAGATTGGAAAATTTGTAGTGTCACTGAATCTCTATGATCTCTGGAAAAAAAAATAAAACAAAACCAACAACTCAAACCAAACCACAATTTGGTTGTCAAAGACTTTGCAAGAAGAAACTCTAGGAACCGTGGGTGGATGTGGTAGGAAGCTGCCAGTTATATCCCAAAGAACAGCTCCCTTATTTTCAAAAATAGAAATACAACGTGGCACAAAGACCTGTTGCACCTTGAAGTTGGATGTACTGCTAAATGGGTATACAATCTGCATAATAATAATTACTCTAAAAGGTTTATGATGGAGGAAGATTGAGAACTGGTGTACTGAACAGTGTTGCAATTTCTTAAGGATTACAAATTGTGAAATTCAAAGGCACATTTATATTAAAGACAAAGTATCTTTAAACATTTAATATAATATGTATATAATTATATCTCCTTAGAAAAAAGTTCATTGAAAAGCTGTGGTGTAAGTTGAAGCATGGCAATACTTCTTCACTGATATCTGAGATGTAGTGCTGATTTTTTAAAAAAAACAGTTATTTGCTAATTTGTAAGAATCAATTTACCATCTGTTCAGTTCATTTTGCTAATTTGCTGAAATGAATTAATTCATTCAGAAGTACCATAATGAAAAATAAACACACTGTTTATAAAATGAGTCAATTCATTTCATTATCTCATTAAGATGAAGCAGATTTTATACCATTGTATATATTATGCGTAATTGTACATTTATCAAGCACACAAATATCAAGCTAATATTACACTTACCTATTGGGTTTTAATATTAGCTTGATATTTGTGTTTCTACATTAGAGAATTATGATTTTCTGTACAGAAATCTTTCAGTATGAATGGTGTTATAATTTGACATCTCACAAGAAATTATAACCACCCACTGATAATTGACCCTGAGTTATCTGTATCAAGCTTACTGTTTTATAATATTTACTCCTGGTTTTTTCCAGATCATCATGCTATGTCTTCATTTCCCCTCAATGATCTTTAAATAGTGGAGTAATCATATTTGCTTCATACACATGACATCTGCCATTCTGGCCCAATAGAATAATTTTTTTTCTATTGTAATTCCACTGTAGATTATAAATAAAAAGGAGAAAGATGTTATAGCTCATGGGGCATCTTTTTAAATAGAAAACAAAGAGAGTTACTGGCCAAATGAAAAAAGGTTTGTTTCTTTTTTTCCATTCGTCCTCCTTAAGAGTTATTTTCCACTTCATGAATGGAGCCCCTTTGAAGCAGAGATAATTTTTAGTAGATTATAGAACCAAACATACAGAGACCATATATCCAAACCATACAGATATCAGGTAGCAAGCTGTCTTGGGCCAGCCCTGCTTGATTAAAAGTTTCTAAAAGTTATTTTATGATGTGATTTGTCCCAGACTCAAATTGGGACCTAAGATTCCCCCACTGAGAAACCATCACAAATCCAAAATTTGTTTTTTCTTCTTTGCTATAATGCAATACAGATTTATTTATTTTGGGGGGGAAATATAAAACTTGGAAGACAAAACAGAAAAAATATAGCAGCCAAAATATAACAGTCACCCCTTCCAAACTCACAATATGACAAATACTTTTTGAAAAAACACAATATTTGGAGAAAATAAGAATTGATTTGATAACAAAAGTAATATACTTGACATATGGGTCAAGTAAAAAAAAAAGATAGAGGAGTCCCTGTGGATTTTACTCCACTAGTTGTTGCTGACTATAGGGGGTAGTGATTATTTCAATTTCAAGGCCATTGAGCCAGCACTGTCTGAAGACATTTCTGTGGCCATGTGTCCAGCATGACATCATGGAGCGCTGTTACCTTCTCACCAAAGTAGTTCCTATTTATCTACCTGCACTTGTATGTTTTTTTTAATATATATATAAAATTCTTTTATTAAAACAATCAACGTTGAACATAAAAACATATTGTGCAGCAATCATCATGGCACCTGATATACAATACTAAGTATTAGTCATTGAAAATGTCTGAGTTAGTATGAACTGCTAGGTAGGCTGGAGCTGGGGTAAGTAACATGAGCTCGCCACATTACGTAGTGCTTGGGTCTCAAACTTGGCCTGCCTGTTTTCCAGCCGACAGCCCAGCTTCTTAACTGCTGAGCCACCGCACTGCCTATATGCTTCAAGTACATGTCTATAATTGTGCTACCACATTAAAAAGACCCCTCTCCTGTAACTATGATTTTAGTAAGGCTATTTGGAGAAAACCCTTAGAGAATGATAACGGGATATATATTTTTGTCTCCCAAAACTAATTATATTAACCAAATAGTCAATTCAGTTCTCTTCATCTTCTCTTTCAATTCCCATTTGTTATCAAAGACAAGATGAAAAAGAAGGGAAATTCAGCTGTGATTTGCAGAAAGGCCATGTGGGTTCTCTATGATTGAAGGCAAGAATCTTCTGAATACTTCTGAATGTTGATGATGAACATCACAGAAAGACCACAATCTCCTCATCAGTTCCTAGGAGCTTTTGAAAGACCAGTCCAGATTAGCAAAATCTTGGTTTAACCAGCCAGGGTCATCTTAGAGCAACCTGACCAAATAATCTGTTCCACATGTATTAAAAATATTTTCGGGTACTCTTTGTAATACCATAATATTATCTTATGCTGGCACATCTCAACTTTTGTAGGAATACAGTCTATTCTCTTCTGTTCAGCCTGAAGCTATTTTTTTTAAAGATGATTAAAACTTCTTTGCATATCATCAGTAAATATCACTAATTTCTACCACTGGCATGGTGGAATTTCATAAGAATTCCCCTTGCAGTTACTAATTACTAACAACTTGTCCATGATAATCCATAATAAAAGTAAGACTCTCTTGAGCTGAGCTGACTATACTGTCATATCCATGTAGTTTTCTTGGCAAGATATAAAAACTTGTTTGTCACTGCCTTCTTCTAAAATGTCTTCTTCTCAATTTCCCCAGCCTACAGCTTTGATAATCCCTGGGGGGTCTCCCATTGAAATGCTAAACAAGCCTGACCCTGTTCAGTTTTTTTCCAAACTGCTGAAAAAGTACAAAAAAAAAAGAGCGCAGAATGTAGTTTTTAAATATATTGTTGTGGTTATTTACACACAATTCCCCAGGTAGTTGTGACTGGATTTGGTACACTTGACTATTGGATACTGTTTGTAATATATGTGCTACTCCAAGTAATGTGACTTTTTGTAACTGGGGTGCTGAGATTCTTTCTATTCCTAGTGGTCAGTGCCCCAACTATTGAAGAAATCGCTCCTGTTTTGTTTGACTGTCAACTGTATGCTCCTCTTAGGCTTAGATATTTAACACCCCTACTTAAAAAACAATCCACTGGGATCTCAATGGCAGATTGCCCTATTTCTTCCTTGGCTTTAATGTATACCTTGTGAGCAGAACCACAAGGTTTTATTTAAAGCAATTGAGCTAAGAACCCATTACTTTGAACAGATTGGGATATCCTGTAAAGGTGAGGTATTTGTTTGAGCAGTGATTCTTTGCATTTACCATATATTTTATTTCTGTATTTTTTCTTTTATCTATTTACCCTGGAATTAAATCCTGCATTTGTATTTTATTTTATTTCTCTGATATGGTCTGTAAGACTAATCAATTAGTAAACTCCTCTTCCTCCTCCTAGTGCAGGGGTAGGCAACCATGGCTCTTTTATGACTTGTGGACTTCAACTCCCAGAATTCCTGAGCCGGCCACGCTGAGGGGAAAGGGAGAGGTTTCCATACCGAGCCATGCTGGCTCAGGAATTCTGGGAGTTGAAGTCCACGAGTCATAAAAGAGCCAAGGTTGCCTACCCTTGTCCTAGTGTCTCCAAGGGCTTGTCCAGATCTTCTGGTAGGACCCCAAGCGCTACTAGTACCACTATATTATTTTCTTTTTCTAAATTTGCTTGAAGAAATCATCACTTTCAAAGCTTCTCAAAGCACT
The DNA here is from genome assembly GCA_034064705.1 of Bothrops alternatus. Taxonomy (NCBI): domain Eukaryota; kingdom Metazoa; phylum Chordata; class Lepidosauria; order Squamata; family Viperidae; genus Bothrops; species Bothrops alternatus. Next base: position 22,339,153 of record JARGCV010000052.1, on the reverse strand, counting down.
TTCCCCATCTTTAACTTCAATTAAACCTGGCCAAGAGAAAAGAGAATGAGCAATGTTTTTGCAATTGTAAATTGGACTATTCCTTCTCATTTTTTTTGTTCAGACATCTGTTCTTCAGTTTATTCTGTGTCTGCATGACATGTATGTGTGTATATGTGCATGCATACGTACGCACGCAAGCATATACTTGCACACATACCTTTTCTGTTCTTCAAAATAATGTTTACTCAGTGTTTTCCAAGCATATCATTCCTTGAGTGAGAACTTCCTAGTAAGAATAATTACTGCCAATTTTGAGAGCACTGAAAAGAGGATGCTTATTTCAGAAAAGCTGACACAGCTTTACCTATAAAATAACAGCCCAAGACATCTGTTTTCCATCGGTTGGTTGTATCCTTACTGCACAATTGAGATCATGAAGTTATTTTTTGTTCCTCTCACATATGGCAAATGCTTTAATTTTTATAATGCTCAGTAACTTGACTGAGAAAGTATGCAAAGAGCATGTGTCTCAACACTCTACCTTGCACCAAAGCTTGTGCATATGGGAAATTGGACAAGAACTCTGCTAACATCCCCCAAAGTGCTTTCTCAAGTAGCCCAGTCTCAGGAAGTCTGTATTATGGATTTAGGTTGAATTTCATTGTTTGAATCGACTCGTTTATATATTATTCTTCAGTTTATGAATGCTGGGATAGTTCATAAGAAACACCCTGAATATTTTCCATTATTAATTTGGTCCTAAAGAAGCTCTTTTTTTGGGGGAAATTCATGTTGGGATATCACGGAAAGAAAGTTCGAAAAGTTTAAATGTTATGCCCGTTCTGGACTGAAATATAATAAACTTGGATTTGGATTTGAATAGTCCATAATCCTCTTCCCCCAAAAGCAGAATAGATAATTTATAATGGCTTATTCCCCTTGATCTGTTTCTTATTTTCCAGGTAATATTTGGGTTGTGCTCTCAAAAGAAAAGTTTGATTATATGGCCAGGAAAAGCTGCAGCAGGCAGCTGCATTATCCATCATAACTGATTCACCAATTGTTAGCAAAAGGTGTTCCAAATTCTATGGATCCCAGTTAGTTAACCATATGGTTAAAGAAGTTCTCTGTAGGCTTCTACTTTGTGTGAAATGCATCCAATTGTTCGTACAATGGCTTTCAGAACCTGATGCTCCCTATCATTCTTGGAATTCACAACTCACACATTCAAATCACCTGGAGATCATTTTATATATCTAAGTTTCCACAAATTGTTTCTCACAATCTCTTTGAACTTAAGCTCCCATGTTGGAAGTACTGCATAAAGAACTCTCTGACAAATTGAAAGATAAAAAGGACAAGTATAGAAAGTGGAAAGAGGGGCACTTAACTAAATCAGAATATCAACAAATAGCCGGAGCCTGCAAAGATGAAGTGAGGAAACCTAAGGCTCAAAATGAACTAAGGCTTGCGACCAAAGTCAAAAATAACAAAAAAAAAAGCTTCTTTCAACATGTAAAAAACAAGAAAAAGGTGAAGGAAATGATTGGTCCATTAGTGGGTGAAAGCGGTAAGAAGGTGACTAGCAATAGGGAGAAAGCAGAACTATTTAACTCGTTTTTTGCATCTGTCTTTACACAAAGGGAAAAAACAGATCAACCTATCAAAAATAGTACAATAAAAAACAGTATAGAAACACAAGTTAAGATAGGCAAGAAAATGATAAGTGAGCACATGTCCAGCCTAGACGAGTTCAAATCACCAGGACCAGATGGATTACACCCCAAGGTTCTCAAGGAACTGGCAGATGTGATCTCAGAACTACTGAATGATATTTTTCAAAGATCTTGGAGCACTGGGGAACTACCAGAGGACTGGAAAAGAGCTGATGTCATTCCCATCTTCAAAAAAGGGAAAAAAATGGATCCAGGAAATTACAGACCTATCAGCCTGACCTCAATACCTGGGAAGATTCTGGAAAAGATAATCAAACAACAAATCAGTGAACACCTAGAGACAAACAAAGTCATTACTAAAAGCCAATCTGGGTTTGTCAAAAACAGATCATGCCAGACAAATCTTATTGCATTCTTTGACCAAGTGACAAAATTAGTGGATCAGAGGAATGCTGTGGATATAATTTACTTGGACTTCAGTAAGGCATTTGATAAAGTAGATCACAACCTACTACTCGATAAGATAGAAAAATGTGGGTTAGACAGCATCACCAACAGATGGATCCGTAGCTGGCTGACCGGCCGTACTCAGCGTGTGGTCCTCAATGGAATTGCATCTACATGGAGGGAAGTGTGTAGTGGGATGCCCCAGGGCTCTGTTCTAGGCCCAGTGCTCTTCAACATCTTCATCAATGATTTGGACAAGGGGATAGATGGGGAACTCATCAAATTTGCGGATGACACCAAGCTGGCAGGAATAGCCAATGCTCCAGAAGACAGGCTTAAGATACAGGAGGACCTGGACAGACTTGAACACTGGGCGCTATCTAACAAAATGAAATTCAATGGTGAAAAAAGTAAAGTTCTACATTTCGGCAAGAAAAACCAAATGTACAGGTATAGTATAGGGGGTACCTTGCTCAATAGTAGTAACTGTGAGAGGGATCTCGGAGTCCTAGTGGACAATCACTTAAATATGAGCCAGCAGTGTGCTGCAGCTGCCAAAAAAGCCAACACAGTGCTGGGCTGCATTAACAGAGGGATAGAATCAAGATCATGTGAAGTATTAATACCACTTTACAATGCCTTGGTAAGGCCACACTTGGAATACTGCATCCAGTTTTGGTCACCACGATGTAAAAAAGATGCTGAGACTCTAGAAAGAGTACAGAGAAGAGCAACAAAAATGATTAGGGGACTGGAAGCTAAAACATATAAGGAACAGTTGCTGGAATTGGGTATGTCTAGTTTAATGAAGAGAAGGACGAGTGGGGACATGATAGCAGTGTTCCAATATCTCAGGGGCTGCCACAAAGAAGAGGGAGTCAAGCTATTCTCCAAGGTGCCAGAAGGCAGGACGAGAAGCAACGGATGGAAACTGATCCAGGAGAGAAGCAACTTAGAACTAAGGAGAAACTTCCTGACAGTTAGAACAATTAACCAATGGAACAACCTGCCTCCAGAAGCGATGAATGCTCCAACATTGGAAGTTTTTAAGAAGACACTGGACAGCCATTTGTCTGAAATGGTGTAGGGTTCCTGCCTGAACAGGGGGTTGGACTCGATGACCTCCAAGGTCCCTTCCAACTTTATTATTATTATTATTATTATTATTATTATTATTATTATTATTATTATTATTAGTAACACATTTGCCCATCACTGTCAGTTTCATGCCTTCAAAATGCTTTCAAGATAGGCTTCCTGCTGTTTATGTGCTTGCTGGTTGTTGTTGTTGTTGTTGTTTTTAAGTCCTATACCTACCCAATTTCCCTATTATTATTATTATTATTATTATTAATGTTAAATGTTACTTATAGATATTTATTAAAAAGTATATAAAGCAAGCTGTTAAAATTCTTTTTTTTTATACAGCTATTGGAAGGGTAGTAGGGAATTAAACAAATTCTACTCACAGATCCTGCTTGGAAAATCTTACTACTAGTGGATATATGGTGAGATAAACTGTAGAACAGCGGTTCTCAACCTGTGGGTTGCGACCCCATTTGGGGTCGAACGACCGTTTCACGGGGGTCGCCAAACACGGCAGTCCGCCATTTTCCCCCCCATTTCCCCTCGGCCGTCACGCGCGTGCCGCGCATCCGTGATTCGGCTCATTGTGCCGCGCATGCGCGGTTCGGCCCGTCGCACGTGCGCTACGCATGCGCGGTTCGGTCCGTTGCACTGCGCATGCGTGGTTCGGGCCGTCATGCCACGCATGCGCGGTTCGGGCCATCGCGCCGCACATGAGCGGTTCGGGCCGTCGCTCGTGCCACGCATGCGTGATTCGGCCATTGCACCGCGCATGCATGATTCGGGCCGTCGCACACGCACCACGCATGTGCAATTCAGTCCATCGTGCCACGCATGCGCGGTTCGGGCCGTCAGACGCGCCGTATATGCGCGGTTAGGGCCGTTGCGCTGCGCATGCATGGTTCGGGCCGTCGTGCGCGCCACACATGCATGGTTAGGCCCATCGCACCGTGCATGCGCAACGCAGGTCGGGGTCACGCCGCGCATGGGCAGCGCAGGTGGGGTCTCGGCCTGAAAAAGGTTGAGAACTGCTGCTGTAGAAGATCAAAATTAGGCTAGTGGTAACACTTTCCCAGGGGGGAGAAGTTGTAGTGGGTATATTTATAGCAGCACCAAGCTCTTTGAAGAATACTTACATAGAGTTCTTGGAATAGCTGTGTCACATAAGTCACTTCACAAAGTTTAGAAAGTAAATGCAACTCCTATCTGGTATTGGATCGACCTAGGAAATGATTCTATAGAATTATACTTTTTGGTTTTTTTAAATGGAAATCTCCCAAAAGCAAGTAAGTTACCCTCATCCACTTATCCCTAATATGGAACTCTGTTCTCTTTTTCATGTAGCCATTAATATAGAAAAATATTTTCTGTGGAATGGTGATTGATGATAGATGAATGTAATGCAAATTGGGAGCAGATTATTCCTGCCAATTTATTAAGTGCATATCCATTCCAAACTAAGATAAAGCTGTTTCATGCAGAGATTTATCCACTGGAAAAGTTCATAGTGCTTAGTCCCAAAGCAGAGAGCCATATGAAAATAATATGGCATTATAGCCTGAAGAAAACCTTTCTTTTATTTCTGTGTCCCAGAAATCATAATCCTAGAAGAAAAGGAACAACAAACCTGCATAGATTTATTGAAAATCATTTGAGAAGTCTGTCGTTATAAAATGTCTTTGGGGCAAGATGATGCAGTTCTTTCATTTTATTTTAAAGAACTCATGCCCTTGATTTTATTAGTTTTGTCATTTTTATCTTAGTACGTTCTCTTAGGAAATATTGCCTTGGCAAGTCAGTGAAGGATTTGTAATTGATCAAAAATTCTAGAATCTATTAAAATGCAAGAGAAATTGAGCATGTGATTTTCTTGAATTATACTTAAATTCTAGAGAACTAAACCCCATCAACCTATTTGTGATCATCCAAAATTCTACCAATCTGTCTTCTACCCACTCCTGAATTAAGAGTACTGGGAAAATATCAGAATAGCCACCTCCAGTCCTTTAAAATGGCAAAAAGGGTGTCAAAATATGATGAAGAAAACACTGCCTCTGTCAACTGTGGTGGTAGAGCAAAGGAAATGGTGTGATCTGCAGTGCGTTTACCAGTGATATCACATTTATCAACATCATCACCGTTGACAATGATCTCTGATGCTTAGTGAAGAGGATATCACATCCCATGAGTCATTTTGGATTAATGACTCTGGGCTGTGTATATGATGCAAACTGTAAGTAAATGGTTTGAGCCTGAAAGGAAAAGTAATTTGTGCTTTTGAGCAACAAATACAATTAAGATCTAGACTGTACCATTATCTCGTGCCCATGGTCCAATAGTTCATTGGACCATGTGTACAAGTTAGTTAAGGGGTGTCCAACCTTGGCAAATTTAAGCTTGTGGACTTCAACTTCCAGAATTCCTCAGCCAGCATGGATTAGGTTTAGAGTTAGGATGGAGAATGCTAACTGGGGAATTCTAGGAATTGAAATCCACAAGTCTTAAAGTTGCCAAGATTGAACACTCCTGGTTGAGGTATTATTCTCATCCACATGTGGATCCATAGCACTTTTTACAAAAGTACATTTGTTGTCAGTATTTATCTTCTTAATTGGAAAAATACAATCTAGCATTTCATAGCTGAAAGAGGGACACTTGTATTGTTATAACACCTCTGTCTTTATTTCCTGGAGTTTATACTAATTCACTTCCTTTTTTAAAAAGATTCCCCTCTATGTGCACTTTGCTGTAATTATTTACTATGCAGCAATCTTTCTTGCACCAATTTAAGTTTGTCATAAGGCTGAACGAAAGTGGCTTCAAAAAATTCTCCAAGTTATTTTTGGGTGGAGTTCATCAAGTATTCTTGAGCATTTTTCAACAGTTTATGGTGTGTATTAAAACATTTCTGAGAAAATCTGGCAAATTTAGCATTAAATTAAATTTTTATTATTAGAACATTGGGAAAGAGATGAGGGCTGAAATGAATAGAATCCAAGCTGACCACTTTCCACAATATTAAAAGAGCATTAAACAATATTAACATTGGCTCTGTAATTGCACAAAGAAGCTATCCTCACAGAATATAACTTCAAAAACTCCATTTTGCCAAATATGCTTCAAGAAACGATCAGAATTTTCTAGGACAGTTTTCCTCAATTTGATTTTAAAGGCAATTGGCTGTTTAATATTTTAGTTTATTATGTGTTTGATGTCCTATATACAATTTTGATATGTGACTGTAAAGAAAACTTGATACTTGACTGAAACATAATCTAATGTCTTCCAGATATTTTGGGGTTCCCTAAAACTAGAAGTTTAGGGAGATGTAAAGCCAACATATTTTAAGGGTAAGGTTTCATTAACAGTTCAAAAAAATATTGAAAAATGAAGACTTCAAACATTGATAAGAAAATATCTTTTTACAAGATTTCAGTATGATCTTAAAGGAACCATGGTTAAAATAATAACAACAAACCCTCAACTGGTCCTTGCATATTTAAACTGAAGATTGATTCTAGTAAATAACCTTTAAGAGAAAAATACTTCCTTTGTAGTGACTGAATGCTAACTGCAAATCTTATAGCACAAATAGATGATACTCAATGTTGAGAATTGCTGTTTTCTTCTGTGTTCATATAGTTAACTACAGTAGTTACACTGGGTAATATTTTTCATATCTTGTTATCATGATTCATTTCTATCCTCAGTAGTACCTTACTCTGGAATGTCAAAGGTCTGTTCTCTTTCAACTTGAAAGCTAAACTAGATAACTGGGATGCATGCAAAGCCGAATAAGAACTAGAAACAGGATTTTCCCCCACCCCTGACTCCTTGCAGCTTTTCTTGCTGGTCATTCTTTTAAATTTCCCACAGACTCAGTATTTATTTTATTTTATTTATTTATTTATTTATCTTATTCGGATTTGTATGCCGCTCCTCTCCGAAGACTCAGAGCGGCTCACAACATATATATAAAACAATTTAATCTAAATCCGAACAAAAAACATTAAAAATAAAACCCCACACATACTCATCAGTCACACCACAATCAACAATCATCCCCAGGCCTGCCGGCAGAGGTAGGTTTTTAAATTCTTTCGGAAGGCCGGGAGAGTCGGAGAAACGCAGACTTCAGGAGGCAGTTGGTTCCAGAGGGCGGGCGCCACAACAGAGAAAGCCCTCCCCCTAGGGCCCGCCAGATGACATTGTTTCGCTGACGGTACCCGGAGGAGGCCGACCCTGTGCGCTCTCACCAGTCGTAGAGAAGTATGTGGCAGAAGGCGGTCCCGTAAGTATCCTGGTCCCATGCCACGAAGGCCTTTATAGGTAATAACCAACACCTTGAATTGGGCTCGGAGACCAATAGGCAACCAATGCAGCATGCGGAGAGTTGATGAAATGTGGGCACAACGAGGAAGGCCCACAACTGCTTGCGCAGCTGCATTTTGCACTAATTGTAGTCTCCGAACACTCTTCAAGGATAGCCCCATGTAGAGAGCGTTGCAGTAGTCGATCCTCGAGGTGACAAGGGCATGTGTGACTGTGAGGAGAGACTCCCGATCCAAGTAAGGACGCAACTGGTGCACCAGGCGAACCTGGGCAAATGCCCCCCTCGCCACTGCCGACAAATGATGATCCAATGTCAGCTGTGGATCGAGGAGGACTCCCAAGTTGCGAACCTTCTCTGAGGGGTTTATAGATTCACCTCCCCCGCAGGGTAATCGAAGGACGGATAGAAGTGTTCTTGGGAGGCATGCAATGAATGAGTAATTTTGCTCTGCAGTCAGCCAGTTATCTGCAGAGCTTTCCAGGAAGAGCAAAAGCAATGCTATCATCTCCTTAGATTGGTGCTTTTCGCTATTCTCACTGCTGTGCTGATGGTACCAATGTAGGATGTCATAATAACTGCTTTGCGAACTGAAAATGGGGATAACTCACTCTTTCCTCTAATCCTTGATTGGTGATGTCGTACCTCATTCTGGGGTTGAAACAAAAGAATAGATGTGGGAGTACCCAACAAGCAAGGTGAAATCCAGAATTTGAATGAATGTCTATATAAGATCAATGTCAATATTTCTGTAGAAAACATTTTACTTTTAAATCTTTTCCAGAACAGGCCTTTTGAGCACAGAATTTCATTTTCAAAATGCTACTGCATCATGCCTAAAACCAAACAACCAACCTTCCTTCCTTCCTTCCTTCCTTCCTTCCTTCCTTCCTTCCTTCCTTCCTTCCTTCCTTCCTTCCTTCCTTCCTTCCTTCCTTCCTTCCTCTTTCCCTCCCTCCAAAAAAGGAAGCATTTTATTTCATAATTTTATTGTAACATTAGAATTTATTAATTTTTGAGAGACGTGAATGATGACAAGATAAGCAAGGTATATAACAAAAGACTGTTCCCACATTGGCAATCTGCTTAAAATCTCCTTTACTAGTGCTTTGTTCTATTGGATACACCTATTAGGGCTTGGAAGACAAGATGTGTATGGGGATGGAGAGGAGCATGTATCAATAAATGGGCACTTAGAATGAAGAATTTGCCTATATCTGAAACTGATCTGTTGGCAGTTATACATATTGAGATATGGTTGGGCTATAGGTAGTCCTCGGTTTACTACAGTTCATTTAGTGACCATTCAAAATTACAATGGCACTGAAAAAAAGTGACTTATGACCATTTTTTCACACTTATGACTATTACAACATCCACGTGGTCATGTGATCAAAATTTAGATGTTTGGCAACTGGTTCATATTTATGATGGTGGCAGTGTCCCGGGGTCATGCGAACAGCTTTTGTGTTCTTCTGACAAGCAAAGTCAATGTGGAAGCCCGATTCACTTCATAACTGTGTTACTATCTTAACAACTGCAGTAATTTACTTAACAATTGTGGCAAGAAAGATTGTATAACGGGGCAAAACTCACTTAACATGTGTCTCCCTCAGCAACATAAATTTTGGGCTCAGTTGTGGCCGAAAGTCAAGGATTACCTCTATTTTATTTATTTTGCTGGGATATTTTATCTCTCCAGTACAGGGGTCCCCAACCTCCGGTCTGTGGCCGCAGCATGCCAGCAACCGGTCGGCACAAACAAGGAAAGCCCCATCCTTGTGATGCAGGCAGCACACTAAACCATGCACTCTCTGGTCTGTGGAAAAACCTCTCTCCATTAGCACTGGTCCCTGGTGCCCCAAAGGCTGGGGACCTCTGCTCCAGTGGCAGGAACATGAAAGGTCATCCCAATCCTTAGCCTTAAAGTAGCTTTCCAAAATTAATTTCCAAGAGTAGTTTGATGCAAGCAAAGTAGTATTTTGGGATTTCATCCTTTCAATGTATAATTCCCAGAATGTTCCATGTGCCCAACCCCCACCTCTTAAAGCAGCGGTTCTCAACCTTTTCCGGGGCTTGACCCCGGCCTGCATCGCGCATGTGTGGCGCGATGGGGCGTATCGCGCATGCGCGACGCAACGGGGCGCATCGCGCATGCGTGGCGTGACGGGGCACATCGCGCATGCGCGGCATGACGGCCCGCATCGCGCATGCGTGGCGCGATGCCCCGCATCACGATAGGAAAAAAAATGGCCGACCCAAAAAAAATGGCCGACCCAAAAAAATGGCGGGCTGCGGTGCTTGGCGACCCCCGTGAAATGGTCGTTCGACCCCAAATGGGGTCGCGACCCACAGGTTGAGAACCGCTGTCTTAAAGCAAGAGAGATGTGAAACTAAATGTAGAATATAAAGAAGGAATATGCACAAATCATTAACTAGGCAAAAGGGTCTGCAACGTTTTAGATTCCGAAGCAAGAAGACAACTTTCCACTCACACAGGCACTGCCTAAATTCAGTGACGTATTAGAAGGGGTAGAAGATGCAGCATAATTAGATTGCATAAATGTACTGTTAAAGCCAATATCAACAAAAGTAGTTTTGACCTTCCTGTGGAGTTGCGTTCCGGATATGGTCTACTTAGTGGGGCTGACACTAAATATACTATTAAGGATCAGTGCCATGTTTTTAGAATTAAAACATGCATGCATATAAAGAACCCAGTCTAGGTATAGTGAAAGGGAGGGGCAATTGTTATTGGGAGCAAAACCCAGAAGGAAAAGGGATTTAATCTTTATTTTCCTGCCTATGATTATAATGTCTCCCATCCTCCCGGTGCAGTTACTATCCATGTTGGGGTGTGTGTGTTAATTTTGTCAGTAAGAACTCCTTCCCTGTATGCCTAACATCTGCCTTTTGGTGTGTGTGTGTGTGTGTGTGTGTGTGTGTGTGTGTGTGTGTGTGTGTGTATGTATGTATGTTTAGATGCTGCTGGGAACAACTTTGTATTTCTATGTACTGTTGAAAATAGTGTCCCTGTCTGCTGTTAACTAATGGGGAAAGTGCTATAGTTTCTAATGAAAGTATCTAGAAGCACATCTTGTTTGGCTGCTTAAATTAGGTTGCTACTAAACTGTGTTCTTATACAAAGCTGCAGTGTTTCTTAGAGGTTTGAAGGGGTACTAGCATGCTTGATAGATGGCAGAAGACTTTTGGAATAGGATGTTATCTCATAGGGAATCTTCACAAGGCTGTGCTCCAACTCTTGGCTGTAATATAGCTGTTGTTCTAAGCTAAGAAGCCTCTGGAAATTGAGTCATTTCCAGAAACATGACAAGGATTTCTAATTGTCAGCTGTGTGACAGCAGTGGCATCTCTAAAATGAAAATATCGGAGGTGTTGAAAAGAACACACCCTTTTCAGTGAAAGGGACTTCATTCTGATGCCAATCACAAATATGTGGTCAAAAACTGGTTGTGTATATTTGCCTGACTGACTTCGCTTCTAATGCCGATTAGTTTAACACTATAAACTGCCCAGAGTCATCTCATTGTGAGATGGGCAGCAAACACATTTAATAATAAATAAATAAAACAATTGGTGGATCTCAGCTTCTAGTATAACAAAATAGATCTCCAAAATTCTAAATTTCTAAATTGTACACAGAACTACTTAAACGCATGAGGCCCAAAAGTGGTCCTTTGCTTCTTTAATAATTTAATACAACTGCCAGCTCCTCTGTAATCTCCAGACTGGACTCAAATATATTGCAGGAGTGATGTAAGTGGATATTTCTTTAGCCCTGTAATCTCATTTGGTTCCCAGTCCTGTTTTGTAGGATCATTTAGTCCTAAAGAGTAGGTTTGGGAAGGCCTGCAAAGGGGGGGGGGAGTGGTGGGGGTGCGCAGGGGGAGGAGCAGCGGGGAACTTTATACTGCCAATTGAATCTGTTCTTTTGACACTTGGATGTATTTGGCACCTCAGTGTCTTCAGGCTGAAAGCTTATACAGTACAATTGTCTTAATGTCATTTTGAAGAAATGGGCCCTGTGACAATATGGGCTATATATACCTTTTTACACCCATTCTCTTCCATCCCTCAATCATCTGGCAAGTTTGGTAGCTGCTTGGCCAAGCTGGGATTGAATCATATTAGTAAAAAGCCAGTGGAATGTCCTAAGAAACTGAATATGAACTTCCAAATGTCAGTTTCATCCACTGGTTTACAGACATACAGTTTTGTTTCTATCTCTCATTAAAGAGTGCAGGCAGGCTATTTATTTTCCTCGGCATCTCAGCAATGTGGTTATTACATCTGCAGAGAAAACTTCCTTTGGCTGAAAATCAGAGTCCAAGATGACTCCAAGTAAGTCAAACAAGTTAAGACTTCTGGCCTGTTTTTCGTTCCTGGTGCAAACACAGTTTCCTTTCTTTTAGCTGGCGTCTTCTGCCCCCTAGTGGTTCTTTATTAGTAGCCTTTCCCCCCTCTAAATAACGAAAGGATCTCTATCCTGGGAAATCAGCAAAAAAAAGGGAAGCAGGAATAATTTTCCAGTTGTACTAGTATCAGCCTCCTTAAAGGAAAACAATAAAGTCACACTAATTGGTATTCAGCCTTCTTTATTTATTGAACGCATGTGCTGTTTTTGCCTTTGTATGTAATATTTTAATAGATTTTTGAATGATGAAGACCAGCTTTCCTATTTTATTTCTTCTTCGCTGCCACTATTTTCCATTGTATTATTTTTTCAGAAATGAAGATTTTCTACTGCCTTCCCCTCATATACATCATTGAATTTATATTTGGAATACAAAAAATCAACCTATCGTTAGAGATTGGTAGAGCTTATGTGAGATAATTGGCTGTTCATTTGTTGTTTTGATACCTTGGGAAATGTTGGCTTCCTTTCTAGAACAGAGCCAGTCTGGTGTAGTGTTTAAGGGGAAATCAGGAGACCTGAGTTCTAGTTTTGAGTTCTGAATTCTAATTCTGCATGAAAGCCGGCATGGTGACTCGAATCAGTCACTTGCAGCTCAAGTCACCCCACAGAGTGGTTGTTGTGGGGAAAATAGGAGGAGGACATACTACGTAAGTTTGACACCTTCAGTTATTTATAAAAATAACAAAGGCTTATTATTATTGCTTGTCAAAGATATTTTATATAGCTATTTTTATTTTAAATATTTCTAGAGATGCCCATCCCACAATCCAGGCAACTCACAACTCAAAAATAAAACACCATTTATCAGCCATAAAAAAAAAGATTGTAGTTGGGCATAAATATTAAAACCAAACATATTAAAACCAGAAAACCAGCTAAACTGCCTACAAGTTTATCTCACTCAGTACACTCAGATATGAGGCTAACTAAACCATGTTGGGATGTGACTTACTAACAAGCAGAGTTAGGACTGTGGAGAAAAATCCTCCCTTAGCTGTGAAAGCTTACTGGGTGTCTTTGGGCTGCATATATATTTTTCCTACAGCATGAAGGTGTTGAGTGGATAAATCAGAAGAAGGGTTACTGGCTATGCACATTTTAGTTCAGAAAGTGAAGGGAGCTACAGGGTTAGGTAGCTTTCAAATCTGATACTACAAGAACTCTGAAAACCTTGATGTTTATTCTTCTGATGCTTGTTTTTACTTTTTCTTCTCTTCATCATCATGTAGTTGTACTAATTTGTTTTTTAAAAAAACTATAGTTGCATGCATGGGCAAATTAAATAAGTGCAACAAGACTGTTGGTTTTAGGCTTGGGCAGTGCTTTCCAAGGAGTACAAAGGTAGTTAGGGCTGGATTCAGAGCTTGTACTAATCGTTGTGGGTTGAACATAATTTGTTGAGAACAAATGAGGTCTTGTCTAGAATCACACTGCAAGTCCAGCTACGGTTTGCAAATTTCACTGGCTTGATTTATAGCCAGTTAACTGGTAAAATTCATCACCACAATCCATGGCTATGAACTTAGATGACTTCAAAAGAGAGTGAGATAAACTCATGGAGGGCAGGTCTATCAAAAGCTTTTATTCTTGTGAGTCAGTTACTTTAAATTTGGGGCAGCATCCCTCCAGTATCAGCTGCAGGGGTGAAAGAGGGTTTCTGTCTCTCCTTTCTCCTTGTGAGCAACTCAAGGCATTGAGTTGGCCAATGTGAGAAATAAAATGGGCTTTGACGAGAATGAGCAGGGCTATTCTTGTGTTCTTATGTCCGCCTTTCGTAAATTGCTTAAAACATACTTTTGCCGGCAGGCCTGGGGCAGCTAACACCTTGCCCCTAGCCAGTGTATGTTTGCGGAATGATTGGTTTCTTTTTTAACTTAAGGGTTTTTATATTTATGTATTTTATGTATATTTATGTATTTTATGTATTTTATTGTAATTTCTATCATGTTGTAAGCCGCCCTGAGTTCTCCGGAATAGGGCGGCATAGAAATTAAATAATAATAATAATAATAATAATAATAATAATAATAATAATAATAATAATAATAATAATAATAATAATACATTAAGCCAAAATGAATCCATGAACAATATGAGTTAATGGGTTGCTTGAACCCTGTCCCTGAGCTCTAGCACAAGAATTCAGCCTTTGTTCCAATGCTGTTGAATGATGGTGCCAGGAGGGAATAGATAACGTTCATTGCAGTGCTCTATTTGCTTTACCGTCACCAACATATTTAAACCAAGGGAAGGGTTAAACTTGTAGCTAAGGTTCCTGTGTTCTCCATTCTCTACTTCTGAAGGTCAAGAATATAAAGGACAGCCCATCCGTCGTTTTGATTCAGTTTAGTGGCATCTTCTCAATTTCTGTATTCTCAAAATATTTCACTATGTTAGAAAATGGTCAAGGGGAGTTTGCCTAAATGTTAGTGCAATTCTGCATATATGACCAGGGTCTGATGCATGTTGATTTGGGAAGGCTTCCTTAGCATATATCATTTTTACTTTTTTTTTTTGTATGAAAAGGATAAATGGGCAGCTCTCAAGCTACCACTCTGATTCGGCCCTTCTGCCCGTGCAGAGAATTAGCATCATAACTGCATTGGTAGGCATCTCTCCTGGTTCTAGACTGCAGTTCTGCCCAGTGAATTGCTTTGGATGGCTGTGCTCATGATACCACAAATAAGTCTTCTGAGTCAGGAATATTTCCCTGTTCTTGTGTTAGAAGCTTTTTTTCTTCCCAGCAGAAATCTGATGCTACTAATGTTGTTCTCTGTCCTTTCTCTCTTCTAGACATAGAAGAAGACGAAATCGCCTGCACTCAGAATAACCAGGTGTATCTGAATAGGGACATCTGGAAACCTTCAGAATGCCAGATTTGTGTCTGCGACAATGGAGCCATTCTGTGTGATGTGATTCAGTGCCTTGAACCACTAGATTGTGAAAACCCACGTGTTTCCCCTGGAGAGTGTTGTCCTACATGCCCAAACACAGCCCGAACTGGATTTGAAGGTTCTATCGGTAAAGTTTTTTTAAATATCAATAATAATAATAATAATAATAATAATAATAATAATAATGTTTCACAAATAACGTTTTGTACATTTATCATAAATGAATTCACTTTAGAAAGTGGTCTCATTCATTCTATTTTTTTATCCATTTAGAGCATTCTCTCTCTATTCCCCCCCCCTCCACTTTTTGTTTAAAAATGGAGGGTTGTATCTATTTCTAGTGTGCAAGTGTTACATATATAAAGTTGTTAATTTATTCTGGATTGGTTATTTTTTATGAATGAAGGCAAATATACGTGTCCCAGGATATTGTTGCAGGATCCCATCTGGGTTGTTCACCGGGACCAGAGGTTTAGTCTTCTCAGCTTTCAGACTTGTGCTGGAGCCCCCATCCTCAGGGAACTACAGTACTTTCTACTGGAATGGTAGAGGATGAGCTCCAGCATGAGTCCAAAACTCGGAAGACTAAACCTCTGCTCCCAATGACAGACCCAGATTGGATCCTGGTTATTTGTACAAGGTTAATTTGTACACCTTTTCCCCTAAAATACATATCTTTTTTTCACATTTCCCACCTTTGGTAAGCATATAATAATAATAATAATAATAATAATAATAATAATAATAATAATAATAATAATAATAATAATAATAATAATAATAATAAAGTTGGAAGGGACCTTGGAGGTCATCTAGTCCAACCCCCTGCTCAAGCAGGAAACCCTATACCATTTCAGACAAATGGCTGTCCAGTCTCTTCTTAAAAACTTCCAGTGTTGGAGCATTCACCGCTTCTGGAGGCAGGTTGTTCCACTGGTTAATTGTTCATGTATACCTTGTTCTTCAAATCGACAAACACTTTTTTTTTTAAAGCCAAAGACTTGATTGTGAGAAGAGTATATCTTAGAAGAGAGCAGTCAGGGATACCAAAATCAGATTAGTTTGGTTCAAAGTATAGATTGAATGAAACTTTCCAATATCCCTAATTTTGGTACATTTTTCGACTGAAAACTGTTCCAGAACATGCAAGGTATTTAAAAAAACCAGCAATGGCTCAATTTTCACTGACACCTAAGTTGGGAGGAATGCATATGTGAGTAGAAGCAGACTGAATTCTTCAAGCATATCTATGGGACAATGTAGATAGGACAAGAAACAATAGAGGGAAACTAATCAGATAGAAAAGCAACTTAGAACTAAGGAGAAATTTTCTGACAGTAAGAACAATTAACCAGTGGAAGAATTTGCGTCCAGAAGTTGTGGGTGCTCCAACATTGGAGACTTATAAAAAAAGACTGGACAGCCCTTTGTCTGAAATGGTAGAGGGCCTGTTGCTTGAAAAAGGGATTGGACTAAGAGACCTCCAAGGTCCCTTCCAACTGTGTTATTCTGTTAATATATGTTATTTGTATGAAAATGATGGTGGTGATTATAGAGAAAGCAATGGTTCAGTAAAAGTCTCTAGTATTGTGCCTGATTCAACTCATTCCCAGGACCTTGAAGAGATGCTGACAATTTCAGGAACACAGAACGGATCAATACGTTTTTTATATAGACGTAGATTAGAAGGACACATTTATTTTCTTTTCTCTTACAAAAAACTTGAATGAAAAATATAGCCAATAAAAAAGAACCATACAATTAAAAAAAACAGTAAAGAAGAAAATTAAACTAACTGAAACCAAAATATAGGAGAAAAGACTCCATCAACATTTAAAGACCCTAACAGAAGTTAACAAATTTTAATATTAAATATTTTAATACGTAAAGCATAAATGTTACTGGTTTACAGAAATACTTTTACATATTATTAAAATGATCAAATTATGTCACAAAATCTATACCAAAGGAGAATGTACAGTATTGCTTTATTCATTGATTAGTTAAAAATACTGTCTTTTCTAAGATGGACAAGTTACATATTTCTAAAAGCTATTTTTTATTGTCTTGAATAAGATCACTTTTCCACTTTCTCAGTATATTTTTTTTTCCATCCACTACGCCCAGTTTAACCAGAATTCACTATAGAGAGTAAGATTCCAGAATTTTGGAAAATAATTCTGCATCGCATTAACATCTTAAACATTTAGAGTTTTCCCCATGAATCTGCTGATGAACATGAAAATATTATTTCAGATGACTATTGATAGTTCAGAAGATCAAATCAGATGGGACAATGAACTCTCAGTACTGTTACATTTCCAGCAGAGAAAATCTGATACCCATCCTTTTGAATACAGTTTTTTGTGTGTGGGGGGGGGGAGGTGGGAAGTCAGGTAAACGTTAAGTTTCATGAATCAATTTTAGTCTCAAATTTGTCAGTAGAGGTGAAGGGTTAATATTTTTTAAAGGCTTGCTGCCATTGATGGGGCATTATCAGAGTTTCCAGTTCTTTAATCCATGTTTGACCCTGTAGTATTGTGAGACAGGCTTCTAAATCTATGAATTCATATTCTCCTACGACGCACATAGAGATCAAGTTCAATGAATGGGTCAGCTGAGAAATTCCTAAGCAAAATATCCAGTGAAATAATGCATGAGTAATCCATGCTGATCTTATTTGAAAATAATTGGAAGCAGGACTTTATAGTTAGAGGCAGTGCTAAAGACCGGTTTCCAAACAAACTTTTTCCTCATATAATCCTGAAATAGAAGAGATCCACTTAATATTCTGGCTCTTTGGACTCATGTCTCCAGTTAATCTCAGCATTGTGAATAGCCTTGAGAACTAAAAGCTGCCACCTGAGACTTAAAAACAATCGAAAATGACACTTTGGTTCTAGACCAGCGATCTCCAATATTTTCAGCTCAGTGGACTGGCAGAAGTGGCAGTGGTGGCGGGAGTGGAGAGGAGAGGGTTTTGTGCATCTGCGGGTATATGTGCCACTTTCACAAATTCAGTTTCGCACACGTGAACGTGAACGCACAAGCTCATCTACCACTTCCACAGCCCGGTTCCTGAGCTGCACTGTGTGAAGAGGAATTGTCTTAGGGCGCATATACAGTATATAATATAGTTAATGTATATGAATAACAGAGCAGCATGGTAGCCTTGTGGTAAAGATGCTTGCCTCTCACTCGGAAAGTTGAGAGCTCAATCCTAGCTAGCGGCAGATTTTTCTCTCTAAGGGCACAAAGAAAAGATATCTGCTATGAACTCAGCATGGTGTCAGGAAGGGCATCCAGCCAGTAAATGTTCAACTCCATTCAGTCACCCCAACTCTACCCTCAATTAAAGGATTACAACTTTGTAAAAAGGGAGTTATTTATGTATATAAATGACAAAACTTCCTTAATAATTTTTTTTATAAATCTTGTGGGGCTACATTATTAGCTATCCAGGGCTGCAAGCAGCTGATGGGCCCTGGGTTGGACACACATGTTCTAGACTATGACCTTCATGCTGTGTAAGTCACATTTTTGGTGCCAGTTGTTATAGCATCAAATTGTACTTGGGCATATTATATTTTCTTTGGATAATTGGAGCTGTTTTCAATTAGTATTAAGCTAGTTCCCCCCCCCTTGGAATAGTAACAGTCCATTCTATAGCTATGATTGCCAAATTATGGCATTACTGTGTTTCCTCTGATTGTCTTTTATAGCAAAAGCAGCATTATTTTGCTACAAAAATAGATACTCCCCTCAAATAAGAAAATAGAATCTGATGTTTAAGAAACCAGACAAAAGCAGTTAAGAAATTATTCAGTCATGGATCCCACATTTATGTAGTCCAGAAGTTCAGAGATGAAATTTTTAATGGAAATTAAGAATACATTTATTGCATGGAGCTTAATGCCTAGTAAACTCTGCTCTGCAGAAGGATTTGGAGCATAGGGGAAGCACTGCTTGACAATAACCAGCTTATTATACAAATGTATTACTTTGGCAGCTCGAATGGACCCTAGAATGGACCCTGTCAGGAGTCAAGCCAGAGTTTCTGGTTCACCTATTAGAATAAGTAAACAAGAGATGGAGCAGCAATGACTTGTTAGCTGAGCTTGCTGGATGAGCTTATAGTTAAATCTGGATATATGGAGTGAAGAATGTTTACAAATTTAAAATGATTGTATTAAGTTGAATAGCATTTAACTTGAATTTTTTCTTTGTTTACATGTACAAATATATATCTAATAATAAAAAAAATTACAAAAAGAAAAAAGAAAAAGTGAAGTGGGATTGATCAAGCAGAGTACACCGTCACATTATTTACTCTTAATAATCAAGGATTCATTACGGTTTGGGTTTACTGTGACATTGCAGTGCAGCCTATAACAGTCCGGGATCCAATCTGGGTTGATCACCGGCACCAAAGATTTTGTCTTCTGAGCTTTCGGACTTGTGTGGGAATCCATCTTCAGGGAACTTCTCACTAGCAGACCTGTGCTGTTCTGTGTGTGGTATTTATAGTGCCTGTTGTAAGTGGCTTTTAGGTGTTGATTGGCATGTGTTGAAGGCTGGCTTTTAAGTCATTCACTGCCATTTGCACTATAAATACCACACATACAAGAGCACACACTCTGTTAGTGAGACGTTCCCTAAAAATGGGCTCCAGTACAAGTCCAAAAGCTCGGAAGACAAAAATCTCTGATCCCGGGGACCAGCCCAGATTGGATACTACAACATTATCTTGAGACACTATATTTGCCTTCATTTGTACAACAGTCCAGTTTCATTCATAGTGTGCAGCTACTCATGAATAATCACAAAAGGTTCTAAAAGATTCTAGTGAAGAAGCAACCCTAGACAATCTATTGGTAATCAATGGTTTAAGAAACAAAACTGAAGGAACTAAGCAAATCACTTGTACCCTCTATCTGCAGTTCTTTCAGTAGGATAATATATATATATATATATAGAGAGAGGTAATGATGGAGAGCCAGCTGGTGTAGTGGTGAAGGTACTGGCCTAGAAACCAGGAGACGGTGAGTTCTAGTCCTGCCTTAGGAATAAAACTCACCCGAGTGATTTTGGGCCAGTCACTCTATCTCAGCCCACTCTATCTCACAAGGTTGTTGTAGGGAAAAAGGAGGAAGATTGGGTATATTTGCTGCCTTGAGTTACTTATAAACTCATAAAGATGGGATAAAAAAATCTGATAGGTAGGTAGGTAGGTAGGTAGGTAGATAGATAGATAGATAGATAGATAGATAGATAGATAGATAGATAGAGCTGAAGTGAAGGATTACAATGATCCAATTCCCTTCTTTGAGAAAATGTTGTTTACAGAGACTCTGGGACAAGCCTTCTCCGAGATGGCCTTTTAGGGAATGGCTTATACCTCATTATCCAGTCTTTCTCCTGCATGCTGGCATCCAGAGAATCATAAAGACTCAGCTTTTCAGGAGACACTTAGGCATATGTTTAGCCTACCGTCAGAGTTGGCAATGTCACTGTGCATTGATGGATGGTAGTAATTTATAGCCTGCATGTTTTTAACTCTATGTTCTGGCATTTTATCAGCTGTTCAGAACCAATGGGAATTTAATGGCATAGAAGCTTTAGTATTTTCTTTTTAAAAAATTCACGTATTTAAATGTTGCCATGATTAAGAAGGAATCAGTGTAGTATTATTACACACTGAGCATTTCCTTCCAAAGTTTATACCATATAGTTCCCTGAAACAGGAAAAAAAAAACTCTTTAAATGACAGCAGGAGTGATTCATTATTTGCCTGCCGAGAGGAACAGAAACTGGAATGACCCCTAATTGGAAAAAAAGAACCTATAGTTGGAGGAACTTCATGAAATTCTTTCAAATTGGAAGCCACCAAGAGCACGCATGCAAATTCACAGTCTTTTCCTATCCATATTTGCTTTGAAGTACATTCCATCAGGGCCAGAGGGGTTTATGTCTAGATACAAAGGAATATATTTGTATACACCCCAGTGCATTATACTTTCTGAAAATGATTTGTCAGTGATGATAATATTATTTCGATTATGAATAAAGAGTGCTGTGCTGGATGCTCTACAGTTAACCAGTAAAAGCAGATATGGTTGCTTTAATAAACAGATGGTACGTGTCTGGAGTGTGTTTAGGTGTTTTTAGGTCAAAGGCTGAATATTTATTCAGTAATACAAACAGGGAGACATATGTTTGAAAGCTACAGACTGCATAAGAGCTCTTACATATATTAATTCATGTCAGCTGCCCCTAACCTGATGTCCTACAGATGTGGTGAGATTATAGCCCTTACAATCCTGGGAACTGGAATCTCAAAAATGTCTCAGAGAGGATACACATGTCCTCCCATAGGTCTGTCTGTCTGTCTCCTTTCCTGTCTTATTGTCTATCTGTCTATGTAGGTTTAATTTTAACATTCCCCCTAAAAGAAAAGGTATGTGCTCAAAGAAAAAAGAGGAAATAATTAGAAATATTTTATTTAGTGGTTTATGCTACTTAAAAGATTTTCTACTATGTGAAATAAAGACATAAATACAAAATATTGGGGTTAAATGTAGTCTTAAAAGTCCAGTGCGTAGTAAATAGATACGATACGCTCAGTTTATTTTCTTTCCTATCTTACATTTTTCTACATCATTTCAGCACAAGTGCATAAATGTAGTTTTGATGGGTCTGCATTCAAATGTATGTGTTTTTGATGCATGTGATATAGGATCGATTTTTCTGTCTGTGTTTTTCCTTAATACATTCCTTAATGATTTTCCCCAAGCGGGCAGATTTCAGCAGACTTTTCCCTTATACACATTTCTGCACACCATTTTTTAAACTTGCATTTTCAACATTTTTTTTAAAAAAATCACATAAATACCTGTCTTTAAGCAAGTTAAAGTATTTAATTAGCTTGCATTAACATCTGAACCAAGTGAACTTCTGAGCCATCCAAATTGGAAGTAAGACCCAATTAGTTCAATTTCTTCCCCATTATTTTGTTCAGCCGATACAGGCAATAAATGCTTTTCTAAATATTGATGGACTGCAGCTCAGCTTTTTACAGGTTTTTTCCCCCTTTGTCTCTCTTTGTTTCATTCCGTGTTATGACTTTGATGCCAAATCTCTTCCCAAAACTACTACCACCTAAGAATGTCTGTTTTTTCCATTCCTGTCAGTACCTTGCAGTCAATCTCTCTTCTAACGGATTAACTACTACTGGTAAAAAGCTGATCTTAGGAATGCAAAATGAGCAAAATGTTTTATATTCCATATTTGTGTAATTGCACTCCAATAGCAATTAACACTGAAACAATCTGTATATGCCCAATGATGGTGTAATTAATCTGGAGGCCTGGAAGCTAACTTGGGACTCTAATATGAGTGGCCCATTGGCTACTTGGCTACTCTAAGTATTCTTTAACATTAGCTACTGTTCTATTGCAAGGTTTTAGGATAAGGATGGGATTCAGGAGAGTGAGGATGTTTCTTTCCTCCTCAGCAGCCTTGGTTGAGAGTCTTCAGAGAAGCAAGGAGGACTGGACCAGCATATGTTTCAGAGTTTGCCTAAAGGCCCTCTGCCCAAAGAATTAGTAAAGTGAAGTTACAGTGAAAAGACAGAGTAGTCACACCGGGCTGTATTGTTTCTTTTCAGTGGTTAGTTCTCTAGTTACATCTTTTCTCTCATTCACTGTCCCTCTCTCTCTCTCTCTCTCTCTCTCTCTCTCTCTCTCTCTCTCTCTCTCTCTCTCTCTCTCTCTATTTATTCAGAGTAACGTTTTCTGTTCAAATGTCAGTAGCGTATGTTTCTGAAATCCATCTGTTGTTGCCTTTTTTAAAAATAAAATCCTGTATTCTTTGTTGGTTCAACACACACACACACACACACAAAATTTAATAACACGAACACATTGTGTTTTGTCCTTTCACCATGGACTTCCATAATGGTTTAAATTTGGTAAGATAGATTTATAGGGGAAAAAACGGAGATAATTATTTAAAATATTATTCCTGGATGAGGTGGATTTCCTGCAGTGCCCTCAACAGACTGTTGGTATGTGTTTGTGTGTGTGTGTGTGGGGGTAGGGGCTTCTTCCCTTTTCAGAACAGGTCATGGCAACATAACTACTGACTTAAATAGTCATCTGGGGTGAACAATCTCACTAGCCAGTCCAAAACTCAATAGATGGGATCCCAGAGAGAGGATAAGTAGGATGGTCTTGACAAAGTATAGACACTAGCTTTCAAATGTTAAATATGCTTAGCTCATAAGGTATGGCTCTTCTGACATAAAACTCACCAATTCTTGGAAATTATCTATGTTAATTAATTATTTCATTTTGCTTCCCTTTTTCTAGGTAGAGGACTGAAGGTAAGCTTAATTAATTGTTATTTAGGGGAGCAATATTGCAGCTTGAGGTATATGGGATAAAGAATGCATACATTATTATTTAGCATATCATAAGGTGAACTGAGTGGGAAGAAATTTGACACATCTTTCTGCTACCTGGAGAGTGAAAAGCCAATGCAATGTATTTACTTAATGAAGAGATAGCAGTAAGTAAGTAAAAAAAATAAATAGAAAAAAATAGTGATTAAACAAGGAAAGAAGGAAGGCAGGAAGGCAGGAAGGCAGGAAGGCAGGAAGGAAGGAAGGAAGGAAGGAAAACTGATTTTTAAATAACCTAAGAAAAAGTCTGGTGCTTGAATGGTATAAGAGCAAGTACCAGGTGACTAAACATGACAATATGACTAAAATAATAAGTTTCCATTGGCTTTTCAGCTAAGATGAAATATAATACAGTACCTGAGAAGGACTTTTTCTATACAGTCAGCAATCAGTGTCAGGAAAAAGGCTATTGATAAAAACCTATTTAGGTACTTAGGCCCTTAGACATGGCAGCACTAACTATATCAATACATATTCTTGTGAACAGTGTGGAAAAAAGGGCATTTTTTTTTAGGGTGTGCAATTTCCTCCCTAAGCAGATTGCTGGATTCTGTTTTAAGGCAGGGAGAAACAGAAATCAGAACACCCTAAAACGTCTATCTCATTTTGCAAGCCAGCTCTGTCTGCCCTGAAATATTGGATCTTAAATTAGGAAATTACATCTCAGGGCTAAGTGGGCCTAGCATGTCCTTAGCTCTGCCTTTAATACAGAAAGCATTTCCTAGCAATCAGGGAAGACTTTCCACAATCATGTCAATTTATGCTTCATGGTGAAATGGGGAAAAATGGAAAAAACTATTTCTTGGTGTGTGTTTTTTTAAAAAATACTATTTTCCTCAGATAATTTTTGTCTTTTTACCTTATAGGGTCAAAAAGGAGAACCTGGAGTAGTACCAGTGGTAAGTTTGTGTGTGTGTGTGTGTGTGTGTGTGTGTGTGTGTCCCCGGGTATGTGTTATATTACTCTTTACTGACAAGCATTTTATAGAATGTAATCTTAAAAAACTGTTTATTCATTTGGAAAGCAGTTCATCTTTTTTTTTTAGTATAGTTCTGGGCTCTTTAGGGAAAAAAATCTATGTGCTCTATAGATATTAGAATGCAGTAGAATATAAACATTTTTTTATCTGCCAACTTGTGAGGAACAGATGCCAGGCATAGTTATTACTATGTGCCATGCAAACTGTAGCCCATAACAGAATTTCCCTTGTTTCCCTCCCACCCCATGCAAGTAGTCCTCAACCTACGACCACAATTGACCCCCAAGTTTCTGTTGCTAAGCAACACAGTTGTTAAGTGAGTTTTGGCCCATCTTACAATCTTTCTTGCCAGAGCTGTTAAATGAATCACTGTAGTTTTTAAGTTAGTAACATTGGTTGTTGAATGAATCTGGCTTCCCCATTGACTTTGCTTGCCAGAAGGTCACAAAGTTACATGACCCCTGGGACACTGCGACTGTCAGAAATATGAGTCAATTGCCAGATGTCTGAATTTTGATCACATGACCACGGGGACACTGCAACTGCTGTAAGTGTGAAAAACAGCCATAAGCAGTGGTGGGATTCAGCCAGTTTGCACCAGTTCGGTGGAACCGGTAGCTAATTTTTTGTTGCCCAGGCCCGGAATGGACTTCCGGAAGCAGCCTCCACACAGAGAACTGGTTGTTCACATATTTGAATCCCACCACTGGTCGTAAGTCAATTTTTTCGGTGCCTTTATAAGTTTGAACAGTCACTAAATGAACTGTTGTAAGTTGAGGACCACCTGTATGCATTTATTTAAAAGAGATTTATATAGCCACACATCTTATTTTGAACTCTGGGAGGCTCCCAATCAACAATTAAAACAATATTAATAATAAAACAACATAATAAATATATCTGTTAAAACTCTAAACATTAAAAAACTGGCACCAGTATGACTCTTTCTCTTCTATGGGAATCTTTCTCTTAAGGGAATAGAACCATCACAGCAGGATTTTAGTAACTGGACCTAAACAAATTACTTACTAGTGTTTGGCACAAAGAGTGCGTGGCATTGTGGAAGCTGTTTTTTCTACCCAAACCAAGAAATACCTTCAAATAAGACTGACAGAGATTGCTTGATCCCTTATTGTTTCCATTTTTCCTTCTATAGCTATAACTGTGATGCAGTGATAAGAACTCTATGCACTAATTCACCTGTGATAGTACCACAGATATGTATATTGGTATTGTGAGGCTAGCTGTTCTTTTTGCCCCCTTTATCTAATGAGATAATTGTCTGTTACAGAGGAAATAGGAAAGGTAAAATACCTCAAACTTCCTGCTGTTTGGATGATTTATCCATTCCCAAATAAGTTTGAGCCTCCATATAAACAGTATAGCCATTTTTATTGCTTTTGCACTTAATACAGGCTCCTGAGACAGGGTGCAATTAAGAGCCACTAGTTTGTTGGGTTTCCATGTTTTATTTGATGGAAATGCAATGGAGCTTGTTTCTGATAAGCATTTTTTTACTGCAAAAAAACAAAAACCAGAACAAAACGAAACAAAGATTACTGTATATCCTACAGTGGATTATGATGATGTACTCCCGCATATTTAACTATCTGATTCCTCTCTTTTTCATGCCCCTTTCCCAAACACAGCATAGTTTCAAATATACCTCCAGTGTTTGCACCCTATTTTAAAAAATTAACTAGTAACTCTCTTCTCTTCTCTTCTCTTCTCTTCTCTTCTCTTCTCTTCTCTTCTCTTCTCTTCTCTTCTCTTCTCTTCTCTTCTCTTCTCTTCTCTTCTCTTCTCTTCTCTTCTCTTCTCTTCTCTTCTCTTCTCTTCTCTTCTCTTCTCTTCTCTTCTCTTCTCTTCTCTTCTCTTCTCTTCTCTTCTCTTCTCTTCTTCACTCCTCTCCTCTCCTCTCCTCTCCTCTCCTCTCCTCTCCCCTCCCCTCTCTCTTACCCTACCTTACCCTCCCCTATCCTACTCCACCCTACTCCTCTCCTGTCCCCTCTCTTCCCTTCAAATCAATTAAAGACTTGCATAATTATTTCTGCATTGTTTACAATACTGATACTGCTAGTTAGGAGGGTTTGCCCTCATTCTTATCACTTGTGCTCCCTTAGGAGACAAAAGGATTGGTATGGTCATCAGCTTCATATTCTGTAGTACCAGATAGATGGGAAGGGGGGTGGGGACAAAGAAGAAGGTAGAGATTTGAAATAAAGAACTCCACATTGGTATTTTTTTTAAAAAAATATGTCTCTCCTTTGTATAGGGCTTCATGTTCTATAGAGGAGCAAACCAGAATTAGTTGCCCCTTGCTGAAAATACAGGAAGAAACTACAGTTCTTATTTGTTTCATAACCGTATCTCAGATGACACATGTTCAGATGTCTTTTCAGCACATTCTCTGCTTATATTTTGGCCTTTGAAATGCTTTTATCTTTTTTTCAAAGTAATCTACAAAAAGATGTGCTTGAAATAGTTCAGGATACTGACAGCACACTTAAAGGTCAGAGATAGAATGAATCCCAGGATGGACTGAGAAGTGTCAGGACCACAAGGTTGAGAATTTGCCAGAGCCCATGCTTTGTGTGGAGTTGGAGGGGGTTTCTAATGCCTAACATTTGACCTTCCCTTATTTTAATTACAATTGTTTATTCACCTCTTCTTGCTAATCAAGTGAGTAATGATCAAAGGAAAGAAACAAATTATTTTCCACTGATCTTGGCTTTTTATTTAGTGCCAACCTCATCCATTATGATGCTTTCCAAAAGTATTAGAATTCTTCCCAGTTCCCAGAATCCCAAGTGACTTGGCCATTGGGAGTTCTAGGACTATAGGAGTTGAAGTATAGCACATCAGAGGGCACTATACTGGGAAATTGGGTAGGTATAGGACTTAAAAACAACAACAACAACAACAACAACCAGCAAGCACATAAACAGCAGGAACCCTACCTTGAAAGCATTTTGAAGGCATGAAACTGACAGTGATGCGCAAATGTGTTAATAATAATAATAATAATAAAGTTGGAAGGGACCTTGGAGGTCATCTAGTCCAACCCCCTGCTCAGGCAGGAAACCCTACACCATTTCGGACAAATGGCTGTCCAGTCTCTTCTTAAAAACTTCCAGTGTTGGAGCATTTACCGCTTCTGGAGGCAGGTTGTTCCACTGGTTAATTGTTCTAACTGTCAGGAAGTTTCTCCTTAGTTCTAAGTTGCTTCTCTCCTTGATTAGTTTCCATCCATTGCTTCTTGCATATGTTTGAATAAAGAGCATATGAAACAGAACAATAGATGCTAAATAAATAGACAAATAAAGTCTAGCAATTATCCATATCAGAGGTTTTACATTTCTCTTTCCTTTTTCTTTCCTGAACGCAAATGAGAAAAAGAGTATATTCTTGCCACAGTCATTGCCATGTCCTAGAACAGTGGTGGCAAACCTATGGCATAGGTGCCAGAGGCAGCACTCAGAACCCTCTCTGTGGGCACGCGTGCCGTTGTCCCAGTCCTAGGCCTTCAGCTGGGTTTTATAAAACCTTTTCGCTTTAGGCCTCTGCTGCCATTTGAATAAAAAAAAGGTTCAATCAATCAGTCAATTTCAACTTCTCATGGGAAAAAAAAGATCTTGCAAAGTTGGAATTGATTGATTGAACTTTTTAGTCCTACCCAGTCTGCCGTTACCACCACAGCCATGCCCACCCAATGGGCAACGCCCACCCAATGGGCAATGCCCACCCAATGGGCAACGCCCACCCAATGGGCAACACCCACCCAATGGGCCACACCCGCCCGGCACCCGACGATGCATAAGTGGGTTTTGGGTAGCAGTTTGGGCACTCGGTCTCTAAAAGGTTCGCCATCACTGTCCTAGAAAGTTATTAAAGCTTATGTCTTTTTTAAAAATAGGTTACAGGTATAAGAGGACGGCCGGGACAATCTGTAAGTATCACTCCTGGTTTTCTTTGTAGAAACATGAATAGTTTCCTAATATTTTTTAGGAAATAATGATAGCTTTTTTTAATCGCTTAACTTTTTTTAGTACTATGGGAAAGGAAGTATTGTGGTGAGATGGGGAATCCTTGCAGGATTATTGCTGTTACTTAATGCTGAATCTGTGGCTTTGGGAGAAATTCTATATTCAAATCCAGCTATATGAAGATAGATATGGATTCTTTTATCAATGACTTTCCAAGTGGCAAATTCTTACCACTTTAGACACTATGGGCAACCTTGTTGGGACACCTCCAGTCATTCTTATGGACTGAGATTAAGATCTGAAGTTTTTTTTTTCAACTTCATATAACAGGGAAAGATTAGCTGATTATCCATTTCCTTGTTGTTAATTCCTTAATAAGGCCCAAAGGCCCAGTGATTCTTATCACACAGTTTAAAAACTACTGTGACAATGTATAGGTAGTCCTTGACTTACAAACACAATTGGAACAGGAATTTTGGTCACTAAGCAATAAAGAACATTAAATGAGTTACCACATGACCAGATTCCATGCTGTGTCCATTTTAGCGCAGTTATTAAGGGAATCACCTGATCGTTAAGTGAATCACACAGTCATTAAGCAGATTCAGGTCTCCAATTGACTTTGCTTGTGGGAAGATTGCAAATCACGATCACTTGACTGCAAGAGGTTGCAACCACTGTTGCCAACTGCCCTACTTGTGATACCATGTGACAGCAAGGGTGGTGCAACAGTCATAACTTGTGAGTCACTTTTTTCCAAGGCCATCGTACTTAATCAAAGTGAACTGCACCAAATCTATGCAATTGTTCTTTAATTTCAAAAGTGTGATATCATTACTATTTTATTAAATGCCCATAACTATTCTAATAATTGATTTAGGGACCTCCAGGTTCACAAGGTCCAAGAGGAGCTCGAGGACCCAAAGGAAGACCGGTGAGTTGGAAAGCATTCTTCCAAGAATAATTTAATAGATTGCTATTCCTTCCCCAGATGCCCGAGATGAAATGTTTTGGGGTCAGAGATACCTAGGTTTGGCTTCTGTTTGAGAGACAAGATTATTAAAGTTTGGTTGCGTTCTATAATGTTTGGTTCGTAAATATAAAAGTGTGTTAGCTTCAGGAAAACATCATAAACACACACAGCAATAGCACTTAGATTTATATGCCTCCCCATAGTGCTTTACAGGCCTCTCTAAGCTGTTTACAGAGTCGACATTTTGTCTCCCTCAACAATCTGAGTCCTCATTTTACCGACCTTGGAAGGATGGAAGGCTGAGTTAATCTTGAGCTGGTCAGGACTGAACTCCTGGCAGTGGGCAGAATTATAGTAAATGCACTGTAATCATAGTAAATGCAACTCCAAGAGATATACCCGGGAGTCTTTTAGCCTCTAACACCCTCCAAATCTCTCTCTTGCATTCTGTGATTCATTTTTATTTCCCAGACATTGCATTCTTTCACATACAATGAGTCATATATTAAACAGTTCTGACATTCCATGGAGGACTAAAAAAAAAAAATCAACCTCTGATCATTAGTCCTCAGAAAAAGACATCTACCATTATCCTTGGTATTTCTTTTTTCAAAAGATGAAGAAGTATCCTCCCCACCCTCCGATTAGAACACATAATACCCATATATAGCAATTTAGTCCACCCTGGATTTTTAAAAAAAGGATTCCAAACATAAAATTTCCAATAATCAATTCAAACATAAGTATATAAACATTCCAATCACCAATCCAACATTAAAGTGAGAACAATAGAGATTAAGCATAACAGTAAACTTAGAGGTATAAACCAGAACAATTCAATGCTAAGAACCAACAGATCAGTATAAAAACAAATACAAACACATATTGACTGAGCATGGAAAGGCCTACAGTGCTAGCAATAGTGAAATATTTCTTTGAAAGCTGATAAGAGCCACAAATGAAACGAGATGAGGCACTCCTTTCAGTTTTTAGCTTCCAAACTACTCAGAATTTCAAGAGTAATACCAATATCTTGAAAGCAGACAGAAGAATATAAGTACCTTTTATTACTTTATAAAGTCATGTTCTAGTAATACAAATAGGTGTAAAACTTACTACCTGAGTAGTAGCAAGCAGCATCTCCCTTCTGTGAAGATATGGTCATTCATACCCATATTGTTCTGTAGAGGTTTTGTCATGTACAATTGCTCATGTGAAGGCTTCCACACAAACCCACAGTGTATACTCACATATACAGTGAAGGCACTATATATTCTCTATGTAGGCAAGTCACCCTGTAAATAAAAAAGACCACATCTTTACTGATGTCACAGCATGGCTTATAGGGGAAGATCTGGTTATCAACGCTTGCAGGTTAAACTAAACATCTATAGAACAGAAGGAGTATAACATGGCTCCATCTGGTTAAAATAGTCAGATTAATGCCACAGTATCTTCAGTGCCATCTCCAAGGACAATCCCAGATGGGATCCAACCCTTGTACTGTAATATGAAACATAGAATTTGAGCGAAGTCTTCAGTGAACCTGTGATTATGAAGGCATTTGTAAGACTTGCAATAGCAACAGCAATAGCACTTAGACTTATATACCGCTTCACAGTGCTTTACAGCCCTCTCTAAGCGGTTTATAGAGTCAGCCTATGGCCCACCAAAATGAGGACAATCTGGGTCCTCATTTTACCAACCTCGGAAGGATGAAAGGCTGAGTTAACCTTGAGGTGGTGAGAATCGAACTGCTGGCAGATGGCAGAATTAGCCTACAATACTGCATTCTAACCACTATGCCACCATGGATTTTTTGCAGAAAGGGAGAAGATAAGTAAAAGAATTGAATTAGGAAAGAAGAGTATGTAGAAGAGAACATTTTAACCAATATAGGTTTTCAGGCAAGTCATACCTATTGAAATTCCCATTTCTGTAGAAGCCCTACCCAACCTGGTATCAGCCTAACTACATCTTTTTCATTAGGATGGAAGGAGGAGGTTTCTGGAGAACCTGGGATAGGAGCTACTGAAGCTTACTGAAGCTTCCTGCTGGAAAGATGCAGGGACAACAGCTGTGTCACTGGCAGTGATTTACAGCATTGTACTACTGTAGAATATAGCAGGCTGCTTGATCTGATAACTCAACTTAGATTTTTTGCTAGATTTTTAGCAGACGTAGGCAATTTAATCTAACCAATCTTGGCCAATGGTACATAATGTCTGAAAGGTACCAAGTTGCTAACTTTTGAACTATGTTATAGAGCTGCATTAAGAGCTTTACATATAAGGAGCTGATAGATTTAAGGAAATACATCCATTTTTATTGCATAATAATATAGTAATAATTCTCACTACCTCTAAGGGATCAATGAGAATTGAGAGAGAGAGAGAGAGAGAGAGAGAGAGAGAGAGAGAGAGAGAGAGAGAGAGAGAGAGAGAGAGAGAGAGAGAGAGAGAGAGAGATGAATTAATTTATATGAATGAATAATTCAGTGACTTGACTATTTTACCACTGCTGAAATACATTTAAGTATTAAAAGTATGTGTATTGAAGCGCCATCTAGTGGTCCTCGTCAGCAAATTCTTGTTTAAAAGATGAATTGTGGAAGTAATTGACAGAAGAGAACGGTATAGCTTACCTTTAGATAATTGATTTTCCAACTCTTCATATGTTTCTCAAATAATTGAGCCACCATTTTTTTTGCAGAAAAATGTCAGTTTTCACTTCAGTTGTATTGATGATCTTAGAATTTTGATTAAGTATTTTTGTGGGTAGCTATTTCTACTTTTAATCGTTTGCTGTGGTGTACAATTTTACACACTCAGCATATCTACCAATACACTACAACATAACACCAATATGTAAAGAAGTAGCATGTAGGCCTTAACCTGCAACCATAGATGTATCTAAGATGTAAATGTATGGAATGGAGTGGTCCCATCTCCAATTTTCATATATATCAGAAGATTTGACATTTTGATATGAGAAGATGAAAGTTCTTGCATACTTTAATAATTAATAAGCATAATACTGATGGTTTAAAAACTCTTGATATATTACTTGCAAAGTTGGTATTAGAAACAATGATACATACCAGTTAAGTAGGTTACAGATGAATGATCTTTATAATTACATGCAGATTTTTTAAAAGTCAGAAATCAATGAAAATCTGATCTCTAAAAACCAGGTTTTACTTGGGCAGAATAATCCAAACCCTTCCACTCAACCCTAAAGAATAAAACTATGGGAGAGACTTCACTGCATTGGCTGTTGGTGTGTGTGTGTGGGGGGGGGGACATATTTATCCCATACACTTCACTAGGCCACCTCAAAGTTCCAAAGTGGTGGGTCCAAGATGGAAAATTTCAGGAACGGGTATTGTAACTTTTAAACTTCTGAATCTTAAAATTCCAAGTTTCCCTGAGAGAGACTCAGATGTGTTCCCTCACATTGGCTTACTTAAAAGCCTAGTAAAGCTGCTGCTTATCCCACCAGGAAGCCAGGTTTTTCATGACAGTTCACCTTTCCTGATTTCCCACAGAAATCCCTTAATCTGCCAGCTTTTACAAAATAATTTGATAAAAGCCAGAATAATCATTTCCCCTCTCACATTATTTGCATGAGTATTAAAATAGGTTCTTAAGCAACACTTAGTTATTCTTTCCTTGACCTCCTTTAGTCAGTTATCAACTTCATCCATTCACTTTCAAAGCAGTAGAGCAGTGCATAAATGGAAGAGGCTGTAGAATATATTAGGTTACCAAGATACTTCAGGTTTTATTCCAGATTTATGAAATACTTGCATTAATTATTTTGTGATTTTTCCAGCTGTCTTCTAAAAAGCCTGTTTCTACTTTTAATATACATTCTTGCTCCACAGTCTCTGCCAGTATAAATCTGGAATGGTATCCATAGACTTTGAGATATTTCTCTGAATGTATGCCCTGCATAAATGGAAATAAAAGCTGCTTGTGTGCATGCCTGTTGGTATTTCAACCTTGTGGAGATGCAAAATAGGCAGTTTTGCCTTTGTTAAGTAAATATCTGAAATCCACAAAATTAATTTCCTGGTATAAATATTAATTTATTGCAATTTCAACATATCCATTCCAAGAATTTTTTTTTTATCCATGAAGGTCAAGGATTTTCATCAGTCAAAACACTGCTGATAAAAAAAAAAGTCAATCCCCAGATTTATAATTCTTCCAGGAAAAAATGTAAGAATGAAAGTAGCAAAATCATTCCTTTGGAGTCTTATTATTTTTAAATGTATTACTTAGCAATAAGCTATATGGTGCCGATTCCATTCAAATGAATGTGTTTTTTTTTCATGAGATCTGTTAGTTTATCCTTTGAGATTTCATTCAGGTCCTATGTAAAGACTATTGAAGTGAAGACTCCATGGGAACACTGCAATTGTGGAAGTAAGCTTGTGGATACATCAGTTGTTGGACCCAATGACTGAAATGATTTATACACTGCCTACTTGATGGATATGTGTGCTTTCTTTAAATAAGCTTTATATCCAATCTCTTTCTAGGGTGCCCGTGGCCCTCCAGGAGTAGATGGGGAACCTGGTGTACCTGGACAACCTGGTGACCCTGGACCTCCTGGACAACCATCCACTGGACCAGATGGCATAAGCAGAGTGAGTGACAGTAGTAAATTTAATTAACTCAATTTCCTACATGTGCATGCTGTGATAACGATAAACTGAATAATAACTGAGCCCACACAGACTGGTTTGCAAACATGTCAGATTAAAATGTAATTGGCTAGCTTGTCCCAATGTACAAAAGGGCTTCAAATCTGAAATGTTCCCATTCAAAATGGATGGCTTGATATTAACTGGTAGTGGTTACCGATAATTCTTGACTATCTGAGCCTAATTGAGCCCACAATTATGTTCCTTAGTCATGACAATAATTAAATGAATTACCAGGTGACTGCAGACTCTTTACGACCGTTTTTGCAGTGACTGTTAAGCAACAGCGGTTGTAAAGTGAATGCTGCAGTTGTTAAGCAAACACTGTGGTCATTAAGCAAACCCATTGTTCGCTACATGCCAATTTTTTTTGCCAG
The DNA here is from genome assembly GCA_034064705.1 of Bothrops alternatus. Taxonomy (NCBI): domain Eukaryota; kingdom Metazoa; phylum Chordata; class Lepidosauria; order Squamata; family Viperidae; genus Bothrops; species Bothrops alternatus. Next base: position 22,304,813 of record JARGCV010000052.1, on the reverse strand, counting down.
AAACTGGAAGTGAACACAGGTTTCTGGCAAAAACAACATAAATTGCAGTGATTGGGACGCTGCAAATGGCCAAAAATGTAGGATAGTTGCTGAGTGCCCAAAATGCAGTCATGTGACAGCAGTGGGGTGGATGACATAATTTCAAATCTAGGTCATAAGTGCCTTTTGGGGGGGGCTGCCATAGTTTTGAACAATTAGTAAGCAGCCGATCATAAGTTGAGGACTGCCTGAATTTGAAACTCTTCCAGAATGCTGAAACTAACCTTTTCTTGAACTCAAAACCAGTTGTGAAGAGGATATGTCAACCTAGAAATGTTTTGAATTTGGAGCATTTTCACATAGTCTACTAATGGGAGGCTGAGTACTGTATATCATGTCATCCCTACCCTTTGCTGAACTGCCGGGTTTTAAGGACAACATTCCTGTACTCCAAAAACATGGTTTTGTGACAAAAAAAATAAAATAGAACAGGTATACAGTGGTTAACAAAAGTAGACCTGATATAATCAATAAGATCATGTTCTGTATGTACCATTTTCCACCTTCTGTCACAATAAAAATCACAGTGTAAACTCAATTTTCAGAATGGTTGAAGGGTATACTGAAATCTTTTGGAAGCCACACACAACATGCGTTGCTATAGACATGTGGTAAAATAGCGAAGATTTCCAATGGACTTCCATCAGATTACTATTAATTATAGACATATACTGCACCGTTATGATTCTCATTCTCATAACTCATGCACATCAATATAAGTTTATATTTTTTTCTTCTCTCTGGATGGGATTTCAAGGGAAACTGGAGGTTCCCAAACATTTTTGGGAATGGGTCCTAGGACCGCCCTGGGTCCTAGGAGAAGGGCGGCATATAAGTTTAAGTAATAAATAAATAATAATAGATTTTGCTGCAACTGCCACTGGGGATTTTTATAACTGTTTCTACCTTCATGCTCCCACTGCCATTGATTACAACTTTTATAGTTTTGGGCAGTTTGAACTTCAATGAATCCATGGATCTTAGATAGCTGGTGGAAAAAAAAAAAGAATAGCAGAAATATTTCCGCCCTTTTGGTGCTTCAGAAGAAAATAATCTTAGAGGCTGCAGGGTTGTTTCCTTGTGTCTGTAAAATTTATATCTGCCATTTATAAAGCTTGCGAGGAATTATATATTTCAGTGATATCCGACTTACCTGTTACATTTCCAGAGAGTTAGATCAACAAAAGAGAAGCATAGAATGTTAGGAGTCATGCAAGACAAAGACTTTTTTGTTTGCGTGAGCAGTTTTAAATATGTGTGCATATATTGATATTTGGCTTGGACTTTTGTGGCTTGCAGAAAGTTTGATTATTGTTATTGTTCCTTATTTTTATCACTATTTGAGAGAGAACCTAATCATCCTTATAAGGCAGATAATTTGTTTCAGACCTTGGATAATTTAATTTATACTAATTTCTCAAACTCCTGACCCTCAAACCTGTATGAAAAGATAATACATTTTGTGTATCTTTGGAAACAAAAGCAATCTGTACTATAGAAAATTCAAAGTTATGTTCAAATGATTAGTGAACTTTGGAATCAGTTGTCCTTAAGGAAAAACATAAAGCAAACTTGTGTTTTTCTCCAAAGACTATTGAAATGTAGTTGATAAAAATAATTTAATAGCTAGATAGACATATTCTACCCCACAAGCTGAATGAGGATCCAAGCACAAAGAAATGTAACTAACTTTTTTTGTCTTTAAATTTTAGGTTTAAAGCTGTCCTTAAATAGCAAAAACACAATACAATGAGTGAAATGTTTTGGCTCATGTGCCCTTGCCTTTTCATAATGGTTACTGTGCCCTGAAGCTAAAATATCCCTAGAAAAATGTGGCCCTTGGCTGGCAAATATTTATCAATTTCTAATATAACATGCAAACATTCTAGCAATCGCAGAGTTACACAACTGAACTTGACTGAAAAAATGAGGAGAGAAAAGTGGTAGATGTGAACAAGAATTTCCCTATTCAATTATGACTTTGGGACAGTTCTCTTTTTTCTTCCATACATCTGAAGTTTCTTTTTTTTTTTAAAGAATGAAATTTTAACAGTGAACAGCATTTATTCATTTGTAACACATTAATAAGCCTCAAAGAAGGTGAAGCCTAATTTTCCCCCTGTTTTTAAAGGTGAGACCCACAAATGAATGTGGCTGCACAATTCAGTCAGTTTTGAATTCATCGTTGCAATGATTTAAAGCAGTACTGACAGTATTGTTCATTTCTGGAACATCTCTGATGATGGGAACAAAAACATCTTTCAAACCCTTTTCGAATAACGAAACTTCTTATGTTTACAGCCATTTGCATCTCATATGACAGAACAAGATGATGCCTTTTCACAGATGATGATGCCTGGTCCAGTGGTAAGGATATGAATTGATTAATGAATGAATGAAATATATATGAAATAAACACTGCAAAAAAAAATGAAAGTGGAGCTGGATGGATCTTACAGCACAATAAATTCTGTTCACAGTGTATCCCAAACAGCTTTATACATTGTGATGGACCTCTTGTCAAACAATAGAAGAGATGTATAAAATGCCTCGGGTGATCCGAGAACTCTATGAGCAGGAGTGTGTTATAGATACTAAGTACATAGCTAAAGCAAGTTCAAAATATATTCTCAGTTGTTCAATTTCTGCATCCCACATGGCCACAATTCTTCTTGTAAGAGGCTTTTTTAATATGTCCCCTCATGGATGGTTTTATAGACATCTTTTGGTAAATCTGCTCTGTGAAACGTTAGAAGATAAATGTTTCCCAAGGTAATGTTGATTACAATTGCCATTGTTTTCTTAGAAAAGTGACCAGGTATTTTGGGAGCTGCAGTTATGGACAAGACTAGAACAGAGAACAAAAAGTAAATTCTGGAGGGATATGTTGTCTAGCTCTATGTAATGTCACCCCGTTCTTCTATAGCCCTCAGGCTATTTTTTAAATATTTATTGAGAAGGAAATAATATTTCCTCAAATGTTTTTCTGGACTTTTCATGCTGTAAAGTACTAATTTTCCATTATTATGCACTCTATGTGTGGCGAATAGATTATGCTTGCTCTCCCCATTGCAGCAGCTTTAATAGATTTAGATGCTGAGTTTTGAAATTTAAAGTCAGAATTCATGGGCCAAAAGGCAGCTAAAATATCTAGTGAATTCTAGAAAAATGAAAGGTGAACAATGTTTTCTGATCAAGATTCCACATTTTTAATAAAATGAATTTTTGCCCCTGAAGAAGCAAACTTGACAACATTTTGAGGGGAAATTTGGGCTGACAATGCCAGTTTTTCATGGTAAAATCATATTGCCCAACTTTCATATTTTATACTATTTGAGCGCAATTAACTTTTAACAACCCGGCTGTAAGTTGTCCACCTTTGAGATTCTATAGTCCGATTCACTTGTGTCTTTTTAAGAGCCCATTTCATTATTAAATAGTAAAAACAGACATATAAATATTCATATACAATATAATTTTAATAGTAAAATATGTCATTGTTATGAATTAGTAATATAAAAGCAACTTATCACAAAAGGGCTAAATTAAAAGGATATATATCTTCTTAAACACTATTTTAAGAAAGAAGATTCAGCTTGATTCACTTTAAGTACAAACTGCATAAAATCTCAAGAATCTCTAAATGCTGACAACTCAATTGAGCTTTGCCTTAATTTCATGAATAGAAATTCCTCAGGGCAAATATTTAAGGTTTTGTTTGTTAAATATGTAAATCTGAATCTAGGAAAGAAATTTTATATATATTTGGTGGTATTATAAAGGTTTAGGTATTTTATGTGGAAGAAACTATGTTGTTTTTAAGAGACTGTACTCAATAATGCATGAAATTTGTGAAATAAGAAAATATTAAATTTAATAGTAATAATCTTAAAACAGGTAAAACATTAGATACTGACTGTTGGAAGGCAAATAAATTTACATCATCTGGAGAATAGTAAGAGAGATTATAATGCTGGATGATAACAAACAATATTTATTTTTATACAGATGACTTGAATGTGCTTTATATGAGAAAAAGTGAAAGCTCTCTAAATAATTGGTATTCTAATTTTCTTTTATGACAATGATTGTGTTCATGACCAAGCTTTAATTTTATTGTATTTGTTTGGGAGGTGTCTTTTCCTTTCTTATTTGGGATCAAAGACAGAATCAAAAGTTATTAATTACTGAAATATATAGAGTAGTTGTTTCACCTAAAGCAGGGGTAGGCAACCTATGCTGACTCAGGAATTCTGGGAGTTGAAGTCTATGAGTCATAAAAGAGCCGAGGTTGCCTACCCCTGACCTAAAGGCTGCAATCTCTCTACCTATTTTCTTTGCAAATATTTCAATAATTATATTGAAATTCCCATATCTTTTCATAATTTTCCTTGCATTTTGTCTTTTTAAACTTCTTTTGCCAACATACGATGCCTGCATGTTGCATTTCTGCACTGGTTCTATTTTTTTTATTTATTAATAAGCTTATTTGTCCTGCCTCATAGGGTCCTGTGGGTCCAAGAGGAGCTCCGGGTAATCAAGGGAAACAAGTATGTAGCTTGCTTCAAAATATTTGTGTGTAATTAAAATTATAATATACTGACTGTATTTGGTGCCCTCTAGGTCATGCTGACATGTGGATTATGAAAGTTAAAACTGATGTGTTTGATGGATGCCATATTCGAGTAGGATGAATTATATTTATCGTTATTAAGATGGCTAATTTCAGTAATCAAATCACAGTTAAGATTATCCATAGTTTATTTTGATGCAGATGTTTACTCACAACACCTGCTTAATCTAAAGTAGAGAAATTCATATCTCTACTTAGGGGCTGGACTGAAAAGAGAAAGTTTAATATCTGTAAAGCTTGCATGGCAAGTAACTGCAAAAGGGATACTGAGCTACAGTTTTGCTCCTTGTTCTAGTTTTTCTAAATAATATATTTGTCGTATCATCAATGGCATTCATAGTGTACAGTGATGATACAAAACCTGAATACTGATGTCATGATATGTGACCCAAGTACATACAGTAAGTCATAAAATTTGTGACGTATTCTTGCATTAATTAATTAATTAATTCATTTACTTATTTATTTATACCTTTCCTTTTACAAATAGCTCAAGAACTGCAAACGTATCCAACATGCCTTTCTCCTCCTATGTATTTTAATTTTTGCATTGTTGTCATTGTTTTTATTTTTTAAAAAAAAGATTGTTTGCTGCCTATTACCTGTATTACCTGGTGAGATTGATGGCCATACAAGAATGAATGAATGAATGAAAAGAAAATGAATATAAGTAGTCAACAGTAATGGACATATAGTTACAGGACTAAACAGTTGCTAGTGAGATTTCATACCCTAAATGCTCCCTAGAACAATTCACTTTTTAAAACTTGAAGAAAGCCAACAAAGGAGAAGCTGATCAAACTTCTGGAAGAAGGCTATTCCAAAACACAGGCACAGCAACAGCAGCACCTGTTTGCCTCTGGCTCCTCATGTCATAGAAAAGGAGTTCTCTTTAGACATATCAGTTGGGTAGGTTGAAACCCAGTTGGAGAAGAAAAAGCCATTAGGACCTTGGCCTTTAAAAGCTAAATCCAGCACCTTAAGTTATCCTCAGAGGAATATGGGAAGGGGTCAGCAGAGAGTTTAGAAAATAGGTGTCACACTCTCATGTCAACCTACAGCAGTTAACAATCATAATACTGCATTCAGGACCAATTGAAACTTCCAGGGAGTTTTTAAAGCCCCATGTAGAGCACATTGTACGGTAGTAGTCTAAACCAGAGAAGTAAATACTGAAGGCATCAATCCTCCTTGTGAAGTCTTTGAATTTGAGATAGAGCTGGAGCAGGACAATATTCCTCACCCCCAACCGGCCACAGCCTCTAAACTGCTCATTGGCCATGAATCTAAAAAGTTTTCCTAATGAACTGCTTTTTCAGGGGCAGTGCTATTGTATCAAGAGTCAAGACTGAAAACCTCAAAGAAACTTGAGCAAAACTCAACTTGTTTTGGCTGGGTTCAACTTCAGTTTCTTTTGCCTCACAGGCTCCACAGATGATGAAAGAGTGAAATTATTTTTACAAAGTTACAAATTAAGAAATTAGGGTTATGGAAAATCAGTGCTGGACCTAGGCTATCTTAATTCTTATAACATATTACATTTATTTTTGTGGATTGTTTTCATTAATTGATAGGCTACATCATTGTCCTGATTTCTTATATATATATATATATATATATATATATATATATATATATATATATATATATATATATATATATATATATATATATATATATATATATATATATATATATATATATATATATATAAACATATATATATTTGTGCTTGCAGATGGCTCTGGGTTGAGCTGAAACAGGCAAAGGAAAGAATGATTTCTTCCTCCCATATTTGGGTTTATAGGGTGCTATCTAAAAAAGAAACACTATATATATATATATGTCTATCTGTCTGTCTGTCTGTCTATCTATCTATCTATCTATCTATCTATCTATCTATCTATCCATCTATCTATGTTTGTTTATGTTTGTTTGTTTGTTTGTTTTAGGGTCCTATTGGGCCCACAGGTCCTCCAGGTGAACTTGGTGACCCAGGATCCATGGTAAGATCAATTATGCACATACTACCTAGTGGTGGGGAAGTAGCATAATAGAGCTTTATAAATTCTGGTAGGTCACAAGTTTTTCAGAAGTTATGTCTGGGAAATCAGTCTGGGAAACAATTTTTTTATCAAAATATGTATACACAGTACAATTTTAATTTTATGCTTAATTTTTGGTTGTATTTTTTTGTGTTAAGCATTTTAAAGTATCATTTAACTTCCTAATATAAATGTGTATATTTTCTCTACTAGGGTCCACCTGGTGTTCGAGGCCCAGAAGGGCCTCCAGGAAAACCTGGTGAAGATGTAAGTTTTAAAATAGATTTCTCAAGAGTATGATGCTAGGCACATTATATAATAATCATCAGAAAATAATCTTAAAATCAGAAAAGTTTATTTAGCAAAGCAAGGAAACTGATGTCAAGGCAACTGTCACCCATAAAACATTTTTTGTAAAATAAGATTTTGCTGCATCTGTTGAAAGGATCCTAAACACCAGCAAAAGAAACTTCTTTGGTTAGGACGTTCTACAGGGGAGCAGGGACTAAGTGAAATCCTGTTTTTCACTGCTTTGTTTTAATAATAAAGCAAGCATGTATGTTAAAAATATTCGCTTTCTTCACCTGCTAACTTCCATATATGTTGAGGTTCAACTTCTATAGGCTTAAAATTCTGGGAATTTGTTCCTAATATGTCCAGAGAACATTAGATTGAAGAAAGGTGGCATAGTCAACCATATAATAATGTGATACAACAAATTTTGATCTATTTTCAATGCTAAATTCAAAAATTTCAATACTAAATATTCTAAATATTTTCCACCTAAATCTTTTTTATTTTATTTTACATTGATGACTGACATTAGTGGCTAAATAGTACTGCAAACATTTTCACACATATGCAGTGTCCATGAAATATGGAATATTGACTTATCCGTAGTTACATGAAAATGGTGGGCTTGATCCAACACAGATTTTGTATCAATGTAAAGTGTCTCGGCTCCTGCAAGACAAGGTGCCTGATTTTGAGCCATTCCTCTCAATCCATTGTAACTCCATTCTGAAAAGTATTATCCTCTGGTATAGTATGGTATGAGGCACAGAAGAGTATTATAGATAGTGGTTTTCGATAAAATAAAGTTGTGTTTTATGACAGTGGAAGACATTTCTATGGGTGCAAAGTCACTTTTGCATAAAAACTAATGTCAATATTTATTTCCTGCTATGCTATATACATATTATATAATGAAGCATAATCTGCTGATAGTTTTTAGTACAACCAACAACTGCATAGTGAGACAGCTTTCATTAGCATAGCTATCGCTACGTTCTAATAGAACTTCATTGTCTCTTGGAAGCTTGACATACCTGCTATTGCTGATGTGACAATTTCAAAGAAAAGAGAGATATACTTATTATAAATGACTAGAGTGTTACCTGTATGTTAACAGAAATCTTAGTTGGTAATAGTTATGCATATTTATATGACTTTTTGAAAACATCGGCGCAATAGTCAAAATGCATTATTTTTTGAAAAAATAAACTTTCAACAGTTTCTCACACCTTCAGCGTGAATGACAATAACATGTTTCAGAGAAAAGAAACTCGCTGATGTTCAAGATATCAGAACGTTATTTATTTATTTAAGAAATTTTTATGGCTGCCCAACTCTCACAAGGTGACTCCAGGTGACTTACAACAGGGGTCCCCAACCCCCGGTCTGTGGACCAGTACTGGGCCACGGCATGCCAGCAACCAGTCCACACAAACAAGCAAAGCCCCATTCAAGAGATGCAGGGCTTTAGTGTGCAGAGGCAGCACACAAAACCACACACCCTCCGGTCCGCGGAAAAACCTCTCTCCATGGAACCGGTCCATGGTGCAAAAAAGGTTGGGGACCTCTTACAACATTAAAAACCACATCACAAAAACCAACTGCCCCCACCTCCCCCCTGCATGGCAGCAGCAACCCAATCAGACTGAGCACTACCTTTATAATGTGGTTTTATGACTTTATTGTTTTCTTCTTTTAGGGTGAATCTGGCAGAGCAGGGCAAGCTGGGGAAGTTGGATTTCCAGGATCTCCAGTATGTACAATTAGCTGTTTCTCTGAAAAAAAAAACACATACATTCAAATCTGGAATAAAATCTGTAAAGAATCCTAGACTGCACTTACACAATTTATATGTCATCGGCAAGTGTACTTTTTTAAAAACAACAAAAGATAAAAGACCTGTATTCTGTTAGCTCAATTTCTTAAACTTACCTGGTTTTTAGAATGTGTAAGAGATTTTTCTTTGAGAATTATATTGTTTCATAGGAATGACAGCTGGGAATAGAAGATAAGAGTGAAAAAAAATCCTTATTAACATGTATCTCTTGACTAATGTTCCTGAGTGTGAAAAACGAAATATAAAAGATCAAAATCCACTGAGTTTCAGTTGCAAAGAGAATGTTAATGCAATGCATCGAAATAGACAAAGAATTTTCATGTGGATAGTATCACTATATGTCATAGTTGCTAGATAGTACAGGACTTATATCAGGATGAGCCAGAGGTTTTCTTTGTCTCCTCTATTCTCCTTGAACAGGGTCAATAGTTATATTGCTGTATTATCGTTAGACAAAATTACAGAAAAATGCTTGTTAGCAGATTCCAAAAAACAGAAACATGAAACAAAACAAGAGAAAAATGGCTGTTAAGTGTCACTTTGCCAATTTGGTCAGCTCCTCTCTTTCCTCTCATTGAACAGTCAATGCAAAATTATCATTCTCTTCCATTCAAAGTAAAGGCATGATTTGCTGTCCTGTGAAATACAATACAGTAGCACTTTTGAAAGAGCCCCATGAGGTAAATGTTTTAGGAGAAAGCTTTAAACAATTCTGTTTTAAGATTGCTGGTTCAAAAATGGATTGTTTTCCAAGAAAACGTAAAAGAACTATGCATAATAAACAAGACAAATTCCACAGCTTTATTGATTATAAAGATGGATATTTCTTGACCAATGAGGCAAAACCATTAGTGGCACATTGTCTCTCATTGTTTTCTATGTGCATTTAAATTTCAGAATCTAATGAGAAATGCTTGAAAAACTGTTGCAGGAATTGGGTATGTCTAATTTAATGAAAAAAGGACTAGCAGTGACATGGTAGCAGTGTTCCAAAGCATCTGAAGGCAACACACAAGCAATGGAAGGAAACTAATCAAGGAGAGAAACAACCTAAAAATAAGGAGAAATTTCCTGACAGAACAATTAATCAGTGGAATGTCTTGCCTCCAGAAGTTGTGAGTGCTAAAACACTGGAGGTTTTTAAGAAGAGATTGGAGAATCATTTTTCTGAAATGGTATAGGGTTTTCTGCTTGAGCAGGGGGTTGGACTAGATGACCTCCAAGGTCCTTTCCAACTCTGTTATTCTGTTAAACTGCAGAACAACAGCTCAGTTTATATTACAGCTCAGTATAAAAACTCCAGGGCCCTGATAACTCACACTTTTTTCCATGATGTGCTTCATGATTTATTTTATTTATTAATAAATCTAAATTAAAAAACCCTCATTCAGATAACAAAACCCTTTGAAAACTTGGACAAATAAGTAAACATTAAATATGCAAATATTTTCAAAGGCTTTAATGACTAATCATTAATCTCAAACCATTTTAAAGACCTGTAAAAGTTAGATTTGGCTTTCTGGCAAGTTTTGGAAATCAGCATATCTGGTGAATGATCTGCCCTGGGGAAAAATGAATAGAAAGGCTAAGACACTTAAAATCAAGCCCTTTCAGTTTGGGTAATACCTTTAGTTGCTTTCTGATCAGGATCACAGGAGAGAAGAGATTCCCATTTATTAAATGGTACTTTCCCCCATACTCTTGAAGGAATCATGTTCGACTGTGAGAACTAAAAGCCTTTCGCAGGAGATTGTAAAACAAGTTCTGCCATTTCATTTCTCCCCTCTTTTTTGAGATTATCACCTGCTGTTTCCTTTGAAGCTTTTCAAAGTTATTTTTTATTTCAGCATAAGCAGTGAAATTTGTATATAATTTTGCGTCCCAAAGCTAAGATTTTGTAATGTAGAAAGTTCAGGTATGCAATATACTTATGCCAGAATGTTAATTTGTGGTTTCTACAAATGCTTGTTTATTTACCTTTTAAAGTTAGTTGCCTCCCTTCTTTATTTTATCTGTGGAACCTCTTTCTTTGTTTCTTTGCCAAGTACCTCAACTCTTCTCCCATCATTCAACTGTTCTATAATTCTTAGTTTCAGTGGCAGATGCAAAATCATATGTTATGTTTTCCAGTGTTTTTGTATCTCAATCCTCATACATCAATTTGTTACCTATTCTTGCACTAAGTAATTAATATTTTCTCATTATCATCAAATAAAGAACCCAGTATAAAAAGTTGGACTGCCCTTCCTCAATTGGTGTCACTTCCAGGATTCTGAGGGTTAAAATGTGATGGATTATATATTACCATCCTTGCATCTGGGAACTTAATAATTCCGCCCTTATCGTCTCCATTTTGAATTTCCTTGTCATCCATGCATATTCAAAAGAAGAAGAAGAAACCCTTTACCAAATGCTGTTTATGCACATTATGTTGTATGTAATTTTACTTTAAATAGCATACACTTCCAGGAATAGAGGAGATTCTTTACTGCAAACGTGCTGGACAATTAAAAAATGTCATGGGTCAGGCACTTGGTCCCCTTGTTGTTATGTTAAGAGACCACTAAGAAGATAAGAGTTGAGAGAACCACGTTTATCCCTGCATACCTTTCTTACATGCAAAGCCTATACACAGTTCAAATGACTATAGGCAACTTGTATGTGTGGATAGATAGGTAGTACAAACATCTATACTATGGGGACAGGAAGGAGGACTACTGGGACAGTAGTCTGACTTGAAATGAAGAAGCGTCTTGTGTCATTATATAATTGTGGACTTTCTCATTCTGCTTCAGGGAGCTCGAGGTTTTCCTGGTACACCAGGTCATCAAGGTCTAAAGGGCCCTAGAGTAAGTGTGAATATATTGATATTTATTCTCTTGCTATTTTTTAAAATCTTTGCTTCCCTTTTCACTATGTTCAGTGAATGTGACTTCAAAATGATTTGTCTGTTTCTTTTACTGGGCTTAATATGCCGCTGCAGTTGCTCAGTGGATTTATATTTATGTCATAGGGAGAAAAGGGTCGTGATGGTCCTAAAGGTGAAATTGGAGCCCTTGGATCTAAGGTAAAAAAATTGTTTTTGACCATATAGTAAAATAGTATTTGTTGTGTCCCGAGCCTGCAAAAGCAGGCTTGGGATGTTGCATTGGTCCCGGGCATTCCAAAAGCTGCCCGCTCTGTTCCTATTGGTTGACACTGTTTGGGTTTCTGGCCATATAAAAAGGCCTGTGTGCCTTTTGCTTTTGCTTGGTTGTTGTAGAAGGAGAATAAAGTGTTTGTTCAGCATCGCCATGTGTCTTCATCATTTGCACGCGAACGAAGTACTCAACACTGGCGACGAGGATGGGATCCTTTGCAAGCTGGAACAAAAGATTTGAGGACTTACCCAGGAAGTCCTGAAGAGGGAAAGGTGGCGTCTGAATCAGCGTCCCAGCCTGCCAGTACAGCGTCGCTGGAGGTTGAGCTTGGCTAAAGGACCCTTTCCCCAACAACAGCTTATAGAGGAAGCGAGTGGTGAAGGTCGTAAAGCTTACGATGTCGAAGATTGGCCGCTTGACTGATTTCGATGTCTCCCACCCAGAGAGATGAAATTCCTACGTAGCACGGGTGGAAAATTACTTCTGAGTAAATCAGATTAGAGAAGACAGCCTGAAGGCAGCAACTCTTTTGTGTGCCTGTGGACAAGAAGCTTTTGACATTGCAGAAAATCTGGTGGCCCCCGCACCTCTGGAGTCAGTAACATATGCTGACTTGAAGAAAATGTTGAAGGAACATTTCCAGCCGAAGTTATCCATCATTGCTTGGAGGCATGCATTCAAGCAGAGAGACCAGAGGCTGGGTGAATCTGCTGTGCACTCTATTGCGGCCTTAAGGCAAGCAGCCAGACCTTGTGAGTTCAAGGATCTGGAAGGAAGGCTGCAAGATCATTTTGTCTGGGGCTTAAGGACCAGAGACTTAAAACAAAAGATTTTTGCAAAAGAAGATGTCTCCTTCTGCATTGCGAGAGGTGGCAGCTGAGGAAGCAGCAGACAGGGCTGTGAAGGCCTTGCGCCTCACCAGGAATCCTCCAGACACAGCTACCGTCCATCAAGAGGATATTTGAAAAGGATCAGAAGTGGATCCTGAAGAGGAGGTCGACAGACTTTACCAGCCAGCTGAAAGGAGGCAGAAGGGATGTCCGGTCAAGGTCTCAGCATTGCTTCAATGCTTCGGGTGCGGAGGACGCCACAAGCGAGCTGACTGCAGGTTTCGCTCCGCCATTTGCAGGGCATGTGGCAGGCAGGGCCACATTGCATCCATCTGTTTGGGTTGCCAGAAGGTTCAACCTCGGGAAGAATTGCTTCAGAAAGGTACCAAGGTCCCCAGCCAAAACAGGGTGGGTTTCTGCGCTTCGCGCAATAGCATTCTAAGAACAGGGACACACAAGCCCCTTAAGAAGAAACTTTCCATTAACATAAGGTTGCAAGGGGTTCTCTTACTGATGGAGTTGGACACAGGGTCCGCTCTTTCCATTATTTCAATTAATACCTTTAAAAGGATTTGCAGCAGTAGTGGCCTTCAATTTAAACTCAGGCCATCGAATCTAATACTCACTGATTTTCAAAATTCTATGGAGTGTGAAGAGGTTTGCAAGGAGTTTGCAGATGTGTTTAGTTCAGAGCTAGGATCCTACAAGGGGCCTCGCATTTTGCTATGGTTAGACCCAACCATCACGCCCATCAGGGTTAACCCTAGGAGGGTACCTTTTGCCCTCAAAGGTAAGATTGATGCTGAGCTGGACAAATTGCTCCAGCAGGGCATTCTAGAACCTATGGATTCAAGTCCATGGGAAACCCCCATAGTAACACCTCTAAATGCTAATGGGGATATACATATATGTGCAGACTAGAAATGCACACTGAATAAGGCGCTGCAACAGCACGCTTATCCAGTGCCTGTGGTAAGTCACATTCTGGCCTCCCTCAAGGGGGGGAGCGCATTTTTGTGAAGCTTGACCTGGCACAGGCATATCAACAGCTACCTGTTGATGAGGCAGCTGTAGAGGCCCAGACTATTGTAACTCACAGGGGGGCCTTTCAAGGTCAAGAGACTGTAATTTGGGGTAAATGTAGCCCCTGGCATATTCCAAAGTGTCATGGAAAGCACACTTCAAGGTATTCCTGGGGTCTGTCCCTACTTCGATGACATCCTCATTGCTGGGGAGTCATCTCAAAATTTAGCAGAAAGATTAAGGGCTGTCTTGCTTCGTTTTTGAAAAGCAGGCCTTAAACTAAAGAAGGATAAATGTAAAATAGGTGTCACTTCTACTGACTTCTTAGGATTCAGGATTGATGCTCTAGGCATTCACCCTGCTGAAACTAAATTGCAAACTATCCAGAAGGCCCCAAGCCCTAAGTCTAAGAGTGAGCTGCAGGCCTTCTTGGGGCTATTAAATTTTTACCATGCATTCCTCCCACATAAAGCTGCAGTGACAGAGCCATTACACAGGCTCTTAGACAAGCAGGCTCCTTGGCACTGGACTAAAGTCCATGACAAGAGTTTCAATGAGGTTAAGGCCTTGCTCACTTCTAATGCTGTTTTAGTGCATTTCAATGAGCAACTGTCTGTTTGCATCGCATGCAATGCATCTCCTTATGGGGTGGGAGCTGTACTTAGCCATCTGAAAGCTGATGGTATACAGGTCCCTGTGGCCTATTATTCAAGGACTCTGTCTTCTGCAGAGCAAAATTACGCTCAAATTGACAGAGAAGCCTTGGCCATAGTGGCTGGCATTAAGAAATTTCATGATTTCTTATATGGCTGCCATTTCACGGTCCATACTGACCATAAGCCTCTGCTGGGTTTGTTTACCACTAACAAACAGACCCCACATATCATTTCTCCTCGTATGCTGAGATGGTCCATTTTCCTGTTAGCATATGACTATACATTAGTTCACAAACCAGGAAAAGAAATGGGTCCTGCAGATGGTCTGAGTAGATTACCCCTGAACCAATTAGAGCCAGATCCTGCTCCAGCCATTAATATTCTTTCCATTCAGGAGTTGCCTGAGTCTCCCCTCAATGCTAGGGATGTGGCTGCAGAAACTGCCACTGATCACACGCTTACACGCGTGCTGACATAGGTGTTGTCAGGATGGCCTGACAAGTGCCCAGATACTGAGTTCCAAAGCTTCTGGCACAAGAAGCATGAGTTTTCCACTTTCAAGGGTTGCCTGTTATGGGGTAGCAGGGTAGTGATTCTAGCCTCATTGAGGTCTAGAATCTTGATCTCTCTGCATGAGGGACATCCTGGTATAGTCAGGATGAAAGCGCTTATGCGCAGCCATCTTTAGTGGCCTGGGCTCGATAAAGCCATCGAAGCCCAGGTCCACGGGTGTCAAGTGTGCCAACAGTCTTGGCCTGAAATGCCTCAGGCCCCAGTACTTAGGTGGGAGGAAACTCAAACCCCATGGTCTAGGGTGCATATAGATTATGCTGGGCTCTTTCAGGGGCAATTCTTCCTGGTTGTTGTTGATAGCCATTCCAAGTGGCTAGAGGTTGTTCCTGTTTCCTCCACTACTACTGCCAGGACCATCCAGGTGTTGAGAGGAATTTTTGCATCACACAGTCTTCCAGATGTGCTAGTTTCAGATAATGGCCCTCAATTTATGTCTTCTGAGTTCCAGGCTTTTCTTCAGGCCAACCTGATCTGGCATGCACCATTGGCTCCCTTCCATCCATCCTCCAATGGACTGGCAGAGAGAATGGTGCGCACCACCAAAGATGCCCTCAAGAAACTGACTTATGGTAACTGGCATCACAGGTTAGCAGATTTCCTTCTTGCACACCGCACCAACCATGCATAGCCACAGGGAAGAGCCCTGCTAAACTCTGCTGGGGCCGCCGCCTCATCACTAAACTGGACAGGCTGCACCCTGACCAGGTGGCTTCACAGGTGTCACAACCACGGGCACCTAGGAGACTCCAGGTGGGCGATCCAGTTTGGGCAAGAAACTGTGGGCCTGGACATCTCTTGGTCACAGCTGTGGTCTGCAAGGTCTCGGGGCCGTTGTCATACGAAGTTGCCTTGGGTGACGGCCGCATTCTTTGCAGACACATAGATCAACTGTGTTGGAGACTGGACTTGCACCCTTCTGCTCCTGGCTCTGCTCTGGGGGGGGGAGGAGGACCATAGTATGCATTCTGGATCACAGTTTCCCAGGACTAACAGGCCCTCACTAGCTGCTACTGAGGCTGTTTGGGATTCATCCCAAGGTTCCGCAAGTGCTCATAACAGGAATTCACTGGATAGGGGGTCATCCTACACATCCATAATTATTCCAGACAGGAATAGTATTCACATATGTCAGATAGTGCTCCAGACAGGGAGACTGACTGGGGGTATCCACACAAATCACAAGTAGCAAGAGAAAAGGAATTCCATCAGGGGTGCTTGCCTGATTCCGCAATTGCTCCCAAAAAGAGATCACCAGCAAAAGGGGTTGTCATGGAGGTGATTCCTGACTCTGGCACCTCAGGCACGTACTTGGGGGCCACAGAGTACTGGGGCACTTCCGCTACCCAGCCCTCTCCATCTGCTGGCCTTGGGCTCAAGAGACAGTGTTCCCAAGAGGGGTCCATTGTGGGCTCGGGGACTTCCACCCCTCCAAGGTATGCTGGCTTGGACTTAGAGGGTCCAGCCAGCCAGCAGCTGGGTGGGTCAACTGGGTATTTGGGGCAGCAAAGTCCTGGCCTGCCTAGCCTGGTAGGCGAGCAGGTGGGCCAGGCAATCTCTCCAGGCTTAGAAGGTCGCAGCGGGCCAAGTGCCCACCCAAACTTCTGAGAGACTTTGTGAAGTTGCTGTCAAATCATGAGGGACCTGTTCATGAGGCCCCTGAATAATGAGAGTAACTCATGGGTAGATTATTTTGTATTTTTTTTATTTCGGATACATTTATTGTATTAATCAATATTGAAGAGGTTTGCCTGAGGGCAGACTCAAGTATTCCACACTCCTTGCATTTGAATAATGAAACTATATGCCACTCTTCCCAATGCATGACATACATAAGTGTACGTGAAGTATGTTCTATCTAGGGGGAAGGGGTGTTGTGTCCTAAGCCTGCAAAAGCAGGCTTGGGACGTTGCATTGGTCCCGGGCATTCAAAAAGCTGCCCGGGGACCAGACAGAGCAGCGCCGGCCTTGTGCACATGAGCAAGGTGCGAAAATGCTCTGTTCCTATTGGTTGACACTGTCTGGGTTTCTGGCCATATAAAAAGGCTTGCATGCCTTTTGCTTTTGCTTGGTTGTTGTAGAAGGAGAATAAAGTGTTTGTTCAGCATCGCCATGTGTCTTCATCATTCACACGCGAACGAAGTACTCAACAGTATTTTTCTGTTGCTGCCACTTGCTATGACATGAATTGCATACTTTCAGACAAGTTATGGAAGAAATATTCGTTTAGTGGCCAAATCTTCTATGCTGCATGATATGTTTGCAAAAATGTATGCCAAAAATAATTATTCAGAAATGGCAGAATCATGCAAGCAGCTAAATTTAGAGCTAAAAAAGAGACCCTGGTTTCATTATGTAGTTTCTTACTTACTTATGCTGTAGTAAGAGTAGAGAGGAGAAAACAAGTATTGGCTGGAAGCCACTCAGAGTTGGTTGAAAGATGGACAACTATATAAATTGCTTTAAATAAATAAAACAAGTAAATAAAAAGTAGCCAATCAGACAAGATCCTTGAGTTCCTTATGTTTAGCAATAGACAAAATGACAATATTAAGCATTACTGATTCTATGCAATAGAAGTAGTTCTAGGAGGGTTAAAAGTGAGGAAATATTCACTTTTGCTGCCCATTAGGTGCTTCATGGATGGATTTAAATAAGCTCATTTCACACATATTGTTGCTTCTTCCTGATGAAGAAGAAAGCTTTAGTGTGATAGATTTACTTTATCCTTGTGTTAATTTAACTGCCTTCTTTAATCTTAACTATAGGTTAAGAGTTCCATCAATGTTTGCTGGTAGCTAGGTGACAAAAATATTGCAGAGGAACTAGCAGAAGGATGTTCTCAATGTTGCAAGATTAGATGAAATTCAGACATGAGAAATACTGGCAGAATGAGTACATCCAAACCTGACTTCATTTCATCCTACAGTTCATGGACCAAATGTAACATTGAGAGCCATTTTCATCTGATCCACAGCTGTCTAGCCTGTGGAATAACTAGGTTTTTAAAAAGTTTTCATTGGCAACAGTGGATACCTTTTAAAAACATAACTCTCCATTTGGAGAGAACTGAGATGGAATAGATTCCTGAAAAGAAAGAACCATCCCTTCTCGGATATTTAAATCTGTCCTCAAGAATCCCTCACACTCACAAGGCAATCTAGTGTGAACAATACATTTCATGTATATATTGGAGGCTGTCATGGAAGGATCAGTAGAAAGAGAAGCAGAAGCCATCAAAATGATACAACAAAACCTCACAAATATTGAAGCAACAAAATCTGATGCTTCACTTGGAATAATTTCCAACTATCTTCTATTTGGAATATATATTAAATTACAATTTAATTTCATTATATGATGAAGGGATTGTTGCAAGGTGTCTAGTTTCTTTTTGCTTTGTTGCTGATATGTGGGTCCCTAAGTTCGAATAAACTATTTTTTTTCACGCAATGTATAGGGTGAATCAGGTCCATCAGGGCAGATGGGTGGAGCAGGTCCTATGGTGAGTGTATCATATTCATTATTCACAATCATTTTCTTTTTTTTCTTCCTGTAAGGTTTTCTATTACAATATAAGTGCAGTTTTAGTCTAATTACTGAAGAAATATCTTCAGCAATTTTATTTCTTCATTCAGCTTTCTTGTTCGATTGCTCTTGTTTTAGACCCCAGGGTTATAAAATTGGTTGGGATGCAATCAATACCAGTTGCCAGCTGCCATCCAAACTGCAAGAAAATTGAGCAAAGGGGTGTTTTTTTTTTTAAGGTGAAAAAAGTTAATTCTCACAGGAGCTATGCTAGCAGTTTATTTCTTATAGAGACAGTCATCCAGATTGAGCCTTGAAGTAGTAACTGAGAGAATGCAAGGAGACTTTTTTTTTTGAAAAAAACAACAACAACCCAAAGACAATATAACTTGTTTTCCTTATGGCAGGGGAAGAACTTTTTTCTATGAACTCAAGTTTCCCTCCGTGTCATCTATCACCACTGTTGCTGTAGGAAAAGCAGATACATTATCTGGTTTTATATTATGCTTTTACATTGTAATTTCTAATTACATTATAATTTATAATGTATTATGCCTCTTCTGTCATCATTGACCTTAAAGGTGATTGACTATGCTTTTCACTGTATCTGCTTGTTCTTTCACATTAATTGCATTTAATTGAAACTGGATGTGATGATAGAATGATGATAGATTGTCTTATCCTTTATGCACCTGCCTAATAATTAACACCAAATTGGAGATGCCATACTTGCTATATATTGCCTTAGAACTGCTGGCCCATGGGCTGGATGCGTCACCAGGAAACCGCGCTCACCCCATTGCTGGCAATGGAGAAAAAGCTCCGATATGTCACGTGATGCCATGTGATGTCATGAGTTTGACATGTCTGCCTTAGAAGATTATTCTCAGCACAGGCACCTATTAAGGAATTTTCTTTGCATTTTCCTATCTGGTTCTTTCATTGAGAAAAATGTACGACACAACATGTTTACTTCATAAGCGAGAGAAGAAAAGGGTTCTGTCTTATTTGAAAGATATTTTAAATTCCATTTCCTGAACTCTTTGGGTGTGTCTGTATGTTTACCTAAGATTCACTGAACTTTTATTCTTTTTATGTTGACTGCCCAGATAATATTTATTTTGGGGTGGATAAAGGAAATTATCAGTCAGTCATAACTTGAGTTGGGAAGAATTACAAGCAGATGATCTCCACTTCCTATTTAACTTTGGACTAATATATTTTTCTTTTGGTATTATTGACTCCAGGGTCCCCGAGGGATGGCAGGAGAAAGAGGACGAATTGGACCACAAGGCATTCCAGTAAGTAATTATTTTTGTACAATAACATAGATAAAGCCAGTAAAATTGTTGAACTAGCTTGTTAAACCATCCCTACTTAAATAGGTCTTTGCTTGCTGTTCACTTTAAACCTGACTTCTAGTTAAAGGCTAATTTTGGAAACAATCATTTTTAGCCAATTGCACTCAAAAGCAATGAAATGGCATTGGAAATTTCCAATGGCTTTTTAGAGCCCTTATGTAGAAATAGAACAGCAGTTATCAGGGCTGACCTATATGTCAATAGCAGCTGAAAATAATCTGAAACACATTGAAGAAGAAAACCGCTTCTGTTCAATTCAAAACAAATACTTTCCCCTGAAGTGGTTAAGAAAAAAACAGGGGATGACTTTTCTATGCCAAGTTATTTCCAAGGAAATGTGCTTACAACTCCAATCTTCCTTGCATGAAGACTTTGTAATCAATGAGAAATCAACCTCTCTCATGAGGTACATGTGTGGTGATGGAGCCCCTCTGTTCCTAATAGAAACTGGTGGTAGATTTCCTTGATATCCCTTTAAGCAATCAATATCACTTTGGAAAACGTGGTCGTATAATCAGACTTCTGTCAATAACCTTTTTTCTTTTTTTTCTTAGGGGGCACGTGGTTCACATGGTATGCCTGGGAAACCAGGGCCAGCGGTAAGTATCTCTCTGGCATCTTCATTTTCTTTAAGTGGATTTGGTAGATCTGCAATTCATAACATCATGTAATTTATTAAGATATTTTACAGAACCATGCTCTCAACAAAACAGTACTGTTTACTATTAGTCTTGGACTGTAAAACCTGGATTTCAGTCTCCACTATGGTATTTACTGGGTGACATTGGGCCAGTCACTCTCTCCTAGTGCAAAGTATCTTATAGACTTGTGGTGTCCTTCCTTCTTCCTTCCTTCCTTCCTTCCTTCCTTCCTTCCTTCCTTCCTTCCTTCCTTCCTTCCTTCCTTCCTTCCTTCCTTCCTTCCTTTTAGATTGTTAACTCCAAACATTAAATATGAGAAAATAAGAAAATAATTTAATAAATATTACTTTAACTAATAGTATCACAACAACAGCAACAATGGATAATCACATCAAACCTTGGGGGGTTAATAGTATTGAACATGTTGGAGAACCCTTACCTACATTTATTCTTACCTACATTTATTCCACTACCGTCTGTAAACACATGGAAACATATGTTAGATGTCCTTTAAATGTTCCTTTAAAAACTTTTTATTTGGGAAATGGAAATTAGATATGAGGATAAGAGAGTTACTAGAGTTTGCAAAAAAAAAAATGTAGAATTTTAAATTTAATTTTTTGTTCAGAAATGCAAAAAAGAAAGGAGGAGAACTAAGGAACTACCTTATTTCTTGCATAAACAAGACAATGAACAAGCTGCTAATTACATTTTCTGGCAAAACAATTTCTAAGTATGTTCGGCACTTCCATAAACAATATCCCATAAACAGTTGATGGGATGCCTCTGCAGGCATCAGGAACAGTTGACCAGCCAAATTCAGGGCCAAAACCTATAACACAGTGGTGGTGAACCTATGGCACGCATGCCAGAGGTGGCACTCAGAGCCCTCTCTGTGGGCACATGCACCATGCCCTGGAGATGGTAACTGTCCCTCTTCAACCAGCCACCTGCTAACTCGCCGAGGTCCCATGTGGCTGGATGCATCCCAGCACGGCTGGTTTCCCTCCCCACCGTCCCATCCCTCCTGGCCTTGCATACTCTCCTTTTCCTGGCACGACCCACTGCATCGCCTCCTCAGCTGTCGGCTGGCCATCCAGCTCAGAGGCGGCTTCTCTGAACTGCTGGTGGCGGGCTGCGGAGCCCCAGAGTGCACCAGTTGAGGGGCCAGCAGGCTGTGGCTGCTGACAGATACTGTCGGCCCCCATGCACTCGCTGGCCTCTGTGTGCGGGGGCCGACGGTGTCAGGCAGCAGCCGCCCTGGACCCTGCCTCGCCTTGCCCTGTGACAATAGCACCCCCACCCTGCCTCACCTCACCCCGCAGGATGAGCCTCCTGCCCACTGTTCTACCTGCCAGAGACCCCCTGGATGTCTCCCAACCCTGCCCAGCCCCCACAGGCATCCCTCCCCATGAGCAACATCAAAGTGATCACACCCACCTTGGCCACACCCACCCAGTCTGCCATGACCACAGCCACGCCCACCCAGTGGGCCCCACCCACTTGGCACCTGGCGATAAATAAGTGGGTTGCCGTTTGGGCCCTCGGTCTCTAAAAGGTTCGCCATCACTGCTATAACATATTCATTCAACCTGGATTATTTATTTATTTATTTACTTATTTGTGAAGTAGAGGGAAAAGAAAGAGCCAGTTTGATGTAGTGGTTGAAGGTGCTGGTCTAGAAACCAGGAGACGTTGAGTTCTCGTCCTGCCCTAGGCATGAAAGATGACTGGATGCCTTAGGGCCAGTCATTCTCTTTCAGCCCAACCCCCTCAAAGGGTAATTCTTGTGGGCAAAAAGAGGCGGAGGAAGAAGCATCATACATTTGCCATCTTGAATTACTTATAAAGTAATACATATAATCTAATGAACAAATGAAACTAGAAAAAATGTAACCAACCAGACAGGAGCCTTGAGGATCCTCATGCTTAGTAATTGACAAAATGCCAGTATTACTGGCTATCCAACAGATGTACAAGAGTTAAGATTGAGGAAGCATCCAGCTTTACTATTCGCTAGTTGCTTTCTGGAAATATTTAAATAAGCTCAACTCATACCTACTGTTGCTTCTTCCTAATAAAGAAGAAATGTTTAGTGGAATGTACTTACTTTACTCTTGTATTAATTCAACCAATTTCTTCACTCTAAATAGATCCTCTTGTTCATAGACCAGATGTAACATTGAGGGCCGTTTCCATCTGGCCCACAGCTGTCTAGTTGTGTAAAACAACTAGGCTTTTAAGACGTTTTTATTGGCAGCAGTGGACAACTTTTAAAGCCATAATTGCTGTATGCAGGGAGACAGTTGGGGAAAAAAACACATCTCTGGAGAAGAAAGGACTATCCCTTCTTGTGTACTGAAATTTCTCTTCAAAAGACACCCATCCCCACAAGGCAATTAAGTCTTCAAATGTGAGCCTCTCAATGTACTCAATTCTCTTTCCAAAATTGTCTCATCATGCCATAGTGAGGCCTTTTTAAAGCCTCAGCCTGATGACCAAAGGAATCTTTTTTGGATGTGCATATTTGTGGGGTGAACATGGGTGCATTATGAGTGTTGTCATCACTGCATTCTAAGGACCTGATCCACTTTAGATGTAATACAGAGTTCAGATTGATGTTCAGATAACCAGTAGAAAGCTTGTAAGTTAATACGGTATGATGGAAGCTGCATTTTTAAAAAAAAAAAAAAAATGTGGAGCACTTCCAAGCAGGTCCTAGCATTTGTCGCAGCAAATCTTTTCTCTCTCCTTTCTGTCTTCCAAGTTAATATGTTGTAGATTATGTCCAGAATGGATTTGTCCATGAATCAGTAATGTTAACTTAATAACCATTATTTTATAGTTTGTAAAAGAAAAAAAATTAAACAAAGGAAATACATGGTAAACTAAAAACATCACAAACATTTAAATATGTGGATACATACACATATGCACATGACTGATAATCATTAGCATTAAATTAAATCTGCTTTCATCTGTCTCCAGAGCTGGCTGAAGCAGAATCAGCCTGACAACCAATGGGCATTTTTGTAAGGTTAGGAAAAAAACTAAGTGTGTTGGCTAGAGAGAGTCATATTGTCACTGAACAAAAAAGCTGGTAGAAGAAAGTTTACATTAATGTGTGAATTACTGTTAAAATAAGAGAAGGATTGGGAAATTTGAGGCAAATGTAATTTGAACATAAGGAAACAGAACATCACAATTGGAAGTATTTAATTGTTTGATTTCCTGTGGCTTTTCTCCATTTTATCTTTTATCTATTTTCTGATCTTTTCCCAACAGCAAATCCAATGGCTACTGGGCTTGTCCAAATCTTCGTCTTAAGGTTCCTAAGGAACTTTTCCCCTGAAACTGACCTTTTGGCAAATCACTGCAAATCCTGGACTTTCCCTAGATCGGTGTTTCTCAACCTTGAGAAATTGAAGATATGTCAACTTCAACTCTCAGAATTCTCCAGCATGGAATTTTGGGAGTTGAAGGTAGACATTGTCAAGTTGCCAAGATTGAAAAATACTGCCCTAGATCTATTCTATTTGTGTCCAAGTTGTGCCCAGGTATTTTGGTCGTAGCAATACCCAGAGGCTAGAAATGGATTTCATTGTTATTATATATAAAAAGCATAATCAAACATTGCAGCCTACCCCTGACATGAATGTTAACTGAATGTATGATTCAGGTGAATTTGAAACATATAACCAAACACTAGCATTCAAGTCAGGCCTATCTTCGATCTTGCTTCAAAACGTATTCTTCTAGGTGTGAAAGTGTGTAAAACTCAGTAGCAAAATGAAGGAGAATAAGTTAAATCTCCCTTCTCTGGTAAGATGTTCTTGATCTAGATTAGGAATCTGTCCTATCTATAGTCTACAGGGTTCAACTAATGCACAGTATTTTATCTAATGTCTAATTTGACACCCAGTCAAACTAAATTTGCTGTGTTGTTTCTTTTTTTTTTTCATTTCCCTTTTGAGATTTCATTATTGTTATTCCCCCAAATCCTTTGTGTGTGGATTCTGGTTTTTTGCCTCCAGCTTTCTAAAGGAAGACTCAAATGGCTAATAACTTGAAAGAAGATGAGATTTTGCAGGGATGGTTTGAATAAAATTCAACACCAAGGCCAGAAAACACATAATTTTCCCATAGCCAATCATTTCTGGAACAGATCATTCTTCTATTAAGATTGCCAGGAGACATATCCTTTACCCAGGACAGTATTTTATATTGGAATATGCATCTTGTTCTTCAAGAAGAGACCAGTCAGCCAAGGAAAAGAAAAATAAATCACGGGGGACTAGTGAACATTTGAAAAGATTTGGAAAAGTTTATGATTGCTGCACAACACTGTCCAGAGATTGCTTAAGCATTCTATCTGTTTAGAATAGCCAAACAAATAAAAAGCATTATATAACCCAAAGAGAAATCTTTTCACTATTTGGAAGCCAGAAGAATGGACCTATGGTACTATATAGGGTTATCTGTCTAAATTACTAATTCCCACAACACTGTCTATGCCCTAGGACAGACATGTCAAACACAAGACCCGGGGCCCAGATGCAGCCCTCAAAGTGGTTTCATGTGGCCTGCAAAGCCATCCTGGAAACAGTGAGGGAATGGCCCCCTCTGCCTTGGCCCTGGCCCAGGCTGGCTGGAAGCCAATGTACAATTTTGTGGTGGCCATCTATGCTGAAATGCATTCAGTCTTAGCTCCACAAGGCCTTCTGGAAACAATGAGGAAACAGCACCTGTCGCATTGGCCCCACCCCCTGGGTGCATGCTGGGGAGATGTCACCCTTTGTGAGGAATGAAGAAATGCACCATCGCCTGGAAGTGGCCAGCAAATGGCCCTGGCCTACTTCACATATCCGGCTTGATGGGCTCTGGGGGAGGGGTTTTGGCAGGCAGCGGGGCACACTCCTCACAGTGCCAAGAGGCTGAGCTGGGTGGTGTGAATCTGATGAGAAGTGCAATGCTGCCTAGCCCCCAGCCTGTCCAGTTTCAGCAGGCAGCAAGGTGCAAAGTTGGTGAGCTTTGCACCGTCCGGCTCAACCTCTTGGCACTGTGGGGAGAGTGCCCCGCTGCCTGCTGAAACCATGCCCACCCAGTAGGCCACACCCATTCCATCCATGCTCACCCAGTAGGCCGCACCCACCCTGCCCCCCCCGAGGGCAACCACA
The DNA here is from genome assembly GCA_034064705.1 of Bothrops alternatus. Classification (NCBI taxonomy): domain Eukaryota; kingdom Metazoa; phylum Chordata; class Lepidosauria; order Squamata; family Viperidae; genus Bothrops; species Bothrops alternatus. The sequence goes on along the minus strand of JARGCV010000052.1, from coordinate 22,279,039 downwards.
ATGCTGACACGGCCCTCAATGAAATTGAGTTTGACACCTCTGCCCTAGGATGTCAAACCACCTAGTAGGACTGTATTACCTATTATCCTTCTCATCTTTTCATCTTTCCTATTACCTATTTCCTTAGTTTCTTATAACTATAACTTAAGACTATTGCCTTTATTTAGTATCCTATTATGATTTATGTTGTTTGCTTTGTAAGTATCCTATGACCATCACTGAGTTTGTATCTTATAATTTATGATGAATGTATTTTATGATTATGATCATGATTTATCACTTGTTGCTTGTATGGACACTGAGAGCTTATGCATTGGAGACAAATTCCTTGTGTGTCCAATCACACTTGGCCAATAAAGAATTCTATATTCTATTCTAAAATAGGATATTCTTCTTTTCTATAGGAGAAATGAATAGTAGCACAGACTCTGTCCAATACTTATATTCAAGTTAAAACTGGCTAGTATGATGTACGTGTTTGATTATTGTCCATGGACTGCATTGTCTTGAAAGTGATATACAGTGATAATAAGTTCTGCTAATGACTCTGTTGTGTGATTCTTCATTCAAGAAAACATGGAATGCGACATTTCCTATTATACCTCTGCTCTGATCTTTGGATGGAACTTGGCAGATGCTTTGCAAGCATTGAACAGTACTAAAGATTTGTTCTGCCTCTCCGCAACTTGACTTGCACTGACATTCAAGCACTATGAAATTCAAAGTCACTAAGTCTATGTTGTGAAAGCGAAATATTTATGGAGAATTGGTCAATCCAATTCTGTCTCCTTTTCACTTCTATAGGGGATGTATGAGTAGCCTCAGGTCAAAAATAGTTAACGTTTTCATTGGATTTTTTTTTCACATTTCTTTATGAATGTAGATTTTTTTAATGTGGAAAAAAGTGAAGCTAGCAGATGTCTCAGTTGACTCAGCTCCCAGGTTTGAAGATTCCATACTTCAAACACTGTCCATTGAGCTTAATTGTTACAGTTTGCTAAGCAGTAATAGTAGAGCTCCATTAAAGTGTCTTATTAGAGTAGAAGACAAACATATTTGTGTGTTGCTGCCAAAAGCATTTTGTCTAAAGTGAATCAAAATTAGCAGAACAACAACAGAAAAGAGTACCACTTGGGTTAAGTTGGATGTAATATGTCTGGCCTTTAAACCATTAATTGGCATGAAGGGTAAGGAGCAGATTAGGACTTTATCATAAGGAAGGGAGACTTAAGATTTGCTCTGCCATGATCCAGATTAGAATACTTTCTTTTCCTGTAGCCACATAGAGGAAATCTTTGGTAGCAACATAGACTTTCAACCCTTTGCAGAAAGCACTCATCATCCCTTTTCAGTGTTGCTTAAAAAAATGGCATGTTCAAGGGACAAAACTGCACAAAGTAAAATCCCAATATATCTCTTCTGCACCAGCTCTTGACTAAGGGGAAAAAAACAACAAAAACAAAACAGCTTTACACTATCAAACTATGTGATGGCATGCTGTAAACTGTTGTAAAATTTCCCCTTCAGGATTTTTTCCCTTAATATTCAGGTAACTCATTCATCTAATGCTTTCTTAGTTCTCTGAAACTTTGCATTATAATCTGTGCCTTTGGGGTTTTCACTGTCTTGAGATTAGTCAAGTTATATGGCCTTCACTTTTATAATTATTAGTATTATTTCCCACAGAAGTGACTATTTGTTAAATTGAAGTGGAAAGCATTATTTGTCAAAGTCTATGTTGTCATTTGTTGTCATCCTGAGAGAACAGGATCAGGGTAGATAAACCTGCCATTTTCACTTTCTTCTACAACCATTTTTTTTAAATTGTCACATTTTTTTTTCTGTTCGGCCCATAAATTGGTGGATTTTTGTCATGTTCTTTTACAGAAATTAACAGGAAAAATTCTTACTTTCTATATCACCCAAATTTGGAAGCTGTATTAGTTCCCAGCATGGAAAGCGGTCAAGCTCTGCTTCTTTCTGTGTGCTTGTTGTTCAAAGACCGGGAATTAGTCTGATAAAAGCAGGTGACAATCCTGATCCAATGATTGATTGAATGAATGGACAGATGCACAGAGTTAAATCCTTAACAGAGAGATTTGTCACTTTCACTTTGTCCCACATTAAAAAACAAAAGTCTACATTCATTCTTAAAGAAATATGAAAAAAGAATCCAATGAAAATGTTATCCATATCTGACTTGAGCTAGTCAGAACTTTTCTTGGCATGAAAGAATATACCATTCCATTGCATTGCTAAATATTAGTAATAAAATTATAGTCAAAATCTTACCATTCCTTTTCTGTGCATGAAATAAGCATTTTATTTTTATATATATTGCTCCTTAAAGCTCCCTTCTGCACTGAGAATGATAGAATAGAATAGGACTGGAAGGGACACCTTGGAGATCTTCTAGTCCAGCCCCCTGCTCAAGCAGGAGGACCTATACCATCTCAGACAAGTGACTGTCTAGCCTCTTCTTAAAAATCTCCAGTGATGGAGCGCCCACAATTTCTGAAGGCAAGAATGTTTTAATTCATGTTCTTGCAAGAATATTTAAAGGATTTGCTCATTGATACTCAACATCTCTTCTTTGTAGGGTCCTCTTGGTATAGTTGGTTCATCAGGTTTTCCTGGTATACCTGGCATGAAGGTAAGTGTTTTTTTAAAAAACTTTATTAATCGGTTATGGAATGTACAGCTTGGTGATAGCTCTTGGTCAGCCTGGACTGATCTTCAAATCAACTTACTTAGTACTTGAATAGAAAGTCAACAGGAAATCTAGGCTAGGCAGAGATTAAAAAAAAACAAAACTTACAGAAGATGATAATATAAATTTTCAATATTGTTGCTAAGAAACAAGATATACATGTCCATATAGACATCAGGAACAGAGCTCAGCTTGTAGGGGACTTTATCTTAATGCAAATGGTGGATTCCATGAAAGAGCCAGTTTGAGATTATGATTAAGGCATCAGACTAAAAAGCAGGAGATTGTGAATTTTAATCCCATTTTAGGCACAAAGGCAGGTGGGTGATCTTGGTCAATCGTTCTCTCTCAGCCCTGGAAAATGGGCAAGGGGAAACTCTTCTGAAATCTTATCAAGAAAACTGCAAGAATTTGTTCAGGCAGTCCCCAGGAATCAATACAGACTTAAAGGGGCACACACACACACACACACATACAAACACACACGGACACATTCCATAGTGAGAATGACAGTAGGAAATAAGATTGTTCATAATTAAAGCCTCTTAATTTAGAAATTATTCCTCTGATGATGAACTGTTCCACTGATTAATTGTTCTAACTATCAAGAAATTCCTCCTTAGTTCTAGGTTGGACCTTCCCTTGATTAGTCTCCATCCATTGGTTCTTTGCTTACTTTCAGTTGCTTTGGAGAATAGGTTGACCCTTCTTCTTTGTGGCAGCCCCTTAGATATTGGAATATTGCTATCATGTCATCCCTAGTCCTTCTTTTCTCTAGGCTAGCTATATCTAGTTCCTGCAACCGTTCTTCATATGTTTTAGTCTCCAGGCCTTTAATCAGCAAACTAGATATATCCAGTTCTTGCAATCATAATCTGTTTAACAGAATATCAGAATTGGAAGGGACCTTGGAGGTCTTCTAGTCCAATCCCCTACTCAGGCAGAAGCCCTGTACCATTTCAGACAAATAGTTGTCCAATCTCTTCTTAAAATCTTCCAATGTTGGAGCATTCATAACATCTGGAGACAAGTCATTAATTGTTCTGACTGTCAGGAAATTTCTTCTTCATTCTAGGTTGCTTCTCTCCTTGATTAGTTTCCATCCGTTGCTTCTTATCCTTCAGGTGCTTTGGAGAATAGCTTGACTCCCTCTTCTTTGTGGCAGCCCCATAGATATTGGAACACAGTTATCATGTCCCCCCTTGTCCTTCTCTTCATTAAACTAGACATGAAAAGAAGGACTAGAGGTGACATGATAACAGTTTATCATATTCAGATTTTGGAAAGGAGGAATAAACTCTCCCAGGGACCCCACTTTTGGGAACATGTATTCAGTAGATATGAATGAATTGATACAACCTTTAGTTAATTTATTTCTCATGATCTAGGTCAGACATGTCAAACTCGTGACGTCACTTGACGTTGCGAGACATATCGGGACAGTTTTGCCATTGCCGGCAATGGGGTGGGCGCAGCTTCCGGATGATGTATCCAGCCCGTGGGTCAGCAGTTTGACACCCCTGGTCTAGGTTGATTCTCCTGTTTGCCAGGATTTTGAATGATTTGGAGAAGAATCAACGTTAAAGAAAGAGTAAACAAGGGTTTAGTACCAGTTCCTGAAACTTGGTTTGTACAGGACATTAAGCCTGAGTTCAGATAAAATGCTGTTTGCTCAGCATTTATTTTCTGGCCCTGAGACCCCAAATGATGTATTACTACTGCATCTTTTTTCACTAGTAGGAGGACAAGCCAAGCAGGAGATATTAGCATGCAAAAAACAGTGTTGTTTATGAGAATATTGCCCTGAACTCCCCACTTAAATGAACTGTGCAAAAAGTATGTTAGTCAAGTATTTTGTTGCAGCTCCAGATGTGGATGGATGTAATTTGAAATGGGAGATGGGCGTGAACCAAGGACAAGCAAGTATATCACATGTACTCCAGTGATGAAGTGAAGAGGCCTGTTTCTGAGATAGTCACGTAGAGATAATCAGATGAAATAAATTTTATATATCCTTTCAATTTTTTTTATTATTGTAAATGTGATGTTACTTATTTGCACAAATCTGGTTGCAACATCCCTTAGGAAGCTGAAACAGCTGGAAATGCAATCTATTTAAATGGATGTTGGCAGTGCTTTTTGGATTCTGTGCCACAGCATAATAAACAGTAAAAAAACCTGAGAACATCCAGAATTTATTACTCATTTGTATGGTGTCATTAACTGTCCACTGCTCATGCAGTGTTAATGCCTCTCCTCCCAGGTTCAATACCTAAATAAAATTGACAAGAGAGAGCTTATTTAATGTAAAAAACTGGAATAGAAAAAATATTCCCTGACACTGGAGGATCTTCCATGGGTTGGCATTGCAATTCCCAAAATTTCCAGCCAGGGGTGCTGCTAGCTGGGAATTTGGGGAGTTACTGGCCTCGCACATTTGAAAGTGCAGGTTGGGAAAAACTGCCCTAAAAAATTGTCTTATTTAATAGATTTGTTTAGCTGCTCTTGAATACCAGTAGCAGATTATTCCCTATTCCTCATCTAGATGGGATGTTTGCATGTGAGGGAGTGAAGTTAGGGTTGCTGTCTGCTCTTTTCAAAAATAGTTTTTCCCTTGTTGTTGAGGAAGGTGTATTGTAATCATGTATTGTGTACAGATTTGCTATGCTGTGTTGTATCTGCTTCTTGCAGAGTACAGAAACTCACATTTAGCATAACAAACAGTTGTGATAGAAAAGGGAACCTGGCCATTATCTAGATTACTGTTTCTCAACCTCAGAAAATTTAAGATGAATGGATTTCAACTCTCAGAATTTGGGAATGCTGACAGGAGAATTCTAGGAGCTAAAGTCTACATATCTTAAATTTGACAAGGTTGTAGGCCTTTAAGATGAATGGATTTCAACTCTCAGAATTTGGGAATGCTGACAGGAGAATTCTAGGAGCTAAAGTCCACATATCTTAAATTTGACAAGGTTGTAGGCCAAGACAGCAGTGTACAGCTGAAGTCCCTCAATTAGACCCTCCAAATCTTGGTTGATCTTGAAAACCTAAGGAAAGTTAGCTCTTGTTAGAAACAGGTAGGGAGAACACAAGACAACTACAGGGCTATAGACTGAACTGGGAAGTTTTTTTTTTTTTAAAGGAAGAAGGAAATGTAAACCACTTTTGTATTCATACCAAGGAAACAATGTGTTCATGGAGTCATCAAAAGTTGAGCTTGACCTGGAGGAGACTAGCATTTATGCTGTAAAATATGTTCCCTGGGAATGTACAATGAGAAAGTAGACTGTAGCCATAACTTCTCCTAGACTGTACATTGCACTATTTTTGACTATTAAACAAGACTCCAAAGATAAAGTAGGCTGGCAGAAGAGCTGAGGAGAAATTTTTGCTTCATTGTTTTTTGCTCTCTGAGAATTTTTAAGGGCTAAACTTCTGAGGTGCAATCTGGCAATTGTTGTAGGATTTGGTCACTTATATCATGTAGTTAAAATTCTTGGATTTGTTATCAATTATCTTTCTGTCCCTTTTCCTAGACATTCCTTATCTTTGATATGTGAAGGAAAGAAGTACCAATGTATTTTTGTGGGAAAGTGTAATAATAGTTGTTGGATTGAAGTTTTCTGTGCCTTGAAATGATGAAATCCTATGCAGCATAGCAAACATTGTTAACCATAGTCTTGCAGAGAAGGGATAAAACTAATAAGTTCAACAGATGTATTATGTATTTACAGTTGGCAATTCTCACTGAACAAGAGCTTAATTGCCAGGGCTGTAATTTAGTGAATCAAATGATAACTTCTCTAAATATGTATAATAAACTTTAACAAATGTCTAAAGGAAAGGCATAACTTTTCTGTTTTTTATTTATTTGAAGGCAAGTCCCTCAATTTTACAGATCAACAGAATGATATTAAATTACATTAACAATCACCACAAACTTCCATAATCCTATCTCCAATTTATTTATTAATAGCATGTCATTAACATAATTTGCATATGAATGCAATAGATAGAACATATGAGCCTTTACATGGCTCCCAGTCCCATTTCTGTAGTTCCAGGAATCTTCCAAAATCATCATGCCAAAATTGTATGGTAAAACACTGAATAACAATAATAGTTTTAATATGTTTTTAGCCAAATGTCTGATTACAATGTCTCCAGCGGGTTTCTCATACCTATTTTAATTAAACAAATTACTATGCAAAGGTCATTCTTCAAAAAGTACCATCAGCTCCCATCTGATTATGGTGTCACATCACCTACAGATCCCCGTGGTCTTTAGCAGCAAAAAAAAAAAAAAAAAAAAGTAAAGTGGTGATGAGGAGGAAGAGGAGGAGGAAATGAGGAAGAGAAGGTGGCAGCAGTAGCAACCAAGTCTAGATATAAAATAGTTGATTGTCCATTATACTTATTTCATTATACAAAAATTATTTATATCATTGTATAAGGAAAAGCCTTCACTTTTTCAAAAGTAACATGATTTTATAATGTAATAGAACAAAATAGTTCAACAGAAAAGGAAAAAAAGTTTTGTTTTTTTTTTTAAAAAAATCCCACCTAATATGGTGAATTCAGACTAGGTATGAGCCTGAATGATCAGATCATGTGGCTGGGCTGAAGACATTTTATTTCTGTGCTAAGCTAAAGGACAAAATGGCAGCCCACCACTCCTTATATAAAATCCAGATGAGCTTCATACTACATTAGCACCAGGGTAAGATTGTATTCCACACTTAGATTACCTAGGGAGATTCAGATCTTTATGAGGAGCAGACATTCTATCAATTTTAAATTCAAATAAGCACTTCTTTAAAAAAAGAACCTTCAGTTAATGCATAATATGTTTGTTAGGATGTTTAGTATTAATATTGTTATTTCTACTTTCTTTTTTAATGTGGAATTTCAGGGTGAAGCTGGTCCCACAGGTGCACGTGGTCCAGAAGGTCCTCAAGGACCAAGAGGAGAAACGGGTGCCCGAGGTCCCCTAGGATTATTTGGTCTTCCTGTAAGTTTTTCAAACTGTCATAAATTAAGTTTGGAGCTATTCAACCCTGACTTGCTCCTAGGCATCATACATAAATATACAGAGATAGAAGTATAGCATACATATGGAAAAATTTATGCATTGTCTTCACAAAAAAGAATATGGAGAATAATTCACACAAAATCTGAAACGGACTGTAACAAAAGTTAAAGATAGTTGTAATCACATAAACAGAGGCACAGATTAGCTTAAAGCAATGGTACAATAATTTCTTTGCTTAAGATAGTCAGATATACATGCAGTAGCTGGAAATTTATACATCAGCCAGTATGCCTTTTCTTTGTATCTTTCCATAATGTATGCTTTTTAATGATACTTTCCATATGGATGTATTTTTATTTGGTTTATATTTTGCTTGGAACTAAATCACAAATTCTGGAGGAGTAGAGACTCTGAAGGATAAGCTTTCTGATCCAAATCGCGGTGCACAAAATATGAAATAGGTCAGTTTGTTTAAAAATGTAGACCAAATGAAATCTTCTGACATTCTATTACGTTGTAGAAATTGCTCAAAGCTTACAGTCTTTCAGGGATCTGTAAAAGTCCCCCAGAATAGGCAAGTTCCAAAAACCTGAAACTGTTTGCATTTTTAAGTTGGGACACATCTTAAGCCATTAAGACATCTAAATATTTAAAATACCTACTTTACAAGTAGTGCCTACTTAATGACAGGTTGCTTACTGATCATTTGAAATTACAATGGGCCCCAAAGAAGGTACTTACTGCCCTCATTAGTTCTGATCCCCCTTGCATTTTGGGCCCTAAGTAACCCATAAATATCTGAAAAATACGGGCTTGAAGCTTAACACCTCAAAAACCAAGATCATGGTCGTCAGCAAACAATCCATTAATTTACCACCAATAAATTCAGAAGGAATACCACTAGAAAAAGTTGAAAGGATCACACACCTCGGTTCCAATTTACATGAAAGCTGGGGCATGACCATTAAAGTAAAGACAAGGATAGAGAAAGCTCGAACAGCATTCTTCAAAATGAAAAAGGTCTTCTGCAGTCACGACATAAGCCAAAGACTGAAAGTCAGGCTTGTCAGATGCTATATTTTTTCTATACTGCTCTATGGAGTAGAGAGTTGGTCTCTGACAGAAGGCCACCTGAAGAGACTAGAAGCATTTGAAATGTGTATTTACAGGCGGCTGTTAGGTATAAGCTGTGTTGACAAGATCAGAAATGAGGAGGTGATAAGCCACCTGGGAAAGCCAAGGGAAATCATCAAGACAATTAAAAAACGAAAATTAGAATATTTTGGACATGTGATGCGACACCCAGAAAAATATGGCATACTCCATTTAATCCTCCAGGGAAAGATTGAAGGCAAATGTGGTCCAGGCAGAAGAAGAACATCATGGCTTCAAAATCTAAGGGACTGGTTTGGGCAAAACTCAGCAGCACTTTTTAGTGCAGCTGCTGATAAAACAGGATTGCCAACATGATCGCCAACGTCCAATAACGGATATGGCACAAGAAGAAGAAGAAGTAACCCATCTGCATTTACAGATATTTGCAGCATCCTATGGTCAGGTGTTCAGATACCGGCAATTACTTCCATTTTCCAACAAAAAAGCACCCACTGTGTTTTCTTTACAGTCACCATGTTTACTTAACAATTACCACAAAAAATGTCATAAAATGATCAGATCCAGTTAACAATAACATGAGTTACGACTCATGTTAATTATTTTATTTATTTATTAAGGATAATAGTCTCAATTATGGTCGTAAGTCAAGGACTACTTGTATCCTTTGAAACTTCTTATCTGAAAGATGTACCCTTACCTACTTACCTTTTGGAATGTATTTCTTCAATATGTGTGCAAAGCCTGGTTGTTGTATTTAATTCTTCCCATTTCTTTTATGTCAGTTTTAAGCAAATAGCACCTTTAATTCATATTGCAGTGGAAATAATAAAAGATTTTGTGGCACCTTAATGACTAAGCATTTTCTGATGACCCTTTTTCAAAGTCTAACACCATGAGAGCTTATGTAATAATAAATTTGTTCATTTTTAACTAAGCCTGAATAACTGAAGTTAGGTCAGAATCTTAAGATTCTTGATATTTTTAGTACATGGTTTTAGGGTAGTTGCCATCAAAGGACAGATGTCCACAAAATTCTAGTCTGTGACCAACTGGAATTGATATTAAACAGCTGCCAATGTCTATTCATCATGAAAAATACTCCAATCTATATTGTTCAGAAATTAAATCACTTGATGCATAAGAAATTGACATTTGCATGTGATCTCTCAGTCAAATAGGTATATAGGGATAACTATGCTTGATGGAATTAATACCTATCTGTTTTATGTTGTTTTAGGGTGCTTTAGGTACAGACGGTTCCCCAGGTACAAAAGGGCCTTCAGTAAGTAACTGCCTTAAGCAAATACTCTTTTTAAGACTTTATATTCCATTCTGTGGACATTCTTGACCATATCAATGTATCTCACAGGGATCTCCAGGAACTTCAGGGCCACTTGGCTTATCAGGTCCACCTGGTTCTCCAGGACCACAAGGCAGCACAGGCCCTCCTGGCATTCGAGGACAAATGGTAATGATTTGAAGCATCAGAAATGGTAAAATTTTGCATTTAATGCACATTTATTTATTTTGGGTTTTATACCCCAGCATAATCCTGACAGTCAACAACAGGATTGAAGCACCCCTGGTAATAATACAATTAAAACCTTTGTGGTAGCTGTACAAAAACAAGGTAACAATAGTAAAACTACTGGAACAATATGTCCCAAAGGTTCTTTTCCAAAAAAGCAATTTGACTTTCTTGGTTTTTTGAACATGTTTTGCTTCTCATCCAAGAAGTTTCAGTTCATGAAGAACTGAAGAAGCTTCCTGGATAAGAAGCGAAACGTTTTCAAACAACCAAGAAAGGTCAGTTGCCTTTTGGAAAAGAACCTTTGAGACAACCATGACCTGGATGACTGACAATCTCCATAGACTGCTAGAACAGTCAATGAACAGATAGTAGCCCCCCCAATTAGTCTCCAAATACTCTCCAGAAGAACTCTGTTTCCAGGTTCCAGAAAACTAATAGAGTGGGAGGTAACCTAACTTTTCTGTATTATATTTGGAAACCTACTGTTAGTGTAAGCTTGTAGTACTGGTGTTATATTATAGAACTTTTCATTTGTTAGGAAAGAGGCTGCTGTTTCTTTTCGAATAGTTTCAAAGGAGCCAGACGTACAGCCTATTAACAACTTTAAAATACTGTAATATCCAGAAAGATGCTCTGGATCACATTGTGTGATTTAGCAACTAAGAGCAGCTACATATTGTGAAACACTCCTTTTCTGGCACAAATGTCAGTTCTCAGTTGACTTGCTAGCTTGTTTATTATTTATGTTTTTATTTATGTTCCATCTTCCTGCACATGGGGCCCCCAAGAGAGTTAGCAATCTAAACTGACTTCTTATTAACAATAACAGAGATAACTGAAAGAGTAACAGTCTACAAATAGGCCTATTTATTGGAAGAATCATATGACTTTTAGGGAAATATTTTTTATAACTTGCAAGCCACCAGGTGCTCATGAGACTGAGGCTGGAAATTTGAAGCAAATTGAAGTGAGCCTCTTCAGTAGATAATAGTGACTAAGTAACTTGATAATGAGATGAACAAATTCTCTGGTAGTGTTTTGAATAAGAAAACCAACATTTAAAACTTTTAATATTTAACGATTGCTGACAACAACTCATATCTTCTTTATTTACATGGAACAAGCCTGACATATCTGCATATGATTATAATACTATTGAACAGATGATGTAGATCATACCATGTCTCTACTGCTGAAGAAACCATAAATTTTGCCTATATTAATAAATTTTGAACAAGACATAGATTCACAAAAAATGTACTTCCTGTCACTTTGAATAACTCAGATCATTATTTTAATGGTGATATTTGCTTTCAGGGAGATCCTGGCGTTCCAGGTTTCAAAGGAGAAGCTGGGCCCAAAGGAGAGCCCGTAAGTTTTCAAAATATGTTCTCTAGAAACCATCTTTAGAATAGAATAGAATAGAATAGAATAGAATAGAATAGAATAGAATAGAATAGAATAGAATAGAATAGAATAGAGCTGGAAGGGACCTTGGAGGTCTTCTAGTCCAGCCCCCTGCTCAAGCAGGAGAACCTATATTATTTCAGACAAGTGACTGTCCACTCTCTTCTTAAAAATCTCCAGTGATGGAGCGCCCATGATTTCTGGAGGCAAGCTGTTCCACTGGTTAATTGTCCTCACTGTTAGGAAGTTTCTCCTTAATTCCAGGTTGCTTCTCTCTTTGGTCAGTTTCCAACCATTGTTTCTTGTCCTGCCCTCTGGTGCTTTGGAGAATAGTTTGATGCCCTCTTCTTTGTAGCAGCCCCTCAAATACTGGAATACTGCTATCATGTCACCCCTGTTTCTTCTTTTCTTCAGACTAGCCAAACCCAAGTCCCGCAGCTGTTCTTCATATGTTTTAGTCTCCAGGCTTTTGATCATTTTAGTTGCTCTTCTCTGAACTTTTTCCAAGGTTTCAACATCTTTTTTGTAGTATGGTGACCAAAATTCAGGCACAGTTTCTGTGCCTGAAGTTGGATTTTAATCTGAATCTCCCTGATCCTAGTTGTAAACTTTAAATACTGAAAGTGCTGTCCCACTGATTTCTTCATAATACAAAAAAATGCCATTTTGAATTTTAGGTAAATAAATATGAAACTTGGCTTAAAGTTTCTTTTTTCTCTTTAAACATTTATTTGATTTAAAGGGGTGATTTGAAGAAATATTTAAAACACACACACACACACACACATAATAATTCTCCCTTTCTTGGGAAAATAGTTGGTAATATAACAAAGGAATGATCCTAATTTCCCATTTAAGAAAACTTGGTAACAATTTTTAAAGGACATGTCCACATGACACCACTGCTGCCTCATCTACAGACTGCTGTGGAGGTTACCTAGAGTTGTTTATATCTATTTATTTATATCTGTGGCCCCAAATCTATTTCATAAATATCTACAATATTAGAAAATCCATATTCACCTAATAAACTCTTCCTTGACCATTTGAAATCACTATTCACTATTCAATCATTCAATTATTATTCCAAAAGTAATTGCAGAATTAATTTCTCCTAATGCAATTTGGCCAGTGTTCTAGAATAGCTATATTTTTGGAATATATACAAGCAAAAAAGTACTAAAAAGAAGGTTTGCATAAATGACATATTTTCAAAAGCATTTTCAAGAAATATAACTGGATTTTAAATGGGGCGTCTGTATTTGTCTTGTGTCAATGGGAGCATGATTGAATGATGGTTTTGTACATTTTCTTTATAATTATTTTTCATAGGGTCCGCATGGTCTCCAAGGACCAATTGGACCTGTTGGTGAAGAAGGAAAAAGAGGTCCTCGTGGTGATCCAGGATCAGTTGGTGTTCCTGGATCTGTTGGAGAAAGGGTAAGAATAATAAGGGGGAAAAAATCTCAGTAGTTTAATGGTGAGCTATCTTGGGAATAGTCCTGTTTAGTTTTGCGTTGAAAGTAGAATATCCAAAAGATGTCCATCTCTGGTGGCAAAACAATGGTTTGGACCTTGATTTTAGTCTCTTCAAAGGAAAGTGTGCTAGATTTCTAAGCTTTGTAGGAAAATCTTATCAGAAGTTTTTGAATGGCATGTATGGCTTCAAGAATAAGGAAAAAATAGCATACCTCACCTTTCTATCTTTTTCTGTAATCATTCATCACAGGAAAAAAAATGTTTTTGAATAATTTGGATCCAATTAGCAACTTCCTCCAAAATCTATTGCTATACTTACTAACATCTGAACTAATAGGATCTGAACTTCTCGAGTGATTCAACTGAGTTTTTATACAGACGAAACGGCCGGATGTCGGTTTGGTCTGTATTCAGTTCAGCACTGCCCTGATGGGCCGGCAGTATCCAGCCGCACCACTAGGAGGAGCAGCCCTTATTGCCATGCTACTGTATATTTATATATGTTTGATTATACAAATTAGAATAGCCAGTTATAGATAATGATGCTAGATAAACTTAGATTTCATAAGAAATGGGCTCATCAAGATCTCTCAATTCGGAGGAGGGGGTATCTATTGAATATTAGTAACCCTTTGGCATTTTTTAGTCTTTGAATGTTTTTTCTCCAACTACAATGTATTTTAAATGTAAAAGGAAGTTTAAATGTCACAAGCATGAATCATATATGTTGCTCCATGAAAAAGCATGCCTTTGTTTCCATAGGGTCCACCAGGCAACCGTGGCTTTCCGGGATCTGATGGTTTGCCAGGACCAAAGGTGAGTTAATAGGAGTATAAGGATTATTAAAATCGTTTTTAATAGTACGTATATTCGGGAAATGTAATCAAAATGGTACATACACTCGGGAAGCGTAATCAAAAGCAAAATAGAGCATCATACAAGGAATTTAATGCCATCCCTTATTTTTTCTCCTCAGAAAGTTTCTATTAAAAAAAAACAACACTCTCAGGGGTACCTCAGCTGATGGAAGGATGCTGCCATTGGAGATTTAAGAGAGGAAATTTTGAATTTAGAAATTAGCCAAGAAACCCCTGTTTATTTATGTTGCTTTTGATTGATCTTGCTTCCTTGATGTAGCAACTCAGTCTGAAATAAATTGTTCTGTTAGAGCTGTTATTGGGTAGCTCAGAAACTATTTTGAAATAAAATCCAGATATCCTTGAAATCCCCTCCACCCCAACATACCCTTCTAATTATACCTGAAATGCCACTGAATGGTCTTGCTTTTCATTTCCTTTTCAGGGAGCTCAAGGGGAACGTGGTCTTGCAGGGGCTTCAGGCCCTAAAGGAAGCCAAGGAGATCCTGGCCGCATGGGTGAACCTGGTCTACCAGGTGCTAGGGTAAAGAAAGAATAATCATCCTACTCTATATATCCAGATTGAACATGTCTAAAAAAATGGAGAGGGGGCTATTCACATCCACAAGTCAAAACTCTTGGTTAATTTAGGAGAGTGCACTGTACAAATACTAATGTCATTTAGGTCAAAAGAAATGCAGGACTGTAAATGTCAGAAACTATAAAAAAGTATGTAACTTGAATACTTGTTCTTATGAATATATGTAATTTTTGGATGAAGATGGTAACCGAGTGCCAGAAATAGCATTGTTTTGTAATACGTTATTTTTACAGGGTCTGACAGGGAATCCAGGGGTCTCAGGTCCAGAAGGGAAACTTGGTCCTTTGGTAAGTAAATTGAGACATTTGTGGCAGAATTTAGTTGACTTGTCTCTAGGCCTCTTTGACTAAAAATATCGAAGAAATTGAGTGGGATATTGATTCTTGATATCCTTATTCTTGCTTTCTTTCTGTATCCCTCTCAAGGATAATTTAGAGAGCAGTTCTCATGAGGGTGAGAATAAAAAGGGGTGTTTTATCTCAGAACCCAAACTGGTGAGGGAGGACATGGGACTGCTTTATAAAGGCATCAAGCTGGAAATTAGAAGGCCCCCCCCCCGCCAATTCTAGTCTTGCCTTGGGCATGGAAGCCAATCTGGTGACTTTGGCAAGTGAAAACCACTTCCAAAAGATATCACCAATAAAACTGCAGGGAATCATCAGGATTCAAGACTCACTGGAAAGTAAAAAAAAACAAAAAACTAAATCACACCACGTACTTTCAGTTGAAGAATTGTTTATATGGAATATTTTCAAAAGTTAAATCTTCTTTAATAGTTACTTCGGATATAAATTTACTAAAGTGAGGTTAACTATAGCTTAATGAACACTAATTAACATTTAGCTTCAGTTGCATTAACATTAAATGTTAATGTAACTAATTAACATTTAACTTTAGCTGGTAGCCATGCCCAGGATGTAATATCATTAGCTATGGGAGTAAATGAAATATAAAGAGGCCCAAATACAAATATTTTGCATCTTTGAATGCCAGAGGCAAATTGTGAGGGCATTATCAGGATAACAATGGGTGAGCAGTTCTAAATTTAAATTCCCCAATCTCTTTTATCTTTTCACTTTTTTTGCCTTTTATGCAGCATACATTCAAATACATGGCAAAGGGAAACTGTTACTCTGGGCCTTGAACATCAGATTTCCAAAAGTTATTTCTTTCGGTTCCTCTTCCCCCTGTTTCAGATACATGCATATCCCACTTGAAAAGGGTTTCTGGGTCTCTTGTTCTGTTACCCCAATAGTGTGATTCATCATATTTCACGATGCCAACAGTTTGAGTAGTTTATTCAACTTGAATGTTGATGTCATCTATGTAAGTGAAAAGTTAAATTCTATATATAAATTAGAAGATGTATAGGTCAAGTGTGGGTTCATTACAGTCCAAATATACTAGAAATAATTAATCAGTATTAGAACAATGATACCAATATTGGAATAGGAACAGTAATTTACTGCGAATACGTTTAATCCTTTTTTTAGTTCTGAGAAACCCTTAAGAGTAATTATTAGAATAAAAACATGCGCTGTAGAGTTACATAAATGATATCGTATATAGAGCTGAAATAATTCAAAGGGCGTTTCCTAGCCTTATTCTTATGTTTCCTAAAGTGGAGGGAGCGGACCAGTGTAATTCGTATTGTATTCATATAACCTCTAATGGAAATTAATTTTACAGGTAGTCCTTGACCTACGGCCACAACTGACCCCAAAATTTATGTTGTTAAGTGAGACATTTTTAATTGAGTTTTACCCCATTTTACAACCTTTCTTGCCACAGTTATTAAATGAATCACTGCAGTTGATAAGTTAGTAACCCTGTTGTTAAGTGAATCTGGTTTCCCTATTGCCTTTGGTTGTCCGAAGGTCGCAAAAGGGGATCACATGACCTTAGGACACTGCAACAGTGATAAATATGAACCAGTTGCCAAGCATCTGAATTTTGGGGATGCTGCGAGGTCCTAACTGTGAAAAATGGTCATAAGTCACATTTTTCAGGTCCGTTGTAACTTTGAACAGTCACTAAATGAACTGTTGTAAATCGAGGATTACTTGTATTTGGGATTATTATCCCAGTATGTTTTACAGCCATGGACTAAGAAACATTTGAAGTATTAAGCGAGCTGACCATTTTGTGATACATATTCCCACTGCCTATATGGCTTTTGGGCGGATGGTGGTTAGCAGCCGGGGGTGGGGTTGTAGGGCGTGATACAGCTATGTAAAGCACTGAGAGCAAGCCACTCCCAGTGCTGACTTTTTGTTTGTCAAAGAATAAACCTTTGATGATTGCACTACGTACCAGAGTTCCTGGCTTCTGTTTCCTGGACGACATTGGACGTTTGTGATACCCACCTTTACAATTTTATTTCCTGAAACATCCCTCATTGATATGTTTACATTCTGCATTGATGATTCTGCAACCAATTTTACACACAGACACAGATACATCCACACCCACACAAGATTAAATGTTTGATGTTCCCTTAGGGTGCTCCAGGAGAAGATGGTCGGCCAGGCCCTGCAGGTCCAATTGGAATTAGAGGCCAGCCAGGCAGCATGGGTCTTCCTGGACCAAAGGGGAGCAGTGTAAGTATTGTGCTTCAGAATTTGACCATATTTATCAAGTTGTATAGTATTATGAATCATATATTAATAATATATTTAAATAGGGGGATCCTGGAAAACCCGGAGAAGCAGGAAATGCTGGTGTCTCAGGGCAGAGAGTAAGTATAATTTGTTTTTGTTAGAATAGCATTTAGTTTATACCTGTATATGCCACCTTAATCATCTTTATTTATTATACCATTTTAGGGGACACCTGGTAAAGATGGTGAAGTTGGCCCCGCTGGTCCTGTTGGGCCCCATGTAAGTTCTATCTAAACATTTTTGTGTGAAAGAATATTATTCAAAATTAATGCTTTTGAATGGCACTGAAATCCCAACAGGATAAGAGCCCTGTGTATACTGTATATTCTTATAAATACGTGATAATTTCTTTAGTAAATTCATTTTTTTGAAGGAATGTTAGTAGGAAGAGGGAAGGGTGAGATATACTTCATGATGGGGTAGAGAACTATTGGAGGGTAACACACATTGCTGAAATACAAAGACAGAAAATTTGCTATTCAATTCTTTTGTCAAAGGAATCTTCACTTCATCCATATGAATGGCCACTTATGATAGCATACATATTTTAAAAATGTTAAAAAGGAGAATTCGGTGCCCTCCTTTGAAATATTGAAAAATATACATTCATTTTTCGGTTTTGAACAGAAACATAGGACATTGATGCTGACTATCCAGATGTTTTATGTTATTTGTTCTATTAACTGCTGACATGTAAAAAAAATTGATTTAGAGAAAAGGAAAACCAATCCTAATAACTTGTCATAACAACAACAGAACAAAATGAATACCTGAAATCATACGGATTCAAAGGGGAAGCTGTCTGAATAAATAAAGCAATAAGTCAAATTAACTTTTTAAGTCTATGTCAATATTAGCAGCTCATTTTATCAGCCAAACCAGTAAGTTTGAGGGAGCAATAGAAAAGAACAAAATCTTTCTGTTATTGCATCAAGATATGGTACCGTGTGAAATCATTTTAATCATTTGTTTTATATAGGGATTAGCAGGAGAAAGAGGAGAGCAAGGTCCTCCAGGTCCTACAGGCTTTCAGGTGAGACTTTTTGAAATCAATTTTCAATATAAGCCATCTAAGGGCTAATGACCACCATGTTTTGGGATTACTTAAGGAATTATTCTTAGTGCTCGAATTAAAATACCAGCAGAGCAGTATTTTCAACATACCGTCCAAGAGATATGCTGACCACGTGATTTGTTTTTGGTTTATTTCCTTGTAGGGTTTACCCGGTACTCCAGGCCCTCCAGGAGAAGGGGGAAAACTAGGTGATCAGGTAACTGTTTTATAATGGTTTTGCTTGGTTGGTTAATTTTGCCTATTTTTAACTAATTCAACCCTATAATTGTTTTTTTAGCACTTTTAACATTATATTATAGTGTAAGCCAGCCAAAGTGTATTAGTAAGATGGGCAGCATAGAAATGGAATATATAAAATAAATAAATATTTCTACAGCTGTTTTTCCCCCCTCAGAAGTTTTGATGCTTTTGAGAGAATGTATATTTTCATGGGGGTGGGGGATGGGATGTCAAATGTGTACAATATGTATTAAACTTGTCCAGATTAATGGGGAAAAGTAGAAAATGTAATTAAAAATCTGAAATATCATATCCTTCCTTCCTTCCTTCCTTCCTTCCTTCCTTCCTTCCTTCCTTCCTTCCTTCCTTCCTTCCTTCCTTCCTTCCTTCCTTCCTTCCTTCCTTCCCACAGTGGAAATGTCAAGTAAAAGACATTTTTGTTGGTCTTTTTAATTTAATTACTTAACTTGGTACCAATACATGCCAGGTGATGAATTCATCTGGTTGTAGGAATAAAGGGAGAAGATATTTCAGCAACCAAGAGCGAAACCCCAGAATCCCAATGTAGTAATCACCATGAGGAGCTTGCTTCCTGTGCAGCTGTTCTTAGATATAGCTGGGGTGCAAGTGGGGAGTGTTTGTGGTTCAGCTTCTTGCACATGAACATTTTAGGCCTCTCTTTCTTCTCTAGAAAGGCATGCTTGGGATATTGTGGGCCTTTGGATGTCTAGGACATCTGGGCAACAAGAAATGTTTCAGTCATCTCAGGAACTCTCCTCTTTAATTCTTTGACAGCATGGAAGAACCTTAGCTAGATACTGATCTAGCAATGCCCTGCCTCATAACTTCCCTTTACATACCTTGCTCAGCTTTTCTTTTCTTTTCTTTTCTTTTCTTTTCTTTTCTTTTCTTTTCTTTTCTTTTCTTTTCTTTTCTTTTCTTTTGAAGACTGAAGTTATAGCACATTTTCCAGAGAGAAGCTCCCATTGCACTGGGAACTTTTATTAATGGGGACAAGCACAGCATCAATAATAATATATGGCAGTAACATGGATCCCCACTTTCATAATTTGTTGCCTGGCTTTTTAAGTGACACATGCACAGTACCAACAAAGCCTAATCTTGTCTGTCTGTCATCAGAGTACTTTTGAGCTATTACACTTAGTTACTTCTCCTGCTGATTTTGTGCTGTAATTTTGGAAGGTCTGTGATTTTACCTTTCTTTGTCTACCCATTGCAATTCCTTATCCTAAGTAAGGGATAACTGTTTGCAAGTTGCCAGTGTAGTTGGTCGTATACAGTATTCACGAAGAGGAACATGATGAGAAGAACCTTCAGCTTATTATATTTGGTATCGTTGCTATATTTTTTCAATCACCAATAAGGAGTCCCTAATACTCTCTTCCCCTCCCTCTCTTCTTCTTTCTGTAGGTAGTTAGCAATAATCTTTCTTTCTTTTTAATAATTGTCTTAGGGTGTTCCTGGTGATTCCGGAGCTCTAGGTCACTTAGGTCCAAGGGTAAGTTTGATTTCTTAATGATGACTTTTCAGAGTAAATTTTCAGAGTATTTTTAAAATTAATTTTACAAGAAAAACAATCATGCATATTATAATAGTGAGTTGCAGAAATCCCTAAAGGGCAAGTTGTATATATTACAGTTTGAATTCATTATAATATACACTTTCTCCCCAGTGCTCTGATAGGAAGAAGAAGAAAAAAAGTCCCTGTGCCAATGTTAGATTGTGCAGGCTTTGAGTCCATTTGTCTGAATTATTTCGAATCTTTGCTTTTTCATTCCAGGGGGACTCTATTCTATCTCAGATTCTAGAACCCTTTGTGTTAGCAGTTTGTTTCTGTTTATTATTCAGTATGCTTAGCTTATAGCAATAACACTTATATACCACTTCAGAGAGCTTTACAGAGCCAGCAAATTGCCCCCAACAATCTGGGACCTCATTTTACTGACTTAGGAAGGGTGAAAGGCTGCAAATCGAATTTCTGGCAATGAGCAGTGAGTCAGCCTGCAATACTGCATTCTAACCACTGCGCCAGCACGCTTTAGTGCAGTGGTTCTCAACCTTTTTCAGGTTGAGACCCCACTTGCCCTGCCCATGCGCGGCGCGCGCGATGAAAAAAAATGGCGGACCGCAACGGGCCGATCCGCGCATGTGCGGCGCGCGCGACAAAAAAACAACAACAAAAAAACAAAATGGCGGACCGGGACGGGCCGATCCACGCATGCGCGGCGTGTGCGCGATGGCCCGATCCGCGCATGTGTGGCGTGTGTGCGACGGCCCGATCCGCGCATGCGGGCGCATGTGCAATGGGAAAACAACAACAAAATGGTGGACCGCGACGGCCCGATCCGCGCATTCACGGTGCGCGCGCGTGATGGCCCGATCCGCACATGCGTGGTGCACGCGATGCCCCGATCCACACGTGCACGGCGCGTGCGCGCGATGGCCCGAACCACGCATGCGCGGCACGCGCGCGATGAAATAAAAAACAACAACAAAAAACAAAATGGCGGACCGCGGTGCCCGGCGACCCCCGCGAAACGGTCGTTTGACCCCAAATGGGGTCGCGACCCATAGGTTGAGAACCGCTGCTTTAGTGCTTTACATATTTCAGTGCTTTGTACATCGCATTGCATTTTTAGGTGCTTGCCATTTAGGTACTAGTTTGATGCAGACCCACTTAGCTCCAGAGATGAAAGTTCATCAGAGGACACCCCAGCAGTATCTACAACCATGTGATATGTTAAAGTTTTAATGAGTAACAACACCTATAAAATTTATAGAAATTAAGAGAAACTATTAGGTTTATATGATATGTGAGATCATTGTACAAAAATCTGCAAAGATAGCATCTCCAGGCAACCTGCTGCTCTCCAGTATTTTGATCCATAACTTGGCTGGCCATTTTGGCTGAGTTCAAGTTGAAATTCAAAATATATAAAGGCCATCAGGTCACTATCCCTTAAAGAGGAAGGGCATTTTGTAATATTCTTAAAAAAAATATTGCCAATGTCAGCAGGTTCATCTTTCAACTTTTTTTTATAAAATTCATTTCTAATATATATGGAATGAGTAATCTCTTGTTTGATGGAAGCATCATGTATTACATTTACAAGCACTGAATTATTTTAAATGCTATTTCCAGGGAGAGCGTGGCCATCCCGGTGAAAGAGGAAACCCAGGATCACCTGGCCTTCAGGGAGAAAAGGGAATGGCTGGTGGTCAAGGTCCTGATGGTCCAAAGGTAAGCAACGTCCATATATACTATAAGTGGGCATGCATATCTGCACACACCATTTGTCTCCATATAGAGAGAGTGGATGATGCAGAAGAATGCTTAAAGTAGTGTTCATCTAATCAAGTAATAAAACAGAGGTATGGACATTCTTAAAATGAGCTTGACTCTTGACAACTGAAGGTGTTTTTGTTTTTTTTTGACAATGTTACAAAAGTTGTTTGCCACTGTCTTTCTCTGGAATGTTTTCTACCTTCTCAGACTAGCCAACAAATCTGGAATTTCTAGGTGGATGCCCATACAAGGAACAAATCAGTAGTTACAATAAATCAATTTTGTATAGGTTACGGCTCTTGTGGACTTCATTAACTTTATTTTAAGCTGGTTGACATGTTCCTTTTAACATATATACAATAGAAAATAGTACTTAGCATATGTGTAGATCAATTGAATTCAGTAATCAAGCTGGGATAATGCCAAGACTGGTTTCACTCCTTTTCTCTTTGTAAAATATTTACACAGCAAGAAATATCCAACTACATTCAGGCCACACAGTTATGCTATTTAGCAGTTAAGCTCTGCCAGTCCTGGAGAAATTGTTTTAGTTTAATCATAATATGAAGGTTGCATTGCAGAAAAGAGATAAATCCAGTTGCCAGAAGGCAGAGAGGCATTGACTTTTAATTTAAAATAAATTAAGAGGAATAGAGAGGAATAAAGCAGAACTAGGGGTTTTGCTTATTTACTAGTATGGAGAACATACATTAATCAGAGCAGAGTTTCTCTAAAGAATATATCAATGAGATTATATAAGTGATGGTATTTTGATGTGTTACAATCCTTTTCATATGGATTTATTTCACTTAACATTTGCTTCCGATTTTATTTTGATAATAAAAGAGCTAAAATGAAGGGAAAGAGGTCACATTTATACATACCTTGGCAAAACAACAACAACCAGCTTTGTGATTCTGAATTAGGTGAACTCACAACATTTTTGACATCTTTTAGGAGATCTCATAAAACCTATTCTGAAATAGCTCTGTTGAACAACCACATTCACACAACAAAGCATTTGTTGATCCACAGTTTATAGTAGTAGCCAAAATTGTGGAAACCTTTTGGGAAAGGTGTACAGTAGAAATGCCACCTTTGGTTAAGTTTCCATCAATTTTTCTTCTAATTTCTTTATAACTGTAGTTTTGTTCACTTAATAATACTATTTTACATCGCTTTCTGGGCAAATAGTCAACTCTTTGCACCATTACTTTAATTTTATTACGTTTTACAAGCTCACTAAATGAAAGAACACAAAAAAACCCAACCAACTTGATAGCGATCACATAACACACTGACAAATGTCCTCTCAACTTCAATACATGACATCAATAACTGAATCCTACTGTGATCTGATTGGCTCATTGCCAAAACAAGATGACACCTGATTGGCTCTCTAAACGCTCATGCTCATTGGCTACAATCAGATGAAGGAAAGCTACCTGGTATCAACCTAAACAAGTTGTGCTTCCTTTTTCTGGTTATTTGGCTATAACTTGTCATAGAATACAGTACAGATAATTGAACAAACTTTGTGGCATTACATTCTTGGTTAAATTATCTTTCCATTGATATATACTTTTATGGTACTACTCCCCCCAAAAAAGTGGTGTTATTAGGCATCAAACCTCAAAAATACACTTTTCCTAGAAGGTTTCCACAATTTTGGCCAGTACTGTATATAACACCATTACATTGCCATTTCTGGCTGATGAGCTGCATTTTGATGGCTCACAAGTTGAAGAAATCTGAGCTATTTTTCAATTTAGGAGAAATGTGATTCCTTCTGGCACATCCTAGCATGACATTCATATGTTGTAGGCATGGGGAAATGCACCCACCTAGAAAATACAAGGAGGATCTGTCCAATAGAGAGACAGAGAGGCCCACAAATTGGTTTCCTCCCTCAAAATTTTGTCCTGCCCTTTACCTTCCTTTTCACTTTGTTTCAGGGTAATCCAGGCCCCTCAGGAACATCTGGGGATCAGGGTCCTCCTGGTCTTCAGGGAATGCCTGGAGAGAGAGGCCTGGCTGGAACACCTGGCCCCAAGGGTGATCGGGTAAGCTTTTTAGAAATATCTGTGACTTCTCTTTCCTGTAAGAAGAATTTTTTTGTTTTCTACACAACCTTACATCTTTATACAATTATTTGTTAAGGACTTGAGTTTGCCTTATGCTTTTTTCAGGGCAGCATAGGAGAAAAAGGAGGTGAAGGCACAGCCGGCAATGATGGGGCCAGAGTAAGTGGAAAGTCCTCTTTTTCTGCTAGTAGTGCTGGGTCTTAATGAGAGTTTATAATGAATAGTGCATTGCAGCATGTTTTTGCTATCAAGTGTTAGTAAACCAGAATTAATTTGTGGGAGGAGCTCATATGCTATAAATCAGGGGTGTCAAACTGCCGGCCTAAGGGCCGGATGCGTCACCTGGAAGCCGCACCCACCCCATTGCCGGCAATGGCAAAACAGTCCCAATACATTGCACATCATCACGTGACATCACGAGTTTGACATGTCTGCTATAAATGCTTGAAGGCACCAAATTCCATTCAAAATAAAGTTTTGTTCTGATTTATTAGGGTTTTTAGCTCTTACTCTAGTATATGTTTAACCTTATAAATATCAGTGGACCAGGTTGGCTTCCTTTTCTGAAGAAAGGAAAAAAATAAATAAGAGCTTGTACAAACCATGAAAGATTGCTTGTCTTACTGGAATTATGATTGTCTCCTAGGGACTCCCAGGTCCATTAGGCCCAAATGGCCCTGCAGGTCCGGCTGGTGAAAAGGTAAAATAGTTAGTGGAACTATCAACTATGCAGGGGGCTTATTATGTTATAGTATAACTTTTCAGGACTATGTATGATAATATCTCATAGCCTTTTTTTATTTAAGGGTGAACCTGGTCCTCGAGGTTTAGTTGGCCCTGCCGGCTCTCGTGGAAATCCTGTAAGTAAAGAATCTTATTGTCTGTATTTTGATAAGTTGGATATTGGTATTGTTATGCATAATGACAATTTTTTTCACTGCTTTTTCTCTTTTCCACCGATTCTTTTTCACTTTCTCTCTTCTCTTTCCATAAAACTGATAATTTAAAAAAAAGGCTGCCTATGAATTTATAACAGAACAACCCATTTTGAATATAAGTGTATTTAAAAATTATTGGATAGTTTGCGTCAATTAAATTATATATTAAAGCATCATAATTCTACATACCATATATTCTTGGGAAGAATCAGATTTTCTGTTCTGCCATTTATAGAATCCAGTTAGATAGTAGTGGTCATTAAAACATTTAAATATATTAATTAGATCATCTGTATATATCTATGGGTGTGTGTTTACTGGGTGCCATTAGTTGCTTCTGCGAAACATATTCTGGAGATGTACCTAGCATATAGACAGCTTATTTTTTACCAGAACAAATCATGAACTGCTGAAGGTACATCATAAAAAACGGCATCTTCTGTCCTCAAATGTATATTTTTAACATTCTTTTGGAACCCATTTTCTTTCTCTCTCTTTTTCCTGCTAGGGTTCCCGTGGTGAAAATGGCCCAACTGGCCCAGTGGGATTTGCCGGCCCTCAGGTGTGTAGCTTCTTTGAAGGGTTTTTTTTTTTTGAACCTGTGATTTCAGAGAAGGAGGCCTTGAACTATGTTGCAACATTCTTAAACACAAGGTGTATGCTGGGCCTTTTTAAAAAAATAACATTTTTATCACTTAAAAATAATATTCATAACATAGGCTTGGAATAGATGAAAGAACTGGATTGGTCATTTCACTGAATGTTTCTAGGGTCCTGATGGTCAACCTGGTGTCAAAGGTGAACCTGGGGAGCCTGGGCAGAAAGGAGATGCTGGATCCCCAGGACCTCAAGGTCTTTCAGGATCTCATGGTCCACCAGTAAGTAAAAATCTCATTGAAATAAAACTCTGCTCCTAACATTTTGGGGGGTCAGCTGAATATTAATCTTCTTTTTCTTATTCCCATTCAGGGCCCCCCTGGAGTTCCTGGACTCAAAGGAGGCCGTGGTACAAAAGGACCCCCTGTAAGTTGATTGAGTAAAGTTCCTATGAGTAAAGTTCTAGCTTTTATTTTGATTGGGATGTTTATGACTTTCTTAGCACTATAGTATATTTCAAACATGATGTTTAAGACAATATACCATAAAGAATGCTTGTCAACATAATACATAATGTTTGCTAGGTCCCAAGTATGTTTGTTTATTTCTAGGGTGCTACAGGTTTTCCTGGATCTGCTGGAAGAGTTGGACCCCCAGGACCTACAGTACGTTAGACATTTAATTAGATATATTACAGTAATTATTTTATTAAAAAAACAAATATTGTAAAACAAATATAGGGAAGATCAAATTATTTTTAAATATCATTTGTGTCCCATTTTGTGTTAAAATAGGCAGAGGCAGAAAATGTATTCTCCTACAACTCCCATTCATCAATGACAAAAAAGGGGGGAGGCTGGGAACTAAGATTCAGGACCATAAGTTTCCAGCCCTTGAGATAATATGTCAGTGTGTTATAGCACAGGGGTCCCCAACCTATGGGGCGTGCCCCACTACCGGACGGGCCATGGGATAGGCTGGCCAGTGCATGCACGTGTGTGTGTGTGTGTGTGTGTGTGTGTGTGTGTGTGTGCGCGCATTCATCCCCACTTGTGCTGGCACCCGCAGCCCCATTTGAGCGCGCACAGGGTCGGCCTCCTCCGGGTCCGTCAGCGAAACAATGTCGTTTGGCGGGTCCTAGGGGGAGGGCCTTCTCTGTTGTGGCGCCCACCCTCTGGAACCAACTGCCCCTTGAAGTCCACGTTTCTCCCACTCTCCTGGCCTTCCGAAAGAACCTTAAAACTTATCTTTGCCGGCAGTCCTGGGGATGATTGTGAGTTGTGGTTCGAATGTTGTGCATGTGTTCGGTACCTATTTTTAATGTTTTGATATTTTGTATATGTTGTGAGCCGCTCCGAGTCTCCGGAGAGGAGTGGCATACAAATCAAATCAAATCAAATCAAATCAAATCAAACAAATAAATAAATAAATAAATAAATAAATAAATAAATAAATAAATAAATAAATAAATAAATAAATATGCATTCAGGGCTGGTGGCAGTTGTCATGCCTCCGGTCGGAGCCTGACTCTGAGGAAGAGATGGAGTTCCCTGTTGAGGCCCAGGAGGGGGTGTCTGTGGCTTCAGAGGACTGTGGGGAGGAGCAGACTGAGGCAGGCCAGGGCCCTTCAGGTTTGGAACAGGGAAGGCAGAGTTCAGGCGAGGAGCAAGGCCCCTTCCCATCTGATCCTACAGCAAGGAGAGCAGAGAGGAGGGGAGAACAACGGAGGCAGGCTCACTTGCTCGGGAGGAGAGTGATGTGGGGTGGGGCATTTGCCGGGAACAAACGTGGGATCTTGAGATTGTTCTGACTTGTGCTCTTGTGATCTGGAAACTTTGTATTCTGGACCAGTTTACTTCCTGCTTGCAGTCTGCAGTTTGCAGTTCGCAGTTCACAGGCAAGCTGGGAGTTAAAAGGATTATACGTTTGCTTGTTATCTGTCTTGTTTTAAGAACAGTGTAAACTTCCCTGGCTGTTTTGCTTGAACTCATGCCAGCATATGTGGGGGCTGTTGGGTGAACAGTGATTAAAAAGACTATTGCTCTGGCCAGCTGATTGCTTTGTCTCTGTTCGGGGCCCTGGGTCATCACAGCGGTTAGTGCCTGTGTGCGTGTGCAAATGGGGCCACTAGCACCATGTGGGTGTGGCCCTATTTCCGCGCACACATATAGGTGCAAATTTCCCAGCTGCTCCCTTTCTCTCTGGGCCACCAGCATGAAAAGTTTGTTGATCTCTGTTATAGCAGATTATGAATTATATGGAGAAGGTTTCTCCATTATAGCTCTGCTGGTGCTCTTAACCTGTGGGCTCTGGACCCCTGGGAGGCCACGATGTCATCACAGGGGGTCCATGAAGGCTTGATCTGTGGTCATAGTCCATGGCCACAAAAGATATTTAAAGGGGGTCCGTGGTGAAGAAAAATTTGAGAACCACTGGACCAAGTCATTGTCCCTCACTCAGGGCAGGATTATCATAAGACTAAAAGGGTAGAAACATGAGCATCCACAGATGGTGAGTAAATACTTGCAAGTTGATGAACATGGTGTCACAACTGGAATGGAGTTTCAGTAGCAACACTGTGACCAACAACTTGCAGATTTTTAACTCTCTTTCTATATGCTCTTAAGGGGAAAGATGATATTAATATCAGTAAAGATGTTACACACTTTAGTTTATGGCTAGAGATAATACTGCACAATACATTTCTTGCAAGATAGATATTGCAAATGTGCTATTTCATTTGGAAGGAAATTCTACTTTGAGTGCATGAAACACTATATTTAGAGATTGGATGAATTCTATCACCTGGTTCAAGACTACAAAAAGATTATTGGAACTCTAAAACTTTAAGGATTATCTTGCATTTAAAGAAAAAAATAAGTGCCCTATGGGTATTCTTCTATTGAGTATTAAGTAACTGAGTCTTTATTGTGGTCTTTGACCCGCTGGAGAATATTTTGACAAAGAGATAAGAAACAGTAATATTGAAATCCAAATTAAAAAATAAGATTAAAATTATTTATGTGAACGTTGGGGCCATGGACAGAGCTATACTTAATAATTAAGGAGTATTCAACAATAATCTAATGTCACTCTATTACATTTTCAGTGTATGTAATACAGGCAACATGATTATTTCCTGGAAAAGCAAGATGAAGAAAACTTAGAAATGTATAATACATTGTTCTGAGGCTCAAATCAAGTCTGGAAGTGATCAGCATAAGAATGGAAGACTACTGATCAAATAGGAAGCATCCTAGCTATGCTCTGGAGCAGGAGTATGCTGTAAATGCAATAAAGAAAAGAAATTATATCACTGACCTCTCTGTTTCTAACAGAAGCTTCTTTTTTTCAGGGAGCTCCTGGTCCAGTTGGGCCTCTTGGAGAACCAGGCAAAGAAGGTCCTCCAGGTGTTCGTGGAGATCCTGGTGCTCATGGGCGAGTGGGAGATAGAGGCCCAGCAGGACCATCTGGCGGCCCTGGAGACAAAGGAGATTCGGGAGATGATGGACAACATGTAAGTAGAGGGAGGGACTGGGAAGTAGGGAAAAACTTATGTTTGCAAACGAAATAAAGAAACTGTCCTAATTCTAATCCATCCTAATCCACGTGTCCCCCAGGCTTTTTTTTTTTTTTTAAAAAATGGGGACTTTGTGTTAAAGCTAAAGAAAATAATTTTCATTATTGTAACCCACAAGTGCTGGGTGAGTTACTATATCTGACCCGAAAAACTCTGGATAGGCCCTAGAGAGCAACAGAGCATTAGAGCTTGTATTTCTTTGCTGCTCTCTAGATGGTTGTCTGGATTTTTGCAGTCGAGATATGGTAGCCCTGAGGAAGAGTAGAGGGAAGCCTTGATTTCAACTCAAAATGCTAAGGGTTATTGAGCCATTCTCTTCATTTCCCCCCCTCTTAAATCACTTCTTTTAGAGCAAGGGAACTAAAAACATACATTACAGCTGAAGCTTTCAGCAACATCAGATTTTCTTATCTTTGCTATTTCTTGATTAGCTCAAATGCTAAACTATGACACCCTGGTTGAATATAAATGTTAGGGGTTGCTAAGTAAGCCAATTTGTTACTTGTGTATTCCAGGGTCCTGATGGCCCCCCAGGTCCATCTGGAACTACTGGGCAGAGAGGCATTGTGGGAATGCCAGGCCAGCGTGGAGAGAGGGGCATGCCTGGCCTGCCAGGCTCTGCAGTGAGTATTGCCACGACTGGCATTTTTGACTAAGCACTCAATTCTGCTCAACTCTAGTGAAAAGAAGGACTGGGGTGTGTGTGTGACATAATAGCAGTATTTCAGTATTTGAGGGTCTGTTACAAAGAAGACGGGGTTAACCTACTTTCCAAAGCACCAGAAGACAAAACAACAAACAATGGATGGAAACTAACCAAGGAGAGAAGCAACCTAGAACCAAGGAGGAACTTCCTAACAGTGAGGATAATTAACCAGTAGAACATTTTGCCTTCAGAAGTTGTGGGTGCTTCATCACTGGAGGCTTTTAAGAAGAGACTGGACAGCCACTTGTCTGGCATGGTATAGGTCTCCTTCTTGAGCAGGGGGGTTGGACTAGAAGACCCCCAAGGTTCCTTCCAACTGTGTTATTCTGTTATTCTGTTTTACATCTGTAAGAATGGAGCTATGATGGACTCCCATTTAAACTGATGTCTGATAGTTTTGCTATACATAACAACCTTCCATGGTTTTTAATCATTGATGTGATCTCTCTTTTCATGCCAGGGAACTCCTGGAAAACAAGGTCCAACTGGACCAACAGGGGACAAGGGCCCTTCTGGGCCTATTGGTCCTCCAGGTGCTCATGGACCGGTGGGTGAAGCAGGGCCAGAAGTAAGTGGTTTTTTTTCAAAGGCAGTTTTGACATAAGAATACATTACTAGCATTATGGATTAATGTAACTGCTGTGAATAAATACATACATTTCCAGAACTGATATTGTTTCAACAAAAAATATATTTTTATCACATTGATCATTAAGGGAATCAATTCCAGGTGTGGACAAGTTTTTCTACTGAAGGTTTTTCTGTAGAAGTAATGGGGGAGGGTAATCTATTAGAGCAGGGGTCTTCAAACTTGGCCCTTTTATGACTTGTAGACTTCAACTCCCAGAATTCCTCAGCCAGGCATGCTAACTGAGGAATTCTGGGAGTTGAAGTCCACAAGTCATAAAAGGGTCAAGTTTGAAGACCTCTGGGTTAGATTCCTCAATGTTAGTAGAACTAAAGGAAATAGTAGGGAAGAGCTAAAAGTGGCTGTTAACATCTATTCTTTTTCTTTGACATGTTGCTTCTCCCCATCTTTCTGGCATTCAGTTTTGGCTGAAGGAAAAAATCATAGGGATGCTATTGAAGCTTTTAACTGATCTTCTCCATTTGAGCTTCTAAATTCAGTCGAAGGATATTGGTTGTCCATTCAGTCCTAGGCTATAAAGTTTAGGAGCTTGAACAAAATGGCAATTTATTATAAGCCATTCTCTATTTGTATTGTAATCTAGTTGGTTTTAGGAGTTTCAAAAATGCAATTAAAAATATTGCTGCATTTTAATGAAATAGCAATATGAATATTATTCTTAGTAAGATATTATCAACACATCTTTATTTCGACAATTGGAGTTTCCTTGTATATGTCTGTGATCATTTTGTAATTTCCAAGCCTTTTACAAAGGCAATCCCATGTATAAAATATTATTTTAGGACAAATCTGGTGTCACACTTCATCCACTTCTCCACTTCTCATTCAACCTAGGGTCCTGCTGGTAATGATGGCACGCCTGGGCGAGATGGAGCTGTTGGTGAAAGGGTGAGTGAGTTTGAAAGTTCAATGAATAAATATGGTTTTCTTGTTGATCTGGAGTTTTATGTCACACTTTATACTTCAATCTTTGAGAAAAATCACAGTCAAAACTCTTAATAAGGATGGATGTTTTAAGGCAGATCCAGTTTTACAACAGAAGTATAAATGTGTCTATAGTCTATTTGTTTTGGGTCTTCATGAGTATAATTTTAGTAAAGACAGGACCAAAAAGATTATAATTCACCACGTGGCATATAATATGTTGGAAGCTAAGCTCAATTAGCATAGGGAAGCCTGCAATAAAATGTTGTTTTTGCTGTTGTTGTTACTACCTTTATTGTTATTAAAAGTTCTATGCCTCTCCACTCCCAGTGTCTCAGAGTGGTGTAGACAGAAAAACTTGAAACCTAAAATAACAAGACAGTACCAATCAACATGCATTGTAATAGCAATAATTGATAGGTTTAGAAACCAAAATCTAATATCTCTAAATTCTTTTTCTCAAAATCAAATTTTTCTTCATAAACACTCATTAGAGAGGACTGGCTCTTATATGTGAGGGCAAATTATTCTATGAGGTGTGTAAAAACCGTGCAAAGTTTGCGCCTCTTCAGAAATGCAACTGGCAGCAATTCTCTTTTCCATGTTCCTTCATCCCTTTCTTCTGATGTTCCAGGTACTTTTTCTCCAACACACACTAAACATGCTCAATCCTTATTGGACTATTTTGCAGATATGGTTTTTATCTCATGGCTTTCTGCTGATCTATCCCAGCTATATATAGATAGTTGTAGTATATAGTAGTAGTTTAGTAATAATAGTACAATGGTACAAGATGCATCATTTCGTCTATATAAAGATATGCACTTGGAAATGATCTATATCTGATTGTAGAACTGGAATGGTATTTATTGTAGGGTGATCGTGGTGAGCCTGGACCTGCAGGATTTCCTGGTTCTCAGGGTATTCCTGGCACTCCAGGGCCAGTTGGATCTCCAGGGGATTCGGGACAAAGAGGTGAATCAGTAAGTATAGTTCCCTTATTATTTTCATCTCATATAGTCTTGATCATACAATCAAATTCCCATTATCCTTTTCCCTTCTTAAAACATATATGATGAAAGATGAATTCTGGCCATGAAATGAAGTGGCTGATGAATATCTATTAACATTTCTGAGTTAAGTAACATTTTATTGGCTAGTAGATTTGCTGCCGTAATTTCCTAGATCAGGGGTCCCCAACCCCCAGTCCGTGGACCAGTACCGGGTCGCGGCATGCCAGCAACAGGTCCGCACAAACAAGGAAAGCCCCATCCACAGGATGCAAGCAACACACAAAACCACTCTCCCTACAGTCCGTAGAAAACCTGTCTCCATGTAACTGGTCTCTGATGCCCAAAAGGTTGGGGACCTCTGTCCTAAATGGTCCGGACATGCCTTTTGCCAAGCTCTACTGTGAGTCCTTTATGAAGATATTATAGAAAAGAGCTGTGTAGTTAAAATGATAAATGAATGAATGCTCTAAGGCACAGGTTCTTAATCTGGTTTCTATGGATCCCTTCTGCGGATAAATTTCAGGGATCTCTAAACTCGGATGAGAAAAAATTTACAACATATTTTAACATATAATGGCATTGTCATAATTGTTGGTTATATGCCGCCCAGAGTTACATTTTGTGAGATGAGCAGCCATATAAATATGTTGAATAAATAATAAACTTTATTTTCATTAACTTCTAGCTGAAATTTAGTTTTTCATTCTGTTATAAGCAACAAAGGAACATATGGCTTTGAGTCTCCAAAAATGTTTGTTCAGTAAATCTCATTATATAAAATTTTTACAACGATTCATACTTTGATCACGACATTTGAGCACAATTAGTTTCTTTTGCAAATTATATCTATGCAGTTTATTTTATGCATTTTTCTGCTAAGGTTTCAATAGACCCCTCAGAGGTTCCATAACACAAAGACTGTAAGAAACTCTGTTCCAAGCATATAAATGCAATCATAAATGAAACCATCTTTTCATTTCATTGCAGGGTTCACGAGGCCCAGTAGGTCCCCCTGGCCGTGCTGGAAAACGAGGTTTGCCCGTATGTTCTCTACGGTTTTTTTAAATGGAAATCTTAATTGTTTGAAAAATAGTTGTATTTTTGGTTAAAAATAAGTGCAAGTTTTGTATATCTGTATTTTAGAGCTCAATCTAACTGAAGCTTATGAAAAATAAATTAATAATTGAAGAATAAATTAATAATTAAAGAATAAATAAATAAATAAAATAAAATCTACTCATAGTAGATTCACCTGCACTGTATCTAGTTCCAGGCAGAAGATAGTCTCAAATATTCTTCATTGCAAATTTTAAATTTTCCAAATGTATTTATATAGTTGCAGGAAATTAAAGCCAAGAGGAAAAACCCACAATTATAGGTGGAGATTGTCTAAACATACATCTTCTCACTACCTATCAATCCGCATTTTGAACAGCTTCGCACTATTCAATATATACAACACACACACACACACACACACACACACATACGTGACTGATATGCAATAAAAAAATAAATTATGTTGCAACTGTGTTGAGAGTGTATAGGGGTTATGGATATTCATTTAGGCAGCTGAAAGTATGCGGTCTTATTTCACTGATGTCAATGGGAAATGGAGCATATTGCTAATGTCTGATTTGAAAAGCATAGAAATGGGCTTAGTTTTAGCTGGATTGTACCTTTATGTTTTATGTTTTATTTTATTTTGTTTTATTTTTTTTAATTTAAGGGTCCCCAAGGTCCTCGTGGCGACAAAGGTGACAATGGTGATCGAGGTGACAGGGGACAGAAAGGTCATCGAGGTTTCACTGGCCTGCAAGGTCTCCCTGGACCTCCGGTAAGACATTATCTATATGTTTCTTTTACTCTTATTCCAGTTTTCCATGGGCAACTACCGTTTTTGTGAATAGATCATATTGCACTTTGAGCTATTTCTGCTTCCTTATTTATTGTGGTGGAACACTCCTTTTCTGGGTGATGCACTCATTCAACTTTTAGAATCTCACATCACAAAGACTCCAATGGCTGCCTTGTAAAAAAAAAAGGCGGTAGCAATAGCACTTAGACTTATATACCACTTCACAGTACTTTACAGCCCTCTCTAAGCGGTTTACAGAGTCAGCACATCACCCCCAATAATCCGGGTTCTCGGACCGACCTCGGAAGGATGGAAGGCTGTGTCAACCTTGAGCCGGTGAGACTCGAACTGCCAAAATGCTGGAAGTTGGCAGTCAGCAGAATTAGCCTGCAATACTGCATTTTAACCACTGTGCCACCACGGCTCATAAAAAAATATTAACCTTGACTAATTGCCTCTCTCCACCCTCAAAATGGTGTATTTAGCTGGAGATGAAAAGGAAAAAAAATCAGTTCCTTTTAACTAGCTATTTATTTTAAATCCTTTAAAAGATTTTCTGGAGGTTTCTGCCATAGGGAAAATGCTAAGTGACTTTTTTTTATCAGCTAGAACAAATGTATGCAAGCTGCAATACATTATATAACACAATGGAAATGATTGCTTGATTTTTCTTTTGCTTTCACTGTGATCCAGTCTCTCCTGAAATCTGGAGTGTCTTCAAAATCATTTTGCTGTTAACAAGAGATTTATTTGAAAATGTTGCTGATAGGGAGAATGAGGATTTATAGGAAAGAGTCTTATTACGTTGCCTTCCCTCTCCCTCTAATTTAAGGCTCTGATTTTCCAAGGTGGTTAGTAATCCTGGGAACCAAAACTCAAAATTACATTTTCTTGCAGTGGTTGGAGGCCAAGCTTGGTTGTCTTGGCTCTAATGTAATCTTAATCATAGGACTAATTGTCTATGATTTTAGAACTTCATGCAACTTTTTTTTTTTGGCTATCTTCAAGTCATTATGTTACGAATCAGAAATGCTGAGATGTTAAAGTAAAGAATAATAGATCATCACTGGATATTCAAGATTGATGTATTCAAAACCACCATATCTTCTTCTTTAAAGATAAGATGTAACTTGAGAAAATGTAGACCATCCACACTGTGTTTTGCAGGGACCTACTGGTGAACAAGGCAGTGCTGGGATTCCAGGCCCATTTGGCCCAAGAGTGAGTAAACCAGATGTGAAGTATAATATGGAAACAATTAAATCCCCTCCCCCCAGTTTAAGTTTGCTGTTGTACAGATGGTGTTTGTTGATTTCAGAGTACAATTAATTTGGATAGGGATTGCAGAATTTTTTTTTTATTAAACAAGGTTGTGCTTGAGGTCATTTACCGTCCTTAGTTCATTTGTGTATGGATTTCTAAATATAATCTAGTATTTGGCAAATATGCTAACTTGACAAAGATTTAGCTTTCAGTCCAAAACAGGTTCTATCCCTCAAGATTTTTAAGCTTCAAGAACAATCTCTAATTTGCTGGTATCAACTAATGGCAACTTTGGTGCACATTAATGCGTACTTTTCTAATGGCCTTTTGTTATCTTTTACTACACACAGACCTCAGTGTTCTTCATTTTTTTATTCATATTATATCCTTTCCCAACTCCTTATGTCTTTCCAGTTTTGCACAGAACTCAGGCAAATTTTAAAGGGCCAACTTACAATATAAACAACTGAAATCTTAATATTGCTCTGATTTTAATTTTATCAATGCTTTTATTGCTTACATTGGCTGGCTAGGATGTTTGAAAATTTGAACATTGTGGATTTTAACAGTGTCATTATAATTTTTAAGAAGCTTTAACCTATGATTGACTATAACTTCTTAGAAGAATAAAAAGTGAATGAATCAAAATCTAAAATACTAGGTAACCATTTTCTCTTTGTGCAAAATTAGATCAAATTAGATATCAGGTAAGGCTTCTTCAACCAACAGCTCCAGTTTATGAATCAGCAACCAGAATAGGCTTGGGGGGGAAAGATCAGTTTCTGAGTTTCTTGGGTTCAACGGTTGAGATACAAATTTAAACTGGATTAAGAAGTTGATGGATACTCAATGAAGACTGTGAACTTTTGATATCAGCAGTTTTCCCTGAAAATGGAGAGACAAAAAGTGCAAAAATGAATGTGTGCACATGGGTGAATATCTCTCTCTCTCTCTCTCTCTCTGTGTGTGTGTTGTGTGCATATGTAAAGAAAACCTCAGTATGTTTCCATTGGAGCTTACCAAAATAAATGATTAAACTGAGGGAATTAAAAGAAAAAACAGTAACCCCTTCCCAGATTTCTACTAGATTGTCATTGGAAATTTCAGAAAACAGATTCTGCCACATTAAAGTAACATAAAACTGGACCGGGGTTTAGTGGCATCTAGGTTTCCAAGTTTCAAATCTCTCCCCCCCCCAAATAAAGCTAAGCACAGCGATTTAGCATAGTTAGTGGAAGCAGCTGTTAAAAAGGGCAGTTTGAGGATAGTCCAACTTACCCACCTGCATCTTTTACCCTAGGACAGGAATGTTAAACTGCCGGCCCGCGGGCCAGATGCTTCACATGGAAGCCACACCCATCCCAGCTCTGACAAGGGGAAAAAAGTCACAATACGTCACAACACATCATGTGATGTGGCGAGTTTGACACCTCTGCACTAGGGGAAATGCAACTTTATTGTAATGTTTGAATAGCCCAGCAACAAGGAAGCTTCTCCCTGCAATGGCTTCTTGGGAGCAATTTTATGTCATGATTCACATTTTTTTCTAGGAGCTCTGTGGAGTGCCCACAAGAAACACCTGATATTATAATAGGAAGTCTTTGGGAAGGTAATGGTCATAGACTGTAGTGCAATTCTTTTAAAATAACTTAAACAAGGGGAGTAGGGCTCTAGGCCTGCTTATTTGGTATTTATTCAGTCTCATCATTTTAAAAAAACTGAGACAATATGGCTGTAATGGTCTCATAGGTTCTCAGCCTATTGATGGAATTGAAAAAGAGAAGAATACTTTTGCTATCTAAGCATTTCAGCTGGTCAATTAGAACTGCCTCCTTCTGGGAGACAATATCTAAAAGAAACGAAGTTAGCAGACTCAGATGCAAAAAAGGATGCCTCTGGATTCAATTAATAAAGACCTGTAAGAAAGCCTATTCTTATTCTTTTCATTCTTAATCAGTAACATGTGTTACCTCATTCATTTTTGTGGTTCCCCGAATTAGTATTTTAGCATCATTCAGTTAGCATTTTTATCCCATGTCTCTTTTTATCATCTTCCCCCAAAATGTCAAGAGCAATTTATATACAGTTAACAAAAAAGGTACAATATTGAAGGAAAACGGAGGGGAGAGAGAAGAAGGAAAACAATCAGACTCAGCAATTGGTTACTGAGATTAAATAATAACTAGTAAATGATATGCAGTTGGAACTTTTGATTCATTCACGCATTGTGAGCATTAGCAGAGCCAGTTTGCAGTTATCTTATGGAAAGTTGAGAAAGGCCAGAGGTATCATTTAGTTGAAAAGGAAGGAAATTATTTATGTGTCCTTATTGATATGATAAATACGAACTTTTGCTTTTAATATAGGGTCCCCCAGGTCCAGTTGGACCTTTAGGTAAAGAAGGAAATCCTGGGCCACACGGACCAGTTGGGCCTCCTGGTGTAAGAGGAACTTTAGGAGAAGCAGGACCTGAGGTAAATTATTATTATTATTATTATTATTATTATTATTATTATTATTATTATCATCATCATCATCATCATCATCATCATCATTATTATTATTATTATTATTATCATTATTATTATTATTAATTTGACTTCTATGCCGCCCTATTCCGGAGAACTCAGGGCGGCTCACAACATAGTAGAAATCAACATATAAAAATACATGTATATAAAACCCCTTAATTTAAAAAAAACCAATCATTCAACATACACACAGACATACACTGGCTTGGGGCAAGATGTTAACTACCCCAGGCCTGCCGGCAGAGGTGTGTTTTTAGTAATTTACGAAAGGCGGAGAGGGTGGGGGCGACACGGATAATGGGGAATTATAATTATAATAATGGGGAATTGGTTCAATCAGAGAGAGGAAGAGTTATTTCCATTGAATATCCTATAAGCTTGTATGAGTCAAACTGCATGCCATTTTGGAAGAAACCACATCTTCTTTATACATGCAGGGCACCTAATCTGGATTGAGAATCTAGTGAGGCACGCCTCTGACCATTTGCGCCTTGTTTTAGGAAGCAACCCAGATCAATTTTTTTGTCATTTGCACCACCAATTTGCTTGCTTAATGGATCACTTTTAAATGATGACAGGGGTAATAGAAAAAAGTCTAGATCCAAATCACATCAGCCAATAAAGGACCAAAAAGCTCTCCTGTGCCTCCTATCTTATCAAGATTAGATCCTCTAAACTTAAAATAAAAGAGTAAACTCTACTTCAAATTATGTTTGATGCTTGGTGATTTCATACGGACATTTATGTGGTTTTCACGACAGTACAGGTGGTCCTCGACTTACAACAGTTCATTTAGTGACCATTCAAAGTTACAACAGCACTGAAAAAAGTAACTTATGACCATTTTTCACACTTATGTTGCATCCCCATGGTCACATGATAAAATTCAGACTCTTTGTAACTGGTTCATATTTATCATAGTTACGGTGTCCTGGGGTCATGTGATCCCCTTTGGTGACCTTCTGACAAGCAAAGTCAATGTGGTAAGCCAGCTTTACTTAACAACCATGTTACTCACTTAAAAACTGCAGTGATTCACTTAACAAATATGGTAAGAAAATTCATAAAATGGGACAAAACTCACTTAACAAAAGTCTCACTTAGCAACATAAATTTTGGGTTCCATTGTGGTCGTAAGTCGAGGACTACCTATACTACAAAATGTTTCACTATTGCCTCTGTTCAAGAATAAAAAATAAGGGAGAAAAGGGTGACTCTGCTTATTCTGAGAAGAAAAAATACATAAAAGTGTTAGTTCAATGAGTTTAAGCCTTGGCTGTATCAATTACTTACAACCTTATTGGGGAAGGGTGTTCCAAATAATCATTCTTAATCTATGTATAGGTATTAATCAATTCAAACTACAATATTCTATAACTGAAACAATGTATTCCTTTGCCACTGAATTTATTGATGCAAATTGGGTAGCTAAAGGGACACATTCCTTCATCTAACCATCTGTCTGTCTGTCTGTCTGTCTGTCTGTCTGTCTGTCTGTCTGTCTGTCTGTCTGTCTGTCTGTCTGTCTGTCTGTCTGTCTGTCTGTCTGTCTGTCTGTCTATCTATCTATCTATCTATCTATCTATCTATCTATCTATCTATCTATCTATCTATCTATCTTGTATAGCTGCCAAGGTTAACCAGTAACTCTAGTTGGAATTGGAATTACTATCCAGTTCTTGTAATTTTGTGTCCCAGATATTACAATCCTATATTACTGCTTTTTGTGTGTAGGGTCCTCCTGGTGATCCCGGTCCTCCAGGCCCACCAGGTCCCCCCGGGCATCTTACTGCTGCAATTGGTGACATTATGGGACATTATGATGATGGTCTACCAGACCCACTACCAGAGTTCACTGAAGATGAAGCTGCTCCAGATGACAGCAATAAAACAGATCCAGGAGTCCATGCCACACTGAAGTCATTGAGTAGCCAG
Source organism: Bothrops alternatus (assembly GCA_034064705.1). NCBI lineage: Eukaryota > Metazoa > Chordata > Lepidosauria > Squamata > Viperidae > Bothrops > Bothrops alternatus. The sequence continues at coordinate 22,238,964 of JARGCV010000052.1, read as the reverse complement.
ATCGAAACAATGCGCAGCCCTGATGGATCTAAGAAGCACCCAGCCCGTACTTGTGATGATTTAAGATCATGTCATCCATCCAAAAAGAGTGGTAGGTGTATCTTTCTTTGTTTTTATTTTAAACAAACAGTCTTCAAATGCGTTATACATATTTCTGGAAGGCAAATATAACCAGGGCCTGGAAGGACCACATTATGAGGAATAGTTGGAAGAATTGTTAGCCAGAAAAGAGAAGATTGAGGGGAATGTGACAGCTCTCTCTTTCTCTTTTTAAAATATGTTTTATTGATTTTTAACATATGCCTTAATATCTGCTAAACATCATGTTGTCTGGGTTAGTGTTTAAAAAACAATAACAATTAATTTCTATAATTCTATAGTCCATATAATAACTTTACTTGATTTCCTCTTCTTCCAATAATATACTCTTTAGCCAACCTTAAATTAATAGTTCTTATTTAAATGACAATTAAATATAAACATTTTTCTCTTGTTTCTGCAAATAATAACCACATCAGTATGAAGCTTCTTTTCATTGATCATCTTGATTGCCTCATCATAAATCCTGTTTACATTCTTATTTAAATTTGTTTTCCCCAGGGTATTCAAAACATTCTTACTGGTTAAGATTTTCTCACAATTAGTTACACTTAAGTATTTAAATCTTTTTTCTCATACAAGCCATCACATTTTTACATTTCTCATATCTTAAAAGAAAATAAGAGCAAAAAGAAAAAAAAGCAAAACAAAGAAAACATTTCTTTTATATAAACCATCCCAACATTTTTATATTTCTCATGTCAAAAAAAACAAAAAACAAACACAAAAGAAAAAAGAAAGAAGGCATACTATATTGCTTTAGGGGCTCATCCCTCTTAAACTAATTTTCATTTATATTCAAAATCTTTCTATTTCTTTAACCATATTCAAACAAATGTTTAATTTTTAAATACTCCCTCTTATAATTCCCATCATCTAATTTCTTGATTCTCACTTTAGCCTTTTTTTTTTGCCCAACATCTTTCTTATTCAATATGCTTCAACGAACCAAAGAGTCTTCCCATAAACTTATAAATGTTATTGCAGGTACAAAAGGCAAAACAGGTAAGATGTTTTTATAGGAAGGTTTTGCCTCTTTGTATTCATTGAAAATCTTTTCCTTTTTGTCTTTCTTGATTTTATTTATTATTTTTTCTCTCTCAAGATCTTGTTGTTCTCCTGGCAAAATCCATTTTATCAAATCTTTTTTCTTGCCCTCAAACTTATTTTGTAATCTTAAAGTACAGTTTGTCTTTTCTATGTCCAGAGTTCCCTGTAGATTTTTTTCATCTGGGTTAAGTCATATTTCCTAGTACTGTTAAATTCCATCTTGATATCTCTCTCCTCAGTCTCGTAATCAGTTGTCTGTTTTCTCTGCTCACTCTCTATTTTTATTTTCTGAGAATTTTTATGTTGTAAAGTTAAATTCTGGGAAAGATTGAGGGCAATAGAAGAATGGGACGACAGAGAATGAGGTGGCTGGATGGAGTCACTGAAGCAGAGGTGTGAGCTTAAATGGACTCCAGAAGATGGTAGAGGACAGGAAGGCCTGAAGAAACGTTGTCCATGGGGTCGCGATGGGTCGGACACGACTTCGCAACTAACAACAAAGTTAAATTGGAGATGTGTTCATTTATGTTTTCAAGGTTATGTTTAATTTCCTCGTGGTTTGAGGTGATTGTTGTTTGGATTAGTTGCAACATAGCACAGATCTCCTTCTGGAAAGTATTTGTTTTTTCTTGGTATATTCTTTCTACAGATCTCTGGTTTTCCATAATAACAAAAAATCAGGGTTTTCCTTTCTCTGCAGATGGCTTTAGAGTCACAGTTGAGTTAGTATTTGTAATCCAGAAAGATCAATTCTTTTTTTTTTTAGAGTTTATAATTCTCACTTTATAGAAAGCCCAAGATGTTTCCTTTTTTTAAATCACAGCTGTTCTTTGTTATTAAGACATTGTCAGTCTCTGTAGTTGAGCAGCTGTTGTAATATTTTCATCCACCACTAGATGTCAGCATCAGTTCTTTCAGTAACAAACACTTATTTACTTCTGTTTTGATGATATAAAAGGAAAATATTAACAGATTCCACCGATTTCAAACTTATCCAAATTAAGATTTATATTCTTTTTATTTCAATATATTTTTATTCTCCCTGAAAGGTTTAATTCGCCGCTTCCGTCTGCAGGAGGGTGGGGCAAAAGTCCCCCTCCTTCTCACTTTTGGAGGCTTTTTGCTTCTTGAGTTTTTTCTCCAGGAAATCAATTTTCAAATAGAAGACATAAAATTGCTGTTCTTACCCAGTTCTAAACACGTTGTTTATAGTCAGCTTGGAGTAATACTTTTGGACTTTGGTTTCTTGTAGCTTGGGCTAGACTTGGAAGTTGAGCTAGCCTCTTCTCCTGCCGGTTTCTGAAGGGCTTTTCCGAAACCGATTGGATCAGCTGCCATCTCTCTGCAATCAGCAGGACTTTTTCTTTCTGTGTTGCCTCTACGGGGCAACTTCAGGCCCATTTAGGGTCCCCTGGCAGGCAGAAATCAGCCGTACGGAGCAGAGCCCCATGATCCCTTGGCTGACGTGCTATTGCACAAAACCAGAAGTTCATGACAGCTCTCTTCTAGTATTCTAGAGGTGTCATACAGAAGACAGACTAGAATTGTCCAAATTGTTCCAGGTGATAAAAAGCAATAAGTGCAAATAAGTTTAAGTTATAGGAAAAGATTTCAGTCGGACACAATCAACAAAATATATCTAATAGTAATAGTTCCTTATTGTTGAATAATGGAATAGGCTGCCTTAAGTTGCTGGACTTGTTTAAACAGAGGCTGGGTAACCATCTGTCAGGAATGTGCAGTTGTAGATTCCAACATTGAGTGGAGGATTGGATTACATGATTAGATCCCCTCCATTCATAGGTTGGTCTTATTATTACAACCTCTTTGTCTTCACTTCGTATTTTTATTTTATCCTCACCAGAGTAAAGGAACTAAAATTTAATGAGCCTGATACAAGATAGCCAGAACATAAGTACTATAAAGGAGGCAGTCATAAAAAATGAAATATATAAGAAATCTTATTCAGATTGTCCAAATATGCACTAATATTATTTGATATGTAATAAATGCTTCCAAGGAAAAGAATTGTTGTAAGAATTGTCAGCACAAATTGAGAAAAGTAGGCCAAAAATGATGGATTTGTCAGATAATTAAGCCAATTCTACTCTTACTTGTCCAAGTCTTAAATGTAAGGGAAATTATTTAATTATGAATAACGAAAGATAATATTAGGGTTGATACAGACATAATTATAATTATAATAATAATAAAGTTGGAAGGGACCTTGGAGGTAATCTAATCCAACCCTCTGCTCAGGCAGGAAACCCTATACCATTTCGGACAAATGGCTGTCCAGTCTCTTCTTAAAAACTTCCAATGTTGGAGCATTCACCGCTTCTGGAGGCAGGTTGTTCCACTGGTTAATTGTTCTAACTGTCAGGAACTGAAAAGACCGTAATGTTACAAATGCAGTTTAAATTAGCCCAAGTTTGAAATATTGGACAACAAAAATTAAGAATTTGAATATTAGTTTAGCTATTTTTGGACACCAATTTTCTGCAGACTATCAAGTACTCTTCCAATACCTCCTCTTTTACCTTTTTGCTACATCATCACAGCCCTTGATCCTTGAACAATTGATATCAAATTCAAATACGTTGCTTGAACATATGCATGTTTATTTATTATTAGATGTGCACATGATTGCAATTTTAAACTTGAATAGGAAGGAAAATACATTGAAGTTATGCTTTGTCCTTAATTGAAATTGGACTGTAACACAGGGAAGCAAAAATTGGCTTGTTATACTTTTAAGATTTCCTGTTTTGCTTTCACAGGAGAATACTGGATTGACCCTAATCAGGGCTGTGTAGAAGATGCAATCAAAGCATTCTGCAACATGGAAACAGGAGAATCATGTATAGCTGCAAATCCAGCTATTATTCCACTTAAGACGTGGTGGACAAGTAGATCATCTGATCTAAAACCAATATGGTATGGACTTGATATGAACAGAGGTTCACAGGTAACTAATTTGAATTTTCTTGGTATTTATTTCAGTTATTATTTTGGAATAAACATATGCAGCTTAGTCTAACCCTGGACTTCCTTATTACAACATGCAGCCATATTTTTGCTAATTCTATCCCACCCATGTTTCAGCAATTGCTGTCATATGCATTTCCCATTACCATAAAACTTACCATGCGGTTTTCTTTTATATGCATGTACAGTATGTGCATGCATCTATGTTTTCAATTTTGCCATATTTTAATTTTTACTGCAGCTTTCCTAATTATATATTTTTAATATGCTGTTTCCCAGGTATATATATTATTATCCAATGATTGAGCCAATAATTATGTTGAGATATATGCTGGCAGGTTCTCTCAATTACATTCTGCCTGTGCTACAACAGATTTAATTTTGGTAGAATTTCAATTGGAAAGATATCCATAATGGATGCTTCATACCCTTAAATCGAAAGGGAATTAAATATTTACTTATAATTCACTTCAGTAATTAAAGAAATAGTTGGGGTATATACAGAAATACACATATTTAAATTAAATTCATTTGTACAAAATTAAAAGCATCAAAATACATACATATGTGTACATCAAGACACAAATAGCTTTAAAATATATCTATATCTATATGCATTAAAACACGCATAGTTTTGGAGGTATAATTAACAGCTTTAAAATAAAAAAAAGCCTACTTGCATTTTCCTACCTTTTTCTTCACACAATCTTTGACTGTTAGAAGAGATCTTTTCACAAGCATAGTGGTCATAAATTGTATGAACCCTGGTGAGAATGTGATTTCTTTTTAATTAAAAAAAAAGCACAATAGGTTTAGAGGTACAGAAGTTTAGAGAAAAAAATAGTAATTACAAAAAACAAAACATAAAACTCATCTAATTCCTTCTGCACTTCAAAGTGGGTGTGTTTGTCTGTTAGGCAGTTGTTATAGCCACCATGCTAGGAAAGATAGATTGCTGCAACAGAAGTTGCCATGGACTTGATTTAGGAATAACAGAGAAAATGAAATGAAGTCAATCAAAATACAGAGGTTGTCTTAGAACCGTGTTTCTCAATGCTGGTCACTTGAAGATATGAAGAGTTCAGAAAGTGAGGTCCACACATCTTCAAGTTGCCAGCGTTGTGGAACACTGATGTAGAGGAAAACAAAGCTCAGTCAGCAAAACAGACAGGACTATTTGAAAAGAGAACAGAACAATTGTGGGGGGGCCCCTTCCCAGTGTGTGTGGGAGTGAGCATTGGGCAACATATCCATTCTTGCCCTCTAAAGTTGTTGTTTGTCTGAACTGGTGACAAATCAACCTGGTAGTCTAGTCAAGCCTTTAGTTATTAATTTGTTTAGTTATAATATTTATATTATCTCTTCAATTATTTGTTTACTGCTCTTCATCTTAATGCATTAATTAATGAAAACACTGTACACTGGACTAGAATGAGTTTTCTTCAGCTTTAGTTTTAGTTTATTTAATTTAACTAGTCAGTTAAAACACATGTAATTTTAATATCTAAGGATATTTCAATATTCTGGTTCCTGGAGCACTGGACTAAAAAGGCAAGAAACTAACTTACTGACACAGAGCATTGTATAGTGTAGGGGTAGGGAACCAGCATGGCTGGTTCAGGAATTCTGGGTATTGAAGTCCACAAGTCATAAAAGAGTCAAGGTTCCCTACTCCTGATATAGTGGAAGGGACCATCTAGGCAGCTGAATCTGATCCATTGCTTTGGGTTTAGAGAGAATGGATAGTTCCCAATATGGTAAGAACTTTGCATAGCCCTACTATAAGTATAAAGATTTTACTTTCCCTGATAAGGCAATAAGGAAGGGAAAATACATTGCCTTCCTTCTAAAATTCATATTGGGTCATTTGTTTCTATAGTTGAGCCTGTCCAAATATACAACAAGCTATTAAAGGAAGATGCAGGAATATCTGACAAGGTTGAAGTGCCAGCCTATCTGAAGAAGAAATTGTAAAAATAATAATAATAATAATGCCTCCTTCTTTCTTCATTTGTAGTTCGTTTATGGCGATAATCAATCACCCAACACAGTGATCACACAAATGACTTTCCTGCGCTTACTTTCCAAAGAGGCCTCTCAGAATATTACCTATCATTGCAAAAACAGTATAGGTTACATGGATGACCAAACTAAAAACCTAAAGAAGGCTGTGGTGCTGAAGGGAGCCAATGACCATGATATCCGAGCTGAGGGAAATAACCGTTTTAGATACACTGTCATTTCTGACACCTGCTCTGTAAGTCTTTTTAGCAATGAATTAATGTTGGGGCATAAACTGAATATTTGGAGTGTGTGTGCACGTGCATGTGGCTATTCAATTATTTCTCATGAGGAAAAAAATTGTCACAGCTCTGAATTTCAAATTAATGTATAGCAATAGAAGAGGCTGGAAAAGAATGGTGGTTCCACAGCTGATTTCTCTTTATAATTTGCTGCTTGAGCAAGTAGAAAGGTCCTACGTAGATGCTGGGTATCAGGGCCAAAAGCGAGAGGAAACATCTTGATTTATTGTTGTGGTATCCAGAGAAAAGATTGTAGTACTATTCTATAGTAAAGCATCAACTAACTGATAGTTATCTACCTATTAACCAAAGTAAAAGCAGGGTTGCACCTACCAAATCACTGTATATACAAAGGGTCTGAACTAGAATTATGTTTATTAATGAGATCTTGTATAGAATGTAATAATTAGCTTGCTGTGGTTTTCTTCTCGATATTCAAAGAATCCAACTGATAATCTTGTTTTTCTTTTTCTCTTTTGATTTGTTCTTCCAGAAACACAATGGGAATGTGGGAAGCACAGTCTTTGAATACAAAACACAGAATGTGGCACGGTTACCTATCATTGATATTGCCCCAGTAGATGTTGGAGGCGCAGACCAAGAATTTGGAGTAAAGATTGGACGAGTTTGTTTTGTGTAAAAAAAGTAAAGAAGCAAATAAGTAAATACGTAAATAAATAAATAAATGGGTTTATCTTTTCAAAAGCATTGGGGATGACAGCAGCAGCAACAGAACGCAAGAACTTAGACTGAGTGAAGTTAATCCTGAGACTCTTGAAGTTACGGCTGATATTGCAGTCAGCATTGTATATAACAGTTCTTTCTAACTCCCTGGCCTTCTTTAGTGTATTTATTTTACTTACAAATCTTCAGTCTCACTGCCTAAGTCAACATTTTAATGAAGTAAATCCTATTTTAAAATGACAAGTGACCACATATGTATCTAAAACAATTCAAAACTAATCTTTGTTTCCTAATTAGAAAAGGTAATCCTGATTTTTGGAGGTTCTGCTCAACTTTAAAAAGAGCAATTCGTATAATAGAAGTATGGTGAACAGCAGTAGGAAATGAGTAAAAGATTCAGATGTTCACCATGTCAAAATTACCAGTCCATCAATGCAGCGCCATAGGGTACCTGCACGGTCAGTCCTGGCCCTGTGTTTAAAATGTTGTGGCATCTGTATGAACCCATATTATTCTGTTTGTCAACTGAACCACTTTATTTCCAGCTCAGCAGTTGTGAATTTCAAATCACAGTTGAAACAATTTCCCTTTTGATATACAGATGTTTTGAAGAGTGGCTTCCCTTTGGTGGCATCACCCCAGTTCTGAACTCATCCAGTATTTTCCAATTGAGGTTCAGCCACTGTGACATCTTAACAAAATGTTATTATCTTACTTTAAAATACAACAGAGGGACACTGCACAGCCCTTTCCCAAGAAACCATTATAATATGGAGAAATGCAGACCACATGAAATTCAAAAGTGTTGGGGCATTGTTTGAATATCATATTTTGCTGCCTGATCAGATAGACCATACAGAGACTGGTTCAGGAGTAGCTAATGGTTTCAAGACCAGGAATGGTGAGAAGGATCCAAAGGTCAGCTTCAAATAGATTATTGGGAACTTGGAAATGAAAATGGTATCAAAAATCCAGAGATTGCAACAACAACAAAATGATCTTGTACTGTCTATTTAGAAGCAACTCCCACTGAGTTCAGTGGACTTTGTTCCTGGATAAGTAGGTATAAGTTTGCCAGGCAGTAGATACTAGAAGATGGCTACATTCTTGAGGAAGATCATTATTCATATAATTGAAGCCATTCCCTAAAAATGTGTTTCTGCAATCAGTCATAGCAGATGATGAAAATGAATCAGTCTTCCTCAACATGATGCACTCCAGGTGTGTTGGATGTTAAATCCTTTAATTCAGCAATCAGCAGGGAAACTAAACATCTGGACAATAGGTTGGGAAAAATTGAAGAAGATAATGTTTATGTTTTTAATGTTTTAATTGTAAGGTTCCCAGAGCTCAAGAGTATGTTATCTCACTCAATACATTTATAATTCCCCCAAATTATTTTCCAAAATAAGTTTCAGAATCAACACTTAAAGATTTTGTTTGATGAGGGGATTAGTTGTTGACTTAATGAGCAGCAAACCTCTAGTGAACAATTATTCCTTGAAAGTAATAAACTGTAGATTATTACATTTTGCATGTGGTCAAAGCTGAAATTTCTAAATGACTTCAGGTAACATCAGAATTCCCGTAATGTAGCCTTTCTCTATCTGAGCATCTTCTAAGTAAGTTTGTTTCCACTCCGAGAATTCCCAAGCCAGCAGGGTCATTATTAAGAATTCTGATAGTTGGAGTGGACACAACACAGATATTATGGAAGGCTGCAACAATTTCTTCAAATGTATTGTCCACTTATGTGTGTGTGTCATTTATTCCCATGTATTAATCCTAAATCAGGTATTAACATAAATATTAGAGTTTTACTGTGGCTGAGAGAAATTTTCACTCAATAACTGGTCATGCATCATCAGAAATTGTGACATTGCATGTCTTGATTTATTAGGACAAACCAATGGTCCATCATTTCTTAGCATGAGCTACCTCATCTCTAGAAGCTGGGATGCATTTAATAATCTAGTGTTAATTCTAGATACAACAAGGTGCTATGCTTCTGTTATAATTCCAAGAATGGAGATACACAGGGCAATATAATAATGAAGTAATAATAATTATTAAAATGTTTTCTTTATGAAAAAGGGAATGGTGCTAAAATGGTTTCTGTACAATCCTGCAAAATAAATTTATTGTCATCAACCTTTTCTTTTTTTTAAAAGAATTTAAATACTATATTTTTGGTGTCTGGGAAAAATTCTTATACATTGCGTTTTTCCTCTTATGGTTTTATGATCTACAGAATGGGGTGTTCATCACCGTATTTTTCTTTCCATGGAGCATGTGACAACAAGACTAGTTCTTCAGTTGGCTTCTTTGTTGAAGACCTATGTTCTCCTGTTTCTTGTTTGTTTGTTTTTCTAAATAAACACATACACCCACACCCACAAAAGAAAAGCCATACGCATAGCTTTATTCATGTATCTTTGCAAAGCATTTAATTAAATACAAGTTTCATGTTGAGTAATGGCTTCCTTTGTGTAAAGTCCTTCTGACAATTTAATCTATTTCTAAGGAAAGGCAACAGGATTCTGTGTGTGTGGATTGTGCATGGTAGAGTGTGTGTTTGCTATGTCATCTGTAAATTCAAAATGTAGCACCCAAAGCACTTAATAAATTAAATATTAAAGGGAATTTTGAGTGACAAGTGTTTGTGGTAGTGCTTAAGAGTCAAGATGAGGATTTGACAAGTCTGGCTTTAGAACTTTGAAATTTAAGATTTATCAATGTTGTTGAATAAAGTATTGTGATAAAACCAGTGTCTCAGTTTAAATCACAGCATATATTTCAGGGAAACCATATGAGCTTTTCCCAAACTAGATAACAATGCTTAAATTATGGTAGAATCAAAGGAAATGATTATTCATCCATGAGCAGTTCTTGCATGTCAGTATAGATACTAGAACAACTGTGTACTGTGAACTGGAAAGTTTGAAGGTTCATGGTGTCTGTACTTCAACCTAATTATATCATAAATCTGAGTTTACAAGTCATGTCTTAGCACAACCACAGTTTATTGAATAACCCATAGGTGACTGGATTACACACCATGCCAGGCAGTTAACCATGTGTTACAGTGGCAAGGTTAGCATAATATGCTAAAATAAAATTTTAAATAAGCCACATTATAATTTGATGTGATGTAACAATCCAGCAACTAAGAATTCAGGATAATGATAGGATTTCTACCTGGGATTAAGTTGATCTGAGGTTCTTTATGAAATGATACTGATTTTATGACCACAAACCCAACACTGAATTCCCTGCATTATTTCTTTTATAATTATGGAATAGTAAGACCACACAGCTGTTCCATGCTAATGCAAAAGCCACTTGGTCATACTTTCTTGCCCTGTCATTCCTTATAGAGTGAAGAAAAAACAAAACAAAACAATAAGGGTTCCCAGATAGTCTCCTGTATAATAGAAAAGATTTAGTGCTGAAAGCAGCTGCAAAACAAAGGCTGCAACTCATCCAATTTGATCTTCTTCCCTGTGTAGGAGGCATCAAAGAAAATTGGGAAGATTTAAACATGCCTTCAGTGGGAGAATCTACTGAGAAATGTATAACTTTTTTTTCATCAGATTCAATCTCTTGTAATTAAGCTTTTCCTCTTCCATACCTATTCTCAGATGGAACATGAGATAAAGAATTAAGATATGGTTACGATACAAGCACCTGTGATGACATCAATGTGGTCTACAGGTTACAGCATTGGTTTAGAAGCAGAGAGATCTAAATTCCAGTCTATGGTCAGCCACAGAAACCATGGAACAGTCACCCTTGTCAGCTTAATCTGCATTGCAGTTTTGGGTTTTTTGAGGGTTGGATGGGGAAAAAAATGAGATGAGGGAACACTAGTGATACTACCTGGAGCTTCTGACTGAAAGGTGAGATGTAAAGCAAAAAACAAAACAAAACAGGAACTTTCAGAAAAGAAAATGGAAGCTTCTTTGATTCAAGATTCTCTTCCCTTTGGGCATAAACAACACAGGTGCTTCAGCTGGAGGTCAAACAAAAAATAAATATGGGTGACCCTCACCAGGTAGGAGTGATACTCTGGTTGGTTCATCTAAGCCCCATGAGCTAGTTTTTCCTACCATTTTTAACCCATGCAAAAAGGAGAATAATTCCAGCAAAGATCAGATTCCCTGTAGATTAGTCAACAAACTCTTGATTCCTCCAAATACTCCATGTTTTCTTAAAGTTCACTTGTTTGATATACTGGTTTATAACTTTGAAATGTTACCAACTGTGAGCAAATGTGGAGCCAGGGCTTGATGTGGCAAAGATGGCAATTGTAGGCCTATGGAATTTGGAGATGTTAGTAGCAGCTTTTCAAGTTCAGCATTCATTACAGAATTTGCTAGGGCTACCTAGCTTTGGATTTAGAAACTGGATAGTGAGGACTTAGTGTCCAAACCAGTCAATGATCTGCTGAATTATATTCCTCTGTCAGTTCTTTTTTCTCTCTCTCAAATGTGTAACCCACATTAAAAATCACTGCAGCTTAGTTTGCACATGAGGGACAGCATCTTAATGATACATTGATGAAACTCTTGTTTCAGACTCTTCCCTTATTTCAATTCAGCTTAATCCCAGAATTATGATGGACATAAACAATGATTACTTGTGAAATTTGGCATGCTGCTCCAACCTTTATAGAAGTTAAATTAGAAGCTGAAGAAATGGCCCAACAAATTAAAAGAGCAAAACAAAACTGTTTTTGAAAATGCTAATAAGCCAGGTAGATGGATAATCTATATAAATTGAAAAAAAGAGAAAAAACAGATAAACAAACTGCAAGATGTGAGAGGCAACTTACAATGTCAAAATGATACAATAAAATAAATAAATAAATAAATAGTTTTATGAAACACTTTATGATATAGAAGAAATTACTCAGCAAAAAATAAGGCAATATATAGAAAATGCTAACTTACCAAAAACTCCAGAGAATTTTAAAAATGGAAAAATAACAATGATGGAGCTGACAGAAGCTATAAAAAGACAAACAAATGGTAAGACACAAGGCCTAGATGGGCTACCTGCAGAATTTTATAAAAGCCTACAAGATATACTAAGTCCATTAATGCAAGAAGTATGTAATGGAGTATTAGTAGAGGTCAAACAACCAAATACATGGACAGAAGTCAATATTACTTTAATATCAAAAGACGATTCAGATTTGATTCAGATAAAGAATTACAGACCAATATCTATTAAATGTGGATTATAAAATTTTTGCTTCAATAATAGCAGAAAGACTGAAGAGATTTTTGATTGAATTTATATATCCAGACCAAAATGGATTTTTATCAAAGAGACAAATAAAGAACAACCTAAGAATGATTTTAGATACTTTGGAATATTAAGAAATGCATCCAGGGAAACAAATGGCATTAATTTTCTTAGATGCACAAAAAGCTTTTGATAATGTTAATTGGCAATTTATGGTAGCAGTGAGAATTGCATTTGCACAGTATTGGAAAAATGAAGAAATACCATTGGAAGAATACATAATTAGGAAAATCTTGGATTGTGCGGAAATGGATAGGCTTACATTGAAAATGAAAGGGAAAGAAGATACAAAATATTTTCAAAATGGGATAATTTTTATAAATGGCTAGAAGAATGGAACAGAGAGTAGGTATGGAAGTTGTATTACTATTAATGACAAATATGTGGACCCAGACAACACGTTACTTATTAAGCACTAAAGATTTGTAACTATAAAAACGTAATAAAATATCTATATATACAAAAAGAAGTTATTCTGAGGAGGACCACCCTACCCTATTTACAGTGTTACTAAAGGGGCAATACATATACACAGTGCTTTTTTTGTAAGAAAAAAGGTGCCGGAACTCAGCCCCGCCCCCCTTGGCCAGGCCATTCCTTGATCTGCAACCTTTCACTCCCCTCTCGAGCCAAATTGCCATGCTAAGGTGGATGGGATGGGCGGGTAGACCCGGTCCCCCTCTGCCATTTTGGAGCACAGGGGGAGTGACGCTGCTGGAGGGACTTTCTTTAAGTTTCGCCCCGCAGATCACCTGCCCGTGTGCAGCCACTGCCTCCTTGTCCTCTGCCAACTCTCCCGTGGCTTGTGCCGTGACTGGGCAGTACAAGCCTCCCCTGCCACTCCCGCCGCCAGTCCTTTGTTGCCTGTCTCATGGAGAACAGAGAACACAGCAGCTCTGCACAGGGATGCAAAGCAAGGAACAGCACTTGCTTGCTGCCGTGCATTGCTCCACATCTCCCTCCTGGAAATGGCAGCCCCATTTCCTGCCGCTTCTCCTCCTGGCACAGCTCCTCCCTCTTCCCAAAAGCATTTCTTTGCTAACCTGTTTTCCAGCTCTGGTGTGTTTCTCTTCTGCTGCAGGGAAACGGAGTTTGTGGGACTAAAAAAAGTTCAGTCAGACCTTCCAACTCCTTGTGAGATCTTTTTTTTTTTTTTTTTGCAAGAAGTTGGAAGGTCTGACTGAACTTTTTTAGTTTCACAAATTCCATTGAAAAAAGGTGCTGGAACGCCGTTCTGTGACTTCTATGAGAAAAAAAGCCCTACATATACATATGCATATCAATATACGGTAAGGCCTGCATTTGGTAAAGCATTTGAACATCTCTAAAGCTAGAGCTGAAATTACTAGTGAAAGTGGGCCCCAAAAATGATCCCTCCCATACTTCAAACACATGGGAGATACCAAGTTCTTCAGCACCTTATAGTTACAGAACTAATCGGAGCTCTTTTAAAATGTTTATTTAGGTGAAATTCTTAAAGTACCATGCCTCATCAATGTCCAGCTGTGATGCAAGTAATCAATTTTCATGGTTTTGTGAGCTCAATCAGTGCCACACAGTAACTGGCATATTTCAGGGTGGCCTTCATAAGGTTTCTTATGCTGGCGATTCTGAAGAAGATTCCTCTTTAAAGTTGCTGTAACTGGACAAATTTGTATTGTATCTTTTTAATTTTTTTAAAAAAATAAGGGTCCTTTAACAGTGATGTGATTAAATATCATCTCAAGAAACATAGGGCACAATTAGATATAACAGAACCTGTCTGTTCAGATAAGGATATTTTTAGTGCAACAATGGAAAAGTCATATGCCCAATAAATGTAAATTTTCATTATATTCTATACACAGCACTAGACCTATATAGAATAATATTGCAATCTAAGAATGGATGTAAACCCTGATTATGAAATTAAATGGATTATGAAAGTAAGTGAAACTATTGTTCATTCTGATTGCATGTTAGATGTTTGATAGTTTAGGTTTTGCATACGTAAACTTCTAGGAGTCAAAGCAATTCTCCATTACCGAAAAGTTTTAAATGGGTTGAAGTATGAAACAAGACTAACTCAGAAATACTTTGCAAATATAATTTGCTTTGAAAGGGGGACTCCAAGAAGGATGGAGTTTTCATGAAAGAAGCACTTTATTCTCTTGTGGTTTCTAATAACCCTTTTGTAACTATAAGAAAACAGAGGAAGGGCAAAATGACATTGATCTCATGTATGTTGGGTTCAGCAATAATCCTGGAGTGAGGAGGACAATTTCTTCTGGGCAAGAGTGAAGAACATGATTCTAATGGTATTTCCATCCTTGTTCATGGCGTCTGACAAAAATGTTTAAATGACCTGAAGGAACTTCACAGCACATGAATTGGAGAGCAAAACTGGATAGCATTTTCAGATCAGCTATGTTTACAACCTGCACGAGCTATCTTCATGAGATACAGTTCTAAATGGAAAGTGAGGTGAAATGGAAACCCAGTGGGGCATACGCCCTGATTTTCAGCAAAAAAGTAAAATGAGTTTAGGAAGCACAATTGTGTCAAATTTGATTGAATTTTCTGAGTTACCTTAATAACAATAGATTATAATCTGGTGTAGTATATGATAAATTTTCACATGTACAGTACCTAACTTTTTATTTACATGGTAGTAGATTTTTTTGTATTTTTTCTATTTCTTCATCTTTCCCCCCGTGTATTTGTAGTTTGGAATTACATTAATACAGCTACCTGATATTATAAAAGGAAAAATAGATAAATAAACCACTTCTCCTTTAAAACCAAAAAGTAAAATGAGGTTTTGGTAAGTCCTTATCACGGTGGCAAAAAAGAGGAAGTAGTGCCATCAGAGGGGTAATATTATTAAATACGGTTGGCGGTTCTTTGTTTTCCATTCTTCCTCTAAAGACCTGGACCTGATTTTGCATGTTTCCATTTTTTATACATGGTGGAAATGGTTAATCTTATAACCATTTTATAGTTATAATTTTACGTTTTGCTTTATCAAGCTATGCTGAGAGTGAGAAAGGGAGGAACAGAACAAGGTTGAAAGAGAATAAGAAAAACAGACAGCATGGAAGAGAGTGAAAATGTGGCTTGTTTGAGTTTTTAGATGGGGTGATGAGCAGGAGATGACAAAATAAGGAGAGCAATGGGAGAAACAGATTGAACATTATAAGAAACAAGGTTGTTGAATTTGGACTGGAAAAATCTTGATGGCCATGTGTGTCTTTCCTGCTACATTTAACTATATTTCCTGCTATATTTAATAGTTACCCCAATTTTTTTATAGTCTCTATAATATAGCTATACAAAGTGAAATGAAAAAAGTCTGCAGAGCAGCTTTATGTAAGAGATGAAGTTGATGGGCTGAAAGCCCCTGACTCTCATGCTAGAAAAAGTCATCAAATCAACATGGGATAGAGTTTCAAGGTTGAAAAAAGAGAGGACAAAATCCATTGACTGGAAAAGATAGGAAGGAGAGGCTTGGGATTTGAACCTGAGACTGATCTATACAAGGCAGGTTTCTTGTGTGTTGCTATGGGCAGAACTTCTCCATATCTATAATTGCCAATTATTTACAATAAAGTTACTTGGTCTGCCTGGCAGTGTGGATGAGAAGAAAAACTAAGCCATTTCTGGAACTCCTCAGCTCAATGGAATGGAAAAAGAGCCGAATCAGATGGCTTTTCAGCTGGGAAAACCCTGCATTTTTTTCCCTCAGTGAGTAAATTACATTAAAGATTATCTATGAAACCTCTGGAAGAATAAGACAACACAGAAAGGACACCACAAAATTTTATTACAATATTTTATTATGTGTCTCTGTAAAGAAAAGACCAACAACCGTATAAAAGCTTACAAAGATGGTTAACCTTCAACACTATACATGTGTGAATGTGACAAATGAAGCTCATGATTCTGCATCTTTATTGACTTTTACAGAGTGAAGGAAGAAAAGCCCTTCAGAAATGGCCTACCAACCATATGACATCCAACAAGAGACATCTATGACTGTTGTCAAGTTTCG